>JBBPBQ010000008.1:20759117-20776717 GCA_037974755.1 Cicer yamashitae | reverse complement strand
CGTCCTCCCTAGGCTTATTCTAATCGAATTAGGGTTTTTAACCAATCTTGTGCATCCAATATGTGATTTTTTGTCATTTTGTGTCATTGGTTGAACATTTAGGTCATTTCCGTCGTCTCTAGGCTTATTCTAATCGAATTAGGGTTTTTAACCAATCTTGTGCATCCAATATGTGATTTTGTGTCATTTTGTGTCATTGTTTGAACATTTAGGTCATTTTCGTCCTCCCTAGGTTAATTCTAATCCAATTAGGGTTTTTAACCAATCTTGTGCACCCAGTATGTGATTTTGTGTCATTTTGTGTCATTGGTTGAACATTTAGGTCATTTTCGTCCTCCCTAGGCTTATTCTAATCGAATTAGGGTTTTTAACCAATCTTGTGCATCCAATATGTGATTTTTTGTCATTTTGTGTCATTGGTTGAACATTTAGGTCATTTCCGTCGTCCCTAGGCTTATTCAAATCGAATTAGGGTTTTTAACCAATCTTGTGCATCCAATATGTGATTTTGTGTCATTTTGTGTAATTGGTTGAACATTTAGGTCATTTTCGTCCTCCCTAGGTTTATTCTAATCCAATTAGGGTTTTTAACCAATCTTGTGCACCCAGTATGTGATTTTGTGTCATTGGTTTAACATTTAGGTCATTTTCATCCTCCCTAAGCTTATTCTAATCCAATTAGGATTTTTAACCAATCTTGTGCATCAAATATGTGACTTTGTGTCATTTTGTGTCATTGGTTGAACATTTAGGTCATTTTTGTCCTCCCTAGGCTTATTCTAATCCAATTAGGGTTTTTAACAAATCTTGTGCATCCAATATCTGATTTTTTGTCATTTTGTGGCATTGGTTGAACATTTAGGTCATTTTCGTCCTCCCTAGGCTTATTCTAATCCAATTAGGATATTTAACGATTCTTGTGCATCCAATCTGTGATTTTGTGTCTTTTTGTGTCATTGGTTGAACATTTAGGTCATTTTCGTCCGCCCTAGGCTTGTTCTAATCCAATTAGGGTTTTTAACCAATCTTGTGCATCCAATATGTGGTTTTGTGTCATTTTGTGTCATTGGTTGAACATGTAGGTCATTTTCGTCCTCGCTAGTCTTATTCTTATCCAATTAGGGTTTTTAACCAATCTTGTGCATCCAATATGTGATTTTGTGTCATTGGTTGAACATTTTGGTCATTTCCGTCCTCCCTAGGCTTATTCTAATCCAATTAGGGTTTTTAACCAATCTTGTGCATCCAATATGTGATTTTGTGTCATTTTGTGTCATTGGTTGAACATTTAGGTCATTTTCGTCCTCGCTAGGCTTATTCTTATCCAATTAGGGTTTTTAACCAATCTTGTGCATCCAATATATGATTCTGTGTCATTTTGTGTCATTGGTTGAACATTTAGGTCATTTCCATCCTCCCCAGTCTTATTCTAATCCAATTAGGGTTTTTAACCAATCTTGTGCATCCAATATGGGATTTTGTGTCATTTTGTGTCATTGGTTGAACATTTAGGTCATTTTTGTCCTCCCTAGGCTTATTCTAATCCAATTAGGGTTTTTAACAAATCTTGTGCATCCAATATCTGATTTTTTGTCATTTTGTGGCATTGGTTGAACATTTAGGTCATTTTCGTCCTCCCTAGGCTTATTCTAATCCAATTAGGATTTTTAACGATTCTTGTGCATCCAATCTGTGATTTTGTGTCTTTTTGTGTCATTGGTTGAACATTTAGGTCATTTTCGTCCGCCCTAGGCTTATTCTAATCCAATTAGGGTTTTTAACCAATCTTGTGCATCCAATATGTGGTTTTGTGTCATTTTGTGTCATTGGTTGAACATTTAGGTCATTTTCGTCCTCGCTAGGCTTATTCTTATCCAATTAGGGTTTTTAACCAATCTTGTGCATCCAATATGTGATTTTGTGTCATTGGTTGAACATTTAGGTCATTTCCGTCCTCCCTAGGCTTATTCTAATCCAATTAGGGTTTTTAACCAATCTTGTGCATCCAATATGTGATTTTCTGTCATTTTGTGTCATTGGTTGAACATTTAGGTCATTTTCGTCCTCGCTAGGCTTATTCTTATCCAATTAGGGTTTTTAACCAATCTTGTGCATCCAATATGTGATTTTGTGTCATTTTGTGTCATTTTTTGAACATTTAGGTCATTTCCGTCCTCCCTAGGCTTATTCTAATCCAATTAGGGTATTTAACAAATCTTGTGCATCCAATATGTGATTTTGTGTCATTTTGTGTCATTGGTTGAACATTTAGGTCATTTTCGTCCTCCCTAGGCTTATTCTAATCCAATTAGGGTTTTTAACAAATCTTGTGCATCCAATATCTGATTTTTTGTCATTTTGTGTCATTGGTTGAACATTTAGGTCATTTTCGTCCTCCCTAGGTTTATTCTAATCCAATTAGGGTTTTTAACCAATCTTGTGCATCTAATATGTGGTTTTGTGTCATTTTGTGTCATTGGTTGAACATTTAGGTCATTTTCGTCCTCGCTAGGCTTATTCTTATCCAATTAGGGTTTTTAACCAATCTTGTGCATCTAATATGTGATTTTGTGTCATTTTGTGTCATTTTTTGAACATTTAGGTCATTTCCGTCCTCCCTAGGCTTATTCTAATCCAATTAGGGTATTTAACAAATCTTGTGCATCCAATATGTGATTTTGTGTCATTTTGTGTCATTGGTTGAACATTTAGGTCATTTTCGTCCTCCCTAGGCTTATTCTAATCCAATTAGGGTTTTTAACCAATCTTGTGCATCCAATATGTGATTTTCTGTCATTGGTTGCACATTTAGGTCATTTTCGTCCTCCTAAGGCTTATTCTAATCCAATTAGGGTCTTTAACCAATCTTGTGCATATAATAAGTGATTTTGTGTCATTGGTAATCCAATAAGTTCGTTTTCGTCCTCGCTAGACTTATTCTAATCCAATTAGGGTTTTTAACCAATCTTGTGCATCCAATATGTGACTTTGTGTCATTGGTTGAACATTTAGGTCATTTTGGTCCTCCCTAGACTTATTCTAATCCAATTAGGGTTTTTAACCAATCTTGTGCATCCAATATGTGATTTTGTGTCATTGGTTGAACATTTAGGTCATTTTCGTCCTCCCTAGGCTTATTCTAATCCAATTAGGGTTTTTTACCAATCTTGTGCATCCAATATGTGATTTTGTGTCATTGGTAGAACATTTAGGTCATTTTCGTCCTCCCTAGGCTTATTCTAATCCAATAAGGGTTTTTAACCAATCTTCTGCATCCAATTAGTGATTTTGTGTCATTTTGTGTCATTGGTTGAACATTTAGGTCATTTTCGTCCTCCCTAGGCTTATTCTAATCCAATTAGGGTTTTTAACCAATCTTGTGCATCCAATATGTGATTTTGTGTCATTGGTGTAACATTTAGGTCATTTTCGTCCTCCCTAGGCTTATTCTAATCCAATTAGGGTTTTTAACCAATCTTGTGCATCCAATATCTGATTTTTTGTCATTTTGTGTCATTGGTTGAACATTTAGGTCATTTTCGTCCTCCCTAGGCTTATTCAAATCCAATTAGGATTTTTAACCAATCTTGTGCATCCAATATGTGATTTTGTGTCATTGGTTGAACATTTTGGTCATTTTCGCCCTCCCAAGGCGTATTCTAATCCAATTAGTGTTTTTAACCAATCTTGTGCATCCGATCTGTGATTTTGTGTCATTGGTTGAACATTTAGTTCATTTTCGTCCGCCCTAGGCTTATTCTAATCCAATTAGGGTTTTTAACCAATCTTGTGCACCCAATATGTGATTTTGTGTCATTGGTTTAACATTTAGGTCATTTTCGTCCTCCCTAGGCTTATTCTAATCCAATTAGGATTTTTAACCAATCTTGTGCATCCAATATGTGATTTTGTGTCATTTGGTGTCATTGGTTGAACATTTAGGTCATTTTCGTCCTCCCTAGGCTTATTCTAATCCAATTAGGGTTTTTAACCAATCTTGTGCACCCAGTATGTGATTTTGTGTCATTCGTTTAAAATTTAGGTCATTTTCATCCTCCCTAGGCTTATTCTAATCCAATTAGGATTTTTAACCAATCTTGCGCATCCAATATATGATTTTGTGTCATTTTGTGTCATTGGTTGAACATTTAGGTCATTTTCGTCCTCCCTAGGCTTATTCTAATCGAATTAGGGTTTTTAACCAATCTTGTGCATCCAATATGTGATTTTGTGTCATTTTGTGTCATTGGTTGAACATTTAGGTCATTATCGTCCTCCCTAGGCTTATTCTAATCCAATTAGGGTTTTTAACCAATCTTGTGCATCCAATATGTGATTTTGTGTCATTGGTTGAACATTTAGATCATTCTTGCCTCCCTAGGCTTATTCTAATCCGATTAGGGTTTTTAACCAATCTTGTGCATCCAATATGTGATTTTGTGTCTTTTTGTGTCATTGGTTGAACATTTAGGTCATTTTCGTCCTCCCTAGGCTTATTCTAATCCAATTAGGGTTTTTAACCAATCTTGTGCATCCAATATGTGATTTTGTGTCTTTTTGTGTCATTGGTTGAACATTTAGGTCATTTTCGTCCTCCCTAGGCTTATTCTAATCCAATTAGGGTTTTTAACCAATCTTGTGTATCCAATATGTGATTTTGTGTAATTTTGTGTCATTGGTTGAACATTTAGGTCATTTTTGCCTCCCTAGGCTTATTCTAATCCAATTAGGGTTTTTAACCAATCTTGTGCATCCAATATGTGATTTAGTGTCATTTTGTGTCATTGGTTGAACATTTAGGTCATTTTCGTCATCCCTAGGCTTATTCTAATCCAATTAGGGTTTTTAACCAATCTTGTGCATCCAATATGTGATTTTGTGTCATTGGTTGAACATTTAGGTCATTTTTGTCCTCCCTAGGCTTATTCTAATCCAATTAGGGTTTTTAACCAATCTTGTGCATCCAATATGGGATTTTGTGTCATTGGTTGAACATTTAGGTCATTTTCGTCCTCCCTAGGCTTATTCTAATCCAATTAGGGTTTTTAACCAATCTTGTGCATATAATAAGTGATTTTGTGTCATTGGTAATCCAATTAGGTCATTTTCGTCCTCGCTAGGCTTAATCTAATCCAATGAGGGTTTTTAACCAATCTTGTGCATCCAATATGTGATTTTGTGTCATTTTGTGTCATTGGTTGAACATTTAGGTCATTTTCGTCCTCCCTAGGCTTATTCTAATCCAATTAGGGTTTTTAACCAATCTTGTGCATCCAATATGTGATTTTGTGTCATTGGTTGAACATTTAGTTCATTTTCGTCCTCCCTAGGCTTATTCTATTCCATTTAGGGTTTTTAACCAATCTTCTGCATCCAATATGTGATTTTGTGTCATTTTGTGTCATTGGTTCAACATTTAGGTCATTTTCGTCCTCCCTAGGGTTATTTTAATCCAATTAGGATTTTTAACCAATCTTGTGCATCCAATATGTGATTTTGTGTCATTTTGTGTCATTGGTTGAACATTTAGGTCATTTTCGTCCTCCCTAGGCTTATTCTAATCCAATTAGGGTTTTTAACCAATCTTGTGCATCCAATATGTGATTTTGTGTCATTTTGTGTCATTGGTTGAACATTTAGGTCATTTTCGTCCTCCCTAGGCTTATTCTAATCCAATTAAGGTTTTTACCAATCTTGTGCATCCAATATGTGATTTTGTGTCATTTTGTGTCATTGGTTGAACATTTAGGTCATTTTCGTCCTCCCTAGGCTTATTCTAATCCAATTAGGGTTTTTAACCAATCTTGTGCATCCAATATGTGATTTTGTGTCATTTTGTGTCATTGGTTGCACACTTAGGTCATTTTCATCCTCCCTAGGCTTATTCTAATTCAATTAGGGTTTTTAACCAATCTTGTGCATCCAATATGTGATTTTTTGTCATTTTGGGTCACTAGTTGAACATTTAGGTCATTTTCATCCTCCCTAGGCTTATTCTAATCCAATTAGGGTTTTTAACCAATCTTGTGCATATAATAAGTGATTTTGTATCATTGGTAATCCAATTAGGTCAATTTCGTCCTCGCTCGGCTTATTGTAATCGAATTAGGCTTTTTAAACAATCTTGTGCATCCAATATGTGATTTTGTGTCATTTTGTGTCATTGGTTGAACATTTAGGTCATTTTCGTCCTCCCTAGGCTTATTCTAATCCAATTAGGGTTTTTAACCAATCTTGTGCATCCAATATGTGATTTTGTGTCATTTTATGTCATTGGTATAACATTTAGGTCATTATCGTCCTCCCTAGGCCTATTCTAATCCAATTAGGGTTTTTAACCAATCTTGTGCATCCAATATGTGATTTTGTGTCATTTTGTGTCATTGGTTGAACATTTAGGTCATTTTCGTCCTCCCTAGGCTTATTCTAATCCAATTAGGGTTTTTAACCAATCTTGTGCATCCAATATGTGATTTTGTGTCATTATGTGTCATTGGTTGAACATTTAGGTCATTTTGGTCCTCCCTAGGCATATTCTAATCCAATTAGGGTTTTTAACCAATCTTGTGCATCCAATATGTGATTTTGTGTCATTTTGTGTCATTGGTTGAACATTTAGGTCATTTTCGTCCTCCCTAGGCTTATTCTAATCCAATTAGGGTTTTTAACCAATCTTGTGCATCCAATATGTGATTTTGTGTCATAGGTTGAACATTTAGGTCATTTTCGTCCTCCCTAGGCTTATTCTAATCTAATTAGGGTTTTTAACCAATCTTGTGCATCCAATATGTGATTTTGTGTCATTTTGTGTCATTGGT
This sequence comes from Cicer yamashitae, assembly GCA_037974755.1. NCBI lineage: Eukaryota > Viridiplantae > Streptophyta > Magnoliopsida > Fabales > Fabaceae > Cicer > Cicer yamashitae. The sequence continues at coordinate 20,769,899 of JBBPBQ010000008.1, read as the reverse complement.
TGAACATTTAGGTCATTTTCGTCCTCCCTAGGCTTATTCTAATCCAATTAGGGTTTTTAACCAATCTTGTGCATCCAATATGTGATTTTGTGTCATTTGGTGTCATTGGTTGAACATTTAGGTCATTTTCGTCCTCCCTAGGCTTATTCTAATCCAATTAGGGTTTTTAACCAATCTTGTGCACCCAGTATGTGATTTTGTGTCATTCGTTTAAAATTTAGGTCATTTTCATCCTCCATAGGCTTATTCTAATCCAATTAGGATTTTTAACCAATCTTGCGCATCCAATATATGATTTTGTGTCATTTTGTGTCATTGGTTGAACATTTAGGTCATTTTCGTCCTCCCTAGGCTTATTCTAATCGAATTAGGGTTTTTAACCAATCTTGTGCATCCAATATGTGATTTTGTGTCATTTTGTGTCATTGGTTGAACATTTAGGTCATTATCGTCCTCCCTAGGCTTATTCTAATCCAATTAGGGTTTTTAACCAATCTTGTGCATCCAATATGTGATTTTGTGTCATTGGTTGAACATTTTGGTCATTTTCGTCCTCCCAAGGCTTATTCTAATCCAATTAGGGTTTTTAACCAATCTTGTGCATCCGATCTGTGATTTTGTGTCATCGGTTGAACATTTAGGTCATTTTCGTCCGCCCTAGGCTTATTCTAATCCAATTAGGGTTTTTAACCAATCTTGTGCACCCAATATGTGATTTTGTGTCATTGGTTTAACATTTAGGTCATTTTCGTCCTCCCTAGGCTTATTCTAATCCAATTAGGATTTTTAACCAATCTTGTGCATCCAATATGTGATTTTGTGTCATTTGGTTTCATTGGTTGAACACTTAGGTCATTTTTCGTCCTCCCTAGGCTTATTCTAATCCAATTAGGGTTTTTAACCAATCTTGTGCACCCAGTATGTGATTTTGCGTCATTCGTTTAAAATTTAGGTCATTTTCATCCTCCCTAGGCTTATTCTAATCCAATTAGGATTTTTAACCAATCTTGCGCATCCAATATGTGATTTTGTGTCATTTTGTGTCATTGGTTGAACATTTAGGTCATTTTCGTCCTCCCTAGGCTTATTCTAATCGAATTAGGGTTTTTAACCAATCTTGTGCATCCAATATGTGATTTTTTGTCATTTTGTGTCATTGGTTGAACATTTAGGTCATTTCCGTCGTCTCTAGGCTTATTCTAATCGAATTAGGGTTTTTAACCAATCTTGTGCATCCAATATGTGATTTTGTGTCATTTTGTGTCATTGGTTGAACATTTAGGTCATTTCCGTCCTCCCTAGGCTTATTCTAATCCAATTAGGGTATTTAACCAATCTTGTGCATCCAATATGTGATTTTGTGTCATTTTGTGTCATTGGTTGAACATTTAGGTCATTTTCGTCCTCCCTAGGTTTATTCTAATCCAATTAGGGTTTTTAACCAATCTTGTGCACCTAGTATGTGATTTTGTGTCATTGGTTAAACATTTAGGTCATTTTCGTCCGCCCTAGGCTTATTCTAATCCAATTAGGGTTTTTAACCAATCTTGTGCATCCAATATGGGATTTTGTGTCATTTTGTGTCATTGGTTGAACATTTAGGTCATTTCCGTCCTCCCTAGGCTTATTCTAATCGAATTAGGGTTTTTAATCAATCTTGTGCATCCAATATGTGATTTTGTGTCATTGGTTGAACATTTTGGTCATTTTCGCCCTCCCAAGGCTTATTCTAATCCAATTAGGGTTTTTAACCAATCTTGTGCATCCGATCTGTGATTTTGTGTCATTGGTTGAACATTTAGGTCATTTTCGTCCGCCCTAGGCTTATTCTAATCCAATTAGGGTTTTTAACCAATCTTGTGCACCCAATATGTGATTTTGTGTCATTGGTTGAACATTTAGGTCATTTTCGTCCTCCCTAGGTTTATTCTAATCCAATTAGGGTTTTTAACCAATCTTGTGCACCCAGTATGTGATTTTGTGTCATTGGTTTAACATTTAGGTCACTTTCATCCTCCCTAGGCTTATTCTAATGCAATTAGGATTTTTAACCAATCTTGTGCATCAAATATGTGATTTTGTGTCATTGGTTGAACATTTAGGTCATTTTCGTCCTCGCTAGGCTTATTCTTATCCAATTAGGGTTTTTAACCAATCTTGTGCATCCAATATGTGATTTTGTGTCATTTTGTGTCATTGGTTGAACATTTAGGTCATTTTCGTCCTCCCTAGGTTTATTCTAATCCAATTAGGGTTTTTAACCAATCTTGTGCACCCAGTATGTGATTTTGTGTCATTCGTTTAAAATTTAGGTCATTTTCATCCTCCCTAGGCTTATTCTAATCCAATTAGGATTTTTAACCAATCTTGCGCATCCAATATATGATTTTGTGTCATTTTGTGTCATTGGTTGAACATTTAGGTCATTTTCGTCCTCCCTAGGCTTATTCTAATCGAATTAGGGTTTTTAACCAATCTTGTGCATCCAATATGTGATTTTGTGTCATTTTGTGTCATTGGTTGAACATTTAGGTCATTATCGTCCTCCCTAGGCTTATTCTAATCCAATTAGGGTTTTTAACCAATCTTGTGCATCCAATATGTGATTTTGTGTCTTTTTGTGTCATTGGTTGAACATTTAGGTCATTTTCGTCCTCCCTAGGCTTATTCTAATCCAATTAGAGTTTTTAACCAATCTTGTGCATCCAATATGTGATTTTGTGTCATTTTGTGTCATTGGTTGAACATTTAGGTCATTTTCGTCTTCCCTAGGCTTATTCTAATCCAATTAGGGTTTTTAACCAATCTTGTGCATCCAATATGTGATTTTGTGTCATTGGTTGAACATTTAGGTCATTTTTGTCCTCCTTTGGCTTATTCTAATCCAATTAGGGTTTTTAACCAATCTTGTGCATCCAATATGTGATTTTGTGTCATTTTGTGTCATTGGTTGAACATTTAGGTCATTTTCGTCCTCCCTAGGCTTATTCTAATCCAATTAAGATTTTTAACCAATCTTGTGCATCCAATATGTGATTTTGTGTCATTTTGTGTCATTGGTTGAACATTTAGGTCATTTTCGTCCTCCCTAGGCTTATTCTAATCCAATTAGGGTTTTTAACCAATCTTGTGCATCCAATATGTGATTTTGTGTCATTGGTTGAACATTTAGGTCATTTTCGTCCTCCTTAGGCTTATTCTAATCCAATTAGGATTTTTAACCAATCTTGCACATCCAATATGTGATTTTGTGTCATTTTGTGTCATTGGTTGAACATTTAGGTCATTTTTGTGCTCCCTAGGCTTATCCTAATCGAATTAGGGTTTTTAACCAATCTTGTGCATCCAATATGTGATTTTGTGTCATTTTGTGTCATTGGTTGAACATTTAGGTCATTTTCGTTCTCCAAAGGCTTATTCTAATCCAATTAGGGTTTTTAACCAATCTTGTGCATCCAATATGTGATTTTGTGTCTTTTTGTGTCATTGGTTGAACATTTAGGTCATTTTCGTCCTCCCTAGGCTTATTCTAATCCAATTAGGGTTTTTAACCAATCTTGTGCATCCAATATGTGATTTTGTGTCATTGGTAGAACATTTAGGTCATTTTTGTCCTCCCTAGGCTTATTCTAATCCAATTAGGGTTTTTAACCAATCTTGTGCATCCAATATCTGATTTTTTGTCATTTTGTGTCATTGGTTGAACATTTAGGTCATTTTCGTCCTCCCTAGGCTTATTCTAATCCAATTAGGATTTTTAACCAATCTTGTGCATCCAATATGTGATTTTGTGTCATTGGTTGAACATTTTGGTCATTTTCGTCCTCCCAAGGCTTATTCTAATCCAATTAGGGTTTTTAACCAATCTTGTGCATCCGATCTGTGATTTTGTGTCATTGGTTGAACATTTAAGTCATTTTCGTCCGCCCTAGGCTTATTCTAATCCAATTAGGGTTTTTAACCAATCTTGTGCACCCAATATGTGATTTTGTGTCATTGGTTTAACATTTAGGTCATTTTCGTCCTCCTTAGGCTTATTCTAATCCAATTAGGATTTTTAACCAATCTTGTGCATCCAATATGTGATTTTGTGTCATTTGGTGTCATTGGCTGAACATTTAGGTCATTTTCGTCCTCCCTAGGCTTATTCTAATCCAATTAGGGTTTTTAACCAATCTTGTGCATCCAATATGTGATTTTGTGTCATTGGTAGAACATTTAGGTCATTTTTGTCCTCCCTAGGCTTATTCTAATCCAATTAGGGTTTTTAACCAATCTTGTGCATCCAATATCTGATTTTTTGTCATTTTGTGTCATTGGTTGAACATTTAGGTCATTTTCGTCCTCCCTAGGCTTATTCTAATCCAATTAGGATTTTTAACCAATCTTGTGCATCCAATATGTGATTTTGTGTCATTGGTTGAACATTTTGGTCATTTTCGTCCTCCCAAGGCTTATTCTAATCCAATTAGGGTTTTTAACCAATCTTGTGCATCCGATCTGTGATTTTGTGTCATTGGTTGAACATTTAAGTCATTTTCGTCCGCCCTAGGCTTATTCTAATCCAATTAGGGTTTTTAACCAATCTTGTGCACCCAATATGTGATTTTGTGTCATTGGTTTAACATTTAGGTCATTTTCGTCCTCCTTAGGCTTATTCTAATCCAATTAGGATTTTTAACCAATCTTGTGCATCCAATATGTGATTTTGTGTCATTTTGTGTCATTGGTTGAACATTTAGGTCATTTTCGTCCTCCCTAGGCTTATTCTAATCCAATTAGGGTTTTTAACCAATCTTGTGCATCCAATATCTGATTTTTTGTCATTTTGTGTCATTGGTTGAACATTTAGGTCATTTTCGTCCTCCCTAAGCTTATTCTAATCGAATTAGGGTTTTTAACCAATCTTGTGCATCCAATATGTGATTTTGTGTTATTTTGTGTCATTGGTTGAACATTTAGGTCATTATCGTCCTCCCTAGGCTTATTCTAATCCAATTAGGGTTTTTAACCAATCTTGTGCACCCAGTATGTGATTTTGTGTCATTCGTTTAAAATTTAGGTCATTTTCATCCTCCCTAGGCTTATTCTAATCCAATTAGGATTTTTAACCAATCTTGCGCATCCAATATATGATTTTGTGTCATTTTGTGTCATTGGTTGAACATTTAGGTCATTTTCGTCCTCCCTAGGCTTATTCTAATCGAATTAGGGTTTTTAACCAATCTTGTGCATCCAATATGTGATTTTGTGTCATTTTGTGTCATTGGTTGAACATTTAGGTCATTATCGTCCTCCCTAGGCTTATTCTAATCCAATTAGGGTTTTTAACCAATCTTGTGCATCCAATATGTGATTTTGTGTCATTGGTTGAACATTTAGATCATTCTTGCCTCCCTAGGCTTATTCTAATCCGATTAGGGTTTTTAACCAATCTTGTGCATCCAATATGTGATTTTGTGTCTTTTTGTGTCATTGGTTGAACATTTAGGTCATTTTCGTCCTCCCTAGGCTTATTCTAATCCAATTAGGGTTTTTAACCAATCTTGTGCATCCAATATGTGATTTTGTGTCTTTTTGTGTCATTGGTTGAACATTTAGGTCATTTTCGTCCTCCCTAGGCTTATTCTAATCCAATTAGGGTTTTTAACCAATCTTGTCCATCCAATATATGATTTTGTGTCATTGGTTGAACATTTAGGTCATTTTTGTCCTCGCTATGCTTATTCTAACCAAATTAGGGTTTTTAGCCAATCTTGTGCATCCAATATGTGATTTTGTGTCATTTTGTGTCATGTGTTGAACATTTAGGTCATTTTCGTCCTCCCTTGGCATATTCTAATCCAATTCAGGTTCTTAACCAATCTTGTGCATCCAATGTGTGATTTTGTGTCATTTTGTGTCATTGGTTGAACATTTAGGTCATTTTCGTCCTCGCTAGGCTTTTTCTAATTCAATTAGGGTTTTTAACCAATCTTGTGCATCCAATATGTGATTTTGTGTCATTGGTTGAACATTTAGGTCATTTTCGTCCTCGCTAGGATTTTTCTAATCCAATTAGGGTTTTTAACCAATCTTGTGCATCCAATATGTGCTTTTGTGTCATTGGTTGAACATTTAGGTCATTTTCGTCCTCCCTAGGCTTATTCTAATCCAATTAGGGTTTTTAACCAATCTTGTGCATCCAATATGTGATTTTGTGTCATTTTGTGTCATTGGTTGAACATTTAGGTCATTTTCGTCCTCCCTAGGCTTATTCTAATCTAATTAGGATTTTTAACCAATCTTGTGCATCCAATATGTGATTTTGTGTCATTTTGTGTCATTGGTTGAACATTTAGGTCATTTTCGTCCTCCCTAGGCTTATTCTAATCCAATTAGGGTTTTTAACCAATCTTGTGCATCCAATATGTGATTTTGTGTCATTATGTGTCATTGGTTGAACATTTAGATCATTTTCGTCCTCCCTAGGCTTATTCTAATCCAATTAGGGTTTTTAACCAATCTTGTGCATCCAATATGTGATTTTGTGTCATTTTGTGTCATTGGTTGAACATTTAGATCATTTTCGTCCTCCCTATGGTTATTGTAATCGAATTAGGGTTGTTAACCAATCTTGTGCATCCAATATGTGATTTTGTGTCATTGGTTGAACATTTAGGTCATTTTCGTCCTCCCTAGGCTTATTCTAATCCAATTAGGGTTTTTAACCAATCTTGTGCATCCAATATGTGATTTTGTGTCATTTAGTGTCATTGGTTGAACATTTAGGTCATTTTCGTCCTCCCTAGGCTTATTCTAATCCAATTAGGGTTTTTAACCAATCTTGTGCATCCAATATGTGATTTTGTGTCAATGGTTGAAAATTTAGGTCATTTTCGTCCTCCCTAGGCTTATTCTAATACAATTAGGGTTTTTAACCAATCTTGTGCATCCAATATGTGATTTTGTGTCATTGGTTGAACATTTAGTTCATTTTCTTCCTCCCTAGGCTTATTCTAATCTAATTAGGGTTTTTATCCAATCTTGTGCATCCAATATGTGATTTTGTGTCATTGGTTGAACATTTAGGTCATTTTCGTCCTCCCTAGGCTTATTCTAATCCAATTAGGGTTTTTAACCAATCTTGTGCAACCAATATGTGATTTTGTGTCATTGGTTGAACATTTAGGTCATTTTCGTCCTCCCTAGGCTTATTCTAATCGAATTAGGGTTTTTAACCAATCTTGTGCATCCAATATGTGATTTTGTGTCATTTTGTGTCATTGGTTGAACATTTAGGTCATTTTCGTCCTCCCTAGGTTTATTCTAATCCAATTAGGGTTTTTAACCAATGTTGTGCATCCAATATGTGATTTTGTGTCATTTTGTGTCATTGGTTGAACATTTAGGTCATTTTCGTCCTCCCTAGGCTTATTCTAATCCAATTAGGGTTTTTAACCAATCTTGTGCATCCAATATGTGATTTTGTGTCATTTTGTGTCATTGGTTGAACATTTAGGTCATTTTCATCCTCCCTAGGCTTATTCTAATCCAATTAGGGTTTTTAACCAATCTTGTGCATCCAGTATCTGATTTTGTGTCATTGGTTGAACATTTAGGTCATTTTCGTTCCCCCTAGGCTTATTCTAATCCAATTAGGGTTTTAAACCAATCTTGTGCTTCCGATATGTGATTTTGTGTTAGTTTGTGTCATTGGTTGAACATTTAGGTCATTTTCGTCCTCACCAGGCTTATTCTAATCCAATTAGGGTTTTTCACCAATCCTGTGCATCCAATATGTGATTTTGTGTCATTGGTTGAACATTTAGGTCATTTTCGTCCTCCCTAGGGTTATTTTAATCCAATTATGATTTGTAACCAATCTTGTGCATCCAATATGTGATTTTGTGTCATTGGTTGAACATTTAGGTCATTTTTGTCCTCCCTAGGCTTATTCTACGCCAATTAGGGTTTTTAACCAATCTTGTGCATCCAATATGTGATTTTGTGTCATTTTGTGTCATTGGTTGAACATTTAGGTCATTTTCGTCCTCCCTAGGCTTATTCTAATCCAATTAGGGTTTTTAACCAATCTTGTGCATCCAATATGTGATTTTGTGTCATTTTGTGTCATTGGTTGAACATTTAGGTCATTTTCGTCCTCCCTAGGCTTATTCTAATCCAATTAGGGTTTTTAACCAATCTTGTGCATCCAATATGTGATTTGGTGTCATTGGTTGAAAATTTAGGTCATTTTCGTCCTCCCTAGGCTTATTCTAATCCAATTAGCGTTTTTAACCAATCTTGTGCGTCCAATATGTGATTTTGTGTCATTGGTTGAACATTTAGGTCATTTTCGTCCTCCACAGGCTTATTCTAATCCAATTAGGGTTTTTAACCAATCTTGTGCATCCAATATGTGATTATGTGTTGTTTTGTGTCATTGGTTGAACATTTAGGTCATTTTCGTCCTCCCTAGGCTTATTCTAATCCAATTAGGGTTTTTAACCAATCTTGTGCATCCAATATGTGATTTTGTGTCATTTTGTGTCATTGGTTGAACATTTAGGTCATTTTCGTCCTCCCTAGGCTTATTCTAATCCAATTAGGGTTTTTAACCAATCTTGTGCATCCAATATGTGATTTTGTGTCATTTTCTGTCATTTTGTGTCATATGTAATCCAATTAGGTCATTTTCGTCCTCCCTAGACTTATTCTAATCCAATTAGGGTTTTTAACCAATCTTGTGCATCCAATATGTGATTTTGTGTCATTTTGTGTCATTGGTTGAACATTTAGGTCATTTTCGTCCTCCCTAGGCTTATTCTAATCCAATTAGGGTTTTTAACCAATCTTGTGCATCCAATATGTGATTTTGTGTCATTATGTGTCATTGGTTGAACATTTAGGTCATTTTGGTCCTCCCTAGGCATATTCTAATCCAATTAGGGTTTTTAACCAATCTTGTGCATCCAATATGTGATTTTGTGTCATTTTGTGTCATTGGTTGAACATTTAGGTCATTTTCGTCCTCCCTAGGCTTATTCTAATCCAATTAGGGTTTTTAACCAATCTTGTGCATCCAATATGTGATTGTGTCATTCGTTGAACATTTAGGTCATTTTCGTCCTCCCTAGGCTTATTATAATCCAATTAAGGTTTTTATCCAATCTTGTGCATCCAATATGTGATTTTGTGTCATTTTGTGTCATTGGTTGAACATTTAGGTCATTTTCGTCCTCCCTAGGCTTATTCTAATCCTATTAGGGTTTTTAACCAATCTTGTGCATCCAATATGTGATTTTGTGTCATTTTGTGTCATTGGTTGAACATTTAGGTCATTTTTGTCCTCCCTAGGCTTATTCTAATCCAATTAGGGTTTTTAACCAATCTTGTGCATCAAATATGTGATTTTGTGTCATTTTGTGTCATTGGTTGAACATTTAGGTCATTTTCGTCCTCCCTAGGCTTATTCTAATCATATTAGGGTTTTTAACCAATCTTGTGCATCCAATATGTGATTTTGTGTCATTTTTTGTCATTTGTTGAACATTTAGGTCATTTTCGTCCTCCCTAGGCTAATTCTAATCCAATTAGGGTTTTTAACCAATCTTGTGCATCCAATATGTGATTTTGTGTCATTTTGTGTCATTGGTTGAACATTTAGGTCATTTTCGTCCTCCCTAGGCTTATTCTAATCCAATTAGGGTTTTTAACCAATCTTGTGCATCCAATATGTGATTTTGTGTCATTGGTTGAACATTTAGGTCATTCTTGCCTCCCTAGGCTTATTCTAATCCAATTAGGGTTTTTAACCAATCTTGTGCATCGAATATGTGATTTTGTGTCATTTTGTGTCATTGGTTGAACATTTAGGTCATTTCCGTCCTCCCTAGGCTTATTCTAATCGAATTAGGGTTTTTAACCAATCTTGTGCATCCAATATGTGATTTTGTGTCATTTTGTGTCATTGGTTGAACATTTAGGTCATTTTCGTCCTCCCTAGGTTTATTCTAATCCAATTAGGGTTTTTAACCAATCTTGTGCACCCAGTATGTGATTTTGTGTCGTTGGTTTAACATTTAGGTCATTTTCATCCTCCCTAGGCTTATTCTAATGCAATTAGGATTTTTAACCAATCTTGTGCATCAAATATGTGATTTTGTGTCATTTTGTGTCATTGGTTGAACATTTAGGTCATTTTCGTCCTCGCTAGGCTTATTCTTATCCAATTAGGGTTTTTAACCAATCTTGTGCATCCAATATGTGATTTTGTGTCATGTTGTGTCATTGGTTGAACATTTAGGTCATTTCCGTCCTCCCTAGGCTTATTCTAATCCAATTAGGGTATTTAACAAATCTTGTGCATCCAATATGTGATTTTGTGTCATTTTGTGTCATTGGTTGAACATTTAGGTCATTATCGTCCTCCCTAGGCTTATTCTAATCCAATTAGGATTTTTAACCAATCTTGTGCATCCAATATGTGATTTTGTGTCATTTGGTTTCATTGGTTGAACACTTAGGTCATTTTCGTCCTCCCTAGGTTTATTCTAATCCAATTAGGGTTTTTAACCAATCTTGTGCACCCAGTATGTGATTTTGTGTCATTGGTTTAACATTTAGGTCATTTTCATCCTCCCTAGGCTTATTCTAATGCAATTAGGATTTTTAACCAATCTTGTGCATCAAATATGTGATTTTGTGTCATTTTGTGTCATTGGTTGAACATTTAGGTCATTTTCGTCCTCGCTAGGCTTATTCTTATCCAATTAGGGTTTTTAACCAATCTTGTGCATC
>JBBPBQ010000008.1:20717043-20759107 GCA_037974755.1 Cicer yamashitae | reverse complement strand
TAGGCTTATTCTAATCCAATTAGGATTTTTAACCAATCTTGCGCATCCAATATATGATTTTGTGTCATTTTGTGTCATTGGTTGAACATTTAGGTCATTTTCGTCCTCCCTAGGCTTATTCTAATCGAATTAGGGTTTTTAACCAATCTTGTGCATCCAATATGTGATTTTGTGTCATTTTGTGTCATTGGTTGAACATTTAGGTCATTTTCGTCCTCCCTAGGCTTATTCTAATCCAATTAGGATTTTTAACGATTCTTGTGCATCCAATCTGTGATTTTGTGTCATTTTGTGTCATTGGTTGAACATTTAGGTCATTTTCGTCCTCCCTAGGCTTATTCTTATCCAATTAGGGTTTTTAACCAATCTTGTGCATCCAATATGTGATTTTGTGTCATTTTGTGTCATTGGTTGAACATTTAGGTCATTTCCGTCCTCCCTAGGCTTATTCTAATCCAATTAGGGTATTTAACAAATCTTGTGCATCCAATATGTGATTTTGTGTCATTTTGTGTCATTGGTTGAACATTTAGGTCATTATCGTCCTCCCTAGGCTTATTCTAATCCAATTAGGATTTTTAACCAATCTTGTGCATCCAATATGTGATTTTGTGTCATTTGGTTTCATTGGTTGAACACTTAGGTCATTTTCGTCCTCCCTAGGTTTATTCTAATCCAATTAGGGTTTTTAACCAATCTTGTGCACCCAGTATGTGATTTTGTGTCATTGGTTTAACATTTAGGTCATTTTCATCCTCCCTAGGCTTATTCTAATGCAATTAGGATTTTTAACCAATCTTGTGCATCAAATATGTGATTTTGTGTCATTTTGTGTCATTGGTTGAACATTTAGGTCATTTTCGTCCTCGCTAGGCTTATTCTTATCCAATTAGGGTTTTTAACCAATCTTGTGCATCAAATATGTGATTTTGTGTCATTTTGTGTCATTGGTTGAACATTTAGGTCATTTTTGTCCTCCCTAGGCTTATTCTAATCCAATTAGGGTTTTTAACAAATCTTGTGCATCCAATATCTGATTTTTTGTCATTTTGTGGCATTGGTTGAACATTTAGGTCATTTTCGTCCTCCCTAGGCTTATTCTAATCCAATTAGGATTTTTAACGATTCTTGTGCATCCAATCTGTGATTTTGTGTCTTTTTGTGTCATTGGTTGAACATTTAGGTCATTTTCGTCCGCCCTAGGCTTATTCTAATCCAATTAGGGTTTTTAACCAATCTTGTGCATCCAATATGTGGTTTTGTGTCATTTTGTGTCATTGGTTGAACATTTAGGTCATTTTCGTCCTCGCTAGGCTTATTCTTATCCAATTAGGGTTTTTAACCAATCTTGTGCATCCAATATGTGATTTTGTGTCATTGGTTGAACATTTAGGTCATTTCCGTCCTCCCTAGGCTTATTCTAATCCAATTAGGGTTTTAACCCAATCTTGTGCATCCAATATGTGATTTTGTGTCATTTTGTGTCATTGGTTGAACATTTAGGTCATTTTCGTCCTCGCTAGGCTTATTCTTATCCAATTAGGGTTTTTAACCAATCTTGTGCATCCAATATGTGATTTTGTGTCATTTTGTGTCATTGGTTGAACATTTAGGTCATTTCCGTCCTCCCTATGCTTATTCTAATCCAATTAGGGTTTTTAACCAATCTTGTGCATCCAATATGTGATTTTGTGTCATTGGTTGAACATTTTGGTCATTTTCGTCCTCCCAAGGCTTATTCTAATCCAATTAGGGTTTTTAACCAATCTTGTGCATCCGATCTGTGATTTTGTGTCATTGGTTGAACATTTAGGTCATTTTCGTCCGCCCTAGGCTTATTCTAATCCAATTAGGGTTTTTAACCAATCTTGTGCACCCAATATGTGATTTTGTGTCATTGGTTTAACATTTAGGTCATTTTCGTCCTCCCTAGGCTTATTCTAATCCAATTAGGATTTTTGACCAATCTTGTGCATCCAATATGTGATTTTGTGTCATTTGGTTTCATTGGTTGAACACTTTGGTCATTTTCGTCCTCCCTAGGCTTATTCTAATCCAATTAGGGTTTTTAACCAATCTTGTGCACCCAGTATGTGATTTTGCGTCATTCGTTTAAAATTTAGGTCATTTTCATCCTCCCTAGGCTTATTCTAATCCAATTAGGATTTTTAACCAATCTTGCGCATCCAATATGTGATTTTGTGTCATTTTGTGTCATTGGTTGAACATTTAGGTCATTTTTGTCCTCCCTAGGCTTATTCTAATCCAATTAGGGTTTTTAACAAATCTTGTGCATCCAATATCTGATTTTTTGTCATTTTGTGGCATTGGTTGAACATTTAGGTCATTTTCGTCTTCCCTAGGCTTATTCTAATCCAATTAGGATTTTTAACGATTCTTGTGCATCCAATCTGTGATTTTGTGTCTTTTTGTGTCATTGGTTGAACATTTAGGTCATTTTCGTCCGCCCTACGCTTATTCTAATCCAATTAGGGTTTTTAACCAATCTTGTGCATCCAATATGTGATTTTGTGTCATTTTGTGTCATTGGTTGAACATTTAGGTCATTATCGTCCTCCCTAGGCTTATTCTAATCCAATTAGGGTTTTTAACCAATCTTGTGCATCCAATATGTGATTTTGTGTCATTGGTTGAACATTTAGGTCATTCTTGCCTCCCTAGGCTTATTCTAATCCAATTAGGGTTTTTAACCAATCTTGTGCATCCAATATGTGATTTTGTGTCTTTTTGTGTCATTGGTTGCACATTTAGGTCATTTTCGTCCTCCCTAGGCTTATTCTAATCCAATTAGGGTTTTTAACCAATCTTGTGCATCCAATATGTGATTTTGTGTCATTTTGTGTCATTGGTTGAACATTTAGGTCATTTCCGTCCTCCCTAGGCTTATTCTAAACCAATTAGGGTTTTTAACCAATCTTGCGGATCCAATATGTGATTTTGTGTCATTTTGTGTCATTGGTTGAACATTTAGGTCATTTTCGTCCGCCCTAGGCTTATTCTAATCCAATTAGGGTTTTTAACCAATCTTGTGCATCCAATATGTGATTTTGTGTCTTTTTGTGTCATTGGTTGAACATTTAGGTCATTTTCGTCCTCCCTAGGCTTATTCTAATCCAATTAGGGTTTTTAACCAATCTTGTGCATCCAATATGTGATTTTGTGTCATTTTGTGTCATAGGTTGAACATTTAGGTCATTTTCGTCCTCCCTAGGCTTATTCTAACCCAATTAGGGTTTTTAACCAATCTTGTGCATCCAATATGTGATTTTGTGTCATTGGTTGAACATTTAGGTCATTTTCGTCCTCCCTAGGCTTATTCTAATCCAATTAGGGTTTTTAACCAATCTTGTGCACCCAGTATGTGATTTTGTGTCATTCGTTTAAAATTTAGGTCATTTTCATCCTCCTTAGGCTTATTCTAATCCAATTAGGATTTTTAACCAATCTTCTGCATCCAATTAGTGATTTTGTGTCAGTTTGTGTCATTGGTTGAACATTTAGGTCATTTTCGTCCTCCCTAGGCTTATTCTAATCCAATTAGGGTTTTTAACCAATCTTGTGCATCCAATATGTGATTTTGTGTCATTGGTAGAACATTTAGGTCATTTTCGTCCTCCCTAGGATTATTCTTATCCAATTAGGGTTTTTAACCAATCTTCTGCATCCAATTAGTGATTTTGTGTCATTTTGTGTCATTGGTTGAACGTTTAGGTCATTTTCGTCCCCCCTAGGCTTATTCTAATCCAATTAGGGTTTTTAACCAATCTTGTGCATCCAATATGTGATTTTGTGTCATTGGTTGAACATTTAGGTCATTTTCGTCCTCCCTAGGCTTATTCTAATCCAATTAGGGTTTTTAACCACTCTTGTGCATATAATAAGTGATTTTATGTCATTGGTAATCCAATTAGGTCATTTTCGTCCTCGCTAGGCTTATTCTAATCCAATTAGGGTTTTTAACCAATCTTATGCATCCAATATGTGATTTTGTGTCATTTTGTGTTATTGGTTAAAAATTTAGGTCATTTTCGTCCTCCCTAGGCTTATTTTAATCCAATTTGGATTTTTAACCAATCTTGTGCATCCAATATGTGATTTTGTGTCATTGGTTGCACATTTAGGTCATTTTCGTCCTCCCTAGGCTTATTCTAATCCAATTAGGGTTTTTAACCAATCTTGTGCATATAATAACTGATTTTGTGTTATTGGTAATCCAATTAGGTCATTTTCGTCCTCGCTAGGCTTATTCTAATCCAATTAGGGTTTTTAACCAATCTTGTGCATCCAATATGTGATTTTGTGTCATTTGTTGAACATTTAGGTCATTTTGGTCCTCCCTAGGCTTATTCTAATCCAATTAGGGTTTTTAACCAATCTTGTGCATCCAATATGTGATTTTGTGTCATTGGTTGAACATTTAAGTCATTTTCGTCCTCCCTAGGCTTATTCTAATCCAATTAGCGTTTTTAACCAATCTTGTGCATCCAATATGTGATTTTGTGTCATTTTCTGTCACTGGTTGAACATTTAGGTCATTTTTGTCCTCCATAGGCTAATTCTAATCCAATTAGGGTTTTTAACCAATCTTGTGCATCCAATATGTGATTTTGTGTCTTTTTGTGTCATTGGTTGAACATTTAGGTCATTTTCGTCCTCCCTAGGCTTATTCTAATCCAATTAGGGTTTTTAACCAATCTTGTGCATCCAATATGTGATTTTGTGTCATTTTGTGTCATTGGTTGAACATTTAGGTCATTTTCGTTCTCCCTAGGCTTATTCTAATCTAATTAGAGTTTTTAACCAATCTTGTGCATCCAATATGTGATTTTGTATCATTGGTTGAACATTTAGGTCATTTTCGTCCTCCCTAGGCTTATGCTAATCCAGCTAGGGTTTTTAACCAATCTTGTGCATCCAATATGTGATTTTGTGTCATTTTGTGTCATTGGTTGAACATTTAGGTCATTTTCGTCCTCCCTAGGCTTATTCTAATCCAATTAGGGTTTTTAACCAATCTTGTGCATCCAATATGTGATTTTGTAACATTGGTTGAACATTTAGGTCATTTTTGTCCTCCATAGGCTTATTCTAATCCAATTAGGGTTTTTAACCAATCTTGTGCATCCAATATGTAATTTTGTGTCATTTTGTGTCGTTGGTTGAACATTTAGGTCATTTTCGTCCTCCCAAGGCTTATTCTAATCCAATTAGAGTTTTTAACCAATCTTGTGCATCCAATATGTGATTTTGTGTCTTTTTGTGTCATTGGTTGAACATTTAGGTCATTTTCGTCCTCCCTAGGCTTATTCTAATCCAATTAGGGTTTTTAACCAATCTTGTGCATCCAATATGTGATTTTGTGTCTTTTTGTGTCATTGGTTGAACATTTAGGTCATTTTCGTCCTCCCTAGGCATAGTCTAATCCAATTAGGGTTTTATCCAATCTTGTGCATCCAATATGTGATTTTGTGTCTTTTTGTGTCATGGGTTGAACATTTAGGTCATTTTCGTCCTCCCTAGGCTTATTCTAATCCAATTAGGGTTTTTAACCAATCTTGTGCATCCAATATGTGATTTTGTGTCTTTTTGTGTCATTGGTTGAACATTTAGGTCATTTTCGTCCTCCCTAGGCTTATTCTAATCCAATTAGGGTTTTTAACCAATCTTGTGCATCCAATATGTGATTTTGTGTCATTGGTAGAACATTTAGGTCATTTTTGTCCTCCCTAGGCTTATTCTAATCCAATTAGGGTTTTTAACCAATCTTGTGCATCCAATATCTGATTTTTTGTCATTTTGTGTCATTGGTTGAACATTTAGGTCATTTTCGTCCTCCCTAGGCTTATTCTAATCCAATTAGGATTTTTAACCAATCTTGTGCATCCAATATGTGATTTTGTGTCATTGGTTGAACATTTTGGTCATTTTCGTCCTCCCAAGGCTTATTCTAATCCAATTAGGGTTTTTAACCAATCTTGTGCATCCGATCTGTGATTTTGTTTCATTGGTTGAACTTTTAAGTCATTTTCGTCCGCCCTAGGCTTATTCTAATCCAATTAGGGTTTTTAACCAATCTTGTGCACCCAATATGTGATTTTGTGTCATTGGTTTAACATTTAGGTCATTTTCGTCCTCCTTAGGCTTATTCTAATCCAATTAGGATTTTTAACCAATCTTGTGCATCCAATATGTGATTTTGTGTCATTCGGTGTCATTGGTTGAACATTTAGGTCATTTTCGTCCTCCCTAGGCTTATTCTAATCGAATTAGGGTTTTTAACCAATCTTGTCCATCCAATATGTGATTTTGTGTCATTTGGTGTCATTGGTTGAACATTTAGGTCATTTTCGTCCTCCCTAGGCTTATTCTAATCCAATTAGGGTTTTTAACCAATCTTGTGCACCCAGTATGTGATTTTGTGTCATTCGTTTAAAATTTAGGTCATTTTCATCCTCCCTAGGCTTATTCTAATCCAATTAGGATTTTTAACCAATCTAGCGCATCCAATATTTGATTTTGTGTCATTTTGTGTCATTGGTTGAACATTTAGGTCATTTTTGTCCTCCCTAGGCTTATTCTAATCCAATTAGGGTTTTTAACAAATCTTGTGCATCCAATATCTGATTTTTTGTCATTTTGTGGCATTGGTTGAACATTTAGGTCATTTTCGTCCACCCTAGGCATATTCTAATCCAATTAGGATTTTTAACGATTCTTGTGCATCCAATCTGTGATTTTGTGTCTTTTTGTGTCATTGGTTGAACATTTAGGTCATTTTCGTCCGCCCTAGGCTTATTCTAATCCAATTAGGGTTTTTAACCAATCTTGTGCGTCCAATATGTGGTTTTGTGTCATTTTGTGTCATTGGTTGAACATTTAGGTCATTTTCGTCCTCGCTAGGCTTATTCTTATCCAATTAGGGTTTTTAACCAATCTTGTGCATCCAATATGTGATTTTGTGTCATTGGTTGAACATTTAGGTCATTTCCGTCCTCCCTAGGCTTATTCTAATCCAATTAGGGTTTTAACCCAATCTTGTGCATCCAATATGTGATTTTGTGTCATTTTGTGTCATTGGTTGAACATTTAGGTCATTTTCGTCCTCGCTAGGCTTATTCTTATCCAATTAGGGTTTTTAACCAATCTTGTGCATCCAATATGTGATTTTGTGTCATTTTGTGTCATTGGTTGAACATTTAGGTCATTTCCGTCCTCCCTATGCTTATTCTAATCCAATTAGGGTTTTTAACCAATCTTGTGCATCCAATATGTGATTTTGTGTCATTGGTTGAACATTTTGGTCATTTTCGTCCTCCCAAGGCTTATTCTAATCCAATTAGGGTTTTTAACGATTCTTGTGCATCCAATCTGTGATTTTGTGTCATTTTGTGTCATTGGTTGAACATTTAGGTCATTTCCGTCCTCCCTAGGCTTATTCTAATCCAATTAGGGTTTTTAACCAATCTTGTGCACCCAGTATGTGATTTTGTGTCATTCGTTTAAAATTTAGGTCATTTTCATCCTCCCTAGGCTTATTCTAATCCAATTAGGATTTTTAACCAATCTTGTGCATCCAATATGTGATTTTGTGTCATTGGTTGAACATTTAGGTCATTTTCTTCCTCCCAAGGCTTATTCTAATCCAATTAGGATTTTTAACCAATCTTGTGCATCCAATATGTGATTTTGTGTCATTGGTTGAACATTTTGGTCATTTACGTCCTCCCTAGGCTTATTCTAATCCAATTAGGGTTTTTAACCAATCTTGTGCATCCAATCTGTGATTTTGTGTCATTTTGTGTCATTATTTGAACATTTAGGTCATTTTCGTCCGCCCTAGGCTTATTCTAATCCAATTAGGGTTTTTAACCAATCTTGTGCATCCAATATGTGATTTTGTGTCATTTTGTGTCATTGGTTGAACATTTAGGTCATTTTCGTCCTCCCTAGGCTTATTCTAATCGAATTACGGTTTTTAACCAATCTTGTGCATCCAATATGTGATTTTGTGTCATTTTGTGTCATTGGTTGAACATTTAGGTCATTTTCGTCCTCCCTAGGCTTATTCTAATCCAATTAGGGTTTTTAACCAATCTTGTGCATCCAATATGTGATTTTGTGTCATTTTGTGTCATTGGTTGAACATTTAGGTCAATTTCATCCTCGCTAGGCTTATTCTTATCTAATTAGGGTTTTTAACCAATCTTGTGCGTCCAATATGTGATTATGTGTCATTTTGTGTCAATTGTTGAACATTTAGGTCATTTCCGTCCTCCCTAGGCTTATTCTAAACCAATTAGGGTTTTTAACCAATCTTGTGCATCCAATATGTGATTTTGTGTCATTTTGTGTCATTGGTTGAACATTTAGGTCATTTTCGTCCTCGCTAGGCTTATTCTTATCCAATTAGGGTTTTTAACCAATCTTGTGCATCCAATATGTGATTTTGTGTCATTTTGTGTCATTGGTTGAACATTTAGGTCATTTCCGTCCTCCCTAGGCTTATTCTAATCCAATTAGGGTATTTAACAAATCTTGTGCATCCAATATGTGATTTTGTGTCATTTTGTGTCATTGGTTGAACATTTAGGTCATTATCGTCCTCCCTAGGCTTATTCTAATCCAATTAGGATTTTTAACCAATCTTGTGCATCCAATATGTGATTTTGTGTCATTTGGTTTCATTGGTTGAACACTTAGGTCATTTTCGTCCTCCCTAGGCTTATTCTAATCCAATTAGGGTTTTTAACCAATCTTGTGCACCCAGTATGTGATTTTGCGTCATTCGTTTAAAATTTAGGTCATTTTCATCCTCCCTAGGCTTATTCTAATCCAATTAGGATTTTTAACCAATCTTGCGCATCCAATATGTGATTTTGTGTCATTTTGTGTCATTGGTTGAACATTTAGGTCATTTTCGTCCTCCCTAGGCTTATTCTAATCGAATTAGGGTTTTTAACCAATCTTGTGCATCCAATATGTGATTTTGTGTCATTTTGTGTCATTGGTTGAACATTTAGGTTATTTTCGTCCTCCCTAGGCTTATTCAAATCCAATTAGGGTTTTTAACCAATCTTGTGCATCCAATATGTGATTTTGTGTCATTTTGTGTCATTGGTTGAACATTTAGGTCATTTTCGTCCTCCCTAGCCTTATTCTAATCCAATTAGGGTTTTTAACCAATCTTGTGCATCCAATATGTGATTTTGTGTCATTTTGTGTCATTGGTTGAACATTTAGGTCATTTTTGTCCTCCCTAGGCTTATTCTAATCCAATTAGAGTTTTTAACCAATCTTGTGCATCCAATATGTGATTTTGTGTCATTGGTTGAACATTTAGGTCATTTTCGTCCTCCCTAGGCTTATTCTAATCCAATTAGAGTTTTTAACCAATCTTGTGCATCCAATATGTGATTTTGTGTCATTGGTTGAAGATTTAGGTCATTTTCATCCTCCAAAGGCTTATTCTAATCCAATTAGGGTTTTTAACCAATCTTGTGCATCCAATATGTGATTTTGTGTCATTGGTTGAACATTTAGGTCATTTTCGTCCTCCCTAGGCTTATTCTAATCCAATTAGGGTTTTTAACCAATCTTGTGCATCCAATATGTAATTTTGTGTGATTTTGTGTCATTGGTTGAACATTTAGGTCATTTTCGTCCTCCCTAGGCTTATTCTAATCCAATTAGGGTTTTTAACCAATCTTGTGCATCCAATATGTGATTTTGTGTCATTGGTTGAACATTTAGGTCATTTTTGTCCTCCTTAGACTTATTCTAATCCAATTAGGGTTTTTAACCAATCTTGTGCATCCAATATGTGATTTTCTGTCATTTTGTGTCATTGGTTGAACATTTAGGTCATTTTCGTCCTCCCTAGGCTTATTCTAATCCAATTAGGGTTTTTAACCAATCTTGTGCATCCAATATGTGATTTTGTGTCATTGGTTGATCATTTAGGTCATTTTCGTCCTCCCTAGGCTTATTCTAATCCAATTAGGGTTTTTAACCAATCTTGTGCATCCAATATGTGATTTTGTGTCTTTTTGTGTCATTGGTTGAACATTTAGGTCATTTTCGTCCTCCCTAGGCTTATTCTAATCCAATTAGGGTTTTTAACCAATCTTGTGCATCCAATATCTGATTTTTTGTCATTTTGTGTCATTGGTTGAACATTTAGGTCATTTTCGTCCTCCCTAGGCTTATTCTAATCGAATTAGGGTTTTTAACCAATCTTGTGCATCCAATATGTGATTTTGTGTCATTTTGTGTCATTGGTTGAACATTTAGGTCATTTTCATCCTCCCTAGGCTTATTCTAATCCAATTAGGGTTTTTAACCAATCTTGTGCATATAATAAGTGATTTTGTGTCATTGGTTGAACATTTAGGTCATTTTTGTCCTCCCTAGGCTTATTCCAATCCAATTAGGGTTTTTAACCAATCTTGTGCATCCAATATGTGATTTTGTGTCATTTTGTGTCATTGGTTGAACATTTAGGTCATTTTCGTCCTCCCTAGGCTTATTCTAATCCAATTAGGGTTTTTAACCAATCTTGTGCATCCAATATGTGATTTTGTGTCATTGGTAGAACATTTAGGTCATTTTTGTCCTCCCTAGGCTTATTCTAATCCAATTAGGGTTTTTAACCAATCTTGTGCATCCAATATCTGGTTTTTTGTCATTTTGTGTCATTGGTTGAACATTTAGGTCATTTTCGTCCTCCCTAGGCTTATTCTAATCCAATTAGGATTTTTAACCAATCTTGTGCATCCAATATGTGATTTTGTGTCATTGGTTGAACATTTTGGTCATTTTCGTCCTCCCAAGGCTTATTCTAATCCAATTAGGGTTTTTAACCAATCTTGTGCATCCGATCTGTGATTTTGTGTCATTGGTTGAACATTTAGGTCATTTTCGTCCGCCCGAAGCTTATTCTAATCCAATTAGGGTTTTTAACCAATCTTGTGCACCCAATATGTGATTTTGTGTCATTGGTTTAACATTTAGGTCATTTTCATCCTCCCTAGGCTTATTCTAATCCAATTAGGATTTTTAACCAATCTTGTGCATCCAATATGTGATTTTGTGTCATTTTGTGTCTTTGGTTGAACATTTAGGTCATTTTCGTCCTCCCTAGGCTTATTCTAATCCAATTAGGGTTTTTAACCAATCTTGTGCATCCAATATCTGATTTTTTGTCATTTTGTGTCATTGGTTGAACATTTAGGTCATTTTCGTCCTCCCTAGGCTTATTCTAATCCAATTAGGATTTTTAACCAGTCTTGTGCATCCAATATGTGATTTTGTGTCATTGGTTGAACATTTTGGTCATTTTCGTCCTCCCAAGGCTTATTCTAATCCAATTAGGGTTTTTAACCAATCTTGTGCATCCGATCTGTGATTTTGTGTCATTGGTTGAACATTTAGGTCATTTTCGTCCGCCCTAGGCTTATTCTAATCCAATTAGGATTTTTAACCAATCTTGTGCATCCAATATGTGATTTTGTGTCATTTTGTGTCATTGGTTGAACATTTAGGTAATTTTCGTCCTCCTTAGGCTTATTCTAATCCAATTAGGGTTTTTAACCAATCATGTGCACCCAGTATGTGATTTTGTGTCATTCGTTTAAAATTTCGGTCATTTTCATCCTCCCTAGGCTTATTCTAATCCAATTAGGATTTTTAACCAATCTTGCGCATCCAATATGTGATTTTGTGTCATTGGTTGAACATTTAGGTCATTTTCGTCCTCGCTAGGCTTATTCTTATCCAATTAGGGTTTTTAACCAATCTTGTGCATCCAATATGTGATTTTGTGTCATTTTGTGTCATTGGTTGAACATTTAGGTCATTTTCGTCCTCCCTAGGTTTATTCTAATCCAATTAGGGTTTTTAACCAATCTTGTGCACCCAGTATGTGATTTTGTGTCATTCGTTTAAAATTTAGGTCATTTTCATCCTCCCTAGGCTTATTCTAATCCAATTAGGATTTTTAACCAATCTTGCGCATCCAATATATGATTTTGTGTCATTTTGTGTCATTGGTTGAACATTTAGGTCATTTTCGTCCTCCCTAGGCTTATTCTAATCGAATTAGGGTTTTTAACCAATCTTGTGCATCCAATATGTGATTTTGTGTCATTTTGTGTCATTGGTTGAACATTTAGGTCATTATCGTCCTCCCTAGGCTTATTCTAATCCAATTAGGGTTTTTAACCAATCTTGTGCATCCAATATGTGATTTTGTGTCATTGGTTGAACATTTAGATCATTCTTGCCTCCCTAGGCTTATTCTAATCCGATTAGGGTTTTTAACCAATCTTGTGCATCCAATATGTGATTTTGTGTCTTTTTGTGTCATTGGTTGAACATTTAGGTCATTTTCGTCCTCCCTAGGCTTATTCTAATCCAATTAGGGTTTTTAACCAATCTTGTGCATCCAATATGTGATTTTGTGTCTTTTTGTGTCATTGGTTGAACATTTAGGTCATTTTCGTCCTCCCTAGGCATAGTCTAATCCAATTAGGGTTTTATCCAATCTTGTGCATCCAATATGTGATTTTGTGTCTTTTTGTGTCATGGGTTGAACATTTAGGTCATTTTCGTCCTCCCTAGGCTTATTCTAATCCAATTAGGGTTTTTAACCAATCTTGTGCATCCAATATGTGATTTTGTGTCTTTTTGTGTCATTGGTTGAACATTTAGGTCATTTTCGTCCTCCCTAGGCTTATT
Source organism: Cicer yamashitae (assembly GCA_037974755.1). Lineage (NCBI taxonomy): Eukaryota > Viridiplantae > Streptophyta > Magnoliopsida > Fabales > Fabaceae > Cicer > Cicer yamashitae. The sequence goes on along the minus strand of JBBPBQ010000008.1, from coordinate 20,746,351 downwards.
CTAATCCAATTAGGGTTTTTAACCAATCTTGTGCATCCAATATGTGATTTTGTGTCATTGGTTTAACATTTAGGTCATTTTCGTCCTCCATAGGCTTATTCTAATCCAATTAGGATTTTTAACCAATCTTGTGCATCCAATATGTGATTTTGTGTCATTTTGTGTCATTTTGTGTCATTAGTTGAAGATTAAGCTAATTTTCGTCCTCCCTAGTCTTATTCTATTCCAATTAGGGTTTTTAACCAATCTTATGCATCCAATATGTGATTTTCTGTCATTTTGTGTCATTGGTTGAACGTTTAGGTCACTTTCGTCCTCCCTAGGCTTATTCTAATCCAATTAGGGTTTTAACCAATCTTGTGCATCCAATATGTGATTTTCTGTCATTTTGTGTCATTGGTTGAACGTTTAGGTCACTTTCGTCCTCCCTAGGCTTATTCTAATCCAATTAGGGTTTTTCGCCAATCTTGTGCATCCAATATGTGATTTTGTGTCATTTTGTGTCATTGGTTGAACGTTTAGGTCATTTTCGTCCTCCCTAGGCTTATTCTAATCAAATTAGGGTTTTTAACTAATCTTGTGCATCCAATATGTGATTTTGTGTCATTGGTTTAACTTTTAGGTTATTTTCGTCCTCCCTAGGCTTATTCTAATCCAATTAGGATTTTTAACCAATCTTGTGCATCCAATATGTGATTTTGTGTCATTTTGTGTCATTGGTTGAACATTTAGGTCAATTTCGTCCTCCCAAGGCTTATTCTAATCCAATTAGGGTTTTTAGCCAATCTTGTGCATCCAATATGTGATTTTGTGACATTGGTTGAACATTTAGGTCATTTTCGTTCTGCTTAGGCTTATTCTAATCCAATTAGGGTTTTTAACCAATCTTGTGCATCCAATATGTGATTCTGTGTCATTTTGTGTCATTGGTTTAACATTTATGTCATTTTCGTCCTCCCTAGGCTTATTCTAATCCAATTAAGATTTTTAACCAATCTTGTGCATCCAATATGTGATTTTGTGTCATTTTGTGTCATTGGTTGAACATTTAGGTCATTTTCGTCCTCCATAGGCTAATTCTAATCCAATTAGGGTTTTTAACCAATCTTGTGCACCCAGTATGTGATTTTGTGTCATTCGTTTAAAATTTAGGTCATTTTCATCCTCCCTAGGCTTATTCTAATCCAATTAGGATTTTTAACCAATCTTGTGCATCCAATATGTGATTTTGTGTCATTTTGTGTCATCGGTTGAACATTTAGGTCATTTTCGTCCGCCCTAGGCTTATTCTAATCCAATTAGGGTTTTTAACCAATCTTGTGCATCCAATATGTGATTTTGTGTCATTTTGTGTCATTGGTTGAACATTTAGGTCATTTTCGTCCTCCCTAGGCTTATTCTTATCCAATTAGGGTTTTTAACCAATCTTGTGCATCCAATATGTGATTTTGTGTCATTTTGTGTCAATTGTTGAACATTTAGGTCATTCTCGTCCTCCCTAGGTTTATTCTAATCCAATTAGGGTTTTTAACCAATCTTGTGCATCCAATATGTGATTTTGTGTCTTTTTGTGTCATTTGTTGAACATTTAGGTCATTTTCGTCCTCCCTAGGCTTATTCTAATCCAATTAGGGTTTTTAACCAATCTTGTGCATCCAATATGTGATTTTGTGTCATTGGTAGAACATTTAGGTCATTTTCGTCCTCCCTAGGCTTATTCTAATCCAATAAGGGTTTTTAACCAATCTTCTGCATCCAATTAGTGATTTTGTGTCATTTTGTGTCATTGGTTGAACATTTAGGTCATTTTCGTCCTCCCTAGGCTTATTTTAATCCAATTAGGGTTTTTAACCAATCTTGTGCATCCAATATGTGATTTTGTGTCATTGGTAGAACATTTAGGACATTTTCGTCCTCCCTAGGCTTATTCTAATCCAATTAGGGTTTTTAACCAATCTTCTGCATCCAATATGTGATTTTGTGTCATTGGTTTAACATTTAGGTCATTTTCGTCCTCCCTAGGCTTATTCTAATCCAATTAGGATTTTTAACCGATCTTGTGCATCCAATATATTATTTTGTGTCATTTTGTGTCATTAGTTGAAGATTAAGGTCATTTTCGTCCTCCCTAGTCTTATTCTATTCCAATTAGGGTTTTTAACCAATCTTATGCATCCAATATGTGATTTTCTGTCATTTTGTGTCATTGGTTGAACGTTTAGGTCACTTTCGTCCTCCCTAGGCTTATTCTAATCCAATTAGGGTTTTTAACCAATCTTTTGCATCCAATATGTGATTTTCTGTCATTTTGTGTCATTGGTTGAACGTTTAGGTCACTTTCGTCCTCCCTAGGCTTATTCTAATCCAATTAGGGTTTTTAAATAATCTTGTGCATCCAATATGTGATTTTGTGTCATTTTGTGTCATTGGTTGAACGTTTAGGTCATTTTCGTCCTCCCTAGGCTTATTCTAATCAAATTAGGGTTTTTAACTAATCTTGTGCATCCAATATGTGATTTTGTGTCATTGGTTTAACTTTTAGGTTATTTTCGTCCTCCCTAGGCTTATTCTAATACAATTAGGATTTTTAACCAATCTTGTGCATCCAATATGTGATTTTGTGTCATTTTGTGTCATTGGTTGAACATTTAGGTCAATTTCGTCCTCCCAAGGCTTATTCTAATCCAATTAGGGTTTTTAGCCAATCTTGTGCATCCAATATGTGATTTTGTGACATTGGTTGAACATTTAGGTCATTTTCGTTCTGCTTAGGCTTATTCTAATCCAATTAGGGTTTTTAACCAATCTTGTGCATCCAATATGTGATTTTGTGTCATTTTGTGTCATTGGTTTAACATTTATGTCATTTTCGTCCTCCCTAGGCTTATTCTAATCCAATTAGGATTTTTAATCAATCTTGTGCATCCAATATGTGATTTTGTGTCATTTTGTGTCATTGGTTGAACATTTAGGTCATTTTCGTCCTCCATAGGCTAATTCTAATCCAATTAGGGTTTTTAACCAATCTTGTGCACCCAGTATGTGATTTTGTGTCATTCGTTTAAAATTTAGGTCATTTTCATCCTCCCTAGGCTTATTCTAATCCAATTAGGATTTTTAACCAATCTTGTGCATCCAATATGTGATTTTGTGTCATTTTGTGTCATTGATTGAACATTTAGGTGATTTCCGTCCTCCCAAGGCTTATTCTAATCCAATTAGAGTTTTTAACCAATCTTGTGCATCCAATATGTGATTTTGTGTCATTTTGTGTCATTGGTTGAACATTTAGGTCATTTTCGTCCTCCCTAGGCTTATTCTAATCCAATTAGGGTTTTGAACCAATCTTGTGCATCCAATATGTGATTTTATGTCATTGGTTGAACATTTAGGTCATTTTTGTCCTCCCTAAGCTTATTCTAATCCAATTAGGGTTTTTAACCAATCTTGTGCATCCAATATGTGATTTTGTGTCATTTTGTGTCATTGGTTGAACATTTAGGTCATTTTCGTCCTCCCTAGGCTTATTCTAATCCAATTAGGGTTTTTAACCAATCTTGTGCATCCAATATGTGATTTTGTGTCATTTTGTGTCATTGGTTGAACATTTAGGTGATTTTCATACTCCCTAGGCTTATTCTAATCCAATTAGGTTTTTTAACCAATCTTGTGCCTCCAATATGTGATTTTGTGTCATTGGTTGAACATTTAGGTCATTTTCGTCCTCCCTAGACTTATTCTAATCCAATTAGGGTTTTTAACCAATCTTGTGCATCCAATATATGATTTTGTGTCATTGGTTGAACATTTAGGTCATTTTCGTCGTCCCTAGGCTTATTCTAATCCAATTAGGGTTTTTAACCAATCTTGTGCATCCAATATGTGATTTTGTGTCATTGGTTTAACATTTAGGTCATTTTCGTCCTCCCTAGGCTTATTCTAATCCAATTAGGATTTTTAACCGATCTTGTGCATCCAATATATTATTTTGTGTCATTTTGTGTCATTAGTTGAAGATTAAGGTCATTTTCGTCCTCCCTAGTCTTATTCTATTCCAATTAGGGTTTTTAACCAATCTTATGCATCCAATATGTGATTTTCTGTCATTTTGTGTCATTGGTTGAACGTTTAGGTCACTTTCGTCCTCCCTAGGCTTATTCTAATCCAATTAGGGTTTTTAACCAATCTTTTGCATCCAATATGTGATTTTCTGTGGTTTTGTGTCATTGGTTGAACGTTTAGGTCACTTTCGTCCTCCCTAGGCTTATTCTAATCCAATTAGGGTTTTTAACCAATCTTGTGCATCCAATATGTGATTTTGTGTCATTTTGTGTCATTGGTTGAACATTTAGGTCATTTTCGTCCTCCCTAGGCTTATTCTAATCCAATTAGGGTTTTTAACCAATCTTGTGCATATGATAAGTGATTTTATGTCATTGGTAATCCAATTAGGTCATTTTCGTCCTCCCTAGGCTTATTACAATCCAATTAGGGTTTTTAACCAATCTTGTGCATCCAATATGTGATTTTGTGTCATTTTGTGTCATTGGTTGAACATTTAGGTCATTTTCGTCCTCCCTAGGCTTATTCTAATCCAATTAGGGTTTTTAACCAATCTTGTGCATCCAATATGTGATTTTGTGTCATTATGTGTCATTGGTTGAACATTTAGGTCATTTTGGTCCTCCCTAGGCATATTCTAATCCAATTAGGGTTTTTAACCAATCTTGTGCATCCAATATGTGATTTTGTGTCATTTTGTGTCATTGGTTGAACATTTAGGTCATTTTCGTCCTCCCTAGGCTTATTCTAATCCAATTAGGGTTTTTAACCAATCTTGTGCATCCAATATGTGATTTTGTGTCATTTTGTGTCATTGGTTGAACATTTAGGTCATTATCGTACTCCCTAGGCTTATTCTAATCCAGTTAAGGTTTTTAACCAATCTTGTGCATCCAATATGTGATTTTGTGTCATTTTGTGTCATTGGTTGAACATTTAGGTCATTTTCGTCCTCCCTAGGCTTATTCTAATCCAATTAGGGTTTTTAACCAATCTTGTGCACCCAGTTTGTGATTTTGTGTCATTCATTTAAAATTTAGGTCATTTTCATCCTCCCTAGGCTTATTCTAATCCAATTAGGATTTTTAACCAATCTAGTGCACCCAGTATGTGATTTTGTGTCATTGGTTTAACATTTAGGTCATTTTCATCCACCATAGGCTTATTCTAATCCAATTAGGATTTTTAACCAATCTTGTGCATCCAATATGTGATTTTGTGTCATTTTGTGTCATTGGTTGAACATTTAGGTCATTTTCGTCCTCCCTAGGCTTATTCTTATCCAATTAGGGTTTTTAACCAATCTTGTGCATCCAATATGTGATTTTGTGTCATTTTGTGTCATTGGTTGAACATTTAGGTCATTTCCGTCCTCCCTAGGCTTATTATAATCCAATTAGGGTTTTTAACCAATCTTGTGCATCCAATATGTGATTTTGTGTCATTTTGTGTCATTGGTTGAACATTTAGGTCATTTTCGTCCTCGCTAGGCTTATTCTTATCCAATTAGGGTTTTTAACCAATCTTGTGCATCCAATATGTGATTTTGTGTCATTTTGTGTCATTTTTTGAACATTTAGGTCATTTCCGTCCTCCCTAGGCTTATTCTAATCCAATTAGGGTTTTTAACCAATCTTGTGCATCCAATATGTGATTTTGTGTCATTTTGTGTCATTGGTTGAACATTTAGGTCATTTTCGTCCTCCATAGGCTTATTCTAATCCAATTAGGGTTTTTAACCAATCTTGTGCACCCAGTATGTGATTTTGTGTCATTCGTTTAAAATTTAGGTCATTTTCATCCTCCCTAGGCTTATTCTAATCCAATTAGGATTTTTAACCAATCTTGTGCATCCAATATGTGATTTTGTGTCATTTTGTGTCATTGGTTGAACATTTAGGTCATTTTCGTCCTCCCTAGGCTTATTCTAATCCAATTAGGGTTTTTAACCAATCTTGTGCACCCAGTATGTGATTTTGTGTCATTCGTTTAAAATTAGGTCATTTTCATCCTCCCTAGGCTTAATCTAATCCAATTAGGATTTTTAACCAATCTTGTGCATCCAATATGTGATTTTGTGTCATTTTGTGTCATTGGTTGAACATTTAGGTCATTTTCGTCCTCCCTAGGTTTATTCTAATCCAATTAGGGTTTTTAACCAATCTTGTGCACCCAGTATGTGATTTTGTGTCATTGGTTGAACATTTAGGTCATTTTCGTCCGCCCTAGGCTTATTCTAATCCAATTAGGGTTTTTAACCAATCTTGTGCATCCAATATGTGATTTTGTGTCATTTTGTGTCATTGGTTGAACATTTAGGTCATTTTCGTCCTCGCTAGGCTTATTCTTATCCAATTAGGGTTTTTAACCAATCTTGTGCATCCAATATGTGATTTTGTGTCATTTTGTGTCATTGGTTGAACATTTAGGTCATTTCCGTCATCCCTAGGCTTATTCTAATCCAATTAGGGTTTTTAACCAATCTTGTGCATCCAATATGTGATTTTGTGTCATTGGTTGAACATTTAGGTCATTTTCGTCCTCCCTAGGCTTATTCTAATCCAATTAGGGTTTTTAACCAATCTTGTGCATCCAATATGTGATTTTGTGTGATTTTTTGTCATTGGTTGAACATTTAGGTCATTTTCGTCCTCCCTAGGCTTATTCTAATCCAATTAGGGTTTTTAACCAATCTTGTGCATCCAATATGTGATTTTGTGTCATTTTGTGTCATTGGTTGAACATTTAGGTCATTTTCGTCCTCCCTAGGCTTATTCTTATCCAATTAGGGTTTTTAACCAATCTTGTGCATCCAATATGTGATTTTGTGTCATTTAGTGTCATTGGTTGAACATTTAGGTCATTTTCGTCCTCCCTAGGCTTATTCTAATCCAATTAGGGTTTTTAACCAATCTTGTGCATCCAATATGTGATTTTGTGTCATTTTGTGTCATTGGTTGAACATTTAGGTCATTTTCGTCCTCCCTATGCTTATTCTAATCGAATTAGGGTTTTTAGCCAATTTTGTGCATCCAATATGTAGTTTTGTGTCATTGGTTGAACATTTAGGTCATTTTTGCCTCCCTTGGCTTATTCTCATCCAATTAGGGTTTTTAACCTATCTTGTGCATCCAATATGTGATTTTGTGTCATTTTGTGTCATTGGTTGAACATTTAGGTCATTTTCGTCCTCCCTAGGCTTATTCTAATCCAATTAGGGTTTTTAACCAATCTTGTGCATCCAATATGTGATTTTGTGTCATTTTGTGTCATTGGTTGAACATTTAGGTCAATTTCATCCTCGCTAGGCTTATTCTTATCTAATTAGGGTTTTTAACCAATCTTGTGCGTCCAATATGTGATTATGTGTCATTTTGTGTCAATTGTTGAACATTTAGGTCATTTCCGTCCTCCCTAGGCTTATTCTAAACCAATTAGGGTTTTTAACCAATCTTGTGCATCCAATATGTGATTTTGTGTCATTTTGTGTCATTGGTTGAACATTTAGGTCATTTTCGTCCTCGCTAGGCTTATTCTTATCCAATTAGGGTTTTTAACCAATCTTGTGCATCCAATATGTGATTTTGTGTCATTTTGTGTCATTGGTTGAACATTTAGGTCATTTCCGTCCTCCCTATGCTTATTCTAATCCAATTAGGGTTTTTAACCAATCTTGTGCATCCAATATGTGATTTTGTGTCATTGGTTGAACATTTTGGTCATTTTCGTCCTCCCAAGGCTTATTCTAATCCAATTAGGGTTTTTAACCAATCTTGTGCATCCAATCTGTGATTTTGTGTCATTGGTTGAACATTTAGGTCATTTTCGTCCGCCCTAGGCTTATTCTAATCCAATTAGGGTTTTTAACCAATCTTGTGCATCCAATATGTGATTTTGTGTCATTTTGTGTCATTGGTTGAACATTTAGGTCATTTTCGTCCGCCCTAGGCTTATTCTAATCCAATTAGGGTTTTTAACCAATCTTGTGCATCCAATATGTGATTTTGTGTCATTTTGTGTCATTGGTTGAACGTTTAGGTCATTTTCGTCCTCCCTAGGCTTATTCTAATCAAATTAGGGTTTTTAACTAATCTTATGCATCCAATATGTGATTTTGTGTCATTGGTTTAACTTTTAGGTTATTTTCGTCCTCCCTAGGCTTATTCTAATCCAATTAGGATTTTTAACCAATCTTGTGCATCCAATATGTGATTTTGTGTCATTTTGTGTCATTGGTTGAACATTTAGGTCAATTTCGTCCTCCCAAGGCTTATTCTAATCCAATTAGGGTTTTTAGCCAATCTTGTGCATCCAATATGTGATTTTGTGACATTGGTTGAACATTTAGGTCATTTTCGTTCTGCTTAGGCTTATTCTAATCCAATTAGGGTTTTTAACCAATCTTGTGCATCCAATATGTGATTCTGTGTCATTTTGTGTCATTGGTTTAAAATTTATGTCATTTTCGTCCTCCCTAGGCTTATTCTAATCCAATTAAGATTTTTAACCAATCTTGTGCATCCAATATGTGATTTTGTGTCATTTTGTGTCATTGGTTGAACATTTAGGTCATTTTCGTCCTCCATAGGCTAATTCTAATCCAATTAGGGTTTTTAACCAATCTTGTGCATCCAATATGTGATTTTGTGTCATTCGTTGAACATTTAGGTCATTTTGTTCGTCCTTAGGCTTATTCTAATCCAATTAGGGTTTTTAACCAATCTATTCCATCCAATGTGATTTTGTGTCATTTTGTGTCATTGGTTGAACATTTAGGTCATTTCCGTCCTCCCTAGGCTTATTCTAATGCAATTAGGGTTTTTAACCAATCTTGTGCATCCAATATGTGATTTTGTGTCATGGGTTGAACATTTAGGTCATTTTCGTCGTCCTTAGGTTTATTCGAATCCAATTAGGGTTTTTAACCAATCTATTCCATCCAATGTGATTTTGTGTCATTTTGTGTCATTGGTTGAACATTTAGGTCATTTCCGTCCTCCCTAGGCTTATTCTAATGCAATTAGGGTTTTTAACCAATCTTGTGCATCCAATATGTGATTTTGTGTCATTTTGTGTCATTGGTTGAACATTTAGGTCATTTTCGTCCTCCCTAGGCTTATTCTAATCCAATTAGGGTTTTTAACCAATCTTGTGCATCCAATATGTGATTTTGTGTCATTTTGTGTCATTGGTTGAACATTTAGGTCAGTTTAGTCCTCCCTAGGCTTATTCTAATCCAATTAGGTTTTTAACCAATCTTGTGCATCCAATATGTGATTTTGTGTCATTGGTTGAACATTTAGGTCATTTTCGTCCTCCCTAGGCTTATTCTAATCCAATTAGAGTTTTTAACCAATCTTGTGCGTCCAATATGTGATTTTGCGTCATTTTGTGTCATTAGTTGAACATTTAGGTCATTTTCGTCCTCCCTAGGCTTATTCTAATCCAATTAGGGTTTTTAACCAATCTTGTGCATCCAATATGTGATTTTGTGTCATTTTGTGTCATTGGTTGAACATTTAGGTCATTTTCGTTCTCCCTAGGCTTATTCTAATCCAATTAGGGTTTTTAACCAAACTAGTGCACCCAATACGTCATTTTGTGTCATTGGTTGAACATTTAGGTCATTTTCGTCCTCCCTAGGCTTATTCTAATCCAATTAGGGTTTTTAACCAATCTTGTGCATCCAATATGTGATTTTGTGTCATTTTGTGTCATTGGTTGAACATTTAGGTCATTTTCGTCCTCCCTAGGCTTATTCTAATCCAATTAGGATTTTTAACCAATCTTGTGCATCCAATATGTGACTTTGTGTTATTTTGTGTAATTGGTTGAAAATTTAGGTCATTTTCGTCGTCCCTAGGCTTATTCTAATCCAATTAGGGTTTTAAACCAATCTTGTGCATTCAATATGTGATTTTGTGTCATTGGTTGAACATTTAGGTCATTTTCGTCCTCCCTAGGCTTATTCTAATCCAATTAGGGTTTTTAACAAATCTTGTGCATCCAATATGTGATTTTTTGTCATTTTGTGTCATTGGTTGAACATTTAGGTCATTTTCGTCCTCCCTAGGCTTATTCTAATCCAATTAGGGTTTTTAACCAATCTTGTGCATCCAATATGTGATTTTGTGTCATTTTGTGTCATTGGTTGAACATTTAGGTCATTTTCGTCCTCCCTAGGCTTATTCTAATCCAATTAGGGTTTTTAACCAATCTTGTGCATCCAATATGTGATTTTGTGTCATTTTGTGTCATTGGTTGAACATTTGGGTCATTTTCGTCCTCCCTCGGCTTATTCTAATCCAATTAGGGTTTTTAACCAATCTTGTGCATCCAATATGTGATTTTGTGTCATTTTGTGTCATTGGTTGAACATTTAGGTCATTTTCGTCCTCCCTAGGCTTATTCTAATCCAATTAGGGTTTTTAACCAATCTTGTGCATCCAATATGTGATTTTGTGTCATTTTGTGTCATTGGTTGAACATTTAGGTCATTTTCGTCCTCCCTATGGTTATTCTAATCCAATTAGGGTTTTTAACCAATCTTGTGCATCCAATATGTGATTTTGTGTCATTTTGTGTCATTGGTTGAACATTTAGGTCATTTTCGTCCTCCCTATGCTTATTCTAATCCAATTAGGGTTTTTAACCAATCTTGTGCATCCAATATGTGATTTTGTGTCATTTCGTGTCATTGGTTGAACATTTAGGTCATTTTCGTCCTCCCTAGGCTTATTCTAATCCAATTAGGGTTTTTAACCAATCTTGTGCATCCAATATGTGATTTTGTGTCATTTTGTGTCATTGGTTGAACATTTAGGTCATTTTCGTCCTCGCTAGCTTATTCTAATCCAATTAAGGTTTTTAAAAAATCTTGTGCATCCAATGTGTGATTTTGTGTCATTTTTTGTCATTGGTTGAACATTTAGGTCATTTTCGTCCTCCCTAGGCTTATTCTAATCCAATTAGGGTTTTTAACCAATCTTGTGCATCCAATATGTGATTTTGTGTCATTTTGTGTCATTGGTTGAACATTTAGCTCATTTTCGTCCTCCCTAGGCTTATTCTAATCCAATAAGGGTTTTTAACCAATCTTGTGCATCCAATATATGATTTTGTGTCATTTTGTGTCATTGGTTGAACATTTAGGTCATTTTCGTCCTCCCTAGGCTTATTCTAATCCAATTAGGGTTTTTAACCAATCTTGTGCATCCAATATGTGATTTTGTGTCATTTTGTGTCATTGGTTGAACATTTAGGTCATATTCGTCCTCCCTAGGCTTATTCTAATCCAATTAAGGTTTTTAACCAATCTTGTGCATCCAATATGTGATTTTGTGTCATTTTGTGTCATTGGTTGAACATTTAGGTCATTTTCGTCCTCCCTAGGCTTATTCTAATCCAATTAGGGTTTTTAACCAATCTTGTGCATCCAATATGTGATTTTGTGTCATTTTGTGTCATTGGTTGAACATTTAGGTCATTTTCGTCATCCCCAGGCTTATTTTAATCCAATTAGGGTTTTTAACCAATCTTGTGCATCCAATATGTGATTTTGTGTCCTTTTGTGTCATTGGTTGAACATTTAGGTGATTTTTGTCCTCCCTAGGCTTATTCTAATCCAATTCGGGTTTTTAACCAATCTTGTGCATCCAATATGTGATTTTGTGTCATTTTGTGTCATTCGTTGAACATTTAGGTCAATTTCGTCCTCCCTAGGCTTATTCTAATCCAATTAGGGTTTTTGACGAATCTTGTGCATCCAATATGTGATTTTGTGTCATTGGTTGAACATTTAGGTCATTTTCGTCCTCCCTAGGCTTATTCTAATCCAATTAGGGTTTTTAACCAATCTTGTGCATCCAATATGTGATTTTGTGTCATTTGTTTAACATTTAGGTCATTTTCGTCCTCCCTAGGCTTATTCTAATCCAATTAGGATTTTTAACCAATCTTGTGCATCCAATATGTGATTTTGTGTCATTTGGTGTCATTGGTTGAACATTTAGGTCATTTTCGTCCTCCCTAGGCTTATTCTAATCCAATTAGGGTTTTTAACCAATCTTGTGCATCCAATATCTGATTTTTTGTCATTTTGTGTCATTGGTTGAACATTTAGGTCATTTTCGTCCTCCCAAGGCTTATTCTAATCCAATTAGGGTTTTTAACCAATCTTGTGCATCCAATCTGTGATTTTGTGTCATTTTGTGTCATTGGTTGAACATTTAGGTCATTTTCGTCCGCCCTAGGCTTATTCTAATCCAATTAGGGTTTTTAACCAATCTTGTGCATCCAATATGTGATTTTGTGTCATTTTGTGTCATTGGTTGAACATTTAGGTCATTTTCGTCCGCCCTAGGCTTATTCTAATCCAATTAGGGTTTTTAACCAATCTTGTGCATCCAATATGTGATTTTGTGTCATTTTGTGTCATTGGTTGAACGTTTAGGTCATTTTCGTCCTCCCTAGGCTTATTCTAATCAAATTAGGGTTTTTAACTAATCTTATGCATCCAATATGTGATTTTGTGTCATTGGTTTAACTTTTAGGTTATTTTCGTCCTCCCTAGGCTTATTCTAATCCAATTAGGATTTTTAACCAATCTTGTGCATCCAATATGTGATTTTGTGTCATTTTGTGTCATTGGTTGAACATTTAGGTCAATTTCGTCCTCCCAAGGCTTATTCTAATCCAATTAGGGTTTTTAGCCAATCTTGTGCATCCAATATGTGATTTTGTGACATTGGTTGAACATTTAGGTCATTTTCGTTCTGCTTAGGCTTATTCTAATCCAATTAGGGTTTTTAACCAATCTTGTGCATCCAATATGTGATTCTGTGTCATTTTGTGTCATTGGTTTAACATTTATGTCATTTTCGTCCTCCCTAGGCTTATTCTAATCCAATTAAGATTTTTAACCAATCTTGTGCATCCAATATGTGATTTTGTGTCATTTTGTGTCATTGGTTGAACATTTAGGTCATTTTCGTCCTCCATAGGCTAATTCTAATCCAATTAGGGTTTTTAACCAATCTTGTGCACCCAGTATGTGATTTTGTGTCATTCGTTTAAAATTTAGGTCATTTTCATCCTCCCTAGGCTTATTCTAATCCAATTAGGATTTTTAACCAATCTTGTGCATCCAATATGTGATTTTGTGTCATTTTGTGTCATCGGTTGAACATTTAGGTCATTTTCGTCCGCCCTAGGCTTATTCTAATCCAATTAGGGTTTTTAACCAATCTTGTGCATCCAATATGTGATTTTGTGTCATTTTGTGTCATTGGTTGAACATTTAGGTCATTTTCGTCCTCCCTAGGCTTATTCTTATCCAATTAGGGTTTTTAACCAATCTTGTGCATCCAATATGTGATTTTGTGTCATTTTGTGTCAATTGTTGAACATTTAGGTCATTCTCGTCCTCCCTAGGTTTATTCTAATCCAATTAGGGTTTTTAACCAATCTTGTGCATCCAATATGTGATTTTGTGTCTTTTTGTGTCATTTGTTGAACATTTAGGTCATTTTCGTCCTCCCTAGGCTTATTCTAATCCAATTAGGGTTTTTAACCAATCTTGTGCATCCAATATGTGATTTTATGTCATTGGTAGAACATTTAGGTCATTTTCGTCCTCCCTAGGCTTATTCTAATCCAATAAGGGTTTTTAACCAATCTTCTGCATCCAATTAGTGATTTTGTGTCATTTTGTGTCATTGGTTGAACATTTAGGTCATTTTCGTCCTCCCTAGGCTTATTCTAATCCAATTAGGGTTTTTAACCAATCTTGTGCATCCAATATGTGATTTTGTGTCATTTTGTGTCATTCGTTGAACATTTAGGTCATTTCCGTCCTCCCTAGGCTTATTCTAATCGAATTAGGGTTTTTAACCAATCTTGTGCATCCAATATGTGATTTTGTGTCATTTTGTGTCATTGGTTGAACATTTAGGTCATTTTCGTCCTCCCTAGGCTTATTCTAATCCAATTATGGTTTTTAACCAATCTTGTGCATATAATAAGTGATTTTGTGTCATTGGTAATCCAATTAGGTCATTTTCGTCCTCGCTAGGCTTATTCTAATCCAATTAGGGTTTTTAACCAATCTTGTGCATCCAATATGTGATTTTGTGTCATTTAGTGTCATTGGTTGAACATTTAGGTCATTTTCGTCCTCCCTAGGCTTATTCTAATCCAATTAGGGTTTTTAACCAATCTTGTGCATCCAATATGTGATTTTGTGTCATTTTGTGTCATTTGTTGAACATTTAGGTCATTTTCGTCCTCCCTAGGCTTATTCTAATGCACTTAGGGTTTTTAACCAATCTTGTGCATCCAATATGTGAGTTGGTGTCATTTTGTGTCATTGGTTGAACATTTAGGTCATTTTCGTCCTGCCTAGGCTTATTCTAATCCAATTTGGGTTTTTAACCAATCTTGTGCATCCAATATGTGATTTTGTGTCATTTTGTGTCATTGGTTGAACATTTAGGTCATTTTCGTCCTCCCTAGGCTTATTCTAATCCAATTACGGTTTTTAACCAATCTTGTGCATCCAATATGTGAGTTTGTGTCAATGGTTGAACATTTAGGTCATTTTCGTCCTCCCTAGGCTTATTCTAATCCAATTAGGGTTTTTAACCATCTTGTGCATCCAATATGTGATTTTGTGTCATTTTGTGTCATTGGTTAAACATTTAGGTCATTTTCGTCCTCCTTAGGCTTATTCTAATCCAATTACGGTTTTTAACCATTCTTGTGCATCCAATATGTGATTTTGTGTCATTGGTTGAACATTTAGGTCATTTTCGTCCTCCCTAGGCTTATTCTAATCCAATTAGGGTTTTTAACCAATCTTGTGCATCCAATATGTGATTTTGTGTCATTTTGTGTCATTGGTTGAACATTTAGGTCATTTTCGTCCTCCCTAGGCTTATTCTTATCCAATTAGGGTTTTTAACCAATCTTGTGCATCCAATATGTGATTTTGTGTCATTTAGTGTCATTGGTTGAACATTTAGGTCATTTTCGTCCTCCCTAGGCTTATTCTAATCCAATTAGGGTTTTTAACCAATCTTGTGCATCCAATATGTGATTTTGTGTCATTTTGTGTCATTGGTTGAACATTTAGGTCATTTTCGTCCTCGCTAGCTTATTCTAATCCAATTAAGGTTTTTAAAAAATCTTGTGCATCCAATGTGTGATTTTGTGTCATTTTTTGTCATTGGTTGAACATTTAGGTCATTTTCGTCCTCCCTAGGCTTATTCTAATCCAATTAGGGTTTTTAACCAATCTTGTGCATCCAATATGTGATTTTGTGTCATTTTGTGTCATTGGTTGAACATTTAGTTCATTTTCCTCCTCCTTAGGCTTATTCTAATCCAATTAGGGTTTTTAACCAATCTTGTGCATCCAATATGTGATTTTGTGTCATTGGTTGAACATTTAGGTCATTTTCGTCCTCCCTAGGCTTATTCTAATCCAATTAGGGTTTTTAACCAATCTTGTGCATCTAATATTTGATTTTGTGTCATTGGTTGAACATTTAGGTCATTTTCGTCCTCCCTAGGCTTATTCTAATCCAATTAGGGTTTTTAACCAATCTTGTGCATCCAATATGTGATTTTGTGTCATTTTGTGTCATTGGTTGAACATTTAGGTCATTTTCGTCCTCCCTAGGCTTATTCTAATCCAATTAGGGTTTTTAACCAATCTTGTGCATCCAATATGTGATTTTGTGTCATTTTGTGTCATTGGTTGAACATTAGGTCATTTTCGTCCTCCCTAAGCTTATTCTAATCCAATTAGAGTTTTTAACATATCTTGTGCATCCAATATTTAATTTTGTGTCTTTTTGTGTCATTGGTTGAACATTTAGGTCATTTTCGTCCTCCCTAGGCTTATTCTAATCCAATTAGGGTTTTTAACCAATCTTGTGCATCCAATATGTGATTTTGTGTCATTTTGTGTCATTGGTTGAACATTTAGGTCATTTTCGTCATCCCCAGGCTTATTTTAATCCAATTAGGGTTTTTAACCAATCTTGTGCATCCAATATGTGATTTTGTGTCCTTTTGTGTCATTGGTTGAACATTTAGGTGATTTTTGTCCTCCCTAGGCTTATTCTAATCCAATTCGGGTTTTTAACCAATCTTGTGCATCCAATATGTGATTTTGTGTCATTTTGTGTCATTCGTTGAACATTTAGGTCAATTTCGTCCTCCCTAGGCTTATTCTAATCCAATTAGGGTTTTTGACGAATCTTGTGCATCCAATATGTGATTTTGTGTCATTGGTTGAACATTTAGGTCATTTTCGTCCTCCCTAGGCTTATTCTAATCCAATTAGGGTTTTTAACCAATCTTGTGCATCCAATATGTGATTTTGTGTCATTTTGTGTCATTGGTTGAACATTTAGGTCATTTTCGTTCTCCCTAGGCTTATTCTAATCTAATTAGCGTTTTTAACCAATCTTGTGTATCCAATAAGTGATTTTGTGTCATTGGTTGAACATTTAGGTCATTTTCGTCCTCCCTAGGCTTATGCTAATCCAACTAGGGTTTTTAACCAATCTTGTGCATCCAATATGTGATTTTGTGTCATTTTGTGTCATTGGTTGAACATTTAGGTCATTTTCGTCCTCCCTTGGCTTATTCTAATCCAATTAGGGTTTTTAACCAATCTTGTGCATCCAATATGTGATTTTGTGTCTTTTTGTGTCATTGGTTGAACATTTAGGTCATTTTCGTCCTCCCTAGGCTTATTCTAATCCAATTAGGGTTTTTAACCAATCTTCTGCATCCAATTAGTGATTTTGTGTCATTTTGTGTCATTGGTTGAACGTTTAGGTCATTTTCGTCCCCCCTAGGCTTATTCTAATCCAATTAGGGTTTTTAACCAATCTTGTGCATCCAATATGTGATTTTGTGTCATTGGTTTAACATTTAGGTCATTTTCGTCCTCCCTAGTCTTATTCTAATCCAATTAGGGTTTTTAACCAATCTTATGCATCCAATATGTGATTTTCTGTCATTTTGTTTCATTGGTTGAACGTTTAGGTCATTTTCGTCCCCCCTAGGCTTATTCTAATCCAATTAGGGTTTTTAACCAATCTTGTGCATCCAATATGTGATTTTGTGTCATTGGTTTAACATTTAGGTCACTTTCGTCCTCGCTAGGCTTATTCTAATCCAATTAGGGTTTTTAACCAATCTTGTGCATCCAATATGTGATTTTGTGTCATTTTGTGTCATTGGTTGAACGTTTAGGTCATTTTCGTCCTCCCTAGGCTTATTCTAATCCAATTAGGGTTTTTAACCAATCTTGTGCATCCAATATGTGATTTTGTGTCATTTTGTGTCATTGGTTGAACATTCAGGTCATTTTCGTCCTCCCTAGGCTTATTCTAATCCAATTAGGTTTTAACCAATCTTGTGCATCCAATATGTGATTTTGTGTCATTTTGTGTCATTGGTTGAACATTTAGGTCATTTTCGTCCTCCCTAGGCTTATTCTAATCCAATTAGGGTTTTTAACCAATCTTGTGCATCCAATATGTGATTTTGTGTCATTTTGTGTCATTGGTTGAACATTTCGGTCATTTTCGTCATCCCAAGGATTATTCTAATCCAATTAGGGTTTTTAACCAACATTGTGCATCCAATATGTGAGTTTGTGTCATTTTGTGTCATTGGTTGAACATTTAGGTCATTTTCGTCCTCCCTAGGCTTATTCTAATCCAATTAGGGTTTTTAACCAATCTTGTGCATCCAATATGTGATTTTGTGTCATTTTGTGTCATTGGTTGAACATTTAGGTCATATTCGTCCTCCCTAGGCTTATTCTAATCCAATTAAGGTTTTTAACCAATCTTGTGCATCCAATATGTGATTTTGTGTCATTTTGTGTCATTGGTTGAACATTTAGGTCATTTTCGTCCTCCCTAGGCTTATTCTAATCCAATTAGGGTTTTTAACCAATCTTGTGCATCCAATATGTGATTTTGTGTCATTTTGTGTCATTGGTTGAACATTTAGGTCATTTTCGTCCTCCCCAGGCTTATTCTAATCCAATTAGGGTTTTTCACGAATCCTGTGCATCCAATATGTGATTTTGTGTCATTTTGTGTCATTGGTTGAACATTTAGGTCATTTTCGTCCTCCCTAGGGTTATTTTAATCTAATTAGGATTTTTAACCAATCTTGTGCATCCAATATGTGATTTTGTGTCATTTTGTGTCATTGGTTGAACATTTAGGTCATTTTCGTCCTCCCTAGGCTTATTCTAATCCAATTAGGGTTTTTAACCAATCTTGTGCATCCAATATGTGATTTTGTGTCATTTTGTGTCATTGGTTGAACATTTAGCTCATTTTCGTCCTCCCTAGGCTTAATCTAATCCAATTAGGGTTTTTAACCAATCTTGTGCATCCAATATGTGATTTTATGTCATTGGTTGAACATTTAGGTCATTTTCGTCCTCTCTTGGGTTATTCTTATCCAATTAGGGTTTTTAACAAATCTTGTGCATCCAATATGTGATTTTGTGTCATTTTGTATCATTGGTTGAACATTTAGGTCATTTTTCGTCCTCCCTAGGCTTGTTCTAATCCAATTAGGGATTTTAACCAATCTTGTGCATCCAATATGTGATTTTGTGTCATTGGTTGAACATTTAGGTCATTTTCGTCCTCCCTAGGCTTATTCTAATCCAATTAGGGTTTTTAACCAATCTTGTGCATCCAATATGTGATTTTGTGTCATTTTGTGTCATTGGTTGAACATTTAGGTCATTTTCGTCCTCCCTAGACTTATTCTAATCCAATTATGGTTTTTAACCAATCATGTGCATCCAATATGTGATTTTGTGTCATTTTGTGTTATTGGTTGATCATTTAGGTCATTTTCGTCCTCCCTAGGCTTATTCTAATCCAATTAGGGTTTTTAACCAATCTTGTGCATCCAATATGTGATTTTGTGTCATTGGTTGAACTTTTAGGTCAATTTCGTCCTCCCTAGGCTTATTCTAATCCAATTAGGGTTTTTAACCAATCTTGTGCATCCAATATGTGATTTTGTGTCATTGGTTGAACATTTAGGTCATTTTCGTCCTCCCTAGGCTTATTCTAATCCAATTAGGGTTTTTAACCAATCTTGTGCATCCAATATGTGATTTTGTGTCATTTTGTGTCATTTGTTGAACATTTAGGTCATTTTCGTCCTCCCTAGGCTTATTCTAATCGAATTAGGGTTTTTAACCAATCTTGTGCATCCAATACGTGATTTTGTGTCATTTTGTGTCATTTGTTGCACATTTAGGTCATTTTCGTCCTCCGTAGGCTTATTCTACTCCAATTAGGGTTTTTAACCAATCTTGTGCATCCAATATCTGATTTTCTGTCATTTTGTGTCATTGGTTGGACATTTAGGTCATTTTCATCCTCCATAGGCTTATTCTAATCCAATTATGGTTTATAACCAATCTTGTGCATCCAATATGTGATTTTGTGTCATTGGTTGAACATTTAGGTCATTTTCGTCCTCCCTAGGCTTATTCTAATCCAATTAGGGTTTTTAACCAATCTTGTGCATCCAATATGTGATTTTGTGTTATTGGATCAACATTTAGGTCATTTTCGTCCTCACTAGGCTTATTCTAATCCAATTAGGGTTTTTAACCAATCATGTGCAATCAATATGTGATTTTGTGTCATTGGTTGAACATTTAGGTCATTTTCGTCCTCCCTAGGCTTATTCTAATCCAATTTGGGTTTTTATCCAATCTTGCGCATCCAATATGTGATTTTGTGTCATTGGTTGAACATTTAGGTCATTTTCGTCCTCCCTAGGCTTATTCTAATCCAATTAGGGTTTTTAACCAATCTTGTGCATCCAATATGTGATTTTGTGTCATTTTGTGTCATTGGTTGAACATTTACGTCATTTTCGTCCACTTTAGGCTTATTCTAATCCAATTAGGGTTTTTAACCAATCTTGTGCATCCAATATGTGATTTTTTGTCATTGGTTGAACATTTAGGTCATTTTCGTCCTCCCTAGGCTTATTCTAATCCAATTAGGGTTTTTAACCAATCTTGTGCAACCAATATGTGATTTTGTGTCATTGGTTGAACATTTAGGTCATTTTCGTCCTCCCTAGGCTTATTCTAATCGAATTAGGGTTTTTAACCAATCTTGTGCATCCAATATGTGATTTTGTGTCATTTTGTGTCATTGGTTGAACATTTAGGTCATTTTCGTCCTCGATAGGCTTATTCGAATCCAATTAGGATTTTTAACCAATCTTGTGCATCCAATATGTGATTCTGTGTCATTTTGTGTCATTGGTTTAACATTTATGTCATTTTCGTCCTCCCTAGGCTTATTCTAATCCAATTAGGATTTTTAACCAATCTTGTGCATCCAATATGTGATTTTGTGTCATTTTGTGTCATTGGTTGAACATTTAGGTCATTTTCGTCCTCCATAGGCTAATTCTAATCCAATTAGGGTTTTTAACCAATCTTGTGCACCCAGTATGTGATTTTGTGTCATTCGTTTAAAATTTAGGTCATTTTCATCCTCCCTAGGCTTATTCTAATCCAATTAGGATTTTTAACCAATCTTGTGCATCCAATATGTGATTTTGTGTCATTTTGTGTCATCGGTTGAACATTTAGGTCATTTTCGTCCGCCCTAGGCTTATTCTAATCCAATTAGGGTTTTTAACCAATCTTGTGCATCCAATATGTGATTTTGTGTCATTTTGTGTCATTGGTTGAACATTTAGGTCATTTTCGTCCTCCCTAGGCTTATTCTTATCCAATTAGGGTTTTTAACCAATCTTGTGCATCCAATATGTGATTTTGTGTCATTTTGTGTCAATTGTTGAACATTTAGGTCATTCTCGTCCTCCCTAGGTTTATTCTAATCCAATTAGGGTTTTTAACCAATCTTGTGCATCCAATATGTGATTTTGTGTCATTTTGTGTCATTGGTTGAACATTTAGGTCATTTTCGTCCTCCCTAGGCTTATTGTAATCCAATTAGGGTTTTTAACCAATCTTGTGCATCCAATATCTGATTTTTTGTCATTTTGTGTCATTGGTTGAACATTTAGGTCATTTTCGTCCTCCCTAGGCTTATTCTAATCGAATTAGGGTTTTAACCAATCTTGTGCATCCAATATGTGATTTTGTGTTATTTTGTGTCATTGGTTGAACATTTAGGTCATTATCGTCCTCCCTAGGCTTATTCTAATCCAATTAGGGTTTTTAACCAATCTTGTGCATCCAATATGTGATTTTGTGTCATTGGTTGAACATTTAGGTCATTCTTGCCTCCCTAGGCTTATTCTAATCCAATTAGGGTTTTTAACCAATCTTGTGCATCCAATATGTGATTTTGTGTCTTTTTGTGTCATTGGTTGCACATTTAGGTCATTTTCGTCCTCCCTAGGCTTATTCTAATTCAATTAGGGTTTTTAACCAATCTTGTGCATCCAATATGTGATTCTGTGTCATTTTGTGTCATTGGTTTAACATTTATGTCATTTTCGTCCTCCCTAGGCTTATTCTAATCCAATTAGGATTTTTAACCAATCTTGTGCATCCAATATGTGATTTTGTGTCATTTTGTGTCATTGGTTGAACATTTAGGTCATTTTCGTCCTCCATAGGCTTATTCTAATCCAATTACGGTTTTTAACCAATCTTGTGCACCCAGTATGTGATTTTGTGTCATTCGTTTAAAATTTAGGTCATTTTCATCCTCCCTAGGCTTATTCTAATCCAATTAGGATTTTTAACCAATCTTGTGCATCCAATATGTGATTTTGTGTCATTTTGTGTCATTGATTGAACATTTAGGTGATTTCCGTCCTCCCAAGGCTTATTCTAATCCAATTAGAGTTTTTAACCAATCTTGTGTATCCAATATGTGATTTTGTGTCATTTTGTGTCATTGGTTGAACATTTAGGTCATTTTCGTCCTCCCTAGGCTTATTCTAATCCAATTAGGGTTTTTAACCAATCTTGTGCACCCAGTATGTGATTTTGTGTCATTCGTTTAAAATTTAGGTCATTTTCATCCTCCCTAGGCTTATTCTAATCCAATTAGGATTTTTAACCAATCTTGTGCATCCAATATGTGATTTTGTGTCATTGGTTGAACATTTAGGTCATTTTCTTCCTCCCAAGGCTTATTCTAATCCAATTAGGATTTTTAACCTATCTTGTGCATCCAATATCTGATTTTTTGTCCTTTTGTGTCATTGGTTGAACATTTAGGTCATTTTCGTCCTCCATAGGCTTATTCTAATCCAATTAGGATTTTTAACCAATCTTGTGCATCCAATATGTGATTTTGTGACATTGGTTGAACATTTTGGTCATTTTCGTCCTCCCAAGGCTTATTCTAATCCAATTAGGGTTTTTAACCAATCATGTGCATAATCTGTGATTTTGTGTCATTTTGTGTCATTGGTTGAACATTTACGTCATTTTCGTCCGCCCTAGGCTTATTCTAATCCAATTAGGGTTTTTAACCAATCTTGTGCATCCAATATGTGATTTTGTGTCATTTTTTGTCATTGGTTGAACATTTAGGTCATTTTTGTCCTCCCTAGGCTTATTCTTATCCAATTAGGGTTTTTAACCAATCTTGTGCATCCAATATGTGATTTTGTGTCATTTTGTGTCATTGGTTGAACATTTAGGTCATTTCCGTCCTCCCTAGGCTTATTCTAATCCAATTAGGGTATTTAACAAATCTTGTGCATCCAATATGTGATTTTGTGTCATTTTGTGTCATTGGTTGAACATTTAGGTCATTTTCGTCCTCCCTAGGTTTATTCTAATCCAATTAGGGTTTTTAACCAATCTTGTGCACCCAGTATGTGATTTTGTGTCATTGGTTGAACATTTAGGTCATTTTCGTCCGCCCTAGGCTTATTCTAATCCAATTAGGGTTTTTAACCAATCTTGTGCATCCAATATGTGATTTTGTGTCATTTTGTGTCATTGGTTGAACATTTAGGTCATTTTCGTCCTCGCTAGGCTTATTCTTATCCAATTAGGGTTTTTAACCAATCTTGTGCATCCAATATGTGATTTTGTGTCATTTTGTGTCATTGGTTGAACATTTAGGTCATTTCCGTCATCCCTAGGCTTATTCTAATCCAATTAGGGTTTTTAACCAATCTTGTGCATCCAATATGTGATTTTGTGTCATTTTGTGTCATTGGTTGAACATTTAGGTCAATTTCATCCTCGCTAGGCTTATTCTTATCTAATTAGGGTTTTTAACCAATCTTGTGCGTCCAATATGTGATTATGTGTCATTTTGTGTCAATTGTTGAACATTTAGGTCATTTCCGTCCTCCCTAGGCTTATTCTAAACCAATTAGGGTTTTTAACCAATCTTGTGCATCCAATATGTGATTTTGTGTCATTTTGTGTCATTGGTTGAACATTTAGGTCATTTTCGTCCTCGCTAGGCTTATTCTTATCCAATTAGGGTTTTTAACCAATCTTGTGCATCCAATATGTGATTTTGTGTCATTTTGTGTCATTGGTTGAACATTTAGGTCATTTTCGTCCTCCCTAGGCTTATTCTAATCCAATTAGGATTTTTAACCAATATTGTGCACCCAGTATGTGATTTTGTGTCATTCGTTTAAAATTTAGGTCATTTTCATCCCCCCTAGGCTTATTCTAATCCAATTAGGATTTTTAACCAATCTTGTGCATCCTATATGTGATTTTGTGTCATTTTGTGTCATTGGTTGAACATTTAGGTCATTTTCGTCCTCCCTAGGCTTATTCTTATCCAATTAGGGTTTTTAACCAATCTTGTGCATCCAATATGTGATTTTGTGTCATTTTGTGTCAATTGTTGAACATTTAGGTCATTCTCGTCCTCCCTAGGTTTATTCTAATCCAATTAGGGTTTTAAGCAATCTTGTGCATCCAATATGTGATTTTGTGTCATTTTGTGTCATTGGTTGAACATTTAGGTCATTTTCGTCCTCCCTAGGCTTATTCTAATCCAATTAGGGTTTTTAACCAATCTTGTGCATCCAATATGTGATTTTGTGTGATTTTTTGTCATTGGTTGAACATTTAGGTCATTTTCGTCCTCCCTAGGCTTATTCTAATCCAATTAGGGTTTTTAACCAATCTTGTGCATCCAATATGTGATTTTGTGTCATTTTGTGTCATTGGTTGAACATTTAGGTCATTTTCGTCCTCCCTAGGCTTATTCTAATCCAATTAGGACTTTTAACCAATCTTGTGCATCCAATATGTGATTTCGTGTCATTTTGTGTCATTGGTTGAACATTTAGGTCATTTTTGTCCTCCCTAGGCTTATTCTAATCCAATTTGGGTTCTTAAACAATCTTGTGCATCCAATATGTGATTTTGTGTCATTGGTTGAACATTTAGGTCATTTTCGTCCTCCCTAGGCTTATTCTAATCCAATTAGGGTTTTTAACCAATCTTGTGCATCCAATATGTGATTTTGTGTCATTTTGTGTCATTGGTTGAACATTTAGGTCATTTTCGTTCTCCCTAGGCTTATTCTAATCCAATTAGCGTTTTTAACCAATCTTGTGCATCCAATATGTGATTTTGTGTCATTTTCTGTCATTGGTTGAACATTTAGGTCATTTTCGTCCTCCCTAGGCTTATTCTAATCCAATTAGGGTTTTTAACCAATCTTGTGCATCCAATATGTGATTTTGTGTCATTTTGTGTCATTGGTTGAACATTTAGGTCATTTTCGTCCTCCCTAGGCTTATTCTAATCCAATTTGGGTTTTTAACCAATCCTGTGCACCCAAAATGTGATTTTGTGTTATTGGTTTAACATTTAGGTCATTTTCGTCCTCCCTAGGCTTATTCTAATCCAATTAGGATTTTTAACCAATCTTGTGCATCCAATATGTGATTTTGTGTCATTTTGTGTCATTGGTTGAACATTTAGGTCATTTTCGTCCTCCCTAGGCTTATTCTAATCCAATTTGGGTTTTTAACCAATCTTGTGCACCCAATATGTGATTTTGTGTCATTGGTTTAACATTTATGTCATTTTCGTCCTCCCTAGGCTTATTCTAATCCAATTAGGATTTTTAACCAATCTTGTGCATCCAATATGTGATTTTGTGTCATTTTGTGTCATTGGTTGAACATTTAGGTCATTTTCGTCCTCCATAGGTTTATTCTAATCCAATTAGGGTTTTTAACCAATCTTGTGCACCCAGTATGTGATTTTGTGTCATTCGTTTAAAATTTAGGTCATTTTCATCCTCCCTAGGCTTATTCTAATCCAATTAGGATTTTTAACCAATCTTGTGCATCCAATATGTGATTTTGTGTCATTTTGTGTCATTGGTTGAACATTTAGGTCATTTTCGTCCTCCTTAGGCTTATTCTAATCCAATTAGGGTTTTTAACCAATCTTGTGCATCCAATTTGTGATTTTGTGTCATTTTGTGTCATTGGTTGAACATTTAGGTCATTTTCGTCCGCCCTAGGCTTATTCTAATCCAATTAGGGTTTTTAACCAATCTTGTGCATCCAATATGTGATTTTGTGTCATTTTGTGTCATTGGTTGAACGTTTAGGTCATTTTCGTCCTCCCTAGGCTTATTCTAATCAAATTAGGGTTTTTAACTAATCTTATGCATCCAATATGTGATTTTGTGTCATTGGTTTAACTTTTAGGTTATTTTCGTCCTCCCTAGGCTTATTCTAATCCAATTAGGATTTTTAACCAATCTTGTGCATCCAATATGTGATTTTGTGTCATTTTGTGTCATTGGTTGAACATTTAGGTCAATTTCGTCCTCCCAAGGCTTATTCTAATCCAATTAGGGTTTTTAGCCAATCTTGTGCATCCAATATGTGATTTTGTGACATTGGTTGAACATTTAGGTCATTTTCGTTCTGCTTAGGCTTATTCTAATCCAATTAGGGTTTTTAACCAATCTTGTGCATCCAATATGTGATTTTGTGTCATTTTGTGTCATTGGTTTAACATTTATGTCATTTTCGTCCTCCCTAGGCTTATTCTAATCCAATTAGGATTTTTAACCAATCTTGTGCATCCAATATGTGATTTTGTGTCATTTTGTGTCATTGGTTGAACATTTAGGTCATTTTCGTCCTCCATAGGCTAATTCTAATCCAATTAGGGTTTTTAACCAATCTTGTGCACCCAGTATGTGATTTTGTGTCATTCGTTTAAAATTTAGGTCATTTTCATCCTCCCTAGGCTTATTCTAATCCAATTAGGATTTTTAACTAATCTTGTGCATCCAATATGTGATTTTGTGTCATTTTGTGTCATTGGTTGAACATTTAGGTCATTTTCGTCCGCCCTAGGCTTATTCTAATCCGATTAGGGTTTTTAACCAATCTTGTGCATCCAATATGTGATTTTGTGTCATTTTGTGTCATTGGTTGATCATTTAGGTCATTTTCGTCCTCCCTAGGCTTATTCTTATCCAATTAGGGTTTTTAACCAATCTTGTGCATCCAATATGTGATTTTGTGTCATTTTGTGTCAATTGTTGAACATTTAGGTCATTCTCGTCCTCCCTAGGTTTATTCTAATCCAATTAGGGTTTTAAGCAATCTTGTGCATCCAATATGTGATTTTGTGTCATTTTGTGTCATTGGTTGAACATTTAGGTCATTTTCGTCCTCCCTAGGCTTATTCTAATCCAATTAGGGTTTTTAACCAATCTTGTGCATCCAATATGTGATTTTGTGTCATTTTGTGTCATTGGTTGAACATTTAGGTCATTTTCGTCCTCCCTAGGCTTATTTTAATCCAATTAGGGTTTTTAACCAATCTTGTCCATCCAATATGTGATTTTGTGTCATTTTGTGTCATTGGTTGAACATTTAGGTCATTTTCGTCCTCCCTAGGCTTATTCTAATCCAATTAGGGTTTTTAACCAATCTTGTGCATCCAATATGTGATTTTGTGTCATTTTGTGTCATTGGTTGAACATTTTGATCATTTTCGTCCTCCCTAGCCTTATTCTAATCCAATTAGGGTGATTAACCAATCTTGTGCATCCAATATTTGATTTTGTATCATTTTGTTTCATTGGTTGAACATTTAGGTCATTTTCGTCCTCCCTAGCCTTATTCTAAACCAATTAGGGTTTTAAACCAAACTTGTGCATCCAATATGTGATTTTGTGTCATTTTGTGTCATTGGTTAAACATTTAGGTCATTTTCGTCCTCCCTAGGCTTATTCCAATCCAATTAGGGTTTTTAATCCATCTTGTGCATCCAATATGTGATTTTGTGTCATTTTGTGTCATTGGTTGAACATTTAGATCATTTTCGTCCTCCGTAGGCTAATTCTAATCCAATTAGGGTTTTTAACCAATCTTGTGCATCCAATATGTGATTTTGTGTCATTGGTTGAACATTTAGGTCATTTTCGTCCTCCCTTGGCTTATTCAAATCCAGTTAGGGTTTTTAACCAATCTTGTGCATCCAATATGTGATTTTTTGTCATTTTGTGTCATTGGTTGAACATTTAGGTTATTTTCGTCCTCCCTAGGCTTATTCTAATCCAATTAGGGTTTTTAACCAATCTTGTGCATCCAATATGTGATTTTGTGTCATTGGTTGAACATTTAGATCATTTTCGTCCTCCCTAGCTTTATTCTAATCCAATTAGGGTTTTTAACCAATCTTGTGCATCCAATATGTGATTTTGTGTCATTTTGTGTCATTGGTTGAACATTTAGGTCATTTTCGTCCTCCCTAGGCTTATTCTAATCCAATTAGGGTTTTTAACCAATCTTGTGCATCCAATATGTGATTTTGTGTCATTTTGTGTCATTGGTTGAACATTTAGGTCATTTTCGTCCTCCCTAGGCTTATTCTAATCGAATTAGGGTTTTTAACCAATCTTGTGCATCCAATATGTGATTTTATGTCATTGGTTGAACATTTAGGTCATTTTCGTCCTCCCTAGGCTTATTCTAATCCAATTAGGGTTTTTAACCAATCTTGTGCATCCAATATGTGATTTTGTGTTATTTTGTGTCATTGGTTGAACATTTAGGTCATTTTCGTCCTCCCTAGGCTTATTCTAATCCAATTATGGTTTTTAACCAATCTTTTGCATCCAATATGTGATTTTGTGTCATTTAGTGTCATTGGTTGAACATTTAGGTCATTTTCGTCCTCCCTAGGCTTATTCTAATCCAATTAGGGTTTTTAACCAATCTTGTGCATCCAATATGTGATTTTGTGTCATTTTGTGTCATTGGTTGAACATTTAGGTCATTTTCGTCCTCCCTAGGCTTATTCTAATCCAATTAGGGTTTTTAACCAATCTTGTGCATCCAATATGTGATTTTGTGTCATTGGTTGAACAGTTCGGTCATTTTCGTCCTCCCTAGGCGTATTCTAATCCAATTAGGGTTTTTAACCAATCTTGTGCATCCAATATGTGATTTTGTGTCATTGGTTGAACATTTAGGTCATTTTCGTCCTCCCTAGGCTTATTCTAATCCAATTAGGGTTTTTAACCAATCTTGTGCATCCAATATGTGATTTTGTGTCATTTTGTGTCATTGGTTGAACATTTAGTTCATTTTCGTCCTTCCTAGGCTTATTCTAATCCAATTAGGGTTTTTAACCAATCTTGTGCATCCAATATGTGATTTTGTGTCATTTTGTGTCATTGGTTGAACATTTAGGTCATTTTCGTCCTCCCTAGGCTTATTCTAATCCAATTAGGGTTTTTAACCAATCTTGTGCGTCCAATATGTGATTTTGCGTCATTTTGTATCATTGGTTGAACATTTAGGTCATTTTCGTCCTCCCTAGGCTTATTCTAATCCAATTAGGGTTTTTAACCAATCTTGTGCATCCAATATGTGATTTTGTGTCATTTTGTGTCATTGGTTGAACATTTAGGTCATTTTCGTCCTCCCTAGGCTTATTCAAATCCAATTAGGGTTTTTAACCAATCTTGTGCATCCAATATGTGATGTTGTGTCATTGGTTGAACATTTAGGTCATTTTCGTCCTCCCTAGGCTTATTCTAATCCAATTAGGGTTTTTAACCAATCTTGTGCATCCAATATGTGATTTTGTGTCATTGGTTGAACATTTAGGTCATTCTTGCCTCCCTAGGCTTATTCTAATCCAATTAGGGTTTTTAACCAATCTTGTGCATCCAATATGTGATTTTGTGTCTTTTTGTGTCAT
>JBBPBQ010000008.1:20703122-20717033 GCA_037974755.1 Cicer yamashitae | reverse complement strand
TGTGATTTTGTGTCATTTTGTGTCATTGGTTGATCATTTAGGTCATTTTCGTCCTCCCTAGGCTTATTCTTATCCAATTAGGGTTTTTAACCAATCTTGTGCATCCAATATGTGATTTTGTGTCATTTTGTGTCAATTGTTGAACATTTAGGTCATTCTCGTCCTCCCTAGGTTTATTCTAATCCAATTAGGGTTTTAAGCAATCTTGTGCATCCAATATGTGATTTTGTGTCATTTTGTGTCATTGGTTGAACATTTAGGTCATTTTCGTCCTCCCTAGGCTTATTCTAATCCAATTAGGGTTTTTAACCAATCTTGTGCATCCAATATGTGATTTTGTGTCATTTTGTGTCATTGGTTGAACATTTAGGTCATTTTCGTCCTCCCTAGGCTTATTTTAATCCAATTAGGGTTTTTAACCAATCTTGTCCATCCAATATGTGATTTTGTGTCATTTTGTGTCATTGGTTGAACATTTAGGTCATTTTCGTCCTCCCTAGGCTTATTCTAATCCAATTAGGGTTTTTAACCAATCTTGTGCATCCAATATGTGATTTTGTGTCATTTTGTGTCATTGGTTGAACATTTAAGTCATTTTCGTCCTCCCTAAGCTTATTCTAATACAATTGCGGTTTTTAACCAATCTTGTGCATCCAATATGTGATTTTTTGTCAATTGTTGAACATTTAGGTCATTTTCATCCTCCCTAGGCTTTTTCTAATCTAATTAGGGTTTTTAACCAATCTTGTGCATCCAATATGTGATTTTGTGTCATTTTGTGTCATTGGTTGATTATTTAGGTCATTTTCGTCCTCCCTAGGCTTATTCTAATCCGATTAGGGTTTTTAACCAATCTTGTGCATCCAATATGTGATTTTGTGTCATCAGTTGAACATTTTGGTCATTTTCGTCCTCCCTAGGCTTATTCTAATCCAATTAGGGTTTTCAACCAATCTTGTGCATCCAATATGTGATTTTGTGTCATTTTGTGTCATTTGTTGAACATTTAGGTCATTTTCGTCCTCCCTAGGCTTATTCTAATCCAATTAGGGTTTTTAACCAATCTTGTGCATCCAATATGTCATTTTGTGTCATTGGTTGAACATTTAGGTCATTTTCGTCCTCCCTAGGCTTATTCTTATCCAATTAGGGTTTTTAACCAATCTTGTGCATCCAATATGTGATTTTGTGTCATTTTGTGTCATTGGTTGAACATTTAGGTCATTTTCGTCCGCCCTAGGCTTATTCTAATCCAATTAGGGTTTTTAACCAATCTTGTGCATCCAATATGTGATTTTGTGTCATTTTGTGTCATTGGTTGAACATTTAGGTCATTTTCGTCCTCCCTAGGCTTATTCTTATTCAATTAGGGTTTTTAACCAATCTTGTGCATCCAATATGTGATTTTGTGTCATTTTGTGTCATTGGTTGAACATTTAGGTCATTTTCGTCCTCCCTAGGTTTATTCTAATCCAATTAGGGTTTTTAACCAATCTTGTGCACCCAGTATGTGATTTTGTGTTATTCGTTTAAAATTTAGGTCATTTTCATCCTCCCTAGGCTTATTCTAATCCAATTAGGATTTTTAACCAATCTTGTGCATCCAATATGTGATTTTGTGTCATTTTGTGTCATTGGTTGAACATTTAGGTCATTTTCGTCCGCCCTAGGCTTATTCTAATCCAATTAGGGTTTTTAACCAATCTTGTGCATCCAATATGTGATTTTGTGTCATTTTGTGTCATTGGTTGAACATTTAGGTCATTTTCGTCCTCCCTAGGCTTATTCTAATCCAATTAGGGTTTTTAACCAATCTTGTGCATCCAATATGTGATTTTGTGTCATTTTGTGTCATTGGTTGAACATTCAGGTCATTTTCGTCCTCGCTAGGCATATTCTATTCCAATTAGGGTTTTTAACCAATCTTGTGCATCCAATATGTGATTTAGTGTCATTGGTTGAACATTTAGGTCATTTTCGTCCTCCCTAGGTTTATTCTAATCCAATTAGGGTTTTTAACCACTCTTTTGCATATAATAAGTGATTTTGTGTCATTGGTAATCCAATTAGGTCATTTTTGTCCTCCCTAGGCTTATTCTAATCCAATTAGGGTTTTTAACCAATCTTGGGCATCCAATATGTGATTTTGTGTTATTTTGTGTCATTGGTTGAACATTTAGGTCATTTTCGTCCTCCCTAGGCTTATTCTAATCCAATTAGGGTTTTTAACCAATCTTGTGCATCCAATATGTGATTTTGTGTTATTTTGTGTCATTGGTTGAACATTTAGGTCATTATCGTCCTCCCTAGGCTTATTCTAATCCAATTAGGGTTTTTAACCAATCTTGTGCATCCAATATGTGATTTTGTGTCATTTTGTGTCATTGGTTGAACATTTAGGTCATTTTCGTCCTCCCTAGGCTTATTAGAATCCAAATAAGGTTTTTAACCAATCTTGTGCATCCAATATGTGATTTTGTGTCATTTTGTGTCATTGGTTGAACATTTAGGTCATTTTCGTCCTCCCTAGGCTTATTCTAATCCAATTAGGGTTTTTAACCAATCTTGTGCACCCAATAAGTCATTTTGTGTCATTGGTTGAACATTTAGGTCATTTTCGTCCTCCCTAGGCTTATTCTAATCCAATTAGGGTTTTTAACCAATCTTGTGCATCCAATATGTGATTTTGTGTCATTTTGTGTCATTGGTTGAACATTTAGGTCATTTTCGTCCTCCCTAGGCTTATTCTAATCCAATTAGGGTTTTTAACATATCTTGTGCATCCAATATTTGATTTTGTGTCATTTTGTGTCATTGGTTGAACATTTAGGTCATTTTCGTCCTCCCTAGGCTTATTCTAATCCAATTAGGGTTTTTAACCAATCTTGTGCATCCAATATGTGATTTTGTGTCATTTTGTGTCATTGGTTGAACATTTAGGTCATTTTCGTCCTCCCTAGGCTTATTCTAATCCAATTAGGGTTTTTAACCAATCTTGTGCATCCTATATGTGATTTTGTGTCATTGGTTGAACATTTACGTCATTTTTGTCCTCCCTAGGCTTATTCTAATCCAATTAGGGTTTTTAACCAATCTTGAGCATCCAATATGTGATTTTGTGTCATTTTGTGTCATTGGTTGAACATTTAGGTCATTTTCGTCCTCCCTAGGCTTATTCTAATCCAATTAGGGTTTTTAACCAATCTTGTGCATCCAATATGTGATTTTGTGTCATTGGTTGATTATTTAGGTCAATTTCCTCCTCCTTAGGCTTATTCTAATCCAATTAGGGGTTTTAACCTATCTTGTGCATCCAATATGTGATTTTGTGTCATTGGTTGAACATTTAGGTCATTTTCGTCCTCCCTAGGCTTATTCTAATCCAATTAGGGTTTTTAACCAATCTTGTGCATCCAATATGTGATTTTTTGTCATTGGTTGAATATTTAGGTCATTTTTGTTCTCCCTAGGCTTATTCTAATCCAATTAGGGTTTTTAACCAATCTTGTGCATCCAATATGTGATTTTGTGTCATTTTGTGTCATTGGTTGAACATTTAGGTCATTTTCGTCCTCCCTAGGCTTATTCTAATCCAATTAGGGTTTTTAACCAATCTTGTGCATCCAATATGTGATTTTGTGTCATTGGTTGAACATTTAGGTAATTTTCGTCCTCCCTAGGTTTTATTCTAATCCAATTAGGATTTTTAACCAATCTTGTGCATCCAATATGTGATTTTGTGTCATTTTGTGTCATTTGATGAAAATTTAGGTCATTTTCGTCCTCCCTAGGCTTATTCTAATCCAATTAGGGTTTTTAACCAATCTTGTGCATCCAATATGTTATTTTGTGTCATTTTGTGTCATTTGTTCAACATTTAGGTCATTTTCGTCCTCCGTAGGCTTATTCTAATCCAATTAGGGTTTTTAACAAATCTTGTGCATCCAATATGTGATTTTCTGTCATTTTGTGTCATTGGTTGAACATTTAGGTCATTTTCGTCCTCCCTAGGATTATTATAATCCAATTAGGGTTTTTAACCAATCTTGTGCATCCAATATGTGATTTTGTGTCATTTTGTGTTGTTGGTTGAACATATAGATCATTTTCGTCCTCCATAGGCTTATTCTAATCCAATTAGGGTTTTTAACCAATCTTGTGCATCCAATATGTGATTTTGTGTCATTGGTTGATCATTTAGGTCATTCTCGTCCTCCCTAGGCTTATTCTAATCCAATTAGGGTTTTTAACCAATCTTGTGCATCCAATATGTGATTTTGTGTCATTTTGTGTCATTGGTTGAACATTTAGGTCATTTTCGTCCTCCCTAGGCTTATTGTAATCCAATTAGGGTTTTTAACCAATCTTGTGCATCCAATATCTGATTTTTTGTCATTTTGTGTCATTGGTTGATCATTTAGGTCATTTTCGTCCTCCCTAGGCTTATTCTAATCGAATTAGGGTTTTTAACCAATCTTGTGCATCCAATATGTGATTTTGTGTTATTTTGTGTCATTGGTTGAACATTTAGGTCATTATCGTCCTCCCTAGGCTTATTCTAATCCAATTAGGGTTTTTAACCAATCTTGTGCATCCAATATGTGATTTTGTGTCATTGGTTGAACATTTAGGTCATTCTTGCCTCCCTAGGCTTATTCTAATCCAATTAGGGTTTTTAACCAATCTTGTGCATCCAATATGTGATTTTGTGTCTTTTTGTGTCATTGGTTGCACATTTAGGTCATTTTCGTCCTCCCTAGGCTTATTCTAATCCAATTAGGGTTTTTAACCAATCTTGTGCATCCAATATGTGATTTTGTGTCATTTTGTGTCATTGGTTGAACATTTAGGTCATTTCCGTCCTCCCTAGGCTTATTCTAAACCAATTAGGGTTTTTAACCAATCTTGCGGATCCAATATGTGATTTTGTGTCGTTTTGTGTCATTGGTTGAACATTTAGGTCATTTTCGTCCGCCCTAGGCTTATTCTAGTCCAATTAGGGTTTTTAACCAATCTTGTGCATCCAATATGTGATTTTGTGTCATTTTGTGTCATTGGTTGAACATTTAGGTCATTCTTGCCTCCCTAGGCATATTCTAATCCAATTAGGGTTTTTAACCAATCTTGTGCATCCAATATGTTATTTTGTGTCTTTTTGTGTCATTGGTTGAACATTTAGGTCATTTTCGTCCTCCCTAGGCTTATTCTAATCCAATTAGGGTTTTTAACCAATCTTGTGCATCCAATATGTGATTTTGTGTCATTTTGTGTCATTGGTTGAACATTTAGGTCATTTTCGTCCTCCCTAGGCTTATTTTAATCCAGTTAGGGTTTTTAACCAATCTTGTGCATCCAATATGTGATTTTTTGACATTGGTTGAACATTTAGGTCATTTTCGTCCTCCCTAGGCTTATTCTAATCCAATATGGGTTTCTCACCAATCTTGTGCATCCAATATGTGATTTTGTGTCATTGGTTGAACATTTAGGTCATTTTCGTCCTCCCTAGGCTTATTCTAATCCAATTAGGGTTTTTAACCAATCTTGTGCATCCAATATGTGATTTTGTGTCATTTTGTGTCATTGGTTGAACATTTAGGTCATTTTCGTTCTCCCTAGGCTTATTCTAATCCAATTAGCGTTTTTAACCAATCTTGTGCATCCAATATGTGATTTTGTGTCATTTTCTGTCATTGGTTGAACATTTAGGTCATTTTCGTCCTCCCTAGGCTTATTCTAATCCAATTAGGGTTTTTAACCAATCTTGTGCATCCAATATGTGATTTTGTGTCATTTTGTGTCATTGGTTGAACATTTAGGTCATTTTCGTCCTCCCTAGGCTTATTCTAATCCAATTAGGGTTTTTAACCAATCTTGTGCATCCAATATGTGATTTGGTGTCATTGGTTGAAAATTTAGGTCATTTTCGTCCTCCCTAGGCTTATTCTAATCCAATTAGCGTTTTTAACCAATCTTGTGCGTCCAATATGTGATTTTGTGTCATTGGTTGAACATTTAGGTCATTTTCGTCCTCCACAGGCTTATTCTAATCCAATTAGGGTTTTTAACCAATCTTGTGCATCCAATATGTGATTATGTGTTGTTTTGTGTCATTGGTTGAACATTTAGGTCATTTTCGTCCTCCCTAGGCTTATTCTAATCCAATTAGGGTTTTTAACCAATCTTGTGCATCCAATATGTGATTTTGTGTCATTTTGTGTCATTGGTTGAACATTTAGGTCATTTTCGTCCTCCCTAGGCTTATTCTAATCCAATTAGGGTTTTTAACCAATCTTGGGTATCCAATATGTGATTTTGTTACATTGGTTGAACATTTAGGTCATTTTCGTCCTCCCTAGGCTTATTCTAATCCAATTACGGTTTTTAACCAATCTTGTGCATCCAATATGTGATTTTGTGTCATTTTGTGTCATTGGTTGAACATTTAGGTCATTTTCGTCCTCCCTAGGCTTATTCTAATCCAATTAGGGTTTTTAGCCAATCTTGTGCATCCAATATGTGATTTTGTGTCATTTGTTTAACATTTAGGTCATTTTCGTCCTCCCTAGGCTTATTCTAATCCAATTAGGGTTTTTAACCAATCTTGTGCATCCAATATGTGATTTTGTGTCATTTTGTGTCATTGGTTGAACATTTAGGTCATTTTCGTCCTCCCTAGGCTTATTCTAATCCAATTAGGGTTATTAACCAATCTTGTGCATCCAATATGTGATTTTGTGTCATTTTGTGTCATTGGTTGAACATTTAGGTGATTTTCGTACTCCCTAGGCTTATTCTAATCCAATTAGGGTTTTTAACCAATCTTGTGCATCCAATATGTGATTTTGTGTCATTTTGTGTCATTGGTTGAACATTTAGGTCATTTTCCTCCTCTCTAGGCTTATTCTAATCCAATTAGGGTTTTTAACCAATCTTGTGCATCCAATATGTGATTTTGTGTCATTTTGTGTCATTGGTTGAACATTTAGGTCATTTTCGTCCTCCCTAGGCTTATTCTAATCCAATTAGGGTTTTTAACCAATCTTGTGCATCCAATATGTGATTTTGTGTCATTGGTTGAACATTTAGGTAATTTTCGTCCTCCCTAGGTTTTATTCTAATCCAATTAGGATTTTTAACCAATCTTGTGCATCCAATATGTGATTTTGTGTCATTTTGTGTCATTTGATGAAAATTTAGGTCATTTTCGTCCTCCCTAGGCTTATTCTAATCCAATTAGGGTTTTTAACCAATCTTGTGCATCCAATATGTTATTTTGTGTCATTTTGTGTCATTTGTTCAACATTTAGGTCATTTTCGTCCTCCGTAGGCTTATTCTAATCCAATTAGGGTTTTTAACAAATCTTGTGCATCCAATATGTGATTTTCTGTCATTTTGTGTCATTGGTTGAACATTTAGGTCATTTTCGTCCTCCCTAGGATTATTATAATCCAATTAGGGTTTTTAACCAATCTTGTGCATCCAATATGTGATTTTGTGTCATTTTGTGTTGTTGGTTGAACATATAGATCATTTTCGTCCTCCATAGGCTTATTCTAATCCAATTAGGGTTTTTAACCAATCTTGTGCATCCAATATGTGATTTTGTGTCATTGGTTGATCATTTAGGTCATTCTCGTCCTCCCTAGGCTTATTCTAATCCAATTAGGGTTTTTAACCAATCTTGTGCATCCAATATGTGATTTTGTGTCATTTTGTGTCATTGGTTGAACATTTAGGTCATTTTCGTCCTCCCTAGGCTTATTGTAATCCAATTAGGGTTTTTAACCAATCTTGTGCATCCAATATCTGATTTTTTGTCATTTTGTGTCATTGGTTGATCATTTAGGTCATTTTCGTCCTCCCTAGGCTTATTCTAATCGAATTAGGGTTTTTAACCAATCTTGTGCATCCAATATGTGATTTTGTGTTATTTTGTGTCATTGGTTGAACATTTAGGTCATTATCGTCCTCCCTAGGCTTATTCTAATCCAATTAGGGTTTTTAACCAATCTTGTGCATCCAATATGTGATTTTGTGTCATTGGTTGAACATTTAGGTCATTCTTGCCTCCCTAGGCTTATTCTAATCCAATTAGGGTTTTTAACCAATCTTGTGCATCCAATATGTGATTTTGTGTCTTTTTGTGTCATTGGTTGCACATTTAGGTCATTTTCGTCCTCCCTAGGCTTATTCTAATCCAATTAGGGTTTTTAACCAATCTTGTGCATCCAATATGTGATTTTGTGTCATTTTGTGTCATTGGTTGAACATTTAGGTCATTTCCGTCCTCCCTAGGCTTATTCTAAACCAATTAGGGTTTTTAACCAGTCTTGCGCATCCAATATGTGATTTTGTGTCATTTTGTGTCATTGGTTGAACATTTAGGTCATTTTCGTCCTCCCTAGGTTTATTCTAATCCAATTAGGGTTTTTAACCAATCTTGTGCACCCAGTATGTGTTTTTGCGTCATTGGTTTAACATTTAGGTCATTTTCATCCTCCCTAGACTTATTCTAATCCAATTAGGATTTTTAACCAATCTTGTGCATCCAATATGTGATTTTGTGTCATTTTGTGTCAATGATTGAACATTTAGGTGATTTCCGTCCTCCCAAGGCTTATTCTAATCCAATTAGATTTTTTAACCAATCTTGTGCATCCAATATGTGATTTTGTGTCATTTTGTGTCATTGGTTGAACATTTAGGTCATTTTCGTCCTCCCTAGGCTTATTCTAATCCAATTAGGGTTTTTAACCAATTTTGTGCATCCAATATGTGATTTCATGTCATTTTGTGTCATTGGTTGAACATTTAGGTCATTTTCGTCCTCCCTAGGCTTATTCTATCCAATTAGGGTTTTTAACCAATCTTGTGCATCCAATATGTGATTTTGTGTCATTGGTTGAACATTTAGTTCATTTTCGTTCTCCCTAGGCTTGTTCTAATCCAATTAGGGTTTTTAACCAATCTTATGCATCCAATATGTGATTTTGTGTCATTTTGTGTCATTGGTTGAACATTTAAGTCATTTTCGTCCTCCCTAGGCTTATTCTAATCCAATTAGGGTTTTTAACCAATCTTGTGCATCCAATATGTGATTTTGTGTCTTTTTGTGTCATTGGTTGAACATTTAGGTCATTTTCGTCCTCCCTAGGCTTATTCTAATCCAATTAGGGTTTTTAACCAATCTTGTGCATCCAATATGTGATTTTGTGTCATTGGTTTAACATTTAGGTCATTTTCGTCCTCCCTAGGCTTATTCTAATCCAATTACGGTTTTTAACCAATCTTGTGCATCCAATATGTGATTTTGTGTCATTGGTTGAACATTTAGATCATTTTCGTCCTCCCTAGGCTTATTCTAATCCAATTAGGGTTTTTAACCAATCTTGTGCATCCAATATGTGATTTGGTGTTATTGGTTGAACATTTAGGTCATTTTCGTCCTCCCTAGGCTTATTCTAATCCAATTAGGGTTTTTAACCAATCTTGTG
Source organism: Cicer yamashitae (assembly GCA_037974755.1). NCBI lineage: Eukaryota > Viridiplantae > Streptophyta > Magnoliopsida > Fabales > Fabaceae > Cicer > Cicer yamashitae. The sequence goes on along the minus strand of JBBPBQ010000008.1, from coordinate 20,707,535 downwards.
CATCCAATATGTGATTTTGTGTCATTCGTTGAACATTTAGGTCATTTTCGTCCTCCCTAGGGTTATTCTAATCCAATTAGGGTTTTTAACCAATCTTGTGCATCCAATATGTGATTTTGTGTCATTGGTTGAACATTTAGGTCATTTTCGTCCTCCCTAGGCTTATTCTAATCCAATTAGGGTTTTTAACCAATCTTGTGCATCCAATATGTGATTTTGTGTCATTTTGTGTCATTGGTTGAACATTTAGGTCATTTTCGTCCTCCCTAGGCTTATTTTAATCCAATTAGGGTTTTTAACCAATCTTGTGCATCCAATATGTGATTTTGTATCATTTTGTGTCATTGGTTGAACATTTAGGTCATTTTCGTCCTCCCTAGGCTTATTCTAATCCAATTAGGGTTTTTAACCAATCTTGTGCATCCAATATGTGATTTTGTGTCATTGATTGAACATTTAGGTCATTTTCGTCCTCCCTAGGCTTATAATCCAATTAGGGTTTTTAACCAATCTTGTGCATCCAATATGTGATTTTTTGTCATTGGTTGAACATTTAGGTCATTTTCGTCCTCCCTAGGCTTATTCTAATCCAATTAGGGTTTTTAACCAATCTTGTGCATCCAATATGTGATTTTGTGTCATTTTGTGTCATTGGTTGAACATTTAGGTCTTCTTCGTCCTCCCTAGGATCTTTTTAATCCAATTAGGGTTTTTAACCAATCTTGTGCATCCAATGTGTGATTTTGTGTCATTGGTTGAACATTTAAGTCATTTTCGTCCTCGCTAGGCTCTTTCTAATCCAATTAGGGTTTTTAACCAATCTTGTGCATCCAATATGTGATTTTGTGTCATTGGTTGAACATATAGGTCATTTTCGTCCTCCCTAGGCTTATTCTAATCCAATTAGGGTTTTTAACCAATCTTGTGCATCCAATATGTGATTTTGTGTCATTGGTTAAACATTTAAGTCATTTTCGTCCTCCCTATGCTTATTCTAATCCAATTTAACCAATCTTGTGCATCCAATATGTCATTTTGTGTCATTTTGTGTCATTGGTTGAACATTTAGGTCATTTTCTTCCTCCCAAGGCTTATTCTAATCCAATTAGGGTTTTTAACCAATCTTGTGCATCCAATATGTGATTTTGTGTCATTTTGTGTCATTGGTTGAACATTTAGGTCATTTTCGTCCTCCCTAGGCTTATTCTAATCCAATTAGGGTTTTTAACCAATCTTGTGCATCCAATCTGTGATTTTGTGTCATTTTGTGTCATTGGTTGAACATTTAGGTCATTTTCGTCCGCCCTAGGCTTATTCTAATCCAATTAGGGTTTTTAACCAATCTTGTGCATCCAATATGTGATTTTGTGTCATTTTGTGACATTGGTTGAACATTTAGGTCATTTTCGTCCTCCCTAGGCTTATTCCTATCCAATTAGGGTTTTGAACCAATCTTGTGCATCCAATATGTGATTTTGTGTCATTTTGTGTCATTGGTTGAACATTTAGGTCATTTTCGTCCTCCCTAGGCTTATTCTAATCCAATTAGGGTTTTTAACCAATCTTGTGCATCCAATATGTGATTTTGTGTCATTTTGTGTCATTGGTTGAACATTTAGGTCTTTTTCGTCCTCCCTAGGTTTATTCTAATCCAATTAGGGTTTTTAACCAATCTTGTGCATCCAATATGTGATTTTGTGTCATTTTGTGTCATTGGTTGAACATTTAGGTCATTTTCGTCCTCCCTAGGCTTATTCTAATCCAATTAGGGTTTTTAACCAATCTTGTGCATCCAATATGTGATTTTGTGTCATTTTGTGTCATTGGTTGAACATTTAGGTCATATTCGTCCTCCCTAGGCTTATTCTAATCCAATTAAGGTTTTTAACCAATCTTGTGCATCCAATATGTGATTTTGTGTCATTTTGTGTCATTGGTTGAACATTTAGGTCATTTTCGTCCTCCCTAGGCTTATTCTAATCCAATTAGGGTTTTTAACCAATCTTGTGCATCCAATATGTGATTTTGTGTCATTTTGTGTCATTGGTTGAACATTTAGGTCATTTTCGTCCTCCCCAGGCTTATTCTAATCCAATTAGGGTTTTTCACGAATCCTGTGCATCCAATATGTGATTTTGTGTCATTTTGTGTCATTGGTTGAACATTTAGGTCATTTTCGTCCTCCCTAGGGTTATTTTAATCTAATTAGGATTTTTAACCAATCTTGTGCATCCAATATGTGATTTTGTGTCATTTTGTGTCATTGGTTGAACATTTAGGTCATTTTCGTCCTCCCTAGGCTTATTCTAATCCAATTAGGGTTTTTAACCAATCTTGTGCATCCAATATGTGATTTTGTGTCATTTTGTGTCATTGGTTGAACATTTAGCTCATTTTCGTCCTCCCTAGGCTTAATCTAATCCAATTAGGGTTTTTAACCAATCTTGTGCATCCAATATGTGATTTTATGTCATTGGTTGAACATTTAGGTCATTTTCGTCCTCTCTTGGGTTATTCTTATCCAATTAGGGTTTTTAACAAATCTTGTGCATCCAATATGTGATTTTGTGTCATTTTGTATCATTGGTTGAACATTTAGGTCATTTTTCGTCCTCCCTAGGCTTGTTCTAATCCAATTAGGGATTTTAACCAATCTTGTGCATCCAATATGTGATTTTGTGTCATTGGTTGAACATTTAGGTCATTTTCGTCCTCCCTAGGCTTATTCTAATCCAATTAGGGTTTTTAACCAATCTTGTGCATCCAATATGTGATTTTGTGTCATTTTGTGTCATTGGTTGAACATTTAGGTCATTTTCGTTCTCCCTAGGCTTATTCTAATCCAATTAGCGTTTTTAACCAATCTTGTGCATCCAATATGTGATTTTGTGTCATTTTCTGTCATTGGTTGAACATTTAGGTCATTTTCGTCCTCCCTAGGCTTATTCTAATCCAATTAGGGTTTTTAACCAATCTTGTGCATCCAATATGTGATTTTGTGTCATTTTGTGTCATTGGTTGAACATTTAGGTCATTTTCGTCCTCCCTAGGCTTATTCTAATCCAATTTGGGTTTTTAACCAATCCTGTGCACCCAAAATGTGATTTTGTGTTATTGGTTTAACATTTAGGTCATTTTCGTCCTCCCTAGGCTTATTCTAATCCAATTAGGATTTTTAACCAATCTTGTGCATCCAATATGTGATTTTGTGTCATTTTGTGTCATTGGTTGAACATTTAGGTCATTTTCGTCCTCCCTAGGCTTATTCTAATCCAATTTGGGTTTTTAACCAATCTTGTGCACCCAATATGTGATTTTGTGTCATTGGTTTAACATTTATGTCATTTTCGTCCTCCCTAGGCTTATTCTAATCCAATTAAGATTTTTAACCAATCTTGTGCATCCAATATGTGATTTTGTGTCATTTTGTGTCATTGGTTGAACATTTAGGTCATTTTCGTCCTCCATAGGCTAATTCTAATCCAATTAGGGTTTTTAACCAATCTTGTGCACCCAGTATGTGATTTTGTGTCATTCGTTTAAAATTTAGGTCATTTTCATCCTCCCTAGGCTTATTCTAATCCAATTAGGATTTTTAACCAATCTTGTGCATCCAATATGTGATTTTGTGTCATTTTGTGTCATTGATTGAACATTTAGGTGATTTCCGTCCTCCCAAGGCTTATTCTAATCCAATTAGAGTTTTTAACCAATCTTGTGCATCCAATATGTGATTTTGTGTCATTTTGTGTCATTGGTTGAACATTTAGGTCATTTTCGTCCTCCCTAGGCTTATTCTAATCCAATTACGGTTTTTAACCAATCTTGTGCACCCAGTATGTGATTTTGTGTCATTCGTTTAAAATTTAGGTCATTTTCATCCTCCCTAGGCTTATTCTAATCCAATTAGGATTTTTAACCAATCTTGTGCATCCAATATGTGATTTTGTGTCATTGGTTGAACATTTAGGTCATTTTCTTCCTCCCAAGGCTTATTCTAATCCAATTAGGATTTTTAACCAATCTTGTGCATCCAATATCTGATTTTTTGTCCTTTTGTGTCATTGGTTGAACATTTAGGTCATTTTCGTCCTCCATAGGCTTATTCTAATCCAATTAAGATTTTTAACCAATCTTGTGCATCCAATATGTGATTTTGTGTACTTGGTTGAACATTTTGGTCATTTTCGTCCTCCCAAGGCTTATTCTAATCCAATTAGGGTTTTTAACGATTCTTGTGCATCCAATCTGTGATTTTGTGTCATTTTGTGTCATTGGTTGAACATTTAGGTCATTTTCGTCCGCCCTAGGCTTATTCTAATCCAATTAGGGTTTTTAACCAATCTTGGGCATCCAATATGTGATTTTGTGTCATTTTGTGTCATTGGTTGAACATTTAGGTCATTTTCGTCC
>JBBPBQ010000008.1:20678550-20690836 GCA_037974755.1 Cicer yamashitae | reverse complement strand
TAATTGGATTAGAATAAGCCTAGGGAGGACGAAAATGACCTAAATGTTCTACCAATGACACAAAATCACATATTGGATGCACAAGATTGGTTAAAAACCCTAATTGGATTAGAATAAGCCTAGGGCGGACGAAAATGACCTAAATGTTCAACCAATGACACAAAATCACATATTGGATGCACAAGATTGGTTAAAAATCCTAATTGGATTAGAATAAGCCTAGGGAGGATGAAAATGACCTAAATTTTAAACGAATGACACAAAATCACATATTGGATGCACAAGATTGGCTAAGAACCCTAATTGGATTAGAATAAGCCTTGGGAGGACGAAAATGACCTAAATGTTTAACCAATGACACAAAATGACACAAAATCACATATTGGATGCACAAGATTGGTTAAAAATCCTAATTGGATTAGAATAAAACTAGGGAGGACGAAAATAACCTAAAAGTTAAACCAATGACACAAAATCACATATTGGATGCACAAGATTAGTTAAAAACCCTAATTTGATGAGAATAAGCCTAGGGAGGACGAAAATTACCTAAACGTTCAACCAATGACACAAAATGACACAAAATTACATATTGGATGCACAAGATTGGTTAAAAACCCTAATTGGATTAGAATAAGCCTAGGGAGGACGAAAGTGACCTAAACGTTCAACCAATGACACAAAATGACAGAAAATTACATATTGGATGCAAAAGATTGGTTAAAAACCCTAATTGGTTTAGAATAAGCCTAGGGAAGACGAAAGTGACCAAAACGTTCAACCAATGACACAAAATGACAGAAAATCACATATTGGATGCATAAGATTGGTTAAAAACCCTAATTGGAATAGAATAAAACTAGGGAGGACGAAAATGACCTTAATCATCAACTAATGACACAAAATGACACAAAATCACATATTGGATGCACAAGATTGGTTAAAAACCTTAATTGGATTAGAATAAGCCTAGAGAGGACGAAAATGACCTAAATGTTCTACCAATGACACAAAATCACATATTGGATGCCCAAGATTGGTTAAAAACCCTAATTGGATTAGAATAAGCCTAGGGCGGACGAAAATGACCTAAATGTTCAACCAATGACACAAAATCACATATTGGATGCACAAGATTGGTTAAAAACCCTAATTGGATTAGAATAAGCCTATGGAGTACGAAAATGACCTAAATGTTCAACCAATGACACAAAATGACACAAAATCACATATTGGATGCACAAGATTGGTTAAAAACCCTAATTCGATTAGAATAAGCCTAGGGAGGACGAAAATGACCTAAATGTTCAACCAATGACACAAAATCACATATTGGATGCGCAAGTTTGGTTAAAAATCCTAATTGGATTAGAATAAGCCTAGGGAGGACGAAAATGACCTAAATGTTCAACCAATGACACAAAATGACACAAAATCACATATTGGATGCACAAGATTGGTTAAAAACCCTAATTGGATTAGAATAAGCCTAGGGAGGACGGAAATGACCTAAATGTTCAAGCAATGACACAAAATGACACAAAATCACATATTGGATGCAAGAGAATCGTTAAAAATCCTAATTGGATTAGAATAAGCCTAGGGAGGACGAAAATGACCTAAATGTTCAACCAATGACACAAAATGACACAAAATCACATATTGGATGCGCAAGATTGGTTAAAAATCCTAATTGGATTAGAATAAGCCTAGGGAGGACGAAAATGACCTAAATGTTCAACCAATGACACAAAATGACACAAAATCACATATTGGATGCACAAGATTGGTTAAAAACCCTAATTGGTTTAGAATAAGCCTAGGGAGGACGGAAATGACCTAAATGTTCAACAATTGACACAAAATGACACATAATCACATATTGGACGCACAAGATTGGTTAAAAACCCTAATTAGATAAGAATAAGCCTAGCGAGGATGAAATTGACCTAAATGTTTAACCAATGACACAAAATGACACAAAATCACATATTGGATGCACAAGATTGGTTAAAAACCCTAATTGGATTAGAATAAGCCTAGGGAGGACGGAAATGACCTAAATGTTCAACCAATGACACAAAATGACACAAAATCACATATTGGATGCACAAGATTGGTTAAAAACCCTAATTGGATAAGAATAAGCCTAGCGAGGACGAAAATGACCGAAATGTTCAACCAATGACACAAAATGACACAAAATCACATATTGGATGCACAAGATTGGTTAAAAACCCTAATTGGATTAGAATAAGCCTAGGGAGGACGGAAATGACCTAAATGTTCAACCAATGACACAAAATGACACAAAATCACAGATTGGATGCCCAAGAATCGTTAAAAATCCTAATTGGATTAGAATAAGCCTAGAGACGACGAAAATGACCTAAATGTTCAACCAATGACACAAAAAGACACAAAATCACATATTGGATGCACAAGATTGGTTAAAAACCCTAATTGGATTAGAATAAGCCTAGGGAGGCAAGAATGACCTAAATGTTCAACCAATGACACAAAATCACATATTGGATGCACAAGATTGGTTAAAAACCCTAATTGGATTAGAATAAGCCTAGGGAGGACGAAAATGACCTAAATGTTCAACCAATGACACAAAATGACACAAAATCACATATTGGATGCACAAGATTGGTTAAAAACCCTAATTGGATTAGAATAAGCCTAGGGAGGACAAAGATGGCCTAAATATTCAACCAATGACACAAAATCACATATTGGATGCACAAGATTGGTTAAAAACCCTAATTGGATTAGAATAAGCCTACGGAGGACGAAAATGACCTAAATGTTCAACAAATGACACAAAATGACACAAAATCACATATTGGATGCACAAGATTGGTTAAAAACCCTAATTGAATTAGAATAAGCCTAGGGAGGACGAAAATGACCTAAATGTTCAACCAATGACACAAAATGACACAAAATCACATATTGGATGCACAAGATTGGTTAAAAACCCTAATTGGATTAGAATAAGCCTAGGGAGGACGGAAATGACCTAAATGTTCAACCAATGACACAAAATTACACAAAATCACATATTGGATGCACAAGATTGGTTAAAAACCCTAATTGGATTAGAATAAGCCTAGGGAGGACGAAAATGACCTAAATGGTCAGCCAATGACACAAAATCACATATTGGATGCACAAGATTGGTTAAAAACCCTAATTGGATTAGAATAAGCCTAGGGAGGACGAAAATGACCTAAATGTTCAACCAATGACACAAAATGACACAAAATCACATATTGGATGCACAAGATTGGTTAAAACCTAATTGGATTAGAATAAGCCTAGGGAGGACGAAAATGACCTAAATGTTCAACCAATGACACAAAATGACACAAAATCACATATTGGATGCACAAGATTGGTTAAAAACCCTAATTGGATTAGAATAAGCCTAGGGAGGACGAAAATGACCTAAATGTTCAACCAATGACACAAAATGACACAAAATCAAATATTGGATGCACAAGATATGTTAAAAACCCTAATTGGATTAGAATAAGCCTAGGGAGGACGAAAATGACCTAAATGTTCAACCAATGACACAAAATGACACAAAATCACATATTGGATGCACAAGATTGGTTAAAAACCCTAATTGGATTAGAATAAGCCTAGGGAGGACGAAAATGACCTAAATGTTCAACCAATGACACAAAATGACACAAAATCACATATTGGATGCACAAGATTGGTTAAAAACCCTAATTGGATTAGAATAAGCATAGCGATGACGAAAATGACCTAAATGTTCAACAAATGACACAAAATCACGTATTGGATGCACAAGATTGGTTAAAAACTCTAATTGGATTAGAATAAGCCTAGGGAGGACGAAAATGACCTAAATGTTCAACCAATGACACAAAATGACACAAAATCACATATTGGATGCACAAGATTGGTTAAAAACCCTAATTGGATTAGAATAAGCCTAGGGAGGACGAAAATGACCTAAATGTTCAACAAATGACACAAAATGACACAAAATCACATATTGGATGGACAAGATTGGTTAAAAACCCTAATTGGATTAGAATAAGCCTAGGGAGGACGAAAATGACCTAAATGTTCAACCAATGACACAAAATGACACAAAATCACATATTGGATGCACAAGATTGGTTAAAAACCCTAATTGGATTAGAATAAGCCGAGGGAGGACGAAAATGACCCAAATGTTCAACCAATGACACAAAATGACACAAAATCACATATTGGATGCACAAGATTGGTTAAAAACCCTAATTGGATTAGAATAAGCCTAGGGAGGACGAAAATGACCTAAATGTTCAACCAATGACACAAAATGACACAAAATCACATATTGGATGCACAAGATTGGTTAAAAACCCTAATTGGATTAGAATAAGCCTAGGGGGGACGAAAATGATCTAAATGTTCAACCAATGACACAATCACATATTGGATGCACAAGATTGGTTAAAAACGCTAATTGGATTAGAATAAGCCTAGGGAGGACAAAAATGACCTAAATGTTCAACCAATGACACAAAATCACATATTGGATGCACAAGATTGGTTAAAAACCCTAATTGGATTAGAATAAGCCTAGGGAGGACGAAAATGACCTAAATGTTCAAACAATGACACAAAATGACACAAAATCACATATTGGACGCACAAGATTGGTTAAAAACCCTAATTGGATTAGAATAAGCCTAGGGAGGACGAAAATGACCTAAATGTTCAACCAATAACACAAAATCACATATTGGATGCACGAGATTGGTTAAAAACCCTAATTAGATTAGAATAAGCCTAGGGAGGACGAAAATGACCTAAATGTTCTACCAATGACACAAAATCACATATTGGATGCACAAGATTGGTTAAAAACCCTAATTGGATTAGAATAAGCCTAGGGAGGACGAAAATGACCTAAATGTTCAACCAATGACACAAAATGACACAAAATCACATATTGGATGCACAAGATTGGTTAAAAACCCTAATTGGATTAGAATATGCCTAGGGAGGACCAAAATGACCTAAATGTTCAACCAATGACACATAATGACACAAAATCACATATTGGATGCACAAGATTGGTTAAAAACCCTAATTGGATTAGAATAAGCCTAGGGAGGACGAAAATGACCTAAATGTTCAACCAATGACACAAAATGACACAAAATCACATATTGGATGCACAAGATTGGTTAAAAACCCTAATTGGATTAGAATAATCTTAGGGAGGACGAAAATGACCTAAATGTTAAACCAATGACACAAAATCAAATATTGGATGCACAAGATTGGTTAAAAACCCTAATTGGATTAGAATAAGCCTAGGGAGTACGAAAATTACCTAAATGTTAAACCAATGACATAAAATGACACAAAATCACATATTGGATGCACAAGATTGGTTAAAAACCCTAATTCGATTAGAATAAGCCTAGGGAGGACGAAAATGACCTAAATGTTCAACCAATGACACAAAATGACACAAAATCACATATTGGATGCGCAAGATTGGTTAAAAATCCTACTTGGATTAGAATAAGCCTAGGGAGGACGAAAATGACCTAAATGTTCAACCAATGACACAAAATGACACAAAATCACATATTGGATGCACAAGATTGGTTAAAAACCCTAATTGGATTAGAATAAGCCTAGGGAGGACGGAAATGACCTAAATGTTCAACCAATGACATAAAATGACACAAAATCACAGATTGGATGCACAAGAATCGTTAAAAACCCTAATTGGATTAGAATAAGCCTAGGGAGGACGAAATTGACCTAAATGTTCTACCAATGACACAAAATCACATATTGGATCCACAAGATTGGTTAAAAACCCTAATTCGATTAGAATAAGCCTAGGGAGGACGAAAATGACCTAAATGTTCAACCATAGACAAAAAAAGACACAAAATCACATATTGGATGCACAAGATTGGTTAAAAACCCTAATTGGATTAGAATAAGCCTATGGAGGACGAAAATGACCTAAATGTTCAACCAATGACACAAAATGACACAAAATCACATATTGGATGCACAAGATTGGTTAAAAACCCTAATTCGATTAGAATAAGCCTAGGGAGGACGAAAATGACCTAAATGTTCAACCAATGACACAAAATCACATATTGGTTGCACAAGATTGGTTAAAAACCCTAATTGGATTAGAATAAGCCTAGGGAGGACGAAAATGACCTAAATGTTCAACCAATGACACAAAATGACAAAAAATCACATATTGGATGCACAAGATTGGTTAAAAACCCTAATTGGATTAGAATAAGCCTATGGAGGACGAAAATGACCTATATGTTCAACCAATGACACAAAATACATAAAATCACATATTGGATGCACAAGATTGGTTAAAAACCTTAATTGGATTAGAATAAGCCTAGGGAGGACGAAAATGACCTAAATGTTCAACCGATGACACAAAATTACACAAAATTACATATTGGATAGACAAGATTGATTAAAAACCCTAATTGGATTAGAATAAGCCTAGGGAGGACGAAAATGACCTAAATGTTCAACCAATGACACAAAATGACACAAAATCACATATTGGATGCACAAGATTGGTTAAAAACCCTAATTGGATTAGAATAAGCCTAGGGAGGACGAAAATGACCTAAATGTTGAACCAATGACACAAAATCACATATTGAATACACAAGATTGGTAAAAACCCTAATTGGATTAGAATAAGCCTAGGGAGGACGAAAATGACCTAAATGTTCAACCAATGACACAAAATGACACAAAATCACATATTGGATGCACAAGATTGGTTAAAAACCCTAATTGGATTAGAATAAGCCTAGGGATGACGGAAATGACCTAAATGTTCAACCAATGACACAAAATGACACAAAATCACATATTGGATGCACAAGATTGGTTAAAAACCCTAATTGGATAAGAATAAGCCTAGCGAGGACGAAAATGACCTAAATGTTCAACCAATGACACAAAATGACACAAAATCACATATTGGATGCACAAGATTGGTTAAAAACCCTAATTGGATTAGAATAAGCCTAGGGAGGACGGAAATGACCTAAATGTTCAACCAATGACACAAAATGACACAAAATCACATATTGGATGCACAAGAATCGTTAAAAATCCTAATTGGATTAGAATAAGCCTAGGGAGAACGAAAATGACCTAAATGTTCAACCAATGACACAAAATGACAAAAAATCAGATATTGGATGCACAAGATTGGTTAAAAACCCTAATTGGATTAGAATAAGCCTAGGGACGACGAAAATGACCTAAATGTTCAACCAATGACACAAAATGACACAAAATCACATATTTGATGCACAAGATTGGTTAAAAATCCTAATTGGATTAGAATAAGCCTAGGGAGGATGAAAATGACCTAAATGTTAAACCGATGACACAAAATCACATACTAGGTGCACAAGATTGGTTAAAAACCCTAATTGGATTAGAATAAACCTAGGGAGGACGAAAATGACCTAAATGTTCAACCAATGACACAAAATGACACAAAATCACATATTGGATGCACAAGATTGGTTAAAAACCCTAATTGGATAAGAATAAGCCTAAGGAGGATGAAAATGACCTAAATGTTCAACCAATGACACAAAATGACACAAAATCACATATTGGATGCACAAGATTGGTTAAAAACCCTAATTGGATTAGAATAAGCCTAGGGAGGACGGAAATGACCTAAATGTTCAACCAATGACACAAAATGACACAAAATCACAGATTGGATGCACAAGAATCGTTAAAAATCCTAATTGGATTAGAATAAGCCTATGGAGGACGAAAATGACCTAAATGTTCAACCAATGACACAAAATGACACAAAATCACATATTGGATGCACAAGATTGGTTAAAAACCCTAATTGGATAAGAATAAGCCTAGGAAGGACGAAAATGACCTAAATGTTCAACCAATGACACAAAATGACACAAAATCACAGATTGGATGCACAAGAATCGTTAAAAATCCTAATTGGATTAGAATAAGCCTAGGGAGGACGAAAATGACCTAAATGTTCAACCAATAACACGAAATGACACAAAATCACAGATTGGATGCACAAGAATCGTTAAAAACCCTAATTGGATTAGAATAAGCCTAGGGAGGACGAAAATGACCTAAATGTTCTACCAATGACACAAAATCACATATTGGATGCACAAGATTGGTTAAAAACCCTAATTCGATTAGAATAAGCCTAGGGAGGACGAAAATGACCTAAATCTTCAACCATAGACAAAAAAAGACACAAAATCACATATTGGATGCACAAGATTGGTTAAAAACCCTAATTGGATTAGAATAAGCCTATGGAGGACGAAAATGACCTAAATGTTCAACCAATGACACAAAATGACACAAAATCACATATTGGATGCACAAGATTGGTTAAAAACCCTAATTCGATTAGAATAAGCCTAGGGAGGACGAAAATGACCTAAATGTTCTACCAATGACACAAAATCACATATTGGATGCACAAGATTGGTTAAAAACCCTAATTGGATTAGAATAAGCCTAGGGAGGACGAAAATGACCTAAATGTTCAACCAATGACACAAAATCACAAATTGGATGCACAAGATTGGTTAAAAACCCTAATTGAATTAGAATAAGCCTAGGAAGGACGAAAATGACCTAAATGTTCAACCAATGACACAAAATGACACAAAATCACATATTGGATGCACAAGATTGGTTAAAAACCCTAATTGGATTAGAATAAGCCTAGGGAGGACGAAAATAACCTAAAAGTTAAACCAATGACACAAAATCACATATTGGATGCACAAGATTAGTTAAAAACCCTAATTTGATTAGAATAAGCCTAGGGAGGACGAAAATGACCTAAACGTTCAACCAATGACACAAAATGACACAAAATCACATATTGGATGCACAAGATTGGTTAAAAACCCTAATTGGATTAGAATAAGCCTAGGGAGGACGAAATTTACCTAAATGTTCAACCAATGACACAAAATGATACAAAATCACATATTGGATGCACAAGATTGGTTAAAAATCCTAATTGGATTAGAATAAGCCTAGGGAGGACGAAAATGACCTAAATGTTCAACCAATGACACAAAATGACACAAAATCACATATTGGATGCACAAGATTGGTTAAAAACCCTAATTGGATTAGAATAAGCCTACGGAGGACGAAAACGACCTAAATGTTCAACTAATGACACAAAATCACATATTGGATGCACAAGATTGGTTAAAAACCCTAATTGGATTAGAATAAGCCTAGGGAGGACGAAAATGACCTAAATGTTCAACCAATGACACAAAATGACACAAAATCACATATTGGATGCACAAGATTGGTTAAAAACCCTAATTGGATTAGAATAAGCCTAGGAGGACGAAAATTACCTAAATGTGCAACCAATGACACTAAATCACATATTCGATGCACAAGATTGGTTAAAAACCCTAATTGGATTAGAATAAGCCTAGGGAGGACGAAAATGACCTAAATGTGCAACCAATGACACAAAATCACATATTGGATGCACAAGATTGGTTAAAAACCCTAATTGGATTAGAATAATCCTAGGGAGGACGAAAATGACCTAAATGTGCAACCAATGACACAAAATCACATATTGGATGCACAAGATTGGCTAAAAACCCTAATTGGATTAGAATAAGCCTAGGGAGGACGAAAATGACCTAAATGTTCAACCAATGACACAAAATGACACAAAATCACATATTGGATGCACAAGATTGGTTAAAAACCGTAATTGGATTAGAATAAGCCTAGGGAGGACGAAAATGACCTAAATGTTCAACCAATGTAACAAAATCACATATTGGATACCCAAGATTGGTTAAAAACCCTAATTGGATTAGAATAAGCCTAGGGAGGACGAAAATGACCTAAATGTTCAACCAATGACACAAAATGACACAAAATCACATATTGGATGCACAAGATTGGTTAAAAACCCTAATTGGATTAGAATAAGCCGAGGGAGGACGAAAATGACCCAAATGTTCAACCAATGACACAAAATGACACAAAATCACATATTGGATGCACAAGATTGGTTAAAAACCCTAATTGGATTAGAATAAGCCTAGGGAGGACGAAAATGACCTAAATGTTCAACCAATGACACAAAATGACACAAAATCACATATTGGATGCACAAGATTGGTTAAAAACCCTAATTGGATTAGAATAAGCCTAGGGAGGACAAAAATGACCTAAATGTTCAACCAATGACATAAAATGACACAAAATCACATATTGGATGCACAAGATTGGTTAAAAACCCTAATTGGATTAGAATTAGCCTAAGGAGGACGAAAATGACCTAAATGTTCAACCAATGACACAAAATGACACAAAATCACATATTGGATGCACAAGATTGGTTAAAAACCCTAATAGGATTAGAATAAGCCTAGGAAGGACGAAAATGACCTAAATGTTCAACCAATGACACAAAAGGACACAAAATCACATATTGGATGCACAAGATTGGTTAAAAACCCTAATTGGATTAGAATAAGCCTAGGAAGGACGAAAATGACCTAAATGTTCAACCAATGACACAAAATGACACAAAATCACATATTGGATGCACAAGATTGGTTAAAAACCCTAATTGGATTAGAATAAGCCTAGGGAGGACGGAAATGACCTAAATGTTCAACCAATGACACAAAATGACACAAAATCACATATTGAATGCACAAGATTGGTTAAAAACCTTAATTGGATAAGAATAACCCTAGGGAGGACGAAAATGACCTAAATGTTCAACCAATGACACAAAATGACACAAAATCACATATTGGATGCACAAGATTGGTTAAAAACCCTAATTGGATTAGAATAAGCCTAGGGCGGACGAAAATGACCTAAATGTTCAACCAATGACACAAAATGACACAAAATCACATATTGGATGCACAAGATTGGTTAAAAATCCTAATTGGATTAGAATAAGCCTATGGAGGACGAAAATGACCTAAATGTTCAACCAATGACACAAAATGACACAAAATCACATATTGGATGCACAAGATTGGTTAAAAATCCTAATTGGATTAAAATAAGCCTAGGGAGGATGAAAATGACCTAAATGTTAAACTGATGACACAAAATCACATACTGGGTGTATGAGATTGGTTAAAAACCCTAATTGGATTAGAATAAACCTAGGGAGGACGAAAATGACCTAAATGTTCAACCAATGACACAAAATGACACAAAATCACATATTGGATGCACAAGATTGGTTAAAAACCCTAATTGGATTAGAATAAGCCTAGGGAGGATGAAAATGACCGAAATTTTAAACGAATGACACAAAATCACATACTGGGTGCACAAGATTGGTTAAAAACCCTAATTGGATTAGAATAAGCCTAGAGAAGACGAAAGTGACCTAAACGTTCAACCAATGACACAAAATGACAGAAAATCACATATTGGATGCATAAGATTGGTTAAAAACCCTAATTGGAATAGAATAAGACTAGGGAGGACGAAAATGACCTTAATCTTCAACTAATGACACAAAATCACATATTGGATGCACAAGATTGGTTAAAAATCCTAATTGGATTAGAATAAGCCTAGGGAGGACGAAAATGACCTAAATGTTAAACCAATGACACAAAATCACATATTGGATGCACAAGATTGGTTAAAAACCCTAATTGGATTAGAATAAGCCTAGGGGGGACGAAAATGACCTAAACGTTCAACCAATGACACAAAATGACACAAAATCACTAATTGGATGCAGAAGATTGGTTAAAAACCCTAATTGGATTAGAATAATCCTAGGGAGGACGAAAATGACCTAAATGTTCTACCAATGACATAAAATCACATATTGGATGCACAAGATTGGTTAAAAACCCTAATTGGATTAGAATAAGCCTAGGGAGGACGAAAATGACCTAAATGTTCAACCAATGACACAAACTGACACAAAATCACTAATTGGATGCAGAAGATTGGTTAAAAATCCTAATTGGATTAGAATAAGCCTAGGGAGGATGAAAATGACCTAAATTTTAAACGAATGACACAAAATCACATACTGGGTGCACAAGATTGGTTAAAAACCCTAATTGGATTAGAATAAGCCTAGGGAGGACGAAAATGACCTAAATGTTCAATCGATGACACCAAATGACACAAAATCACATATTGGATGCACAAGATTGGTTAA
>JBBPBQ010000008.1:20648135-20678050 GCA_037974755.1 Cicer yamashitae | reverse complement strand
TTAAAAATCCTAATTGGATTAGAATAAGCCTAGGGAGGACGAAAATGACCTAAATGTTCAACCTATAACACGAAATGACACAAAATCACATATTGGATGCACAAGATTTGTTAAAAACCCTAATTGGATTAGAATAAGCCTAGGGAGGACGAAAATTACCTAAATGTTCAACCAATGACACAAAATGACACAAAATCACATATTGGATGCACAAGATTGGTTAAAAATCCTAATTGGATTAGAATAAGCCTAGGGAGGACGAAAATGACATAAATGTTAAACCAATGACACAAAATGACACAGAATCACATATTGGATGCACAAGATTGGTTAAAAATCCTAATTGGATTCGAATAAGCCTATCGAGGACGAAAATGACCTAAATGTTCAACCAATGACACAAAATGACACAAAATCACATATTGGATGCACAAGATTGGTTAAAAACCCTAATTCGATTAGAATAAGCCTAGGGAGGACGAAAATGACCTAAATGTTCAACCAATGACACCAAATCACATATTGGATGCGCAAGATTGGTTAAAAATCCTAATTGGATTAGAATAAGCCTAGGGAGGACGAAAATGACCTAAATGTTCAACCAATGACACAAAATGACACAAAATCACATATTGGATGCACAAGATTGGTTAAAAACCCTAATTGGATTAGTATAAGCCTAGGGAGGACGGAAATGACCTAAATGTTCAACCAATGACACAAAATGACACAAAATCACAGATTGGATGCACAAGAATCGTTAAAAATCCTAATTGGATTAGAATAAGCCTAGGGAGGACGAAAATGACCTAAATGTTCAACCTATAACACGAAATGACACAAAATCACATATTGGATGCACAAGATTTGTTAAAAACCCTAATTGGATTAGAATAAGCCTAGGGAGGACGAAAATGACCTAAATGTTCAACCAATGACACAAAATGACACAAAATCACATATTGGATGCACAAGATTGGTTAAAAATCCTAATTGGATTAGAATAAGCCTAGGGAGGATGAAAATGACCTAAATTTTTAACGAATGACACAAAATCACATACTGGGTGCACAAGATTGGTTAAAAACCCTAATTGGATTAGAATAAGCCTATGGAGGACGAAAATGACCTAAATGTTCAACCAATGACACAAAATGACACAAAATCACATATTGGATGCACAAGATTGGTTAAAAACCCTAATTGGATTAGAATAAGCCTAGGGAGGACAAAAATGACCTAAATGTTAAACCAATGACACAAAATCACATATTGGATGCACAAGATTGGTTAAAAACCCTAATTGGATTAGAATAAGCCTAGGGAGGACGAAAATGACCTAAATGTTCAACCAATGACACAAAAAGACACAAAATCACATATTGGATGCACAAGATTGGTTAAAAACCCTAATTGGATTAGAATAAGCCTAGGGCGGACGAAAATGACCTAAATGTTCAACCAATGACACAAAATGACACAAAATCACATATTGGATGCACAAGATTGGTTAAAAATCCTAATTGGATTAGAATAAGCCTAGGGAGGATGAAAATGACCTAAATTTTAAACGAATGACACAAAATCACAAACTGGGTGCACAAGATTGGTTAAAAACCCTAATTGGATTAGAATAAGCCTAGGGAGGATGAAAATGACCTAAATGTTCAACCAATGACACAAAATGACACAAAATCACATATTGGATGCACAAGATTGGTTAAAAACCCTAATTGGATTAGAATAAGCCTAGGGAGGACGGAAATCACCTAAATGTTCAATCAATGACACAAAATGACACAAAATCACATTGGATGCAGAAGATTGGTTAAAAACGCTAATTGGATCAGGATAAGCCTAGGGAGGACGAAAATGACCTAAATGTTCAACCAATGACACAAAATGACACAAAATCACATATTGGATGCACAAGATTGGTTAAAAACCCTAATTGGATTAGAATAAGCCTAGGGCGGACGAAAATGACCTAAATGTTCAACCAATGACACAAAATGACACAAAATCACATATTGGATGCACAAGATTGGTTAAAAATCCTAATTGGATTAGAATAAGCCTATGGAGGACGAAAATGACCTAAATGTTCAACCAATGACACAAAATGACACAAAATCACATATTGGATGCACAAGATTGGTTAAAAACCCTAATTGGATAAGAATAAGCCTAGGGAGGACGAAAATGACCTAAATGTTCAACCAATGACACAAAATGACACAAAATCACAGATTGGATGCACAAGAATCGTTAAAAATCCTAATTGGATTAGAATAAGCCTAGGGAGGACGAAAATGACCTAAATGTTCAACCAATGACACAAAATGACACAAAATCACATATTGGATGCGCAAGATTGGTTAAAAATCCTAATTGGATTAGAATAAGCCTAGGGAGGACGAAAATGACCTAAATGTTCAACCAATGACACAAAATGACACAAAATCACATATTGGATGCACAAGATTGGTTAAAAACCCTAATTTGATGAGAATAAGCCTAGGGCGGACGAAAATGACCTAAATGTTCAACCAATGACACAAAATGACACAAAATCACATATTGGATGCACAAGATTGGTTAAAAATCCTAATTGGATTAGAATAAGCCTAGGGAGGATGAAAATGACCTAAATTTTAAACGAATGACACAAAATCACATACTGGGTGCACAAGATTGGTTAAAAACCCTAATTGGATTAGAATAAACCTAGGGAGGACGAAAATGACCTAAATGTTCAACCAATGACACAAAATGACACAAAATCACATATTGGATGCACAAGATTGGTTAAAAACCCTAATTCGATTAGAATAAGCCTAGGGAGGACGAAAATGACCTAAATGTTCAACCAATGACACAAAATCACATATTGGATGCGCAAGTTTGGTTAAAAATCCTAATTGGATTAGAATAAGCCTAGGGAGGACGAAAATGACCTAAATGTTCAACCAATGACACAAAATGACACAAAATCACATATTGGATGCACAAGATTGGTTAAAAATCCTAATTGGATTAAAATAAGCCTAGGGAGGATGAAAATGACCTAAATGTTAAACTGATGACACAAAATCACATACTGGGTGGATGAGATTGGTTAAAAACCCTAATTGGATTAGAATAAACCTAGGGAGGACGAAAATGACCTAAATGTTCAACCAATGACACAAAATGACACAAAATCACATATTGGATGCACAAGATTGGTTAAAAACCCTAATTCGATTAGAATAAGCCTAGGGAGGACGAAAATGACCTAAATGTTCAACCAATGACACAAAATCACATATTGGATGCGCAAGTTTGGTTAAAAATCCTAATTGGATTAGAATAAGCCTAGGGAGGACGAAAATGACCTAAATGTTCAACCAATGACACAAAATGACACAAAATCACATATTGGATGCACAAGATTGGTTAAAAACCCTAATTGGATTAGTATAAGCCTAGGGAGGACGGAAATGACCTAAATGTTCAACCAATGACACAAAATGACACAAAATCACAGATTGGATGCACAAGAATCTTTAAAAATCCTAATTGGATTAGAATAAGCCTAGGGAGGACGAAAATGACCTAAATGTTCAACCTATAACACGAAATGACACAAAATCACATATTGGATGCACAAGATTTGTTAAAAACCCTAATTGGATTAGAATAAGCCTAGGGAGGACGAAAATGACCTAAATGTTCAACCAATGACACAAAATGACACAAAATCACATATTGGATGCACAAGATTGGTTAAAAACCCTTATTGGATTAGAATAAGCCTAGAGAGGACGAAAATGACCTAAATTTTCAACCAATGACACGAAATGACACAAAGTCACATATTGGATGCACAAGATTGGTTAAAAATCCTAATTGGATTAGAATAAGCCTAGGGAGGACGAAAATGACCTAAATGTTCAACCAATGACACAAAATGACACAAAATCACATATTGGATGCACAAGATTGGTTAAAAACCCTAATTGGACTAGAATAAGCCTAGGGAGGACAAAAATGACCTAAATGTTCAACCAACGACAGAAAATGACACAAAATCACATATTGGATGCACAAGATTGGTTAAAAACCCTAATTGGATTAGAATAAGCCTAGGGAGGACGAAAATGACCTAAATGTTCAACCAATGACACAAAATGACACAAAATCACATATTGGATGCATAAGATTGGTTAAAAACCCTAATTGGATTAGAATAAGCCCAAGGAGGACCAAAATGACCTAAATGTTCAACCAATGACACAAAATAACATATTGGATGCACAAGATTGGTTAAAAATCCTAATTGGATTAGAATAAGCCTAGGGAGGACGAAAATGACCTAAATGTTCAACCAATGACACAAAATGACACAAAATCACATATTGGATGCACAAGATTGGTTAAAAACCCTAATTGGATTAGTATAAGCCTAGGGAGGACGGAAATGACCTAAATGTTCAACCAATGACACAAAATGACACAAAATCACAGATTGGATGCACAAGAATCGTTAAAAATCCTAATTGGATTAGAATAAGCCTAGGGAGGACGAAAATGACCTAAATGTTCAACCTATAACACAAAATGACACAAAATCACATATTGGATGCACAAGATTTGTTAAAAACCCTAATTGGATTAGAATAAGCCTAGGGAGGACGAAAATGACCTAAATGTTCAACCAATGACACAAAATGACACAAAATCACATATTGGATGCACAAGATTGGTTAAAAATCCTAATTGGATTAGAATAAGCCTAGGGAGGATGAAAATGACCTAAATTTTTAACGAATGACACAAAATCACATACTGGGTGCACAAGATTGGTTAAAAACCCTAATTGGATTAGAATAAGCCTATGGAGGACGAAAATGACCTAAATGTTCAACCAATGACACAAAATGACACAAAATCACATATTGGATGCACAAGATTGGTTAAAAACCCTAATTGGATTAGAATAAGCCTAGGGAGGACGAAAATGACCTAAATGTTGAACCAATGACACAAAATCACATATTGAATACACAAGATTGGTAAAAACCCTAATTGGATTAGAATAAGCCTAGGGAGGACGAAAATGACCTAAATGTTCAACCAATGACACAAAATGACACAAAATCACATATTGGATGCACAAGATTGGTTAAAAACCCTAATTGGATTAGAATAAGCCTAGGGAGGACGAAAATGACCTAAATGTTCAACCAATGACACAAAATGACAAAAAATCACATATTGGATGCACAAGATTTGTTAAAAACCCTAATTGGATTAGAATAAGCCTAGGGAGGACGAAAATGACCTAAATGTTCAACCAATGACACAAAATCACATATTGAATGCACAAGATTGGTTTAAAACCCTAATTGGATTAGAATAAGCCTAGGGACGACGAAAATGACCTAAATTTTCAACCAATTACACAAAATAACACAAAGTCACATATTGGATGCACAAGATTGGTTAAAAATCCTAATTGGATTAGAATAAGCCTAGGGAGGACGAAAATGACCTAAATGTTCAACCAATGACACAAAATGACACAAAATCACATATTGGATGCACAAGATTGGTTAAAAACCCTAATTGGATTAGAATAAGCCTAGGGAGGACGAAAATGACCTAAATGTTCAACCATTGACACAAAATGACACAAAATCACATATTGGATGCACAAGATTGGTTAAAAATCCTAATTGGATTAGAATAAGCCTAGGGAGGACGAAAATGACCTAAATGTTCAACCAATGACACAAAATGACACAAAATCACATATTGGATGCACAAGATTGGTTAAAAACCCAAATTGGATTAGAATAAGCCTAGGGAGGACAAAAATGACCTAAATGTTGAACCATTGACACAAAATGACACAAAATCACATATTGGATGCACAAGATTGGTTAAAAACCCTAATTGGATTAGAATAAGCCTAGGGAGGACGAAAATGACCTAAATGTTCAACCAATGACACAAAATCACATATTGGATGCACAAGATTGGTTAAAAACCCTAATTCGATTAGAATAAGCCAAGGGAGGACGAAAATGACCTAAATGTTCAACCAATGACACAAAATGACACAAAATCACATATTGGATGCACAAGATTGGTTAAAACCCTAATTGGATTAGAATAAGCCTAGGGAGGACGAAAATGACCTAAATATTCAACCAATGACACAAAATCACATATTGGATGCACAAGATTGGTTAAAAACCCTAATTGGATTAGAATAAGCCTAGGGAGGACGAAAATTACCTAAATGTTCAACCAATGACACAAAATGACACAAAATCACATATTGGATACACAAGATTGGTTAAAAACCCTAATTGGATTAGAATAAGCCTAGGGAGGACGAAAATGACCTAAATGTTCAACCAATGACACAAAATGACACAAAATCACACATTGGATGCACAAGATTGGTTAAAAACCTTAATTGGATTAGAATAAGCCTAGGGAGGGCGAAAATGACCTAAATGTTCAACCAATGACACAAAATCACATATTGGATGCACATGATTGGTTAAAAACCTTAATTGGATTATTATAAGCCTAGAGAGGACGAAAATGACCTAAATGTTCAACCAATGACACAAAATCACATATTGGATGCACAAGATTGGTTAAAAACCCTAATTGGATTAAAAAGAGCCTAGGGAGGACAAAAATGACCTAAATGTTCTACCAATGACACAAAATCACATATTGGATGCACAAGATTGGTTAAAAACCCTAATTGGATTAGAATAAGCCTAGGGAGGACGAAAATGACCTAAATGTTCAACCAATGACACAAAAAGACACAAAATCACATATTGGATGCACAACATTGGTTAAAAACCCTAATTGGATTAGAATAAGCCTAGGGAGGCAAGAATGACCTAAATGTTCAACCAATGACACAAAATCACATATTGGATGCACAAGATTGGTTAAAAACCCTAATTGGATTAGAATAAGCCTAGGGAGGACGAAAATGACCTAAATGTTCAACCAATGACACCAAATGACACAAAATCACATATTGGATGCACAAGATTGGTTAAAAATCCTAATTGGATTAGAATAAGCCTAGGGAGGACGAAAATGACCTAAATGTTAAACCGATGACACAAAATCACATATTGGGTGCACAAGATTGGTTAAAAACCCTAATTGGATTAGAATAAGCCTAGGGTGGACGAAAATGACCTAAATGTTCAACTAATGACACAAAAAGACACAAAATCACATATTGGATGCACAAGATTGGATAAAAACCCTAATTGGATTAGAATAAGCCTAGGGAGGCAAGAATGACCTAAATGTTCAACCAATGACACAAAATCACATATTGGATGCAAAAGATTGGTTAAAAACCCTAATTGGATTAGAATAAGCCTAGGGAGGACGAAAATGACCTAAATGTTCTACCAATGACACAAAATCACATATTGAATGCACAAGATTGGTTAAAAACCCTAATTGGATTAGAATAAGCCTACGGAGGACGAAAATGACCTAAATGTTCAACCAATGACACAAAAAGACACAAAATCACATATTGGATGCACAAGATTGGTTAAAAACCCTAATTGGATTAGAATAAGCCTATGGAGGACGAAAATGACCTAAATGTTCAACCAATGACACAAAATGACACAAATTCACATATTGGATGCACAAGATTGGTTAAAAACCCTAATTGGATTAGAATAAGCCAAGGGAGGACAAAAATGACCTAAATGTTCAACCAATGACATAAAATGACACAAAATCACATATTGGATGCACAAGATTGGTTAAAAACCCTAATTGGATTAGAATAAGCCTAGGGCGGACGAAAATGACCTAAATGTTCAACCAATGACACAAAATGACACAAAATCACATATTGGATGCACAAGATTGGTTAAAAATCCTAATTGGATTAGAATAAGCCTAGGGAGGATGAAAATGACCTAAATTTTAAACGAATGACACAAAATCACATACTGGGTGCACAAGATTGGTTAAAAACCCTAATTGGATTAGAATAAGCCTATGGAGGATGAAAATGACATAAATGTTAAACCAATGACACAAAATCACATATTGGGTGCACAAGATTGGTTAAAAACCCAATTTGGATTAGAATAATCCTAGGGAGGACGTAAATGACCTAAATGTTCAACCAATGACACAAAATGACACAAAATCACATATTGGATGCACAAGATTGGTTAAAAACCCTAATTGGATTAGAATAAGCCTAGGGAGAACGAAAATAACCTAAATGTTCAACCAATGACACAAAATCACATATCTGATGCACAAGATTGGCTAAAAACCCTAATTGGATTAGAATAAGCCTTGGGAGGACGAAAATGACCTAAATGTTCAACCAATGACACAAAATGACACAAAATCACATATTGGATGCACAAGAGTGGTTAAAAACCCTAATTGGATTAGATTAAGCCTAGGGAGGACGAAAGTGACCTAAACGTTCAACCAATGACACAAAATGACAGAAAATCACATATTGGATGCACAAGATTGGTTAAAAACCCTAATTGGATTAGAATAAGCCTAGGGAGGACGAAAGTGACCTAAACGTTCAACCAATGACACAAAATGACAGAAAATCACATATTGGATGGATAAGATTGGTTAAAAACCCTAATTGGAATAGAATAAGACTAGGGAGGACGAAAATGACCTTAATCTTCAACTAATGACACAAAATGACACAAAATCACATATTGGATGCACAAGATTGGTTAAAAAATCCTAATTGGATTAGAATAACCCTAGGGAGTACGAAAATGACCTAAATGTTAAACCAATGACACAAAATCACATATTGGATGCACAAGATTGGTTAAAAACCCTAATTGGATTAGAATAAGCCTAGGGGGGACGAAAATGACCTAAACGTTCAACCAATGACACAAAATGACACAAAATCACTAATTGGATGCAGAAGATTGGTTAAAAACCCTAATTGGATTAGAATAAGCCTAGGGAGGACGAAAATGACCTAAATGTTCAACCAATGACACAAAAAGACACAAAATCACATATTGGATGCACAAGATTGGTTAAAAACCCTAATTGGATTAGAATAAGCCTATGGAGGACGAAAATGACCTAAATGTTCAACCAATGACACAAAATGACACAAATTCACATATTGGATGCACAAGATTGGTTAAAAACCCTAATTGGATTAGAATAAGCCAAGGGAGGACAAAAATGACCTAAATGTTCAACCAATGACATAAAATGACACAAAATCACATATTGGATGCACAAGATTGGTTAAAAACCCTAATTGGATTAGAATAAGCCTAGGGCGGACGAAAATGACCTAAATGTTCAACCAATGACACAAAATGACACAAAATCACATATTGGATGCACAAGATTGGTTAAAAATCCTAATTGGATTAGAATAAGCCTAGGGAGGATGAAAATGACCTAAATTTTAAACGAATGACACAAAATCACATACTGGGTGCATAAG
Organism: Cicer yamashitae; assembly: GCA_037974755.1. Lineage (NCBI taxonomy): Eukaryota > Viridiplantae > Streptophyta > Magnoliopsida > Fabales > Fabaceae > Cicer > Cicer yamashitae. The sequence goes on along the minus strand of JBBPBQ010000008.1, from coordinate 20,668,530 downwards.
ATTGGTTAAAAACCCTAATTGGATTAGAATAAACCTAGGGAGGACGAAAATGACCTAAATGTTCAACCAATGACACAAAATGACACAAAATCACATATTGGATGCACAAGATTGGTTAAAAACCCTAATTGGATTAGAATAAGCCTAGGGAGGACGAAAATGACCTAAATGTTCAACCAATGACACAAAATCACATATTGGTTGCACAAGATTGGTTAAAAACCCTAATTGGATTAGAATAAGCCTAGGGAGGACGAAAATGACCTAAATGTTCATCCAAAGATACAAAATCACATATTGGATGCACAAGATTGGTTAAAAACCCTAATTGGATTAGAATAAGCCTAGGGAGGACAAAAATGACCTAAATGTTCAACCAATGAAACAAAATTACATATTGGATGCACAAGATTGATAACAAAACCCTAATTGGATTAGAATAAGCCTAGGGAGGACGAAAATGACCTAAATGTTCAACCAATGACACAAAATGATACAAAATCACATATTGGATGCACAAGATTGGTTAAAAACCCTAATTGGATTAGAATAAGCCTAGGGAGGACGAAAATGACCTAAATGTTCCACCAATGACACAAAATCACATATTGGATGCACAAGATTGGTTAAAAACCCTAATTGGATTAGAATAAGCCTAGGGAGGACGAAAATGACCTAAATGTTCAACCAATGACACAAAATGACACAAAATCACATATTGGATGCATAAGATTGGTTAAAAACCCTAATTGGATTAGAATAAGCCCAAGGAGGACCAAAATGACCTAAATGTTCAACCAATGACACAAAATAACATATTGGATGCACAAGATTGGTTAAAAATCCTAATTGGATTAGAATAAGCCTAGGGAGGACGAAAATGACCTAAATGTTCAACCAATGACACAAAATGACACAAAATCACATATTGGATGCACAAGATTGGTTAAAAACCCTAATTGGATTAGTATAAGCCTAGGGAGGACGGAAATGACCTAAATGTTCAACCAATGACACAAAATGACACAAAATCACAGATTGGATGCACAAGAATCGTTAAAAATCCTAATTGGATTAGAATAAGCCTAGGGAGGACGAAAATGACCTAAATGTTCAACCTATAACACAAAATGACACAAAATCACATATTGGATGCACAAGATTTGTTAAAAACCCTAATTGGATTAGAATAAGCCTAGGGAGGACGAAAATGACCTAAATGTTCAACCAATGACACAAAATGACACAAAATCACATATTGGATGCACAAGATTGGTTAAAAATCCTAATTGGATAAGAATAAGCCTAGCGAGGACGAAAATGACCTAATTGGATTACCAATGACACAAAATCACTTATTATATGCACAAGATTGGTTAAAATACCTAATTGGATTAGAATAAGCCTAGGGAGGACGAAAATGACCTAAATGTTCAACCAATGACACAAAATCACATATTGGATGCACAAGATTGGTTAAAAACCCTAATTGGATTAGAATAAGCCTAGGGAGGACGAAAGTGACCAAAATGTTCAACCAATAACACAAAATGACACAAAATCACATATTGAATGCACAAGATTGGTTAAAAACCCTAATTGGATTAGAATCAGCCTAAGGAGGACGAAAATGACCTAAATGTTCAACCAATGACACAAAAAGACACAAAATCACATATTGGATGCAAAGAATGGTTGAAAACCCTAATTGGATTAGAATAAGCCTAGGGAGGACGAAAATGACCTAAATGTTCAACCAATGAAACAAAATCACATATTGGATGCACAAGATTGGTTAAAAACCCTAATTGGATTAGAATAAGCCTAGGGAGGACGAAAATGACCTAAATGTTCAACCAATAACACAAAATGACACAAAATCACATATTGGATGCACAAGATTGGTTAAAAATCCTAATTGGATTAGAATAAGCCTAGGGAGGACGAAAATGACCTAAATGTTCAACCAATGACACAAAATGACACAAAATCACATATTGGATGCACAAGATTTGTTAATAACCCTAATTGGTTTAGAATAAGCCTAGGGAGGACGAAAATGACCTAAATGTTCAACCAATGACACAAAATGACACAAAATCACATATTGGATGCACAAGATTGGTTAAAAACCCTAATTGGATTAGAATAAGCCTAGGGAGGACGAAAGTGACCTAAACGTTCAACCAATGACACAAAATGACAGAAAATCACATATTGGATGGATAAGATTGGTTAAAAACCCTAATTGGAATAGAATAAGACTAGGGAGGACGAAAATGACCTTAATATTCAACTAATGACACAAAATGACACAAAATCACATATTGGATGCACAAGATTGGTTAAAAAATCCTAATTGGATTAGAATAACCCTAGGGAGGACGAAAATGACCTAAATGTTAAACCAATGACACAAAATCACATATTGGATGCACAAGATTGGTTAAAAACCCTAATTGGATTAGAATAAGCCTAGGGGGGACGAAAATGACCTAAACGTTCAACCAATGACACAAAATGACACAAAATCACTAATTGGATGCAGAAGATTGGTTAAAAACCCTAATTGGATTAGAATAAGCCTAGGGAGGACGAAAATGGCCTAAATGTTCTACCAATGACACAAAATCACATATTGGATGCACAAGATTGGTTAAAAACCCTAATTGGATTAGAATAAGCCTAGGGAGGACGAAAATGACCTAAATGTTCAACCAATGACACAAAAAGACACAAAATCACATATTGGATGCACAACATTGGTTAAAAACCCTAATTGGATTAGAATAAGTCTAGGGAGGCAAGAATGACCTAAATGTTCAACCAATGACACAAAATCACATATTGGATGCACAAGATTGGTTAAAAACCCTAATTGGATTAGAATAAGCTTAGGGAGGACGAAAATGACCTAAATTTTCAACCAACGACACAAAATGACACAAAATCACATATTGGATGCACAAGATTGGTTAAAAACCCTAATTTGATTAGAATAAGCCTAGGGAGGACGAAAATGTCCTAAATGTTCAACCAATGACACAAAATGACACAAAATCACATATTGGATGCGCAAGATTGGTTAAAAATCCTAATTGGATTAGAATAAGCCTAGGGAGGATGAAAATGACCTAAATTTTAAACGAATGACACAAAATCACATACTGGGTGCACAAGATTGGTTAAAAACCCTAATTGGATTAGAATAAGCCTAGGGAGGACGAAAATGACCTAAATGTTCAACCAATGACACCAAATGACACAAAATCACATATTGGATGCACAAGATTGGTTAAAAATCCTAATTGGATTAGAATAAGCCTAGGGAGGACGAAAATGACCTAAATGTTAAACCAATGACACAAAATCACATATTGGGTGCACAAGATTGGTTAAAAACCCTAATTGGATTAGAATAAGCCTAGGGCGGACGAAAATGAACTAAATGTTCAACCAATGACACAAAATCACAGATCGGATGCACAAGATTGGTTAAAAACACTAATTGGATTAGAATACGCCTTGGGAGGGCGAAAATGACCAAAATGTTCAACCAATGACACAAAATCACATATTGGATGCACAAGATTGGTTAAAAATCCTAATTGGATTTGAATAAGCCTAGGGAGGACGAAAATGACCTAAATGTTCAACCAATGACACAAAATGACAAAAAATCAGATATTGGATGCACAAGATTGGTTAAAAACCCTAATTGGATTAGAATAAGCCTAGGGAGGACGAAAATGACCTAAATGTTACACCAATGACACAAAATCACATATTGGATGCACAAGATTGGTTAAAATTCCTAATTGGATTAGAATAAGCCTAGGGAGGACGGAAATGATCTAAATGTTCAACCAATGACACAAAATGACACAAAATCCCAGATTGGATGCACAAGAATCGTTAAAAATCCTAATTGGATTAGAATAAGCCTAGGGAGGACGAAAATGACCTAAATGTTCAACCAATGCCACAAAATGACAAAAAATCAGATATTGGATGCACAAGATTTGTTAAAAACCCTAATTGGATTAGAATAAGCCTAGGGAGGACGAAAATGACCTAAATGTTCAACCAATGACACAAAATGACACAAAATCACATATTGGATGCACAAGATTGGTTAAAAATCCTAATTGGATTAGAATAAGCCTAGGGAGGATGAAAATGACCTAAATTTTTAACGAATGACACAAAATCACATACTGGGTGCACAAGATTGGTTAAAAACCCTAATTGGATTAGAATAAGCCTATGGAGGACGAAAATGACCTAAATGTTCAACCAATGACACAAAATGACACAAAATCACATATTGGATGCACAAGATTGGTTAAAAACCCTAATTGGATTAGAATAAGCCTAGGGAGGACGGAAATGACCTAAATGTTCAACCAATGACACAAAATGACAAAAAATCAGATATTGGATGCACAAGATTGGTTAAAAACCCTAATTGGATTAGAATAAGCCTAGGGAGGACGAAAATGACCTAAATGTTCAACCAATGACACCAAATGACACAAAATCACATATTGGATGCACAAGATTGGTTAAAAATCCTAATTGGATTAGAATAAGCCTAGGGAGGACGAAAATGACCTAAATGTTAAACCGATGACACAAAATCACATATTGGGTGCACAAGATTGGTTAAAAACCCTAATTGGATTAGAATAAGCCTAGGGTGGACGAAAATGACCTAAATGTTCAACTAATGACACAAAAAGACACAAAATCACATATTGGATGCACAAGATTGGATAAAAACCCTAATTGGATTAGAATAAGCCTAGGGAGGCAAGAATGACCTAAATGTTCAACCAATGACACAAAATCACATATTGGATGCACAAGATTGGTTAAAAACCCTAATTGGATTAGAATAAGCCTAGGGAGGACGAAAATGACCTAAATGTTCTACCAATGACACAAAATCACATATTGAATGCACAAGATTGGTTAAAAACCCTAATTGGATTAGAATAAGCCTACAGAGGACGAAAATGACCTAAATGTTCAACCAATGACACAAAAAGACACAAAATCACATATTGGATGCACAAGATTGGTTAAAAACCCTAATTGGATTAGAATAAGCCTATGGAGGACGAAAATGACCTAAATGTTCAACCAATGACACAAAATGACACAAAATCACATATTGGATGCACAAGATTGGTTAAAAATCCTAATTGGATTAGAATAAGCCTAGGGAGGACGAAAATAACCTAAAAGTTAAACCAATGACACAAAATCACATATTGGATGCACAAGATTAGTTAAAAACCCTAATTTGATTAGAATAAACCTAGGGAGGACGAAAATGACCTAAACGTTCAACCAATGACACAAAATGACACAAAATCACATATTGGATGCACAAGAGTGGTTAAAAACCCTAATTGGATTAGATTAAGCCTAGGGAGGACGAAAGTGACCTAAACGTTCAACCAATGACACAAAATGACAGAAAATCACATATTGGATGCACAAGATTGGTTAAAAACCCTAATTGGATTAGAATAAGCCTAGGGAGGACGAAAGTGACCTAAACGTTCAACCAATGACACAAAATGACAGAAAATCACATATTGGATGGATAAGATTGGTTAAAAACCCTAATTGGAATAGAATAAGACTAGGGAGGACGAAAATGACCTTAATCTTCAACTAATGACACAAAATGACACAAAATCACATATTGGATGCACAAGATTGGTTAAAAAATCCTAATTGGATTAGAATAACCCTAGGGAGTACGAAAATGACCTAAATGTTAAACCAATGACACAAAATCACATATTGGATGCACAAGATTGGTTAAAAACCCTAATTGGATTAGAATAAGCCTAGGGGGGACGAAAATGACCTAAACGTTCAACCAATGACACAAAATGACACAAAATCACTAATTGGATGCAGAAGATTGGTTAAAAACCCTAATTGGATTAGAATAAGCCTAGGGAGGACGAAAATGACCTAAATGTTCTACCAATGACACAAAATGACATATTGGATGCACAAGATTGGTTAAAAACCCTAATTGGATTAGAATAAGCCTAGGGAGGACGAAAATGACCTAAATGTTCAACCAATGACACAAAATGACACAAAATCACATATTGGATGCACAAGATTGGTTAAAAATCGTAATTGGATTAGAATATGCCTAGGGAGGACGAAAATGACCTAAATGTTCAACCAATGACACAAAATGACACAAAATCACATATTGGATGCACAAGATTGGTTAAAAACCCTAATTGGATTAGAATAAGCCTAGGGAGGACGAAAATGACCTAAATGTTCAACCAATGACACAAAATCACATATTGGATGCACAAGAATGGTTAAAAACCGTAATTGGATTAGAATAAGCCTAAGGAGGACGAAAATGACCTAAATGTTTAACCAATGACACAAAATGACACAAAATCACATATTGGATGCACAAGATGGTTAAAAACCCTAATTGGATTAGAATAAGCCTAGGGAGGACGAAAATGACCTAAATGTTCAACCATTGACACAAACTCACATATTGGATGCACAAGATTGGTTAAAAACCGTAATTGGATTAGAATAAGCCTAGGGAGGACGAAAATGACCTAAATGTTCAACCAATGACACAAAATGACACAAAATCACATATTGGATGCACAAGATTGGTTAAAAACTCTAATTGGATTAGAATAAGCCTTGGGAGGACGGAAATCACCTAAATGTTCAATCAATGACACAAAATGACACAAAATCACATATTGGATGCACAAGATTGGTTAAAAATCCTAATTGGATTAGAATAAGCCTAGGGAGGATGAAAATGACCTAAATTTTAAACGAATGACACAAAATCACATACTGAGTGCACAAGATTGGTTAAAAACCCTAATTGGATTAGAATAAGCCTGACGAAAATGACCTAAATGTTCAACCAATGACACAAAATGACACAAAATCACATATTGGATGCACAAGATTGGTTAAAAATCCTAATTGGATTAGAATAAGCCTAGGGAGGACGAAAATGACATAAATGTTAAACCAATGACACAAAATCACATATTGGGTGCACAAGATTGGTTAAAAACCCAAAGTGGATTAGAATAAGCCTAGGGAGGATGAAAATGACCTAAATGTTCAACCAATGACATAAAATGACACAAAATCACATATTGGATGCACAAGATTGGTTAAAAACCCTAATTGGATTAGAATAAGCCTAGGGAGGATGAAAATGACCTAAATGTTCAACCAATGACACAAAATCACATATTGGATGCACAAGACTGGTTAAAAACCCTAATTGGATTAGAATAAGCCTAGGGAGGACGAAAATGACCTAAATGTTCAACCAATGACACAAAATGACAAAAAATCACATATTGGATGCACAAGATTGGTTAAAAACCCTAATTGGATTAGAATAAGCCTAGGGAGGACGAAAATGATCTAAATGTTCAACCAATGACACAAAATGACACAAAATCACATATTGGATGCACAAGATTGGTTAAAAACCGTAATTGGATTAGAATAAGCCTAGGGAGGACGAAAATGACCTAAATGTTCAACCAATGACACAAAATGACACAAAATCACATATTGGATGCACAAGATTGGTTAAAAACCCTAATTGGATTGGAATAAGCCTAGGGAGGACGAAAATGACGTAAATGTTCAACCAATGACACAAAATCACATATTGGATGCACAAGATTGGTTAAAAACCCTAATTGGATTAGAATAAGCCTAGGGAGGACGAAAATGACCTAAATGTTCAACCAATGACACAAAATGACACAAAAGAACATATTGGATGCACAAGATTGGTTTAAAACACTAATTGGATTAGAATAAGCCTAGGGAGGACGAAAATGACCTAAATGTTCAACCAATGACACAAAATCACTAATTGGACGCACAAGATTGGTTAAAAACCCTAATTGGATTAGAATAAGCCTAGGGAGGACGAAAATGACCTAAATGTTCAACCAATGACACAAAATGACACAAAATCACATATTGGATGCACAAGATTGGTTAAAAACCCTAACTGGATTAGAATAAGCATAGGGAGGACGAAAAAGACCTAAATGTTCAATCAATGACACAAAATCACATATTGGATGCACAAGATTGGTTAAAAACCCTAATTGGATTAGAATAAGCCTAGGGAGGACGAAAATGACCTAAATGTTCAACCAATGACACAAAATGACACAAAATCACATATTGGATGCACAAGATATGTTAAAAACCCTAATTGGATTAGAATAAGCTTATGGAGGACGAAAATGACCTAAATGTTCAACATTTGACACAAAATGACACAAAATCACATATTGGATGCACAAGATTGGTTAAAAACCCTAATTGGAATAGAATAAGCCTAGGGAGGACGAAAATGACCTAAATGTTCAACCAATGACACAAAATGACACAAAATCACATATTGGATTCACAAGATATGTTAAAAACCCTAATTGGATTAGAATAAGCTTAGGGAGGACGAAAATGACCTAAATGTTCAACCAATGACACAAAATGACATATTGGATACACAAGATTGGTTAAAAACCCTAATTGGATTAGAATAAGCCTAGGGAGGAGGAAAATTACCTAAATGTTCAACCAATGACACAAAATCACATATTGGATGCACAAGATTGGTTAAAAACCGTAATTGGATTAGAATAAGCCTAGGGAGGACGAAAATGACCTAAATGTTCAACCAATGACACAAAATGACACAAAATCACATATTGGATGCACAAGATTGGTTAAAAACCCTAATTGGATTAGAATAAGCCTAGGGAGGACGAAAATGACCTAAATGTTCAACCAATGACCCAAAATGACACAAAATCACACATTGGATGCACTAGATTGGTTAAGAACCTTAATTGGATAAGAATAAGCCAAGGGAGGACGAAAATGACCTAAATGTTCAACCAATGACACAAAATGACACAAAATCACATATTGGATGCACAAGATTGGTTAAAAACCCTAATTGGATTAGAATAAGCCTAGGGAGGACGAAAATGACCTAAATGTTCAACCAATGACACAAATTCACATATTGGATGCACAAGATTGGTTAAAAACCCTAATTGGATTAGAATAAGCCTAGGGCGGTCGAAAATGACCTAAATGTTCAACCAATGACACAAAATGACACAAAATCACATATTGGATGCACAGGATTGGTTAAAAACCCTAATTGGATTGGAATAAGCCTTGGGAGGACGAAAATGACCTAAATGTTCAACCAATGACACAAAATGACACAAAATCACATATTGGATGCACAAGATTGGTTAAAAACCCTAATTGGATTAGAATAAGCCTAGGGAGAACGAAAATGACCTAAATGTTCAACCAATGACACAAAATCACATATCTGATGCACAAGATTGGCTAAAAACCCTAATTGGATTAGAATAAGCCTTGGGAGGACGAAAATGACCTAAATGTTCAACCAATGACACAAAATGACACAAAATCACATATTGGATCCACAAGATTGGTTAAAAATCCTAATTGGATTAGAATAAGCCTAGGGAGGACGAATATAACCTAAAAGTTAAACCAATGACACAAAATCACATATTGGATGCACAAGATTAGTTATAAACCCTAATTTGATTAGAATAAGCCTAGGGAGGACGAAAATGACCTAAACGTTCAACCAATGACACAAAATGACACAAAATCACATATTGGATGCACAAGATTGGTTAAAAACCCTAATTGGATTAGATTAAGCCTAGGGAGGACGAAAGTGGCCTAAATGTTCTACCAATGACACAAAATCACATATTGGATGCACAAGATTGGTTAAAAACCCTAATTGGATTAGAATAAGCCTAGGGAGGACGAAAATGACCTAAATGTTCAACCAATGACACAAAAAGACACAAAATCACATATTGGATGCACAACATTGGTTAAAAACCCTAATTGGATTAGAATAAGCCTAGGGAGGCAAGAATGACCTAAATGTTCAACCAATGACACAAAATCACATATTGGATGCACAAGATTGGTTAAAAACCCTAATTGGATTAGAATAAGCCTAGGGAGGACGATAATGACCTAAATTTTCAACCAACGACACAAAATGACACAAAATCACATATTGGATGCACAAGATTGGTTAAAAACCCTAATTTGATTAGAATAAGCCTAGGGAGGACGAAAATGTCCTAAATGTTCAACCAATGACACAAAATGACACAAAATCACATATTGGATGCGCAAGATTGGTTAAAAATCCTAATTGGATTAGAATAAGCCTAGGGAGGATGAAAATGACCTAAATTTTAAACGAATGACACAAAATCACATACTGGGTGCACAAGATTGGTTAAAACCCTAATTGGATTAGAATAAGCCTAGGGAGGACGAAAATGACCTAAATGTTCAACCAATGACACCAAATGACACAAAATCACATATTGGATGCACAAGATTGGTTAAAAATCCTAATTGGATTAGAATAAGCCTAGGGAGGACGAAAATGACCTAAATGTTAAACCGATGACACAAAATCACATATTGGGTGCACAAGATTGGTTAAAAACCCTAATTGGATTAGAATAAGCCTAGGGTGGACGAAAATGACCTAAATGTTCAACTAATGACACAAAAAGACACAAAATCACATATTGGATGCACAAGATTGGATAAAAACCCTAATTGGATTAGAATAAGCCTAGGGAGGCAAGAATGACCTAAATGTTCAACCAATGACACAAAATCACATATTGGATGCAAAAGATTGGTTAAAAACCCTAATTGGATTAGAATAAGCCTAGGGAGGACGAAAATGACCTAAATGTTCTACCAATGACACAAAATCACATATTGAATGCACAAGATTGGTTAAAAACCCTAATTGGATTAGAATAAGCCTACGGAGGACGAAAATGACCTAAATGTTCAACCAATGACACAAAAAGACACAAAATCACATATTGGATGCACAAGATTGGTTAAAAACCCTAATTGGATTAGAATAAGCCTATGGAGGACGAAAATGACCTAAATGTTCAACCAATGACACAAAATGACACAAATTCACATATTGGATGCACAAGATTGGTTAAAAACCCTAATTGGATTAGAATAAGCCAAGGGAGGACAAAAATGACCTAAATGTTCAACCAATGACATAAAATGACACAAAATCACATATTGGATGCACAAGATTGGTTAAAAACCCTAATTGGATTAGAATAAGCCTAGGGCGGACGAAAATGACCTAAATGTTCAACCAATGACACAAAATGACACAAAATCACATATTGGATGCACAAGATTGGTTAAAAATCCTAATTGGATTAGAATAAGCCTAGGGAGGATGAAAATGACCTAAATTTTAAACGAATGACACAAAATCACATACTGGGTGCATAAGATTGGTTAAAAACCCTAATTGGATTAGAATAAACCTAGGGAGGACGAAAATGACCTAAATGTTCAACCAATGACACAAAATGACACAAAATCACATATTGGATGCACAAGATTGGTTAAAAACCCTAATTGGATTAGAATAAGCCTAGGGAGGACGAAAATGACCTAAATGTTCAACCAATGACACAAAATCACATATTGGATGCACAAGAATGGTTAAAAACCGTAATTGGATTAGAATAAGCCTAAGGAGGACGAAAATGACCTAAATGTTTAACCAATGACACAAAATGACACAAAATCACATATTGGATGCACAAGATGGTTAAAAACCCTAATTGGATTAGAATAAGCCTAGGGAGGACGAAAATGACCTAAATGTTCAACCATTGACACAAACTCACATATTGGATGCACAAGATTGGTTAAAAACCGTAATTGGATTAGAATAAGCCTAGGGAGGACGAAAATGACCTAAATGTTCAACCAATGACACAAAATGACACAAAATCACATATTGGATGCACAAGATTGGTTAAAAACCCTAATTGGATTAGAATTAGCCTAGGGAGGACAAAAATGACCTAAATGTTCAACCAAAGACACAAAATGACACAAAATCACATATTAGATCCACAAGATTAGTTAAAAACCCTAATTGGATTAGAATAAGCCTTGGGAGGACGAAAATGACCTAAATCTTCAACCAATGACACAAAATGACACAAAATCACATATTGGATGCACAAGATTGGTTAAAAACCGTAATTGGATTAGAATAAGCCTAGGGAGGACGAAAATGACCTAAATGTTCAACCAATGACACAAAATGACACAAAATCACATATTGGATGCACAAGATTGGTTAAAAACCCTAATTGGATTAGAATAAGCCTAGGGAGGACGAAAATGACCTAAATGTTCAACCAATGACACAAAATGACACAAAATCACATATTGGATGCACAAGATTGGTTAAAAACCCTAATTGGATTAGAATAAGCCTAGGAGGACGAAAATTACCTAAATGTGCAACCAATGACACTAAATCACATATTCGATGCACAAGATTGGTTAAAAACCCTAATTGGATTAGAATAAGCCTAGGGAGGACGAAAATGACCTAAATGTTCAACCAATGACACAAAATCACATATTGGATGCACAAGATTGGTTAAAAACCCTAATTCGATTAGAATAAGCCTAGGGAGGACGAAAATGACCTAAATGTTCAACCAATGACACAAAATGACACAAAATCACATATTGGATGCGCAAGATTGGTTAAAAATCCTAATTGGATTAGAATAAGCCTAGGGAGGATGAAAATGACCTTGATGTTACACCAATGACACAAAATCACATATTGGATGCACAAGATTGGTGAAAAACCCTAATTGGATTAGAATAAGCCTAGGGAGGACGGAAATGACCTAAATGTTCAACCAATGACACAAAATGACACAAAATCACAGATTGGATGCACAAGAATCGTTAAAAATCCTAATTGGATTAGAATAAGCCTAGGGAGGACGAAAATGACCTAAATGTTCAACCAATGCCACAAAATGACAAAAAATCAGATATTGGATGCACAAGATTTGTTAAAAACCCTAATTGGATTAGAATAAGCCTAGGGAGGACGAAAATGACCTAAATGTTCAACCAATGACACAAAATGACACAAAATCACATATTGGATGCACAAGATTGGTTAAAAATCCTAATTGGATTAGAATAAGCCTAGGGAGGATGAAAATGACCTAAATTTTTAACGAATGACACAAAATTACATACTGGGTGCACAAGATTGGTTAAAAACCCTAATTGGATTAGAATAAGCCTATGGAGGACGAAAATGACCTAAATGTTCAACCAATGACACAAAATGACACAAAATCACATATTGGATGCACAAGATTGGTTAAAAATCCTAATTGGATTAGAATAAGCCTAGGGAGGACGAAAATGACATAAATGTTAAACCAATGACACAAAATCACATATTGGGTGCACAAGATTGGTTAAAAACCCAATTTGGATTAGAATAAGCCTAGGGAGGACGTAAATGACCTAAATGTTCAACCAATGACACAAAATGACACAAAATCACATATTGGATGCACAAGATTGGTTAAAAACCCTAATTGGATTAGAATAAGCCTAGGGAGAACGAAAATAACCTAAATGTTCAACCAATGACACAAAATCACATATCTGATGCACAAGATTGGCTAAAAACCCTAATTGGATTAGAATAAGCCTTGGGAGGACGAAAATGACCTAAATGTTCAACCAATGACACAAAATGACACAAAATCACATATTGGATGCACAAGATTGGTTAAAAATGCTAATTGGATTAGAATAAGCCTAGGGAGGACGAAAATAACCTAAAAGTTAAACCAATGACACAAAATCACATATTGGATGCACAAGATTAGTTAAAAACCCTAATTTGATTAGAATAAGCCTAAGGAGGACGAAAATGACCTAAACGTTCAACCAATGACACAAAATGACACAAAATCACATATTGGATGCACAAGAGTGGTTAAAAACCCTAATTGGATTAGATTAAGCCTAGGGAGGACGAAAGTGACCTAAACGTTCAACCAATGACACAAAATGACAGAAAATCACATATTGGATGCACAAGATTGGTTAAAAACCCTAATTGGATTAGAATAAGCCTAGGGAGGACGAAAGTGACCTAAACGTTCAACCAATGACACAAAATGACAGAAAATCACATATTGGATGGATAAGATTGGTTAAAAACCCTAATTGGAATAGAATAAGACTAGGGAGGACGAAAATGACCTTAATCTTCAACTAATGACACAAAATGACACAAAATCACATATTGGATGCACAAGATTGGTTAAAAAATCCTAATTGGATTAGAATAACCCTAGGGAGTACGAAAATGACCTAAATGTTAAACCAATGACACAAAATCACATATTGGATGCACAAGATTGGTTAAAAACCCTAATTGGATTAGAATAAGCCTAGGGGGGACGAAAATGACCTAAACGTTCAACCAATGACACAAAATGACACAAAATCACTAATTGGATGCAGAAGATTGGTTAAAAACCCTAATTGGATAAGAATAATCCTAGGGAGGACGAAAATGACCTAAATGTTCTACCAATGACACAAAATCACATATTGGATGCACAAGATTGGTTAAAAACCCTAATTGGATTAGAATAAGCCTAGGGAGGACGAAAATGACCTAAATGTTCAACCAATGACACAAAAAGACACAAAATCACATATTGGATGCACAACATTGGTTAAAAACCCTAATTGGATTAGAATAAGCCTAGGGAGGCAAGAATGACCTAAATGTTCAACCAATAACACAAAATCACATATTGGATGCACAAGATTGGTTAAAAACCCTAATTGGATTAGAATAAGCCTAGGGAGGACGATAATGACCTAAATTTTCAACCAACGACAGAAAATGACACTAAATCACATATTGGATGCACAAGATTGGTTAAAAACCCTAATTTGATTAGAATAAGCCTAGGGAGGACGAAAATGTCCTAAATGTTCAACCAATGACACAAAATGACACAAAATCACATATTGGATGCGCAAGATTGGTTAAAAATCCTAATTGGATTAGAATAAGCCTAGGGAGGATGAAAATGACCTAAATTTTAAACGAATGACACAAAATCACATACTGGGTGCACAAGATTGGTTAAAACCCTAATTGGATTAGAATAAGCCTAGGGAGGACGAAAATGACCTAAATGTTCAACCAATGACACCAAATGACACAAAATCACATATTGGATGCACAAGATTGGTTAAAAATCCTAATTGGATTAGAATAAGCCTAGGGAGGACGAAAATGACCTAAATGTTAAACCGATGACACAAAATCACATATTGGGTGCACAAGATTGGTTAAAAACCCTAATTGGATTAGAATAAGCCTAGGGTGGACGAAAATGACCTAAATGTTCAACTAATGACACAAAAAGACACAAAATCACATATTGGATGCACAAGATTGGATAAAAACCCTAATTGGATTAGAATAAGCCTAGGGAGGCAAGAATGACCTAAATGTTCAACCAATGACACAAAATCACATATTGGATGCAAAAGATTGGTTAAAAACCCTAATTGGATTAGAATAAGCCTAGGGAGGACGAAAATGACCTAAATGTTCTACCAATGACACAAAATCACATATTGAATGCACAAGATTGGTTAAAAACCCTAATTGGATTAGAATAAGCCTACGGAGGACGAAAATGACCTAAATGTTCAACCAATGACACAAAAAGACACAAAATCACATATTGGATGCACAAGATTGGTTAAAAACCCTAATTGGATTAGAATAAGCCTATGGAGGACGAAAATGACCTAAATGTTCAACCAATGACACAAAATGACACAAATTCACATATTGGATGCACAAGATTGGTTAAAAACCCTAATTGGATTAGAATAAGCCAAGGGAGGACAAAAATGACCTAAATGTTCAACCAATGACATAAAATGACACAAAATCACATATTGGATGCACAAGATTGGTTAAAAACCCTAATTGGATTAGAATAAGCCTAGGGCGGACGAAAATGACCTAAATGTTCAACCAATGACACAAAATGACACAAAATCACATATTGGATGCACAAGATTGGTTAAAAATCCTAATTGGATTAGAATAAGCCTAGGGAGGATGAAAATGACCTAAATTTTAAACGAATGACACAAAATCACATACTGGGTGCATAAGATTGGTTAAAAACCCTAATTGGATTAGAATAAACCTAGGGAGGACGAAAATGACCTAAATGTTCAACCAATGACACAAAATGACACAAAATCACATATTGGATGCACAAGATTGGTTAAAAACCCTAATTGGATTAGAATAAGCCTAGGGAGGACGAAAATGACCTAAATGTTCAACCAATGACACAAAATGACACAAAATCACAGATTGGATGCACAAGAATCGTTAAAAATCGTAATTGGATTAGAATAAGCCTAGGGAGGACGACAATGACCTAAATGTTCAACCAATAACACGAAATGACACAAAATCACATATTGGATGCACAAGATTTGTTAAAAACCCTAATTGGATTAGAATAAGCCTAGGGAGGACGAAAATGACCTAAATGTTCAACCAATGACACAAAATGACACAAAATCACATATTGGATGCACAAGATTGGTTAAAAATCCTAATTGGATTAGAATAAGCCTAGGGAGGATGAAAATGACCTAAATTTTTAACGAATGACACAAAATTACATACTGGGTGCACAAGATTGGTTAAAAACCCTAATTGGATTAGAATAAGCCTATGGAGGACGAAAATGACCTAAATGTTCAACCAATGACACAAAATGACACAAAATCACATATTGGATGCACAAGATTGGTTAAAAATCCTAATTGGATTAGAATAAGCCTAGGGAGGACGAAAATAACCTAAAAGTTAAACCAATGACACAAAATCACATATTGGATGCACAAGATTAGTTAAAAACCCTAATTTGATTAGAATAAACCTAGGGAGGACGAAAATGACCTAAACGTTCAACCAATGACACAAAATGACACAAAATCACATATTGGATGCACAAGAGTGGTTAAAAACCCTAATTGGATTAGATTAAGCCTAGGGAGGACGAAAGTGACCTAAACGTTCAACCAATGACACAAAATGACAGAAAATCACATATTGGATGCACAAGATTGGTTAAAAACCCTAATTGGATTAGAATAAGCCTAGGGAGGACGAAAGTGACCTAAACGTTCAACCAATGACACAAAATGACAGAAAATCACATATTGGATGGATAAGATTGGTTAAAAACCCTAATTGGAATAGAATAAGACTAGGGAGGACGAAAATGACCTTAATCTTCAACTAATGACACAAAATGACACAAAATCACATATTGGATGCACAAGATTGGTTAAAAAATCCTAATTGGATTAGAATAACCCTAGGGAGTACGAAAATGACCTAAATGTTAAACCAATGACACAAAATCACATATTGGATGCACAAGATTGGTTAAAAACCCTAATTGGATTAGAATAAGCCTAGGGGGGACGAAAATGACCTAAACGTTCAACCAATGACACAAAATGACACAAAATCACTAATTGGATGCAGAAGATTGGTTAAAAACCCTAATTGGATTAGAATAAGCCTAGGGAGGACGAAAATAACCTAAATGTTCTACCAATGACACAAAATCACATATTGGATGCACAAGATTGGTTAAAAACCCTAATTGGATTAGAATAAGCCTAGGGAGGACGAAAATGACCTAAATGTTCAACCAATGACACAAAATGACAAAAAATCACATATTGGATGCTCAAGATTGGTTAAAAACCCTAATTGGATTAGAATAAGCCTAGGGAGGACGAAAATGACCTTAATGTTCAACCAATGACACAAAATCACATATTGGATGCACAAGATTGGTTAAAAACCCTAATTGGATTAGAATAAACCTAGGGAGGACGAAAATGACCTAAATGTTCAACCAATGACACAAAATCACATATTGGATGCACAAGATTGGTTAAAAACCCTAATTGGATTAGAATAAGCCTAGGGGGACAAAAATGACTTAAATGTTCAACCAATGACACAAAATCACATATTGGATGCACAAGATTGGTTAAAAACCCTAATTGGATTAGAATAAGCCTAGGGAGGACGAAAATGACCTAAATGTTCAACCAATGACACAAAATGACACAAAAGCACATAATGGATGCACAAGATTGGTTAAAAACCCTAATTGGATTAGAATAAGCCTAGGGAGGACGAAAATGACCTAAATGTTCAACCAATGACACAAAATGACACAAAATCACATATTGGATGCACAAGATTGGTTAAAAACCCTAATTGGATTAGAATAAGTATAGGGAGGACGAAAATGACGTAATGTTCAACCAATGACACATAATGACACAAAATCACATATTGGATGCACAAGATTGGTTAAAAACTCTAATTGGATTAGAATAAGCCTAGGGAGGACCCAAATGACCTAAATGTTCAACCAATGACACAAAATCACATATTGGATGCACAAGACTGGTTAAAAACCCTAATTGGATTAGAATAAGCCTAGGGAGGACGAAAATGACCTAAATGTTCAACCAATGACACAAAATGACACAAAATCACATATTGGATGCACAACATTGGTTAAAAACCCTAATTGGATTAGAATAAGCCTAGGGAGGCAAGAATGACCTAAATATTCAACCAATGACACAAAATCACATATTGGATGCACAAGATTGGTTAAAAACCCTAATTGGATTAGAATAAGCCTAGGGAGGACGATAATGACCTAAATGTTCAACCAACGACACAAAATGACACAAAATCACATATTGGATGCACAAGATTGGTTAAAAACCCTAATTGGATTAGATTAAGCCTAGGGAGGACGAAAGTGACCTAAACGTTCAACCAATGACACAAAATGACAGAAAATCACATATTGGATGCACAAGATTGGTTAAAAACCCTAATTGGATTAGAATAAGCCTAGAGAAGACGAAAGTGACCTAAACGTTCAACCAATGACACAAAATGACAGAAAATCACATATTGGATGCATAAGATTGGTTAAAAACCCTAATTGGAATAGAATAAGACTAGGGAGGACGAAAATGACCTTAATCTTCAACTAATGACACAAAATCACATATTGGATGCACAAGATTGGTTAAAAATCCTAATTGGATTAGAATAAGCCTAGGGAGGACGAAAATGACCTAAATGTTAAACCAATGACACAAAATCACATATTGGATGCACAAGATTGGTTAAAAACCCTAATTGCATTAGAATAAGCCTAGGGGGGACGAAAATGACCTAAACGTTCAACCAATGACACAAAATGACACGAAATCACTAATTGGATGCAGAAGATTGGTTAAAAACCCTAATTGGATTAGAATAAGCCTAGGGAGGACGAAAATGACCTAAATGTTCTACCAATGACACAAAATCACATATTGGATGCACAAGATTGGTTAAAAACCCTAATTGGATTAGAATAAGCCTAGGGAGGACGAAAATAACCTAAATGTTCAACCAATGACACAAAAAGACACAAAATCACATATTGGATGCACAAGATTGGTTAAAAACCCTAATTGGATTAGAATAAGCCTATGGAGGCAAGAATGACCTAAATGTTCAACCAATGACACAAAATCACATATTGGATGCACAAGATTGGTTAAAAACCCTAATTAGATTAGAATAAGCCTATGGAGGACGAAAATGACCTAAATGTTCAACCAATGACACAAAATGACACAAAATCACATATTGGATGCACAAGATTGGTTAAAAACCCTAATTCGATTAGAATAAGCCTAGGGAGGACGAAAATGACCTAAATGTTCAACCAATGACACAAAATCACATATTGGTTGCACAAGATTGGTTAAAAACCCTAATTGGATTAGAATAAGCCTAGGGAGGACGAAAATGACCTAAATGTTTAACCAATGACACAAAATCACATATTGGATGCACAAGATTGGTTAAAAACCCTAATTGGATTAGAATAAGCCTTGGGAGGACGAAAATGACCTAAATGTTCAACCAATGACACAAAATGACACAAAATCACATATTGGATCCACAAGATTGGTTAAAAATCCTAATTGGATTAGAATAAGCCTAGGGAGGACGAAAATAACCTAAAAGTTAAACCAATGACACAAAATCACATATTGGATGCACAAGATTAGTTATAAACCCTAATTTGATTAGAATAAGCCTAGGGAGGACGAAAATGACCTAAACGTTCAACCAATGACACAAAATGACACAAAATCACATATTGGATGCACAAGATTGGTTAAAAACCCTAATTGGATTAGATTAAGCCTAGGGAGGACGAAAGTG
>JBBPBQ010000008.1:20626333-20646954 GCA_037974755.1 Cicer yamashitae | reverse complement strand
TGGATGCACAAGATTGGTTAAAAACCCTAATTGGATTAGAATAAGCCTAGAGAAGACGAAAGTGACCTAAACGTTCAACCAATGACACAAAATGACAGAAAATCACATATTGGATGCATAAGATTGGTTAAAAACCCTAATTGGAATAGAATAAGACTAGGGAGGACGAAAATGACCTTAATCTTCAACTAATGACACAAAATGACACAAAATCACATATTGGATGCACAAGATTGGTTAAAAAATCCTAATTGGATTAGAATAACCCTAGGGAGGACGAAAATGACCTAAATGTTAAACCAATGACACAAAATCACATATTGGATGCACAAGATTGGTTAAAAACCCTAATTCGATTAGAATAAGCCTAGGGAGGACGAAAATGTCCTAAATGTTCAACCAATGACACAAAATCACATATTGGATGCGCAAGATTGGTTAAAAATCCTAATTGGATTAGAATAAGCCTAGGGAGGATGAAAATGACCTAAATTTTAAACGAATGACACAAAATCACATACTGGGTGCACAAGATTGGTTAAAAACCCTAATTGGATTAGAATAAGCCTAGGGAGGACGAAAATTACCTAAATGTTCAACCAATGACACCAAATGACACAAAATCACATATTGGATGCACAAGATTGGTTAAAAATCCTAATTGGATTAGAATAAGCCTAGGGAGGACGAAAATGACCTAAATGTTAAACCAATGACACAAAATCACATATTGGGTGCACAAGATTGGTTAAAAACCCTAATTGGATTAGAATAAGCCTAGGGCGGACGAAAATGAACTAAATGTTCAACCAATGACACAAAATCACAGATCGGATGCACAAGATTGGTTAAAAACACTAATTGGATTAGAATACGCCTTGGGAGGGCGAAAATGACCAAAATGTTCAACCAATGACACAAAATCACATATTGGATGCACAAGATTGGTTAAAAATCCTAATTGGATTTGAATAAGCCTAGGGAGGACGAAAATGACCTAAATGTTCAACCAATGACACAAAATGACAAAAAATCAGATATTGGATGCACAAGATTGGTTAAAAACCCTAATTGGATTAGAATAAGCCTAGGGAGGACGAAAATGACCTAAATGTTCAACCAATGACACCAAATGACACAAAATCACATATTGGATGCACAAGATTGGTTAAAAATCCTAATTGGATTAGAATAAGCCTAGGGAGGACGAAAATGACCTAAATGTTAAACCAATGACACAAAATCACATATTGGGTGCACAAGATTGGTTAAAAACCCTAATTGGATTAGAATAAGCCTAGGGAGGACGAAAATGACCTAAATGTTCAACTAATGACACAAAAAGACACAAAATCACATATTGGATGCACAAGATTGGTTAAATACCCTAATTGGATTAGAATAAGCCAAGGGAGGCAAGAATGACCTAAATGTTCAACCAATGACACAAAATCACATATTGGATGCACAAGATTGGTTAAAAACCCTAATTGGATTAGAATAAGCCTAGGGAGGAAGAAAATGACCTAAATGTTCTACCAATGACACAAAATCACATATTGGATGCACAAGATTGGTTAAAAACCCTAATTGGATTAGAATAAGCCTAGGGAGGACGAAAATGACCTAAATGTTCAACCAATGACACAAAAAGACACAAAATCACATACTGGATGCACAAGATTGGTTAAAAACCCTAATTGGATTAGAATAAGCCTATGGAGGACGAAAATGACCTAAATGTTCAACCAATGACACAAAATGACACAAAATCACATATTGGATGCACAAGATTGGTTAAAAACCCTAATTCGATTAGAATAAGCCTAGGGAGGACGAAAATGACCTAAATGTTCAACCAATGACACAAAATGACACAAAATCACATATTGGATGCGCAAGATTGGTTAAAAATCCTACTTGGATTAGAATAAGCCTAGGGAGGACGAAAATGACGTAAATGTTCAACCAATGACACAAAATGACAGAAAATCACATATTGGATGCACAAGATTGGTTAAAAACCCTAATTGGATTAGAATAAGCCTAGGGAGGACGAAAATGACCTAAATGTTCAACCAATGACAAAAAATCACATATTGGATGCACAAGATTGGTTAAAAACCCTAATTGCTTAGGATAAGCCTAGGGAGGACGAAAATGACTTAAATGTTCAACCAATGACACAATGACACAAAATCACATATTGGATGCACAAGATTGGTTAAAAACCCTAATTGGATTAGAATAAGCCTAGGGAGAACGAAAATGACCTAAATGTTCAACCAATGACACAAAATCACATATTGGATGCACAAGATTGGCTAAAAACCCTAATTGGATTAGAATAAGCCTAGGGAGGACGAAAATGACCTAAATGTTCTACCAATGACACAAAATCACATATTGGATGCACAAGATTGGTTAAAAACCCTAATTGGATTAGAATAAGCCTAGGGAGGACGAAAATGACCTAAATGTTCAACCAATGACACAAAATGACATAAAATCACATATTGGATGCACAAGATTGGTTAAAACCCCTAATTGGATTAGAATAAGCCTAGGGAGGACGAAAATTACCTAAATGTTCAACCAATGACACAAAATGACACAAAATCACATATTGGATGCACAAGATTGGTTAAAAACCCTAATTGGATTAGAATAAGCCTAGGGAGGACGAAAATGACCTAAATGTTCAACCAATGACACAAAATGACACAAAATCACATATTGGATGCACAAGATTGGTTAAAAATCCTAATTAGATTAAAATAACCCTAGGGAGGACGAAAATGACCTAAATGTTCAACCAATGACACAAAATGACACAAAATCACATATTGGATGCACAGGATTCGTGAAAAACCCTAATTGGATTAGAATAAGCCTGGGGAGGACGAAAATGACCTAAATGTTCAACCAATGACACAAAATGACACAAAATCACATATTGGATGCACAAGATTGGTTAAAAACCCTAATTGGATTAGAATAAGCCTAGGGAGGACGAAAATGACCTAAATGTTCAACCAATGACACAAAATGACACAAAATCACATATTGGATGCACAAGATTGGTTAAAAACCTTAATTGGATTAGAATAAGCCTAGGGAGGACGAATATGACCTAAATGTTCAACCAATGACACAAAATGACACAAAATCACATATTGGATGCACAAGATTGGTTAAAAACCCTAATTGGATTAGAATAAGCCTAGGGAGGACGAAAATGACCTAAATGTTCAACCAATGACACAAAATGACACATAATCACATATTGGATGCACAAGATTGGTTAAAAACCCTAATTGCAATAGAATAAGCCTAGGGAGGACGAAAATGACCTAAATGTTCAACCAATGACACAAAATCAAATATTGGATGCACAAGATTGGTTAAAAACCCTAATTGGATTAGAATAAGCCTAAGGAGGACGAAAATGACCTAAATGTTCAACCAATGACACAAAATGACACAAAATCACATATTGGATGCACAAGATTGGTTAAAAACCCTAATTGGATTAGAATAAGCCTAGGGAGGACGAAAATGACCTAAATGTTCAACCAATGACACAAAATGACACAAAATCACATATTGGATGCACAAGATTGGTTAAAAACCCTAATTGGATTAGAATAAGCCTAGGGAGGACGAAAATGACCTAAATGTTCAACCAATGACACAAAATCACATATTGGATGTACAAGATTGGATAAAAACCCTAATTGGATTAGAATAAGCCTAGGGAGGAAGAAAATGACCTAAATGTTCAACCAATGACACAAAATCACATATTGGATGCACAAGATTGGTTAAAAACCCTAATTGGATTAGAATAAGCCTAAGGGGGACGAAAATGACCTAAATGTTTAACCAATGACACAAAATCACATATTGGATGCACAAGATTGGTTAAAAACCCTAATTGGATTAGAATAAGCCTAGGGAGGACGAAAATGACCTAAATGTTCAACCAATGACACAAAATGCAACAAAATCACATATTGGATGCACAAGATTGGTTAAAAACCCTAATTGGATTAGAATAAGCCTAGGGAGGACGAAAATGACCTAAATGTTCAACCAATGACACAAAATCACATATTGGATGCACAAGATTGGTTAAAAACCCTAATTGGATTAGAATAAGCCTAGGGAGGACGAAATTGACCTAAAAGTTCAACCAATGACACAAAATCACATATTGGATGCACAAGATTGGTTAAAAACCCTAATTGGATTAGAATAAGCCTAGGGAGGACGAAAATGACCTAAATGATCAACCAATAACACAAAATGACACAAAATCACATATTGGATGCACATGATTGGTTAAAAACCATAATTGGATTAGAATAAGTCTAGGGAGGACGAAAATGACCTAAATGTTCAACCAATGACACAAAATGACACAAAATCACATATTGGATGCACAAGATTGGTTAAAAACCCTAATTGGATTAGAATAAGCCTAGGGAGGACGAAAATGACCTAAATGTTCAACCAATGACACAAAATCACATATTGGATGCACAAGATTGGTTAAAGACCTTAATTAGATTAGAATAGGCCTAGGGAGGACGAAAATGACCTAAATGTTCAACCAATGACACAAAATGACACAAAATCACATATTGGATGCACAAGATTGGTTAAAAACCCTAATTGGATTAGAATAAGCCTAGGGAGGACGAAAATGACCTAAATGTTCAACCAATGACACAAAATCACATATTTGATGCACAAGATTCGTTAAAAACCTTAATTGGATTAGAATAAGCCTAGGGAGGACGAAAATGACCTAAATGTTCAACCAATGACACAAAATCACATATTGGATGCACAAGATTGGTTAAAAACCCTAATTGGATTAGAATAAGCCTAGGGAGGATGAAAGTGACCTAAATGTTCAACCAATGACACAAAATGACACAAAATCACATATTGGATGCACAAGATTGGTTAAAAACCCTAATTGGATTAGAATAAGCCTAGGGAGGACGAAAATGACCTAAATGTTCAACCAATGACACAAAATGACACAAAATCAGATATTGGATGCACAAGATTGGTTAAACACCTTAATTGGATTAGAATTAGCCTAGGCAGGACAAAAATGACCTAAATGTTCAACCAATGACAGAAAATGACACAAAATCACATATTGGATGCACAAGATTGGTTAAAAACGCTAATTGGATTAGAATAAGCCTAGGGAGGACGAAAATGACCTAAATGTTCAACCAATGACACAAAATCACATATTGGATGCACAAGATTGGTTAAAAACCCTAATTGGATTAAAAAGAGCCTAGGGAGGACGAAAATGACTTAAATGTTCAACCAATGACACAAAATGACACAAAATCACAGATTGGATACCCAAGATTGGTTAAAAACCCTAATTGGATTAGAATAAGCCTAGGGAGGACGAAAATGACCTAAATGTTCAACCAACGACACAAAATGACACAAAATCACATATTGGATGCACAAGATTGGTTAAAAACCCTAATTGGATTAGAATAAGCCTAGGGAGGACGAAAATGATCTAAATGTTCAACCAATGACACAAAATCACATATTGGATGCACAAGATTGGATAAAAACCCTAATTGGATTAGAATAAGCCTAGGGAGGAAGAAAATGACCTAAATGTTCAACCAATGACACAAAATCACATATTGGATGCACAAGATTGGTTAAAAACCCTAATTGGATTAGAATAAGCCTAAGGGGGACGAAAATGACCTAAATGTTTAACCAATGACACAAAATCACATATTGGATGCACAAGATTGGTTAAAAACCCTAATTGGATTAGAATAAGCCTAGGGAGGACGAAAATGACCTAAATGTTCAACCAATGACAAAAAATCACATATTGGATGCACAAGATTGGTTTAAAACCCTAATTGGATTAGAATAAGCCTAGGGAGGATGAAAATGACCTAAATGTTCAACCAATGACACAAAATGACACAAAATCACATATTGGATGCACAAGATTGGTTAAAAACCCTAATTGGATTAGAATAAGCCTATGGAGGACGAAAATGACCTAAATGTTCAACCAATGACACAAAATGACACAAAATCACATATTGGATGCACAAGATTGGTTAAAAACCCTAATTGGATTAGAATAAGCCTTGGGAGGACGAAAATGACCTAAATGTTCAACCAATGACACAAAATGACACAATCACATATTGGATACACAAGATTGGTTAAAAACCCTAATTGGATTAGAATAAGCCTAGGGAGGACGAAAATGACCTAAATGATCAACCAATGACACAAAATCACATATTGGATGCACAAGATTGGTTAAAAACCCTAATTGGATTAAAAAGAGCCTAGGGAGGACAAAAATGACCTAAATGTTCAACCAATGACAAAAAGCACATATTGGATGCACAAGATTGGTTAAAAACCCTAATTGGATTAGAAAAAGGCTAGGGAGGACGAAAATGACCTAAATGATAAACCAATGACACAAAATGACACAAAATCACATATTGGATGCACAAGATTGGTTAAAAACCCTAATTGGATTAGAATAAGCCTAGGGAGGACGAAAATGACCTAAATGTTCAACCAATGACACAAAATGACACAAAATCACATATTGGATGCACAAGATTGGTTAAAAACCCTAATTGGATTAGAATAAGCCTAGGGAGGACGAAAATGACCCAAATGTTCAACCAATGACACAAAATGACACAAAATCACATATTGGATGCACAAGATTGGTTAAAAACCCTAATTGGATTAGAATAAGCCTAGGGAGGACGAAAATGACCCAAATGTTCAACCAATGACACAAAATGACACAAAATCACATATTGGATGCACAAGATTGGTTAAAAACCCTAATTGGATTAGAATAAGCCTAGGGAGGACGAAAATGACCTAAATGTTCAACCAATGACACAAAATGACACAAAATCACATATTGGGTGCACAAGATTGGTTAAAAACCCTAATTGGATTAGAATAAGCCTATGGAGGACGAAAATGACCTAAATGTTCAACCAATGACACAAAATCACATATTGGATGCACAAGATTGGTTAAAAACCCTAATTGGATTAGAATAAGCCTATGGAGGACGAAAATGACCTAAATGTTCAACCAATGACACAAAATGACACAAAATCACATATTGGATGCACAAGATTGGTTAAAAACCCTAATTGTATTAGAATAAGCCAAGGGAGGACCAAAATGACCTAAATGTTCAACCAATGACACAAAATCACATATTGGATGCACAACATTGGTTAAAAACCCTAATTGGATTAGAATAAGTCTATGGAGGACGAAAATGACCTAAATGTTCAACCAATGACACAAAATGACACAAAATCACATATTGGATGCACAAGATTGGTTAAAAACCCTAATTGGATTAGAATAAGCCTAGGGAGGACGAAAATGACCTAAATGTTCAACCAATGACACAAGATCACATATTGGATGCACAAGATTGGTTAAAAACCCCAATTGGATTAAAATAAGCCTAGGGAGGACGAAAATGACCTAAATGTTCAACCAATGACACAAAATCACATATTGGATGCACAAGATTGGTTAAAAACCCTAATTGGATTAGAATAAGCCTATGGAGGACGAAAATGACCTATATGTTCAACCAATGACACAAAATACATAAAATCACATATTGGATGCACAAGATTGGTTAAAAACCTTAATTGGATTAGAATAAGCCTAGGGAGGACGAAAATGACCTAAATGTTCAACCGATGACACAAAATTACACAAAATTACATATTGGATAGACAAGATTGATTAAAAACCCTAATTGGATTAGAATAAGCCTAGGGACGACGAAAATGACCTAAATGTTCAACCAATGACACAAAATGACACAAAATCACATATTGGATGCACAAGATTGGTTAAAAACCCTAATTGGATTAGAATAAGCCTAGGGAGGACGAAAATGACCTAAATGTTCAACCAATGACACAAAATGACACAAAATCACATATTGGATGCGCAAGATTGGTTAAAAATCCTACTTGGATTAGAATAAGCCTAGGGAGGACGAAAATGACGTAAATGTTCAACCAATGACACAAAATGACAGAAAATCACATATTGGATGCACAAGATTGGTTAAAAACCCTAATTGGATTAGAATAAGCCTAGGGAGGACGGAAATGACCTAAATGTTCAACCAATGACACAAAATAACACAAAATCACAGATTGGATGCACAAGAATCGTTAAAAATCCTAAATGGATTAGAATAAGCCTAGAGAGGACGAAAATGACCTAAATGTTCAACCAATGACACAAAATGACACAAAATCACATAATGGATGCACAAGATTGGTTAAAAACCCTAATTGGATTAGAATAAGCCTAGGGAGGACGAAAATGACCTAAATGTTCAACCAATGACACAAAATGACACAAAATCACATATTGGATGCACAAGATTGGTTAAAAATCCTAATTGGATTAGAATAAGCCTAGGGAGGATGAAAATGACCGAAAATTTAAACGAATGACACAAAATCACATACTGGGTGCACAAGATTGGTTAAAAACCCTAATTGGATTAGAATAAGCCTATGGAGGACGAAAATGACCTAAATGTTCAACCAATGACACAAAATCACATATTGGATGCACAAGATTGGTTAAAAACCCTAATTGGATTAGAATAAGCCTAGGGAGAACGAAAATGACCTAAATGTTCAACCAATGACACAAAATCACATATTGGATGCACAAGATTGGCTAAAAACCCTAATTGGATTAGAATAAGCCTAGGGAGGACGATAATGACCTAAATGTTCAACCAACGACACAAAATGACACAAAATCACATATTGGATGCACAAGATTGGTTAAAAACCCTAATTCGATTAGAATAAGCCTAGGGAGGACGAAAATGTCCTAAATGTTCAACCAATGACACAAAATGACACAAAATCACATATTGGATGCGCAAGATTGGTTAAAAACCCTAATTGGATTAGAATAAGCCTATGGAGGACGAAAATGACCTAAATGTTCAACCAATGACACAAAATCACATATTGGATGCACAAGATTGGTTAAAAACCCTAATTGGATTAGAATAAGCCTAGGGAGAACGAAAATGACCTAAATGTTCAACCAATGACACAAAATCACATATTGGATGCACAAGATTGGCTAAAAACCCTAATTGGATTAGAATAAGCCTAGGGAGGACGATAATGACCTAAATGTTCAACCAACGACACAAAATGACACAAAATCACATATTGGATGCACAAGATTGGTTAAAAACCCTAATTCGATTAGAATAAGCCTAGGGAGGACGAAAATGTCCTAAATGTTCAACCAATGACACAAAATGACACAAAATCACATATTGGATGCGCAAGATTGGTTAAAAATCCTAATTGGATTAGAATAAGCCTAGGGAGGATGAAAATGACCTAAATTTTAAACGAATGACACAAAATCACATACTGGGTGCACAAGATTGGTTAAAAACCCTAATTGGATTAGAATAAGCCTAGGGAGGACGAAAATGACCTAAATGTTCAACCAATGACACAAAAAGACACAAAATCACATATTGGATGCACAAGATTAGTTAAAAACCCTAATTGGATTAGAATAAGCCTAGGGCGGACGAAAATGAGCTAAATGTTCAACCAATGACACAAAATCACAGATCAGATGCACAAGATTCGTTAAATACCCTAATTGGATTAGAATAAGCCTTGGGAGGACGAAAATGACCAAAATGTTCAACCAATGACACAAAATCACATATTGGATGCACAAGATTGGTTAAAAATCCTAATTGGATTAGAATAAGCCTAGGGAGGACGAAAATGACCTAAATGTTAAACCAATGACACAAAATCACATATTGGGTGCACAAGATTGGTTAAAAACCCTAATTGGATTAGAATAAGCCTAGGGCGGACGAAAATGACCTAAATCTTCAACCAATGACACAAAATCACAGATCGGATGCACAAGATTGGTTAAAAAACCTAATTGGATTAGAATAAGCCTTGGGAGGGCGAAAATGACCAAAATGTTCAACCAATGACACAAAATCACATATTGGATGCACAAGATTGGTTAAAAATCCTAATTGGATTTGAATAAGCCTAGGGAGGACGAAAATGACCTAAATGTTCAACCAATGACACAAAATGACAAAAAATCAGATATTGGATGCACAAGATTGGTTAAAAACCCTAATTGGATTAGAATAAGCCTAGGGAGGACGAAAATGACCTAAATGTTACACCAATGACACAAAATCACATATTGGATGCACAAGATTGGTTAAAAACCCTAATTGGATTAGAATAAGCCTAGGGAGGACGAAAATGACCTAAATGTTCAACCAATGACACAAAATCACATATTGGATGCACAAGATTGGTAAAAAACCCTAATTGGATTAGAATAGGCCTAGGGAGGACGAAAATGACCTAAATGTTCAACCAATGACACAAAATGACACAAAATCACATATTGGATGCACAAGATTGGTTAAAAACCCTAATTGGATTAGAATAAGCCTAGGGAGGACGAAAATGACCTAAATGTTCAACCAATGACACAAAATGACACAAAATCACAGATTGGATGCACAAGAATCGTTAAAAATCGTAATTGGATTAGAATAAGCCTAGGGAGGACGACAATGACCTAAATGTTCAACCAATAACACGAAATGACACAAAATCACATATTGGATGCACAAGATTTGTTAAAAACCCTAATTGGATTAGAATAAGCCTAGGGAGGACGAAAATGACCTAAATGTTCAACCAATGACACAAAATGACACAAAATCACATATTGGATGCACAAGATTGGTTAAAAATCCTAATTGGATTAAAATAAGCCTAGGGAGGATGAAAATGACCTAAATGTTAAACTGATGACACAAAATCACATACTGGGTGTATGAGATTGGTTAAAAACCCTAATTGGATTAGAATAAGCCTAGGGAGGACGGAAATGACCTAAATGTTCAACCAATGACACAAAAAGACAGAAAATCACATATTGGATGCACAAGATTGGTTAAAAACCCTAATTGGATTAGAATAAGCCTATGGAGTACGAAAATGACCTAAATGTTCAACCAATGACACAAAATGACACAAAATCACATATTGGATGCACAAGATTGGTTAAAAACCCTAATTCGATTAGAATAAGCCTAGGGAGGACGAAAATGACCTAAATGTTCAACCAATGAAACAAAATGACACAAAATCACATATTGGATGCGCAAGATTGGTTAAAAATCCTACTTGGATTAGAATAAGCCTAGGGAGGACGAAAATGACCTAAATGTTCAACCAATGACACAAAATGACACAAAATCACATATTGGATGCACAAGATTGGTTAAAAACCCTAATTGGATTAGAATAAGCCTAGGGAGGATGAAAATGACCTAAATTTTAAACGAATGACACAAAATCACATACTGGGTGCACAAGATTGGTTAAAAACCCTAATTGGATTAGAATAAGCCTAGGGAGGACGAAAATGACCTAAATGTTCAACCAATGACACCAAATGACACAAAATCACATATTGGATGCACAAGATTGGTTAAAAATCCTAATTGGATTAGAATAAGCCTAGGGAGGACGAAAATGACCTAAATGTTAAACCGATGACACAAAATCACATATTGGGTGCACAAGATTGGTTAAAAACCCTAATTGGATTAGAATAAGCCTAGGGAGGACGAAAATGACCTAAATGTTCAACTAATGACACAAAAAGACACAAAATCACATATTGGATGCACAAGATTGGTTAAAAACCCTAATTGGATTAGAATAAGCCTAGGGAGGCAAGAATGACCTAAATGTTCAACCAATGACACAAAATCACATATTGGATGCACAAGATTGGTTAAAAACCCTAATTGGATTAGAATAAGCCTAGGGAGGACGAAAATGACCTAAATGTTCAACCAATGACACAAAATGACACAAAATCACATATTGGATGCACAAGATTGGTTAAAAACCCTAATTGGATTAGAATTAGCCTAGGGAGGACGAAAATGACCTAAATGTTCAACAAATGACAAAAAATGACACAAAATCACATATTGGATGCACAAGATTGGTTAAAAACCCTAATATGATTAGAATAAGCCTAGGGAGGACGAAAATGACCTAAATGTTCAACCAATGACACAAAATGACACAAAATCACATATTTGATGCACAAGATTGGTTAAAAACCCTAATTGGATTAGAATAAGCCTAGGGAGGACGAAGATGACCTAAACGTTCAACCAATGACACAAAATGACACAAAATCACATATTGGATGCACAAGATTGGTTAAAAACCCTAATTGGATTAGAATAAGCCTAGGGAGGACGAAGATGACCTAAACGTTCAACCAATGACACAAATGACACAAAATGACACAAAATCACATATTGGATGCACAAGATTGGTTAAAAACCCTAATTGGATAAGAATAAGGTTAGGGAGGACGAAAATGAAATAATGTTCAACCAATGACACAAAATAGCACAAAATCACATATTGGATGCACAAGATTGGTTAAAAACCCTAATTGGATTAGAATAAGCCTAGGGAGGACGAAAATTACCTAAATGTTCAACCAATCACAAAAAATGACACAAAATCACATATTGGATGCACAAGATTGGTTAAAAACCCTAATTGGATTAGAATAAGCCTAGGGAGGACGAAGATGACCTAAACGTTCAACCAAATACACAAAATCACATATTTGATGCACAAGATTGGTTAAAAACCCTAATTGGATTAGAATAAGCCTAGGGAGGACGAAAATGACCTAAATGTTCAACCAATGACACAAAATGACACAAAATCACATATTGGATGCACAAGATTGGTTAAAAACCGTAATTGGATTAGAGTAAGCCTAGGGAGGACGAAAATGACCTAAATGTTAAACCAATGACACAAAATGACACAAAATCACATATTGGATGCACAAGATTGGTTAAAAACCCTAATTCGATTAGAATTAGCCTAGGGAGGACGAAAATGACCTAAATGTTCAACCAATGACACAAAATGACACAAAATCACATATTGGATGCACAAGATTGGTTAAAAACCCTAATTCGATTAGAATAAGCCTAGGGAGGACGAAAATGACCTAAATGTTCAACCAATGACACAAAATGACACAAAATCACATATTAGATGCGCAAGATTGGTTAAAAATCCTACTTGGATTAGAATAAGCCTAGGGAGGACGAAAATGACGTAAATGTTCAACCAATGACACAAATTGACACAAAATCACATATTGGATGCACAAGATTGGTTAAAAACCCTAATTGGATTAGAATAAGCCTAGGGAGGACGGAAATGACCTAAATGTTCAACCAATGACACAAAATAACACAAAATCACAGATTGGATGCACAAGAATCGTTAAAAATCCTAAATGGATTAGAATAAGCCTAGAGAGGACGAAAATGACCTAAATGTTCAACCAATGACACAAAATGACACAAAATCACATAATGGATGCACAAGATTGGTTAAAAACCCTAATTGGATTAGAATAAGCCTAGGGAGGACGAAAATGACCTAAATGTTCAACCAATGACACAAAATGACACAAAATCACATATTGGATGCGCAAGATTGGTTAAAAATCCTACTTGGATTAGAATAAGCCTAGGGAGGACGAAAATGACGTAAATGTTCAACCAATGACACAAAATGACAGAAAATCACATATTGGATGCACAAGATTGGTTAAAAACCCTAATTGGATTAGAATAAGCCTAGGGAGGACGAAAATGACCTAAATGTTCAACAAATGACACAAAATGACACAAAATCACATATTGGATGCACAAGATTGATTAAAGACCCTAATTGGATTAGAATAAGCCTATGGAGGACGAAAATGACCTAAATGCTCAACCAATGACACAAAATCACATATTGGATGCACAAGATTGGTTAAAAACCCTAATTGGATTAGAATAAGCCTAGGGAGGACGAAAATGACCTAAATGTTCAACCAATGACACAAAATGACACAAAATCACATATTGGATGCACAAGATTGGTTAAAAACCCTAATTGGATTAGAATAAGCCTAGGGAGAATGAAAATGACCTAAATGTTCAACCAATGACACAAAATCACATATTGGATGCACAAGATTGGTTAAAAACCCTAATTGGATTAGAATAAGCCTAGGGAGGACGAAAATGACCTAAATGTTCAACCAATGACACAAAAAGACAGAAAATCACATATTGGATGCACAAGATTGGTTAAAAACCCTAATTGGATTAGAATAAGCCTAGGGAGGACGAAAATGACCTAAATGTTCTACCAATGACACAAAATCACATATTGGATGCACAAGATTGGTTAAAAACCCTAATTCGATTAGAATAAGCCTAGGGAGGATGAAAATGACCGAAATTTTAAACGAATGACACAAAATCACATACTGGGTGCACAAGATTGGTTAAAAACCCTAATTGGATTAGAATAAGCCTATGGAGGACGAAAATGACCTAAATGTTCAACCAATGACACAAAATCACATATTGGATGCACAAGATTGGTTAAAAACCCTAATTGGATTAGAATAAGCCTAGCGAGGACGAAAATGACCTAATTGGATTACCAATGACACAAAATCACATATTGGATGCACAAGATTGGTTAAAAACCCTAATTGGATTAGAATAAGCCTAGGGAGGACAAAAATGACCTAAATGTTCAACCAATGACACAAAATCACATATTGGATGCACAAGATTGGTTAAAAACCCTAATTGGATTAGAATAAGCCTAGGGAGAACGAAAATGACCTAAATGTTCAACCAATGACACAAAATCACATATTGGATGCACAAGATTGGCTAAAAACCCTAATTGGATTAGAATAAGCCTAGGGAGGACGATAATGACCTAAATGTTCAACCAACGACACAAAATGACACAAAATCACATATTGGATGCACAAGATTGGTTAAAAACCCTAATTCGATTAGAATAAGCCTAGGGAGGACGAAAATGACCTAAATGTTCAACCAATGACACAAAATGACACAAAATCACATATTGGATGCGCAAGATTGGTTAAAAACCCTAATTGGATTAGAATAAGCCTAGGGAGGACGAAAATGACCTAAATGTTCAACCAATGACACAAAATCACATATTGGATGCACAAGATTGGTTAAAAACCCTAATTGGATTATAATAAGCCGAGGGAGGACGAAAATGACCTAAATGTTCAACCAATGACACAAAATCACATATTGGATGCACAAGATTGGTTAAAAACCCTAATTGGATTAGAATAAGCCTAGGGAGGACGAAAATGACCTAAATGTTCAACCAATGACACAAAATGACAGAAAATCACATATTGGATGCACAAGATTGGTTAAAAACCCTAATTGGATTAGAATAAGCCTATGGAGGACGAAAATGATCTATATGTTCAACCAACGACACAAAATGAAACAAAATCACATATTGGATGCACAAGATTGGTTTAAAACCCTAATTGGATTAGAATAAGCCTAGGGAGGACGAAAATGACCTAAATGTTCAACCAATGACACAAAATCACATATTGGATGCACAAGATTGTTTAAAAACCCTAATTGGATTAGAATAAGCCTAGGGAGGACGAAAATGACCTAAATGTTCAACCAATGACACAAAATTATACAAAATTACATATTGGATGCACAAGATTGGTTAAAAACGCTAATTGGATTAGAATAAGCCTAAGGAGGACGAAATTGACCTAAATGTTCAACCAATGACACAAAATCACATATTGGATGCACAAGATTGGTTAAAAACCCTATTTGGATTAGAATAAGCCTAAGGAGGACGAAAATGACCTAAATGTTCAACCAATGACACAAAATCACATATTGGATGCACAAGATTGGTTAAAAACCCTAATTGGATTAGAATAAGCCTAGGGAGGACGAAAATGACCTAAATGTTCAACCAATGACACAAAATGACACAAAATCACATATTGGATGCACAAGATTGGTTAAAAACCCTAATAGTATTAGAATAAGACGAAAATACCCTAAATGTTGAACCAATGACACAAAATGACACAAAATGACACAAAATCACATATTGGATGCACAAGATTGGTTACAAATCCTAATTGGATTAGAATAAGCCTAGGGAGGACGAAAATGACCTAAATGTTCAACCAATAACACAAAATCACATATTGGATGCACAAGATTGGTTAAAAACACTAATTGGATTAGAATAAGCCTAGGGAGGACGAAAATGACCTAAATGTTCAACCAATGACACAAAATCACATATTGGATGCACAAGATTGGTTAAAAACCCTAATTGGATTCGAATAAGCCTAGGGAGGACGAAAATGACCTAAATGTTCAACCAATGACACAAAATGACACAAAATCACATATTGGATGCACAAGATTGGTTAAAAAACCTAATTGGATTAAAATAAGCCTAGGGAGGACGAAAATGACCTAAATGTTCAACCAATGACACAAAATCACATATTGGATGCACAAGATTGGTTAAAAACCCTAATTGGATTAGAATAAGGCTAGGGAGGACGAAAATGACCTAAATGTTCAACCAATGACACAAAATGACACAAAATCACATAATGGATGCACAAGATTGGTTAAAAACCCTAATTGGATTAGAATAAGCCTAGGGAGGACGAAAATGACCTAAATGTTCAACCAATGACACAAAATCACATATTGGATGCACAAGATTGGTTAAAAACCCTAATTGGACTAGAATAAGCTTAGGGAGGACGAAAATGACCTAAATGTTCAACCAATCACAAAATCACATATTGGATGCACAAGATTGGTTAAAAACCCTAATTGGATTAGAATAAGCCTAGGGAGGACGAAACTGACCTAAATGTTCAACCAATGACACAAAATCACATATTGGATTGACAAGATTGGTTCAAAACCCTTATTGGATTAGAATAAGCCTGGGGAAGACGAAAATGACCTAAATGTTCAACCAATGACACAAAATGACACAAAATCACATATTGGATGCACAAGATTGGTTAAAAACCCTAATTCGATTAGAATAAGCCTAGGGAGGACGAAAATGACCTAAATGTTCAACCAATGACACAAAATCACATATTGGTTGCACAAGATTGGTTAAAAACCCTAATTGGATTAGAATAAGCCTAGGGAGGACGAAAATGACCTAAATGTTCAACCAATGACACAAAATCACATATTGGTTGCCCAAGATTGGTTAAAAACCCTAATTGGATTAGAATAAGCCTAGGGAGGACGAAAATGACCTAAATGTTCAACCAATGACACAAAATCACATATTGGATGCACAAGATTGGTTAAAAACCCTAATTGGATTAGAATAAGCATATGGAGGACGAAAATGACCTAAATGTTCAACCAATGACACAAAATGACACAAAATCACATATTGGGTGCACAAGATTGGTTAAAAACCCTAATTGGATTAGAATAAGCCTATGGAGGACGAAAATGACCTAAATGTTCAACCAATGACACAAAATCACATATTGGATGCACAAGATTGGTTAAAAACCCTAATTGGATTAGAATAAGCCTAGGGAGAACGAAAATGACCTAAATGTTCAACCAATGACACAAAATCACATATTGGATGCACAAGATTGGCTAAAAACCCTAATTGGATTAGAATAAGCCTAGGGAGGACGATAATGACCTAAATGTTCAACCAACGACACAAAATGACACAAAATCACATATTGGATGCACAAGATTGGTTAAAAACCCTAATTCGATTAGAATAAGCCTAGGGAGGACGAAAATGTCCTAAATGTTCAACCAATGACACAAAATGACACAAAATCACATATTGGATGCGCAAGATTGGTTAAAAATCCTAATTGGATTAGAATAAGCCTAGGGAGGATGAAAATGACCTAAATTTTAAACGAATGACACAAAATCACATACTGGGTGCACAAGATTGGTTAAAAACCCTAATTGGATTAGAATAAACCTAGGGAGGACGAAAATGACCTAAATGTTCAACCAATGACACAAAATGACACAAAATCACATATTGGATGCACAAGATTGGTTAAAAATCCTAATTGGATTAGATTAAGCCTAGGGAGGATGAAAATGACCTAATTTTAAACGAATGACACAAAATCACATACTGGGTGCACAAGATTGGTTAAAAACCCTAATTGGATTAGAATAAGCCTAGGGAGGACGAAAATGACCTAAATGTTCAACCAATGACACAAAATGACACAAAATCACATATTGGATGCACAAGATTGGTTAAAAATCCTAATTGGATTAGAATAAGCCTAGGGAGGATGAAAATGACCTAAATTTTAAACGAATGACACAAAATCACAAACTGGGTGCAAAAGATTGGTTAAAAACCCTAATTGGATTAGAATAAGCCTAGGGAGGACGAAAATGACCTAAATGTTCAACCAATGACACAAAATGACACAAAATCACATATTGGATGCACAAGATTGGTTAAAAATCCTAATTGGATTAGAATAAGCCTAGGGAGGATGAAAATAACGTAAATTTTAAACGAATGACACAAAATCACAAACTGGGTGCACAAGATTGGTTAAAAACCCTAATTGGATTAGAATAAGCCTAGGGAGGACGAAAATGACCTAAATGTTCAACCAATGACACAAAATGACACAAAATCACATATTGGATGCACAAGATTGGTGAAAAATCCTAATTGGATTAGAATAAGCCTAGGGAGGACGAAAATGACCTAAATGTTAAACCAATGACACAAAATCACATATTGGGTGCACAAGATTGGTTAAAAACCCTAATTGGATTAGAATAAGCCTAGGGCAGACGAAAATGACCTAAATGTTCAACCAATGACACAAAATCACAGATCGGATGAACAAGATTGGTTAAAAACCCTAATTGGATTAGAATAAGCCTTGGGAGGACGAAAATGACCAAAATGTTCAACCAATGACACAAAATCACATATTGGATGCACAAGATTGGTTAAAAATCCTAATTGGATTAGAATAAGCCTATGGAGGACGAAAATGACCTAAATGTTCAACCAATGACACAAAAGGACAAAAAATCAGATATTGGATGCACAAGATTGGTTAAAAACCCTAATTGGATTAGAATAAGCCTAGGGAGGACGAAAATGACCTAAATGTTCAACCAATGACACAAAATGACACAAAATCACATATTGGATGCACAAGATTGGTTAAAAACTCTAATTGGATTAGAATAAGCCTTGGGAGGACGGAAATCACCTAAATGTTCAATCAATGACACAAAATGACACAAAATCACATATTGGATGCACAAGATTGGTTAAAAATCCTAATTGGATTAGAATAAGCCTAGGGAGGATGAAAATGACCTAAATTTTAAACGAATGACACAAAATCACATACTGGGTGCACAAGATTGGTTAAAAACCCTAATTGGATTAGAATAAGCCTATGGAGGACGAAAATGACCTAAATGTTCAACCAATGACACAAAATGACACAAAATCACATATTGGATGCACAAGATTGGTTAAAAACCCTAATTGGATTAGAATAAGCCTAGGGAGGACGAAAGTGACGTAAACGTTCAACCAATGACACAAAATGACACAAAATCACATATTGGATGCAAAAGATTGGTTAAAAACCCTAATTGGATTAGAATAAGCCTAGGGAGGACGAAAGTGACCTAAACGTTCAACCAATAACACAAAATGACAGAAAATCACATATTGGATGCATAAGATTGGTTAAAAACCCTAATTGAAATAGAATAAGACTAGGGAGGACGAAAATGACCTAAATGTTCAACCAATGACACAAAATGACACAAAATCACATATTGGATGCGCAAGATTGGTTAAAAATCCTAATTGGATTAGAATAAGCCTAGGGAGGACGAAAATAACCTAAAAGTTAAACCAATGACACAAAATCACATATTGGATGCACAAGATTCGTTAAAAACCCTAATTTGATTTGAATAAGCCTAGGGAGGACGAAAATGACCTAAACGTTCAACCAATGACACAAAATGACACAAAATCACATATTGGATGCACAAGATTGGTTAAAAACCCTAATTGGATTAGAATAAGCCTAGGGGGACGAGAATGACATAAACGTTCAACCAATGACACAAAATGACACAAAATCACTAATTGGATGCAGAAGATTGGTTAAAAACCCTAATTGGATTAGAATAAGCCTACGGAGGACGAAAATGACATAAATGTTCTACCAATGACACAAAATCACATATTGGATGCACAAGATTGGTTAAGAACCCTAATTGGATTAGAATAAGCCTAGGGAGGACGAAAATGACCTAAATGTTCAACCAATGACACAAAATGACACAAAATCACTAATTGGATGCAGAAGATTGGTTAAAAACCCTAATTGGATTAGAATAAGCCTAGGGAGGACGAAAATGACCTAAATGTTCTACCAATGACACAAAATCACATATTGGATGCACAAGATTGGTTAAAAAC
>JBBPBQ010000008.1:20592010-20607821 GCA_037974755.1 Cicer yamashitae | reverse complement strand
TTGGATTCGAATAAGCCTAGGGAGGACGAAAATGACCTAAATGTTCAACCAATGACACAAAATGACACAAAATATCATATTGGATGCACAAGATTGGTTAAAAACCCTAATTGGATTAGAATAAGCCCTGGGACGACGGAAATGACCTAAATGTTCAACCAATGACACAAAATTACACAAAATAACATATTGGATGCACAAGATTGGTTAAAAACCCTAATTGGATTAGAATAAGCCTAGGGAGGACGAAAATGACCTAAATGTTCAACCAATGACACAAAATGACACAAAATCACATATTGGATGCACAAGATTGGTTAAAAACCCTAATTGGATTAGAATAAGCCTAGGGAGGACGAACATGACCTAAATGTTCAACCAATGACACAAAATGACACAAAATCACATATTGGATACACAAGATTGGTTAAAAACCCTAATTGGATTAGAATAAGCCTAGGGAGGACGAAAATGACCTAAATGTTCAACCAATGACACAAAATCACATATTGGATGCACAAGATTGGCTAAAAACCCTAATTGGAATATAATAAGCCTAGGGAGGACGAAAATAACCTATATGTTCAACCAATGACACAAAATCACATATTGGATGCACAAGATTGGTTAAAAACCCTAATTCGATTAGAATAAGCCTAGGGAGGACGAAAATGACCTAAATGTTCAACCAATGACACAAAATGACACAAAATCACATATTGGATGCGCAAGATTGGTTAAAAATCCTACTTGGATTAGAATAAGCCTAGGGAGGACGAAAATGACCTAAATGTTCAACCAATGACACAAAATGACACAAAATCACATATTGGATGCACAAGATTGGTTAAAAACCCTAATTGGATTAGAATAAGCCTAGGGAGGACGAAAATGACCTAAATGTTCAACCAATGACAAAAAATCACATATTTGGATGCACATGATTGGTTAAAAATCCTAATTGGATTAGAACAAGCCTAGCAAGGCCAAAATGACCTAAATGTTCAACCAATTAAACAAAATCACATATTGGATGCACAAGAATGGTTAAAAACACTAATTGGATTAGAATAAGCCTAGGGAGGACGAAAATGACCTAAATGTTCAACCAATGACACAAAATGACACAAAATCACATATTGGATGCACAAGATTGGTTAAAAACCCTAATTGGATTAGAATAAGCCTAGGGAGGACGAAAATGACCTAAATGTTCAACCAATGATACAAAATGACACAAAATCACATATTGGATGCACAAGATTTGTTAAAAACCATAATTGGATAAGAATAACCCAAGGGAGGACGAAAATGACCTAAATGTTCAACCAATGACACTAAATGACATATTGGATGCACAAGATTGGTTAAAAACCCTAATTGGATTAGATTAAGCCTAGGGAGGACGATAATGACCTAAATGTTCAACCAATGACACAAAATCACATATTGGATGCACAAGATTGGTTAAAAACCTTAATTGGATTAGAATAAGCCTAGGGAGGACGAAAATGACCTAAATGTTCAACCAATGACACAAAATGACACAAAATCACATATTGGATGCACAAGATTGGTTAAAAACCCTAATTGGATTAGAATAAGCCTAGGGAGGACGAAAATGACCTAAATGTTCAACCAATGACACAAAATGACACAAAATCACATATTGGATGCACAAGATTGGTTAAAAACCCTAATTGGATTAGAATAAGCATAGCGATGACGAAAATGACCTAAATGTTCAACAAATGACACAAAATCACGTATTGGATGCACAAGATTGGTTAAAAACTCTAATTGGATTAGAATAAGCCTAGGGAGGACGAAAATGACCTAAATGTTCAACCAATGACACAAAATGACACAAAATCACATATTGGATGCACAAGATTGGTTAAAAACCCTAATTGGATTAGAATAAGCCTAGGGAGGACGAAAATGACCTAAATGTTCAACAAATGACACAAAATGACACAAAATCACATATTGGATGGACAAGATTGGTTAAAAACCCTAATTGGATTAGAATAAGCCTAGGGAGGACGAAAATGACCTAAATGTTCAACCAATGACACAAAATGACACAAAATCACATATTGGATGCACAAGATTGGTTAAAAACCCTAATTGGATTAGAATAAGCCTAGGGAGGACGAAAATGACCTAATTGGATTACATATGACACAAAATGACAGAAAATGACACAAAATCACATATTGGATGCACAAGATTGGTTAAAAACCCTAATTGGATTAGAATAAGCCTAGGGAGGACGAAAATGACCTAAATGTTCAACCAATGACACAAAATGACACAAAATCACATATTGGATGCACAAGATTGGTTAAAAACCCTAATTGGATTAGAATAAGCCTAGGGAGGACGAAAATGACCTAAATGTTCAACCAATGACACAAAATGACAAAAAATCACATATTGGATGCACAAGATTTGTTAAAAACCCTAATTGGATTAGAATAAGCCTAGGGAGGACGAAAATGACCTAAATGTTCAACCAATGACACAAAATCACATATTGAATGCACAAGATTGGTTTAAAACCCTAATTGGATTAGAATAAGCCTAGGGACGACGAAAATGACCTAAATTTTCAACCAATTACACAAAATAACACAAAGTCACATATTGGATGCACAAGATTGGTTAAAAATCCTAATTGGATTAGAATAAGCCTAGGGAGGACGAAAATGACCTAAATGTTCAACCAATGACACAAAATGACACAAAATCACATATTGGATGCACAAGATTGGTTAAAAACCCTAATTGGATTAGAATAAGCCTAGGGAGGACGAAAATTACCTAAATGTTCAACCAATGACACAAAATGACACAAAATCACATATTGGATGCACAAGATTGGTTAAAAACCGTAATTGGATTAGAGTAA
Source organism: Cicer yamashitae (assembly GCA_037974755.1). Lineage (NCBI taxonomy): Eukaryota > Viridiplantae > Streptophyta > Magnoliopsida > Fabales > Fabaceae > Cicer > Cicer yamashitae. The sequence goes on along the minus strand of JBBPBQ010000008.1, from coordinate 20,604,907 downwards.
GCCTAGGGAGGACGAAAATGACCTAAATGTTAAACCAATGACACAAAATGACACAAAATCACATATTGGATGCACAAGATTGGTTAAAAACCCTAATTCGATTAGAATTAGCCTAGGGAGGACGAAAATGACCTAAATGTTCAACCAATGACACAAAATGACACAAAATCACATATTGGATGCACAAGATTGGTTAAAAACCGTAATTGGATTAGAATAAGCCTAGGGAGGACGAAAATGACCTAAATATTCAACCAATGACACAAAATGACACAAAATCACATATTGGATGCACAAGATTGGTTAAAAACCCTAAATTGATTAGAATAAGCCTAGGGAGGACGAAAATGACCTAAATGTTCAACCAATGACACAAAATGACACAAAATCACATATTGGATGCACAAGATTGGTTAAAAACCCTAATTGGATTAGAATAAGCCTAGGGAGGACGAAAATGACATAAATTTTCAACCAATGACACAAAATCACATATTGGATGCACAAGATTGGTTAAAACCCTAATTGGATTAGAATAAGCCTAGGGAGGACGAAAATGACCTAAATGTTAAACCAATGACACAAAATCACATATTGGATGCACAAGATTGGTTAAAAACCCTAATTGGATTAGAATAAGCCTAGGGGGGACGAAAATGACCTAAACGTTCAACCAATGACACAAAATGACACAAAATCACTAATTGGATGCAGAAGATTGGTTAAAAACCCTAATTGGATTAGAATAATCCTAGGGAGGACGAAAATGACCTAAATGTTCTACCAATGACATAAAATCACATATTGGATGCACAAGATTGGTTAAAAACCCTAATTGGATTAGAATAAGCCTAGGGAGGACGAAAATGACCTAAATGTTCAACCAATGACACAAACTGACACAAAATCACTAATTGGATGCAGAAGATTGGTTAAAAATCCTAATTGGATTAGAATAAGCCTAGGGAGGATGAAAATGACCTAAATTTTAAACGAATGACACAAAATCACATACTGGGTGCACAAGATTGGTTAAAAACCCTAATTGGATTAGAATAAGCCTAGGGAGGACGAAAATGACCTAAATGTTCAATCGATGACACCAAATGACACAAAATCACATATTGGATGCACAAGATTGGTTAAAAATCCTAATTGGATTAGAATAAGCCTAGGGAGGACGAAAATGACCTAAATGTTAAACCGATGACACAAAATCAAATATTGGGTGCACAAGATTGGTTAAAAACCCTAATTGGATTAGATTAAGCCTAGGGCGGACGAAAATGACCTACATGTTCAACCAATGACACAAAATGACACAAAATCACTAATTGGATGCAGAAGATTGGTTAAAAACCCTAATTGGATTAGAATAAGCCTAGGGAGGACGAAAATGACCTAAATGTTCTACCAATGACACAAAATCACATATTGGATGCACAAGATTGGTTAAAAACCCTAATTGGATTAGAATAAGCCTAGGGCGGACGAAAATGACCTAAATGTTCAACCAATGACACAAAATGACACAAAATCACTAATTGGATGCAGAAAATTGGTTAAAAACCCTAATTGGATTAGAATAAGCCTAGGGAGGACGAAAATGACCTAAATGTTCTACCAATGACACAAAATCACATATTGGATGCACAAGATTGGTTAAAAACCCTAATTGGATTAGAATAAGCCTAGGGAGGACGAAAATGACCTAAATGTTCAACCAATGACACAAAATCACAAATTGGATGCACAAGATTGGTTAAAAACCCTAATTAGATTAGAATAAGCCTAGGGAGGACGAAAATGACCTAAATGTTCAACCAATCACACAAAATGACACAAAATCACATATTGGATGCACAAGATTGGTTAAAAACCCTAATTGGATTAGAATAAGCCTAGGAAGGACAAAAATGACATAATTGGATTACCAATGACAAAAAATCAGTTATTATATGCACAAGATTGGTTAGAAACCCTAATTGGATTAGAATAAGCCTAGGGAGGACGAAAATGACCTAAATGTGCAACCAATGACACAAAATCACATATTGGATGCACAAGATTGGTTAAAAACCCTAATTGGATTAGAATAAGCCTAGGGAGGACGAAAATGACCTAAATGTTCAACCAATGACAAAAAATGACAAAAAATCACATATTGGATGCACAAGATTGGTTAAAAACCCTAATTGGATTAGAATAAGCCTATGGAGGACGAAAATGACCTAAATGTTCAACCAATGACACAAAATGACACAAAATCACATATTGGATGCACAAGATTGGTTAAAAATCCTAATTGGATTAGAATAAGCCTAGGGTGGACGAAAATAACCTAAAAGTTAAACCAATGACACAAAATCACATATTGGATGCACAAGATTAGTGAAAAACCCTAATTTGATTAGAATAAGCCTAAGGAGGACGAAAATGACCTAAACGTTCAACCAATGACACAAAATGACACAATATCACTAATTGGATGCAAAAGATTGGTTAAAAATCCTAATTGGATTAGAATAAGCCTAGGGAGGATGAAAATGACCTAAATTTTAAACGAATAACACAAAATCACATACTGGGTGCACAAGATTGGTTAAAAACCCTAATTGGATTAGAATAAGCCTAGGGAGGACGAAAATGACCTAAATGTTCAATCAATGACACCAAATGACACAAAATCACATATTGGATGCACAAGATTGGTTAAAAATCCTAATTGGATTAGAATAAGCCTAGGGAGGACGAAAATGACCTAAATGTTAAACCGATGACACAAAATCAAATATTGGGTGCACAAGATTGGTTAAAAACCCTAATTGGATTAGATTAAGCCTAGGGCGGACGAAAATGACCTACATGTTCAACCAATGACACAAAATGACACAAAATCACTAATTGGATGCAGAAGATTGGTTAAAAACCCTAATTGGATTAGAATAAGCCTAGGGAGGACGAAAATGACCTAAATGTTCTACCAATGACACAAAATCACATATTTGATGCACAAGATTGGTTAAAAACCCTAATTGGATTAGAATAAGCCTAGGGAGGACGAAAATGACCTAAATGTTCAACCAATGCCACAAAATGACACAAAATCACTAATTGGATGCAGAAGATTGGTTAAAAACCCTAATTGGATTAGAATAAGCCTAGGGAGGACGAAAATGACCTAAATGTTCTACCAATGACACAAAATCACATATTGGATTCACAAGATTGGTTAAAAACCCTAATTGGAATAGAATAAGCCTAGGGAGGACGAAAATGACCTAAATGTTCAACCAATGACACAAAAAGACACAAAATCACATATTGGATGCACAACATTGGTTAAAAACCCTAATTGGATTAGAATAAGCCTAGGGAGGCAAGAATGACCTAAATGTTCAACCAATGACACAAAATCACATATTGGATGCACAAGATTGGTTAAAAACCCTAATTGGATTAGAATAAGCCTAGGGAGGACGAAAATGACCTAAATGTTCTACCAATGACACAAAATCACATATTGGATGCACAAGATTGGTTAAAAACCCTAATTGGATTAGAATAAGCCTAGGGAGGACGAAAATGACCTAAATGTTCAACCAATGACACAAAATGACATAAAATCACATATTGGATGCACAAGATTGGTTAAAACCCCTAATTGGATTAGAATAAGCCTAGGGAGGACGAAAATTACCTAAATGTTCAACCAATGACACAAAATGACACAAAATCACATATTGGATGCACAAGATTGGTTAAAAACCCTAATTGGATTAGAATAAGCCTAGGGAGGACGAAAATGACCTAAATGTTCAACCAATGACACAAAATGACACAAAATCACATATTGGATGCACAAGATTGGTTAAAAACCCTAATTGGATTAGAATAAGCCTAGGGAGGACGAAGAAGACCTAAATGTTCAACCAATGACACAAAATCACATATTAGATGCACAAGATTGGTTACAAACCCTAATTGGATTAGAATATGCCTAGGGAGGACGAAAATGACCTAAATGTTCAACCAATGACACAAAATGACACAAAATCACATATTGGATGCACAAGATTGGTTAAAAACCCTAATTGGATTAGAATAAGCCTAGGGAGGACAAAAATGACCTAAATATTCAACCAATGACACAAAATCACATATTGGATGCACAAGATTGGTTAAAACTCGTAATTGGATTAGAATAAGCCTAGGGAGGACGAAAATGACCTAAATGTTCAACCAATGACACAAAATGACACAAAATCACATATTGGATGCACAAGATTGGTTAAAAACCCTAATTGGATTAGAATAAGCCTAGGGAGGACAAAAATGACCTAAATGTTCAACCAATGACACAAAATCACATATCGGATGCACAAGATTGGTTAAAAACCCTAATTGGATTAGAATAAGCCTAGGGAGGACGAAAATGACCTAAATGTTCAACCAATGACACAAAATGACACAAAATCACATATTGGATGCACAAGATTGGTTAAAAACCCTAATTGGATTAGAATAAGCCTAGGGAGGACAAAAATAACCTAAATGTTCAACCAATGACACAAAATCACATATTGGATGCACAAGATTGGTTAAAAACCCTAATTGGATTAGAATAAGCCTAGGGAGGACGAAAATGACCTAAATGTTCAACCAATGACAAAAAATGACAAAAAATCACATATTGGATGCACAAGATTGGTTAAAAACCCTAATTGGATTAGAATAAGCCTATGGAGGACGAAAATGACCTAAATGTTCAACCAATGACACAAAATGACACAAAATCACATATTGGATGCACAAGATTGGTTAAAAATCCTAATTGGATTAGAATAAGCCTAGGGAGGACGAAAATAACCTAAAAGTTAAACCAATGACACAAAATCACATATTGGATGCACAAGATTAGTGAAAAACCCTAATTTGATTAGAATAAGCCTAGGGAGGACGAAAATGACCTAAACGTTCAACCAATGACACAAAATGACACAATATCACATATTGGATGCACAAGATTGGTTAAAAACCCTAATTGGATTAGAATAAGCCTAGGGAGGACGAAAGTGACCTAAACGTTCAACCAATGACACAAAATGTTAGAAAATCACATATTGGATGCACAAGATTGGTTAAAACCCTAATTGGATTAGAATAAGCCTAGGGAGGACGAAAGTGACCTAAACGTTCAACCAATGACACAAAATGACAGAAAATCACATATTGGATGCATAAGATTGGTTAAAAACCCTAATTGGAATAGAATAAGACTAGGGAGGACGAAAATGACCTTAATCTTCAACTAATGACACAAAATCACATATTGGATGCACAAGATTGGTTAAAAATCCTAATTGGATTAGAATAAGCCTAGGGAGGACGAAAATGACCTAAATGTTAAACCAATGACACAAAATCACATATTGGATGCACAAGATTGGTTAAAAACCCTAATTGGATTAGAATAAGCCTAGGGCGGACGAAAATGACCTAAATGTTCAACCAATGACACAAAATGACACAAAATCACATATTAGATGCACAAGATTGGTTAAAAACCCTAATTGGATTAGAATAATCCTAGGGAGGACGAAAATGACCTAAATATTCAACCAATGACACAAAATTACACAAAATCACATATTGGATGCACAAGATTGGTTAAAAACCCTAATTGGATTAGAATAAGCCTAGGGAGGACGAAAATGACCTAAATGTTCAACCAATGACACAAAATTACACAAAATAACATATTGGATGCACAAGATTGGTTAAAAACCCTAATTGGATTAGAATAAGCCTAGGGAGGACGAAAATGACCTAAATGTTCAACCAATGACACAAAATGACACAAAATCACATATTGGATTCACAAGATTGGTTAAAAACCCTAATTGGATTAGAATAGGCCTAGGGAGGACGAAAATGACCTAAATGTTCAATTAATGACACAAAATGACACGAAATCACATATTGGACGCACAAGGTTGGTTAAAAACCCTAATTGGATTAGAATAAGCCTAGGGAGGACGAAAATGACCTAAATGTTCAACCAATGACACAAAATGACACAAAATCACATATTGGATGCACAAGATTGGTTAAAAACCCTAATTGGATTAGAATAAGCCTAGGGAGGACGAAAATGACCTAAATGTCCAACCAATGACACAAAATCACATATTGGATGCACAAGATTGGTTAAAAACCTTAATTGGATTAGAATAAGCCTAGGGAGGACGAAAATGACCAAAATGTTTAACCAATGACACAAAATCACATATTGGATGCACAAGATTGGTTAAAAACCCTAATTGGATTAGAATAAGACTAGGGAGGACGAAAATGACATAAATGTTCAACCAATGACACAAAATGACACAAAATCGCATATTAGATGCAAAAGATTGGTTAAAAACCCTAATTGGATTAGAATAAGCCTAGGGAGGACGAAAATGACCTAAATGTTCAACCAATGACACAAAATCACACAAAATCACATATTAGATGCAAAAGATTGGTTAAAAACCCTAATTGGATTAGAATAAGCCTAGGGAGGACGAAAATGACCTAAATGTTCAACCAATGACACAAAATGACACAAAATCACATATTGGATGCACAAGATTGGTTAAAAACCCTAATTGGATTAGAATAAGCCTAGGGAGGACGAAAATGACCTAAATGTTCAACCAATGACACAAAATCACATATTGGATGCACAAGATTGGTTAAAAACCCTAATTGGATTAGAATAAGCCTAGCAAGGACGAAAATGACCTAAATGTTCAACCAATGACACAAAATGACACAAAATCACATATTGGATGCACAAGATTGGTTAAAAACCCTAATTGGATTAGAATAAGCCTAGGGAGGACAAAAATGACCTAAATGTTCAACCAATGACACAAAATCACATATTGGATGCACAAGATTGGTTAAAAACCCTAATTGGATTAGAATAAGCCTAGGGAGGACGAAAATGACCTAAATGTTCAACCAATGACACAAAATGACACAAAATCACATATTGGATGCGCAAGATTGGTTAAAAATCCTACTTGGATTAGAATAAGCCTAGGGAGGACGAAAATGACGTAAATGTTCAACCAATGACACAAAATGACAGAAAATCACATATTGGATGCACAAGATTGGTTAAAAACCCTAATTGGATTAGAATAAGCCTAGGGAGGACGGAAATGACCTAAATGTTCAACCAATGACACAAAATAACACAAAATCACAGATTGGATGCACAAGAATCGTTAAAAATCCTAAATGGATTAGAATAAGCCTAGAGAGGACGAAAATGACCTAAATGTTCAACCAATGACACAAAATGACACAAAATCACATAATGGATGCACAAGATTGGTTAAAAACCCTAATTGGATTATAATAAGCCTAGGGAGGACGAAAATGACCTAAATGTTCAACCAATGACACAAAATGACACAAAATCACATATTGGATGCACAAGATTGGTTAAAAATCCTAATTGGATTAGAATAAGCCTAGGGAGGATGAAAATGACCGAAATTTTAAACGAATGACACAAAATCACATACTGGGTGCACAAGATTGGTTAAAAACCCTAATTGGATTAGAATAAGCCTATGGAGGACGAAAATGACCTAAATGTTCAACCAATGACACAAAATCACATATTGGATGCACAAGATTGGTTAAAAACCCTAATTGGATTAGAATAAGCCTAGGGAGGATGAAAATGACCGAAATTTTAAACGAATGACACAAAATCACATACTGGGTGCACAAGATTGGTTAAAAACCCTAATTGGATTAGAATAAGCCTAGAGAAGACGAAAGTGACCTAAACGTTCAACCAATGACACAAAATGACAGAAAATCACATATTGGATGCATAAGATTGGTTAAAAACCCTAATTGGAATAGAATAAGACTAGGGAGGACGAAAATGATCTTAATCTTCAACTAATGACACAAAATGACACAAAATCACATATTGGATGCACAAGATTGGTTAAAAAATCCTAATTGGATTAGAATAACCCTAGGGAGGACGAAAATGACCTAAATGTTAAACCAATGACACAAAATCACATATTCGATGCACAAGATTGGTTAAAAACCCTAATTCGATTAGAATAAGCCTAGGGAGGACGAAAATGTCCTAAATGTTCAACCAATGACACAAAATCACATATTGGATGCGCAAGATTGGTTAAAAATCCTAATTGGATTAGAATAAGCCTAGGGAGGATGAAAATGACCTAAATTTTAAACGAATGACACAAAATCACATACTGGGTGCACAAGATTGGTTAAAAACCCTAATTGGATTAGAATAAGCCTAGGGAGGACGAAAATGACCTAAATGTTCAATCGATGACACCAAATGACACAAAATCACATATTGGATGCACAAGATTGGTTAAAAATCCTAATTGGATTAGAATAAGCCTAGGGAGGACGAAAATGACCTAAATGTTAAACCGATGACACAAAATCAAATATTGGGTGCACAAGATTGGTTAAAAACCCTAATTGGATTAGATTAAGCCTAGGGCGGACGAAAATGACCTACATGTTCAACCAATGACACAAAATGACACAAAATCACTAATTGGATGCAGAAGATTGGTTAAAAACCCTAATTGGATTAGAATAAGCCTAGGGAGGACGAAAATGACCTAAATGTTCTACCAATGACACAAAATCACATATTTGATGCACAAGATTGGTTAAAAACCCTAATTGGATTAGAATAAGCCTAGGGAGGACGAAAATGACCTAAATGTTCAACCAATGCCACAAAATGACACAAAATCACTAATTGGATGCAGAAGATTGGTTAAAAACCCTAATTGGATTAGAATAAGCCTAGGGAGGACGAAAATGACCTAAATGTTCTACCAATGACACAAAATCACATATTGGATTCACAAGATTGGTTAAAAACCCTAATTGGAATAGAATAAGCCTAGGGAGGACGAAAATGACCTAAATGTTCAACCAATGACACAAAAAGACACAAAATCACATATTGGATGCACAACATTGGTTAAAAACCCTAATTGGATTAGAATAAGCCTAGGGAGGCAAGAATGACCTAAATGTTCAACCAATGACACAAAATCACATATTGGATGCACAAGATTGGTTAAAAACCCTAATTGGATTAGAATAAGCCTAGGGAGGACGAAAATGACCTAAATGTTCTACCAATGACACAAAATCACATATTGGATGCACAAGATTGGTTAAAAACCCTAATTCGATTAGAATAAGCCTAGGGAGGATGAAAATGACCGAAATTTTAAACGAATGACACAAAATCACATACTGGGTGCACAAGATTGGTTAAAAACCCTAATTGGATTAGAATAAGCCTATGGAGGACGAAAATGACCTAAATGTTCAACCAATGACACAAAATCACATATTGGATGCACAAGATTGGTTAAAAACCCTAATTCGATTAGAATAAGCCTAGGGAGGACGAAAATGTCCTAAATGTTCAACCAATGACACAAAATGACACAAAATCACATATTGGATGCGCAAGATTGGTTAAAAATCCTAATTGGATTAGAATAAGCCTAGGGAGGATGAAAATGACCTAAATTTTAAACGAATGACACAAAATCACATACTGGGTGCACAAGATTGGTGAAAAACCCTAATTGGATTAGAATAAGCCTAGGGAGGACGAAAATGACCTAAATGTTCAACCAATGACACCAAATGACACAAAATCACATATTGGATGCACAAGATTGGTTAAAAATCCTAATTGGATTAGAATAAGCCTAGGGAGGACGAAAATGACCTAAATGTTAAACCGATGACACAAAATCACATATTGGGTGCACAAGATTGGTTAAAAACCCTAATTGGATTAGAGTAAGCCTAGGGAGGACGAAAATGACCTAAATGTTCAACTAATGACACAAAAAGACAGAAAATCACATATTGGATGCACAAGATTGGTTAAAAACCCTAATTGGATTAGAATAAGCCTATGGAGTACGAAAATGACCTAAATGTTCAACCAATGACACAAAATGACACAAAATCACATATTGGATGCACAAGATTGGTTAAAAACCCTAATTCGATTAGAATAAGCCTAGGGAGGACGAAAATGACCTAAATGTTCAACCAATGAAACAAAATGACACAAAATCACATATTGGATGCGCAAGATTGGTTAAAAATCCTACTTGGATTAGAATAAGCCTAGGGAGGACGAAAATGACCTAAATGTTCAACCAATGACACAAAATGACACAAAATCACATATTGGATGCACAAGATTGGTTAAAAACCCTAATTGGATTAGAATAAGCCTAGGGAGGAAGAAAATGATCTAAATGTTCAACCAATGACACAAAATCACATATTGGATGCACAAGATTGGTTAAAAACCCTAATTGGATTAGAATAAGCCTAGGGAGGACGAAAATGACCTAAATGTTCAACCAATGACACAAAATGACACAAAATCACATATTGGATGCACAAGATTGGTTAAAAACCCTAATTGGATTAGAATAAGCCTAGGGAGGACGAAGATTACCTAAATATGCAACCAATGACACAAAATCAAATATTCGTTGCACAAGATTGGTTAAAAACCCTAATTGGATTAGAATCAGCCTAGGGAGGACGAAAATGACCTAAATGTTCAACCAATGACACAAAATCACATATTGGATGCACAAGATTGGTTAAAAACCCTAATTGGATTAGAATAAGCCTAGGGAGGACGAAAATGACCTAAATGTCCAACCAATGACACAAAATCACATATTGGATGCACAAGATTGGTTAAAAACCTTAATTGGATTAGAATAAGCCTAGGGAGGACGAAAATGACCAAAATGTTTAACCAATGACACAAAATCACATATTGGATGCACAAGATTGGTTAAAAACCCTAATTGGATTAGAATAAGACTAGGGAGGACGAAAATGACATAAATGTTCAACCAATGACACAAAATGACACAAAATCGCATATTAGATGCAAAAGATTGGTTAAAAACCCTAATTGGATTAGAATAAGCCTAGGGAGGACGAAAATGACCTAAATGTTCAACCAATGACACAAAATCACACAAAATCACATATTAGATGCAAAAGATTGGTTAAAAACCCTAATTGGATTAGAATAAGCCTAGGGAGGACGAAAATGACCTAAATGTTCAACCAATGACACAAAATGACACAAAATCACATATTGGATGCACAAGATTGGTTAAAAACCCTAATTGGATTAGAATAAGCCTAGGGAGGACGAAAATGACCTAAATGTTCAACCAATGACACAAAATCACATATTGGATGCACAAGATTGGTTAAAAACCCTAATTGGATTAGAATAAGCCTAGCAAGGACGAAAATGACCTAAATGTTCAACCAATGACACAAAATGACACAAAATCACATATTGGATGCACAAGATTGGTTAAAAACCCTAATTGGATTAGAATAAGCCTAGGGAGGACAAAAATGACCTAAATGTTCAACCAATGACACAAAATCACATATTGGATGCACAAGATTGGTTAAAAACCCTAATTGGATTAGAATAAGCCTAGGGAGGACGAAAATGACCTAAATGTTCAACCAATGACACAAAATGACACAAAATCACATATTGGATGCGCAAGATTGGTTAAAAATCCTACTTGGATTAGAATAAGCCTAGGGAGGACGAAAATGACGTAAATGTTCAACCAATGACACAAAATGACAGAAAATCACATATTGGATGCACAAGATTGGTTAAAAACCCTAATTGGATTAGAATAAGCCTAGGGAGGACGGAAATGACCTAAATGTTCAACCAATGACACAAAATAACACAAAATCACAGATTGGATGCACAAGAATCGTTAAAAATCCTAAATGGATTAGAATAAGCCTAGAGAGGACGAAAATGACCTAAATGTTCAACCAATGACACAAAATGACACAAAATCACATAATGGATGCACAAGATTGGTTAAAAACCCTAATTGGATTAGAATAAGCCTAGGGAGGACGAAAATGACCTAAATGTTCAACCAATGACACAAAATGACACAAAATCACATATTGGATGCACAAGATTGGTTAAAAATCCTAATTGGATTAGAATAAGCCTAGGGAGGATGAAAATGACCGAAAATTTAAACGAATGACACAAAATCACATACTGGGTGCACAAGATTGGTTAAAAACCCTAATTGGATTAGAATAAGCCTATGGAGGACGAAAATGACCTAAATGTTCAACCAATGACACAAAATCACATATTGGATGCACAAGATTGGTTAAAAACCCTAATTGGATTAGAATAAGCCTAGGGAGAACGAAAATGACCTAAATGTTCAACCAATGACACAAAATCACATATTGGATGCACAAGATTGGCTAAAAACCCTAATTGGATTAGAATAAGCCTAGGGAGGACGATAATGACCTAAATGTTCAACCAACGACACAAAATGACACAAAATCACATATTGGATGCACAAGATTGGTTAAAAACCCTAATTCGATTAGAATAAGCCTAGGGAGGACGAAAATGTCCTAAATGTTCAACCAATGACACAAAATGACACAAAATCACATATTGGATGCGCAAGATTGGTTAAAAATCCTAATTGGATTAGAATAAGCCTAGGGAGAACGAAAATGACCTAAATGTTCAACCAATGAAACAAAATCACATATTGGATGCACAAGATTGGCTAAAAACCCTAATTGGATTAGAATAAGCCTAGGGAGGACGATAATGACCTAAATGTTCAACCAACGACACAAAATGACACAAAATCACATATTGGATGCACAAGATTGGTTAAAAACCCTAATTCGATTAGAATAAGCCTAGGGAGGACGAAAATG
>JBBPBQ010000008.1:20580554-20591856 GCA_037974755.1 Cicer yamashitae | reverse complement strand
CCTAATTGGATTAGAATAAGCCTAGGGAGAACGAAAATGACCTAAATGTTCAACCAATGAAACAAAATCACATATTGGATGCACAAGATTGGCTAAAAACCCTAATTGGATTAGAATAAGCCTAGGGAGGACGATAATGACCTAAATGTTCAACCAACGACACAAAATGACAAAAAATCACATATTGGATGCACAAGATTGGTTAAAAACCCTAATTCGATTAGAATAAGCCTAGGGAGGACGAAAATGTCCTAAATGTTCAACCAATGACACAAAATGACACAAAATCACATATTGGATGCGCAAGATTGGTTAAAAATCCTAATTGGATTAGAATAAGCCTAGGGAGGATGAAAATGACCTAAATTTTAAACGAATGACACAAAATCACATACTGGGTGCACAAGATTGGTGAAAAACCCTAATTGGATTAGAATAAGCCTAGGGAGGACGAAAATGACCTAAATGTTCAACCAATGACACCAAATGACACAAAATCACATATTGGATGCACAAGATTGGTTAAAAATCCTAATTGGATTAGAATAAGCCTAGGGAGGACGAAAATGACCTAAATGTTAAACCGATGACACAAAATCACATATTGGGTGCACAAGATTGGTTAAAAACCCTAATTGGATTAGAGTAAGCCTAGGGAGGACGAAAATGACCTAAATGTTCAACTAATGACACAAAAAGACAGAAAATCACATATTGGATGCACAAGATTGGTTAAAAACCCTAATTGGATTAGAATAAGCCTATGGAGTACGAAAATGACCTAAATGTTCAACCAATGACACAAAATGACACAAAATCACATATTGGATGCACAAGATTGGTTAAAAACCCTAATTCGATTAGAATAAGCCTAGGGAGGACGAAAATGACCTAAATGTTCAACCAATGACAGAAAATCACATATTGGATGCACAAGATTGGTTAAAAACCCTAATTGGATTAGAATAAGCCTAGGGAGGACAAAAATGACCTAAATGTTCAACCAATGACACAAAATCACATATTGGATGCACAAGATTGGTTAAAAACCCTAATTGGATTAGAATAAGCCTAGGGAGGACGAAAATGACCTAAATGTTCAACCAATGACACAAAATCACATAATGGATGCACAAGATTGGTTAAAAACCCTAATTGGATTAGAATAAGCCTAGCGAGGACGAAAATGACCTAAATGTTCAACCAATGACACAAAATCACATATTGGATGCACAAGATTGGTTAAAAACCCTAATTGGATTAGAATAAGCCTAGGGAGGACAAAAATGACCTAAATGTTCAACCAATTACACAAAATCACATATAGGATGCACAAGATAGGTTAAAAACCCTAATTGGATTAGAATAAGCCTAGGGAGGACGAAAATGACCTAAATGTTCAACCAATGACACAAAATCACATATTGGATGCACAAGATTGGTTAAAAACCCTAATTGGATTAGAATAAGCCTAGGGAGGACGAAAATGACCTAAATGTTCAACCAATGACACAAAATGACACTAAATCACATATTGGATGCACAAGATTGGTTAAAAACCCTAATTGGATTGGAATAAGCCTAGGGAGGACGAAAATGACCTAAATGTTCAACCAATGACACAAAATGACAAAAAATCACATATTGGATGCACAAGATTGGTTAAAAACCCTAATTGGATTAGAATAAGCCTAGGGAGGACGAAAATGACCTAAATGTTTAACCAATGACACAAAATCACATATTGGATGCACAAGATTGGTTAAAAACCTTAATTGGATTAGAATAAGCCTAGGGAGGTTGAAAATGACCTAAATGTTCAACCAATGACACAAAATCACATATTGGATGCACAAGATTGGTTAAAAACCCTAATTGGATTAGAATAAGCCTAGGGAGGACGAAAATGACCTAAATGTTCAACCAATGACACAAAATGACACAAAATCACATATTGGATGCACAAGATTGGTTTAAAACCCTAATTGAATTAGAATAAGCCTAGGGAGGACGAAAATGACCTAAATGTTCAACCAATGACACAAAATCACATATTGGATGCACAAGATTGGTTAAAAACCCTAATTGGATTAGAATAAGCCTAGGGAGGACGAAAATGACCTAAATGTTCAACCAATGACACAAAATCACATATTGGATGCACAAGATTCGTTAAAAATCGTAATTGTATTCGAATAAGCCTAGGGAGGACGAAAATGACCTAAATGTTCAACCAATGACACAAAATCACATATTGGATGCACAAGATTGGTTAAAAACCCTAATTGGATTAGAATAAGCCTAGGGAGGACGAAAATGACCTAAATGTTCAACCAATGACACAAAATCACATATTGGTTGCACAAGATTAGTTAAAATCCCTAATTGGATTAGAATAAGCCTAGGGAGGACGGAAATGACCTAAATGTTCAACCAATGACACAAAATCACATATTGGATGCACAAGATTGGTTAAAAACCCTAATTGGATTAGAATAAGCCTAGGGAGGACGAAAATGACCTAAATGTTCAACCAATGACACAAAAATGACACAAAATCACATATTGGATGCACAAGATTGGTTAAAAACCCTAATTGGATTAGAATAAGCCTAGGGAGAACGAAAATGACCTAAATGTTCAACCAATGACACAAAATCACATATTGGATGCACAAGATTAGCTAAAAACCCTAATTGGATTAGAATAAGCCTAGGGAGGACCAAAATGACCTAAATGTTCTACCAATGACACAAAATCACATATTGGATGCACAAGATTGGTTAAAAACCCTAATTGGATTAGAATAAGCCTAGGGAGGACGAAAATGACCTAAATGTTCAACCAATGACACAAAAAGACACAAAATCACATATTGGATGCACAAGATTGGTTAAAAATCCTAATTGGATTAGAATAAGCCTAGGGAGGACGAAAATGACCTAAATGTTAAACCAATGACACAAAATCACATATTGGATGCACAAGATTGGTTAAAAACCCTAATTGCATTAGAATAAGCCTAGGGGGGACGAAAATGACCTAAACGTTCAACCAATGACACAAAATGACACGAAATCACTAATTGGATGCAGAAGATTGGTTAAAAACCCTAATTGGATTAGAATAAGCCTAGGGAGGACGAAAATGACCTAAATGTTCTACCAATGACACAAAATCACATATTGGATGCACAAGATTGGTTAAAAACCCTAATTGGATTAGAATAAGCCTAGGGAGGACGAAAATAACCTAAATGTTCAACCAATGACACAAAAAGACACAAAATCACATATTGGATGCACAAGATTGGTTAAAAACCCTAATTGGATTAGAATAAGCCTATGGAGGCAAGAATGACCTAAATGTTCAACCAATGACACAAAATCACATATTGGATGCACAAGATTGGTTAAAAACCCTAATTAGATTAGAATAAGCCTATGGAGGACGAAAATGACCTAAATGTTCAACCAATGACACAAAATGACACAAAATCACATATTGGATGCACAAGATTGGTTAAAAACCCTAATTCGATTAGAATAAGCCTAGGGAGGACGAAAATGACCTAAATGTTCAACCAATGACACAAAATCACATATTGGTTGCACAAGATTGGTTAAAAACCCTAATTGGATTAGAATAAGCCTAGGGAGGACGAAAATGACCTAAATGTTTAACCAATGACACAAAATCACATATTGGATGCACAAGATTGGTTAAAAACCCTAATTGGATTAGAATAAGCCTAAGGAGGACGAAAATGACCTAAATGTTCAACCAATGACACAAAATCACATATTGGATGCACAAGATTGATTAAAAACCCTAATTGGATTAGAATAAGCCTAGGGAGGAGGAAAATGACCTAAATGTTCAACCAATGACACAAAATCACATATTGGATGCACAAGATTGGTTAAAAACCCTAATTGGATTAGAATAAGCCTAGGGAGGACGAAAATGACCTAAATGTTCAACCAATGACACAAAATCACATATTGGATGCACAAGATTGGTTAAAAACCCTAATTGGATTAGAATTAGCCTAGGGAGGACGAAAATGACCTAAATGTTCAACCAATGACACCAAATCACATATTGGATGCACAAGATTGGTTAAAAACCCTAATTGGATTAGAATAAGCCTAGGGAGGACGAAAATGACCTAAATGTTCAACCAATGACACAAAATCACATATTGGATGCACAAGATTGGTTAAAAACCCTAATTGGATTAGAATAAGCCTAGGGAGGACGAAAATGACCTAAATGTTCAACCAATGACACAAAATGACACAAAATCACATATTGGATGCACAAGTTTTGTTAAAAACCCTAATTGGATTAGAATAAGCCTAGTAAGGACGAAAATGACCTAATTGGGTTACCAATGAAATAAAATCACTTATTATATGCACAAGATTGGTTAAAAACCCTAATTGGATTAGAATAAGACTAGGGAGGACAAAAATGACCTAAATGTGCAACCAATGACACAAAATCACATATTGGATGCACAAGATTGGTTAAAAACCCTAATTGGATTAGAATAAGCCTAGGGAGGACGAAAATGACCTAAATGTTCAACCAATGACACAAACTGACACAAAATCACTAATTGGATGCAGAAGATTGGTTAAAAATCCTAATTGGATTAGAATAAGCCTAAGGAGGATGAAAATGACCTAAATTTTAAACGAATGACACAAAATCACATACTGGGTGCACAAGATTGGTTAAAAACCCTAATTGGATTAGAATAAGCCTAGGGAGGACGAAAATGACCTAAATGTTCAACCAATGACACCAAATGACACAAAATCACATATTGGATGCACAAGATTGGTTAAAAATCCTAATTGGATTAGAATAAGCCTAGGGAGGACGAAAATGACCTAAATGTTAAACCAATGACACAAAATCACATATTGGGTGCACAAGATTGGTTAAAAACCCTAATTGGATTAGAATAAGCCTAGGGAGGACGAAAATGACCTAAATGTTCAACTAATGACACAAAAAGACACAAAATCACATATTGGGTGCACAAGATTGGTTAAAAACCCTAATTGGATTAGAATAAGCCTAGGGAGGCAAGAATGACCTAAATGTTCAACCAATGACACAAAATCACATATTGGATGCACAAGATTGGTTAAAAACCCTAATTGGATTAGAATAAGCCTAAGGAGGACGAAAATGACCTAAATGTTCTACCAATGACACAAAATCACATATTGGATGCACAAGATTGGTTAAAAACCCTAATTGGATTAGAATAAGCCTAGGGAGGACGAAAATGACCTAAATGTTCAACCAATGACACAAAAAGACAGAAAATCACATATTGGATGCACAAGATTGGTTAAAAACCCTAATTGGATTAGAATAAGCCTAGGGAGGACGAAAATGACCTAAATGTTCTACCAATGACACAAAATCACATATTGGATGCACAAGATTGGTTAAAAACCCTAATTCGATTAGAATAAGCCTAGGGAGGATGAAAATGACCGAAATTTTAAACGAATGACACAAAATCACATACTGGGTGCACAAGATTGGTTAAAAACCCTAATTGGATTAGAATAAGCCTATGGAGGACGAAAATGACCTAAATGTTCAACCAATGACACAAAATCACATATTGGATGCACAAGATTGGTTAAAAACCCTAATTGGATTAGAATAAGCCTAGGGAGAACGAAAATGACCTAAATGTTCAACCAATGACACAAAATCACATATTGGATGCACAAGATTGGCTAAAAACCCTAATTGGATTAGAATAAGCCTAGGGAGGACGATAATGACCTAAATGTTCAACCAACGACACAAAATGACACAAAATCACATATTGGATGCACAAGATTGGTTAAAAACCCTAATTCGATTAGAATAAGCCTAGGGAGGACGAAAATGTCCTAAATGTTCAACCAATGACACAAAATGACACAAAATCACATATTGGATGCGCAAGATTGGTTAAAAATCCTAATTGGATTAGAATAAGCCTAGGGAGGATGAAAATGACCTAAATTTTAAACGAATGACACAAAATCACATACTGGGTGCACAAGATTGGTTAAAAACCCTAATTGGATTAGAATAAGCCTAGGGAGGACGAAAATGACCTACATGTTCAACCAATGACACAAAGTCACATACTGGGTGCACAAGATTGGTTAAAAACCCTAATTGGATTAGAATAAACCTAGGGAGGACGAAAATGACCTAAATGATCAACCAGTGACACAAAATGACACAAAATCACATATTGGATACACAAGATTGGTTAAAAACCCTAATTGGGTTAGAATAAGCCTAGGGAGGACGGAAATGACCTAAATGTTCAACCAATGACGCAAAATGACACAAAATCACATATTGGATGCACAAGATTGGTTAAAAACCCTAATTGGATAAGAATAAGCCTAGCGAGGACGAAAATGACCTAAATGTTCAACCAATGACACAAAATGACACAAAATAACATATTGGATGCACAAGATTGGTTAAAAACCCTAATTGGATTAGAATAAGCCTAGCGAGGACGAAAATGACCTAAATGTTCAACCAATGACACAAAATGACACAAAATCACATATTGGATGCACAAGATTGGTTAAAAACCCTAATTCGATTAGAATAAGCCTAGGGAGGACGAAAATGACCTAAATGTTCAACCAATGACACAAAATCACATATTGGTTGCACAAGATTGGTTAAAAACCCTAATTGGATTAGAATAAGCCTAGGGAGGACGAAAATGACCTAAATGTTCAATCAATGACACAAAATCATATATTGGATGCACAAGATTGGTTAAAAACCCTAATTTGATTAGAATAAGCCTAGGAAGGACGACAATGACCTAAATGTTCAATCAATGACACAAAATGACACAAAATCACATATTGAATGCACAAGAATGGTTAAAAACCCTAATTGGATTAGAATAAGCCTAGGGAGGACGAAAATGACCTAAATGTTCAACCAATGACACAAAATGACACAAAATCACATATTGGATGCACAAGATTGGTTAAAAACCCTAATTGGATTAGAATAAGCCTGGGGTGGACGAAAATGACCTAAATGTTCAACCAATGACACAAAATCACATATTGGATGCACAAGATTGGTTAAAAACCCTAATTGGATTAGAATAAGCCTAGGGAGGACGAAAATGACCTAAATGTTCAACCAATGACGTAAAATCACATATTGGATGCACAAGATTGGTTAAAAACCCTAATTGGATTAGAATAAGCCTAGGGAGGACGAAAATGACCTAAATGTTCAACCAATGACACAAAATGACACAAAATCACATATTGGATGCACAAGATTGGTTAAAAACCCTAATTGGATTAGAATAAACCTAGAGTGGACGAAAATGACCTAAATGTTCAACCAATGACACAAAATCACATATTGGATGCACAAGATTGGTTAAAAACCCTAATTGGATTAGAATAAGCCTAGGGAGGACGAAAATGACCTAAATGTTCAACCAATGACACAAAATGACACAAAATCACATATTGGATGCACAAGATTGGTTAAAAACCCTAATTGGATTAGAATAACTCTAGGGAGGACGAAAATGACCTAAATGTTCAACCAATGACACAAAATCACATATTGGATGCACAAGATTGGTTAAAAACCCTAATTGGATTAGAATAAGCCTAGGGAGGACGAAAATGACCTAAATGTTAAACCAATGACACAAAATGACATATTGGGTGCACAAGATTGGTTAAAAACCCTAATTGGATTAGAATAAGCCTAGAGAGGACGAAAATGACCTAAATGTTCAACCAATGACACAAAATGACACAAAATCACATATTGGATGCACAAGATTGGTTAAAAACCCTAATTGGATTAGAATAAGCCTAGGGAGGACGAAAGTGACCTAAACGTTCAACCAATGACACAAAATGACAGAAAATCACATATTGGATGCATAAGATTGGTTAAAAACCCTAATTGGAATAGAATAAGACTAGGGAGGACGAAAATGACCTTAATCTTCAACTAATGACACAAAATCACATATTGGATGCACAAGATTGGTTAAAAATCCTAATTGGATTAGAATAAGCCTAGGGAGGACGAAAATGACCTAAATGTTAAACCAATGACACAAAATCACATATTGGATGCACAAGATTGGTTAAAAACCCTAATTGCATTAGAATAAGCCTAGGGGGGACGAAAATGACCTAAACGTTCAACCAATGACACAAAATGACACGAAATCACTAATTGGATGCAGAAGATTGGTTAAAAACCCTAATTGGATTAGAATAAGCCTAGGGAGGACGAAAATGACCTAAATGTTCTACCAATGACACAAAATCACATATTGGATGCACAAGATTGGTTAAAAACCCTAATTGGATTAGAATAAGCCTAGGGAGGACGAAAATAACCTAAATGTTCAACCAATGACACAAAAAGACACAAAATCACATATTGGATGCACAAGATTGGTTAAAAACCCTAATTGGATTAGAATAAGCCTATGGAGGCAAGAATGACCTAAATGTTCAACCAATGACACAAAATCACATATTGGATGCACAAGATTGGTTAAAAACCCTAATTAGATTAGAATAAGCCTATGGAGGACGAAAATGACCTAAATGTTCAACCAATGACACAAAATGACACAAAATCACATATTGGATGCACAAGATTGGTTAAAAACCCTAATTCGATTAGAATAAGCCTAGGGAGGACGAAAATGACCTAAATGTTCAACCAATGACACAAAATCACATATTGGATGCGCAAGATTGGTTAAAAATCCTAATTGGATTAGAATAAGCCTAGGGAGGATGTAAATGACCTTGATGTTACACCAATGACACAAAATCACATATTGGATGCACAAGATTGGTGAAAAACCCTAATTGGATTAGAATAAGCCTAGGGAGGACGGAAATGACCTAAATGTTCAACCAATGACACAAAATGACACAAAATCACAGATTGGATGCACAAGAATCGTTAAAAATCCTAATTGGATTAGAATAAGCCTAGGGAGGACGAAAATGACCTAAATGTTCAACCAATGCCACAAAATGACAAAAAATCAGATATTGGATGCACAAGATTTGTTAAAAACCCTAATTGGATTAGAATAAGCCTAGGGAGGACAAAAATGACCTAAATGTTCAACCAATGACACAAAATGACACAAAATCAAATATTGGATGCGCTAGATTGGTTAAAAATCCTAATTGGATTAGAATAAGCCTAGGGAGGATGAAAATGACCTAAATTTTAAACGAATGACACAAAATCACATACTGGGTGCACAAGATTGGTTAAAAACCCTAATTGGATTAGAATAAGCCTAGGGAGGACGAAAATGACCTAAATGTTCAATCGATGACACCAAATGACACAAAATCACATATTGGATGCACAAGATTGGTTAAAAATCCTAATTGGATTAGAATAAGCCTAGGGAGGACGAAAATGACCTAAATGTTAAACCGATGACACAAAATCAAATATTGGGTGCACAAGATTGGTTAAAAACCCTAATTGGATTAGATTAAGCCTAGGGCGGACGAAAATGACCTACATGTTCAACCAATGACACAAAATGACACAAAATCACTAATTGGATGCAGAAGATTGGTTAAAAACCCTAATTGGATTAGAATAAGCCTAGGGAGGACGAAAATGACCTAAATGTTCTACCAATGACACAAAATCACATATTTGATGCACAAGATTGGTTAAAAACCCTAATTGGATTAGAATAAGCCTAGGGAGGACGAAAATGACCTAAATGTTCAACCAATGCCACAAAATGACACAAAATCACTAATTGGATGCAGAAGATTGGTTAAAAACCCTAATTGGATTAGAATAAGCCTAGGGAGGACGAAAATGACCTAAATGTTCTACCAATGAAACAAAATCACATATTGGATTCACAAGATTGGTTAAAAACCCTAATTGGATTAGAATAAGCCTAGGGAGGACGAAAATGACCTAAATGTTCAACCAATGACACAAAAAGACACAAAATCACATATTGGATGCACAACATTGGTTAAAAACCCTAATTGGATTAGAATAAGCCTAGGGAGGCAAGAATGACCTAAATGTTCAACCAATGACACAAAATCACATATTGGATGCACAAGATTGGTTAAAAACCCTAATTGGATTAGAATAAGCCTAGGGAGGACGAAAATGACCTAAATGTTCAACCAATGACACAATCACATATTGGATGCACAAGATTGGTTAAAATCTCTAATTGGATTAGAATAAGCCTAGGGAGGACGAAAATGACCTAAATGTTCAACCAATGACACAAAATCACATATTGGATGCACAAGATTGGTTAAAAACCCTAATTGGATTAGAATAAGCCTAGGGAGGACAAAAATGACCTAAATGTTCAACCAATTACACAAAATCACATATAGGATGCACAAGATAGGTTAAAAACCCTAATTGGATTAGAATAAGCCTAGGGAGGACGAAAATGACCTAAATGTTCAACCAATGACACAAAATCACATATTGGATGCACAAGATTGGTTAAAAACCCTAATTGGATTAGAATAAGCCTAGGGAGGACGAAAATGAACTAAATGATCAACCAATGACACAAAATGACACAAAATCACATATTGGATGCACAAGATTGGTTAAAAACCCTAATTGGATTAGAATAAGCCTAGGGAGAACGAAAATGACCTAAATGTTCAACCAATGACACAAAATCACATATTCGATGCACAAGATTGGCTAAAAACCCTAATTGGATTAGAATAAGCCCTGGGAGGACGAAAATGACCTAAATGTTCAACCAATGACACAAAATGACACAAAATCACATATTGGATGCACAAGATTGGTTAAAAATCCTAATTGGATTAGAATAAGCCTAGGGAGGACGAAAATAACCTAAAAGTTAAACCAATGACACAAAATCACATATTGGATGCACAAGATTAGTTAAAAACCCTAATTTGATTAGAATAAGCCTAGGGAGGACGAAAATGACCTAAACGTTCAACCAATGACACAAAATGACACAAAATCACATATTGGATGCACAAGATTGGCGAAAAACCCTAATTGGATTAGAATAAGCCTAGGGAGGACGAAAGTGACCTAAACGTTCAACCAATGACACAAAATGACAGAAAATCACATATTGGATGCACAAGATTGGTTAAAACCCTAATTGGATTAGAATAAGCCTAGGGAGGACGAAAGTGACCTAAACGTTCAACCAATGACACAAAAT
>JBBPBQ010000008.1:20553140-20577012 GCA_037974755.1 Cicer yamashitae | reverse complement strand
AAAATCACATATTGGATGCACAAGATTGGTTAAAACCCTAATTGGATTAGAATAAGCCTAGGGAGGACGAAAGTGACCTAAACGTTCAACCAATGACACAAAATGACACAAAATCACATATTGGATGCATAAGATTGGTTAAAAACCCTAATTGGAATAGAATAAGACTAGAGAGGACGAAAATGACCTTAATCTTCAACTAATGACACAAAATGACACAAAATCACATATTAGATGCACAAGATTGGTTAAAAATCCTAATTGGATTAGAATAAAACTAGGGAGGACGAAAATGACCAAAATGTTAAACCAATGACACAAAATCACATATTGGATGCACAAGATTGGTTAAAAACTCTAATTGGATTAGAATAAGCCTAGGGGGGACGAAAATGACCTAAACGTTCAACCAATGACACAAAATCACTAATTGGATGCAGAAGATTGGTTAAAAACCCTAATTGGATTAGAATAAGCGTAGGGAGGATGAAAATGACCTAAATGTTCTACCAATGACACAAAATCACATATTGGATGCACAAGATTGGTTAAAAACCCTAATTGGGTTAGAATAAGCCTAGGGCGGACGAAAATGACCTAAATGTTCAACAATTGACACAAAATGACACAAAATCACTAATTGGATGCAGAAGATTGGTTAAAAACCCTAATTGGATTAGAATAAGCCTAGGGAGGACGAAAATGACCTAAATGTTCTACCAATGACACAAAATCACATATTGGATGCACAAGATTGGTTAAAAACCCTAATTGGATTAGAATAAGCCTAGGGAGGCAAGAATGACCTAAATGTTCAACCAATGACACAAAATCACATACTGGGTGCACAAGATTGGTTAAAAACCCTAATTGGATTAGAATAAGCCTATGGAGGACGAAAATGACCTAAATGTTCAACCAATGACACAAAATGACACAAAATTACATATTGGATGCACAAGATTGGTTACAAATCCTAATTGGATTAGAATAAGCCTAGGGAGGACGAAAATGACATAAATGTTAAACCAATGACACAAAATGACACAAAATCACATATTGGATGCACAAGATTGGTTAAAAACCCTAATTGGATTAGAATAAGCCTAGGGAGAACGAAAATGGCCTAAATGTTCAACCAATGACACAAAATCACATATTGGATGCACAAGATTGGCTAAAAACCCTAATTGGATTAGAATAAGCCTAGGGAGGACGAAAGTGACCTAAATGTTCTACCAATGACACAAAATCACATATTGGATGCACAAGATTGGTTAAAAACCCTAATTGGATTAGAATAAGCCTAGGGAGGACGAAAATGACCTAAATGTTCAACCAATGACACAAAAAGACACAAAATCACATATTGGATGCACAACATTGGTTAAAAACCGTAATTGCATTAGAATAAGCCTAGGGAGGCAAGAATGACCTAAATGTTCAACCAATGACACAAAATGACACAAAATCACATATTGGATGCACAAGATTGGTTAAAAATCCTAATTGGATTAGAATAAGCCTAGGGAGGACGAAAATAACCTAAAAGTTAAACCAATGACACAAAATCACATATTGGATGCACAAGATTAGTTAAAAACCCTAATTTGATTAGAATAAGCCTAGGGAGGACGAAAATGACCTAAACGTTCAACCAATGACACAAAATGACACAAAATCACATATTGGATGCACAAGATTGGCGAAAAACCCTAATTGGATTAGAATAAGCCTAGGGAGGACGAAAGTGACCTAAACGTTCAACCAATGACACAAAATGACAGAAAATCACATATTGGATGCACAAGATTGGTTAAAACCCTAATTGGATTAGAATAAGCCTAGGGAGGACGAAAGTGACCTAAACGTTCAACCAATGACACAAAATGACAGAAAATCACATATTGGATGCATAAGATTGGTTAAAAACCCTAATTGGAATAGAATAAGACTAGGGAGGACGAAAATTAGCTTAATCTTCAACTAATGACACAAAATGACACAAAATGACACAAAATCACATATTGGATGCACAAGATTGGTTAAAAATCCTAATTGGATTAGAATAAGCCTATGGAGGACGAAAATGACCTAAATGTTAAACCAATGACACAAAATCACATATTGGATGCACAAGATTGGTTAAAAACCCTAATTGGATTAGAATAAGCCTAGGGAGGACGAAAATGACCTAAATGTTCAACCAATGACACAAAATGACACAAAATCACATATTGGATGCACAAGATTGGTTAAAAACCCTAGCTGGATTAGTAAAAGCCTAGGGAGGACGAAAATGACCTAAATGTTCAACCACTGACACAAAATCACATATTGGATGCACAAGATTGGTTAAAAACCCTAATTAGATTAGAATAAGCCTAGGGAGAACGAAAATGACCTAAATGTTCAACCAATGACACAAAATGACCCAAAATCACATATTGGATGCACAAGATTGGTTAAAAACCCTAATTGGATTAGAATAAGCCTAGGGAGGACGAAATTGACCTAAATGTTCAACCAATGACACAAAATGACACAAAATCACATATTGGATGCACAAGATTGGTTAAAAACCGTAATTGGATTTGAATAAGCCTAGGGAGGACGAAAATGACCTAAATGTTCAACCAATGTAACAAAATCACATATTGGATACCCAAGATTGGTTAAAAACCCTAATTGGATTAGAATAAGCCTAGGGAGGACGAAAATGACCTAAATGTTCAACCAATGACACAAAATGACACAAAATCACATATTGGATGCACAAGATTGGTTAAAAACCCTAATTGGATTAGAATAAGCCTAGGGAGGACGAAAATGACCTAAATGTTCAACCAATGACACAAAACAACACATAATCACATATTGGATGCACAAGATTGGTTAAAAACCCTAATTGGATTAGAATAAGCCTGTGGAGGACGAAAATGACCTAAATGTTCAACCAATGACACAAAATCACATATTGGACGCACAAGATTGGTTAAAAACGCTAATTGGATTAGAATAAGCCTAGGGAGGACGAAAATGACCTAAATTTTCAACCAATGACACCAAATCACATATTGGATGCACAAGATTGGTTAAAAACCCTAATTGGATTAGAATAAGCCTAGGGAGGACGAAAATGACCTAAATGTTCAACCAATGACACAAAATGACACAAAATCACATATTGGATGCACAAGATTGGTTAAAAACCCTAATTGGATTAGAATAAGCCTAGGGAGGACGAAAATGACCTAAATGTTCAAACAATGACACATAATGACACAAAATCACATATTGGATGCACAAGATTGGTTAAAAACCCTAATTGGATTAGAATAAGCCTAGGGAGGACGAAAATGACCTAAATGTTCAACCAATGACACAAAATGACACAAAATCACATATTGGATGCACAAGATTGGTTAAAAATCCTAATTAGATTAGAATAAGCCTAGGGAGGACGAAAATGACCTAAATGTTCAACCAATGACACAAAATGACACAAAATCACATATTGGATGCACAAGATTGGTTAAAAACCCTAATTGGATTAGAATAAGCCTAGGGAGGACGAAAATGACCTAAATGTTCAACCAATGACACAAAATTATATATTGGATGCACAAGATTGGTTAAAAACCCTAATTGGATTAGAATAAGCCTAGGGAGGACGAAAATGACCTAAATGTTCAACCAATGACACAAAATGACACAAAATCACATATTGGATGCACAAGATTGGTAAAAACCTTAATTGGATTAGAATAAGCCTAGGGAGGACGAAAATGACCTAAATGTTCAACCAATGACACAAAATGACACAAAATCACATATTGGATGCACAAGATTGGTTAAAAACCCTAATTGGATTAGAATAAGCCTAGGGAGGACGAAAATGACCTAAATGTTCAACCAATGACACAAAATGACACAAAATCACATATTGGATGCACAAAATTGGTTTAAAACCCTAATTGGATTGGAATAAGCCTAGGGAGGACGAAAATGACCTAAATGTTCAACCAATGACACAAAATCACATATTGGATGCACAAGATTGGTTAAAAACCCTAATTGGATTAGAATAAGCCTAAGGAGGACGAAAATGACCTAAATGTTCAACCAATGATACAAAATGACACAAAATCACATATTGGATGCACAAGATTGGTTAAAAACCCTAATTGGATTAGAATAAGCCTAGGGAGGACGAAAATGACCTAAATGTTCTACCAATGACACAAAATCACATATTGGATGCACAAGATTGGTTAAAAACCCTAATTGGATTAGAATAAGCCTAGGGAGGACGAAAATGACCTAAATGTTCAACCAATGACACAAAATGACCCAAAATCACATATCGGATGCACAAGATTGGTTAAAAACCCTAATTGGATTAGAATAAGCTTAGGGAGGACGGAAATGACCTAAATGTTCAACCAATGACACAAAATCACATATTGGATGCACAAGATTGGTTAAAAACCCTAATTGGATTAGAATAAGCCTAAGGAGGACGAAAATGACCTAAATGTTCAACCAATGATACAAAATGACACAAAATCACATATTGGATGCACAAGATTGGTTAAAAACCCTAATTGGATTAGAATAAGCCTAGGGAGGACGAAAATGACCTAAATGTTCAACCAATGACACAAAATCCCATATTGGATGCACAAGATTGGTTAAAAACCCTAATTGGATTAGAATAAGCCTAAGGAGGACGAAAATGACCTAAATGTTCAACCAATGACACAAAATCACATATTGGATGCACAAGATTGGTTAAAAACCCTAATTGGATTAGAATAAGCCTAGGGAGAACGAAAATGACCTAAATGTTCAACCAATGACACAAAATCACATATTGGATGCACAAGATTGGCTAAAAACCCTAATTGGATTAGAATAAGCCTAGGGAGGACGATAATGACCTAAATGTTCAACCAACGACACAAAATGACACAAAATCACATATTGGATGCACAAGATTGGTTAAAAACCCTAATTCGATTAGAATAAGCCTAGGGAGGACGAAAATGACCTAAATGTTCAACCAATGACACAAAATGACACAAAATCACATATTGGATGTGCAAGATTGGTTAAAAATCCTAATTGGATTAGAATAAGCCTAAGGAGGACGAAAATGACCTAAATGTTCAACCAATGACACAAAATGACAC
Organism: Cicer yamashitae; assembly: GCA_037974755.1. Lineage (NCBI taxonomy): Eukaryota > Viridiplantae > Streptophyta > Magnoliopsida > Fabales > Fabaceae > Cicer > Cicer yamashitae. The sequence goes on along the minus strand of JBBPBQ010000008.1, from coordinate 20,571,817 downwards.
AAAATCACATATTGGATGCACAAGATTGGTTAAAAACCCTAATTGGATTAGAATAAGCCTAGGGAGGACGGAAATAACCTAAATGTTCAACCAATGACACAAAATGACACAAAATCACAGATTGGATGCACAAGAATCGTTAAAAATCCTAATTGGATTAGAATAAGCCTAGGGAGGACGAAAATGACCTAAATGTTCAACCAATGACACAAAATGACACAAAATCACATATTGGATGCACAAGATTGGTTAAAAACCCTAATTGGATTAGAATAAGCCTATGGAGGACAAAAATGACCAAAATGTTCAACCAATGACACAAAATCACATATTGGATGCACAAGATTGGTTAAAAATCCTAATTGGATTAGAATAAGCCTAGGGAGGACGAAAATGACCTAAATGTTCAACCAATGACACAAAATGACAAAAAATCAGATATTGGATGCACAAGATTGGTTAAAAACCCTAATTGGATTAGAATAAGCCTAGGGAGGACGAAAATGACCTAAATGTTCTACCAATGACACAAAATCACATATTGGATGCACAAGATTGGTTAAAAACCCTAATTGGATTAGAATAAGCCTAGGGAGGACGAAAATGACCTAAATGTTCAACCAATGACACAAAAAGACACAAAATCACATATTGGATGCACAAGATTGGTTAAAAACCCTAATTGGATTAGAATAAGCCTTTGGAGAACGAAAATGACCTAAATGTTCAACCAATGACACAAAATGACACAAAATCACATATTGGATGCACAAGATTGGTTAAAAACCCTAATTCGATTAGGATAAGCCTAGGGAGCACAAAAATGACCTAAATGTTCAACCAATGACACAAAATGACACAAAATCACATATTGGATGTGCAAGATTGGTTAAAAATCCTAATTGGATTAGAATAAGCCTAAGGAGGACGAAAATGACCTAAATGTTCAACCAATGACACAAAATCACATATTGGATGCACAAGATTGGTTAAAAACCCTAATTGGATTAGAATAAGCCTAGGGAGGACGAAAATGACCTAAATGTTCAACCAATGACATAAAATGACACAAAATGACATATTGGATGCACAAGATTGGTTAAAAACCCTAATTTGATTAGAATAACCCTAGGGAGGACGAAAATGACCTAAATGTTCAACCAATGACACAAAATCACATATTGGATGCACAAGATTGGTTAAAAACCCTAATTGGATTAGAATAAGCCTAGGGAGGACAAAAATGACCTAAATGTTCAACCAATGACACAAAATGACACAAAATCACGTATTGGATGCACAAGATTGGTTAAAAACCCTAATTGGATTAGAATAAGCCTAGGGAGGACGAAAATGACCTAAATGTTCAACCAATGACACAAAATGACACAAAATCACATATTGGATGCACAAGATTGGTTAAAAACCCTAATTGGATTAGAATATGCCTAGGGAGGACCAAAATGACCTAAATGTTCAACCAATGACACATAATGACACAAAATCACATATTGGATGCACAAGATTGGTTAAAAACCCTAATTGGATTAGAATAAGCCTAGGGAGGACGAAAATGACCTAAATGTTCAACCAATGACACAAAATGACACAAAATCACATATTGGATGCACAAGATTGGTTAAAAACCCTAATTGGATTAGAATAAGCCGAGGGAGGACGAAAATGACCCAAATGTTCAACCAATGACACAAAATGACACAAAATCACATATTGGATGCACAAGATTGGTTAAAAACCCTAATTGGATTAGAATAAGCCTAGGGAGGACGAAAATGACCTAAATGTTCAACCAATGACACAAAATGACACAAAATCACATATTGGATGCACAAGATTGGTTAAAAACCCTAATTGGATTAGAATAAGCCTAGGGAGGACGAAAATGACCTAAATGTTCAACCAATGACACAAAACAACACATAATCACATATTGGATGCACAAGATTGGTTAAAAACCCTAATTGGATTAGAATAAGCCTGTGGAGGACGAAAATGACCTAAATGTTCAACCAATGACACAAAATCACATATTGGACGCACAAGATTGGTTAAAAACGCTAATTGGATTAGAATAAGCCTAGGGAGGACGAAAATGACCTAAATTTTCAACCAATGACACCAAATCACATATTGGATGCACAAGATTGGTTAAAAACCCTAATTGGATTAGAATAAGCCTAGGGAGGACGAAAATGACCTAAATGTTCAACCAATGACACAAAATGACACAAAATCACATATTGGATGCACAAGATTGGTTAAAAACCCTAATTGGATTAGAATAAGCCTAGGGAGGACGAAAATGACCTAAATGTTCAACCAATGACACAAAATGACACAAAATCACATATTGGATGCACAAGATTGGTTAAAAACCCTAATTGGCGTAGAATAAGCCTAGGGAGGACAAAAATGACCTAAATGTTCAACCAATGACACAAAATCACATATTGGATGCACAAGATTGGTTACAAATCATAATTGGATTAAAATAACCCTAGGGAGGACGAAAATGACCTAAATGTTCAACCAATGACACAAAATCACATATTGGATGCACAGGATTGGTGAAAAACCCTAATTGGATTAGAATAAGCCTGGTGAGGACGAAAATGACCTAAATGTTCAACCAATGACACAAACTAACACAAAATCACATATCGGAAGCACAAGATTGGTTTAAAACCCTAATTGGATTAGAATAAGCCTAGGGGGAACGAAAATGACCTAAATGTTCAACCAATGACACAAAATCAGATACTGGATGCACAAGATTGGTTAAAAACCCTAATTGGATTAGAATAAGCCTAGGGAGGACGAAAATGACCTAAATGTTCAACCAATGACACAAAATGACACAAAATCACATATTGGATGCACAAGATTGGTTAAAAAACCTAATTGGATTAGAATAAGCCTAGGGAGGACGAAAATGACCAAAATGTTCAACCAATGACACAAAATCACATATTGGATGCACAAGATTGGTTAAAAACCCTAATTGGATTAGAATAAGCCTAGGGAGGACGAAAATGACCTAAATGTTCAACCAATGACACAAAAAGACACAAAATCACATATTGGATGCACAAGATTGGTTAAAAACCCTAATTGGATTAGAATAAGCCTAGGGAGGACGAAAATGACCTAAATGTTCAACCAATGACACAAAAAGACACAAAATCACATATTGGATGCACAAGATTGGTTAAAAATCCTAATTGGATTAGAATAAGCCTAGGGAGGACGAAAATGACATAAATGTTAAACCAATGACACAAAATGACACAAAATCACATATTGGATGCACAAGATTGGTTAAAAACCCTAATTGGATTAGAATAAGCCTAGGGAGAACGAAAATGACCTAAATGTTCAACCAATGACACAAAATCACATATTGGATGCACAAGATTGGCTAAAAACCCTAATTGGATTATAATAAGCCTAGGGAGGACGAAAATGACCTTAATGTTCTACCAATGACACAAAATCACATATTGGATGCACAAGATTGGTTAAAAACCCTAATTGGATTAGAATAAGCCTAGGGAGGACGAAAATGGCCTAAATGTTCAACCAATGACACAAAAAGACACAAAATCACATATTGGATGCACAAGATTGGTTAAAAACCCTAATTGGATTAGAATAAGCCTATGGAGGACGAAAATGACCTAAATGTTCAACCAATGACACAAAATGACACAAAATCACATATTGGATGCACAAGATTGGATAAAAACCCTAATTGGATTAGAATAAACCTAGGGTGGACGAAAATGACCTAAATGTTCAACCAATGACACAAAATCACATATTGGATGCACAAGATTGGTTAAAAACCCTAATTGGATTAGAATAAGCCTAGGGAGGACGAAAATGACCTAAATGTTCAACCAGTGACACAAAATGACACAAAATCACATATTGCATGCACAAGATTGGTTAAAAACCCTAATTGGATTAGAATAGGCCTAGGGAGGACGAAAATGACCTAAATGTTATACCAATGACACAAAATGACACAAAATCACATATTGGATGCACATGATCGGATAAAAACCCTAATTGGATTAGAATAAGCCTAGGGAGGACCAAAATGACCTAAATGTTCAACCAATGACACAAAAGGACACAAAATCACATATTGGATGCACAAGATTGGTTAAAAACCCTAATTGGATTAGAATAAGCCTAGGGAGGACGAAAATGACCTAAATGTTCAACCAATGACACAAAATGACACAAAATCACATATTGGATGCACAAGATTGGTTAAAAACCCTAATTGGATTAGAATAAGCCTAGGGAGGACGAAAATGACCTAAATGTTCAACCAAAGACACAAAATGACACAAAATCACATATTGGATGCACAAGATTGGTTAAAAACCCTAATTTGATTAGAATAAGCCTAGGGAGGACGTAAATGACTTAAATGTTCAACCAATGACACAAAATGACACAAAATCACATATTGGATGCACAAGATTGGTTAAAAACCCTAATTGGATTAGAATAAGCCTAGGGAGGACGAAAATGACCTAAATGTTCAACCAATGACACAAAATGACACAAAATCACATATTGGATGCACAAGATTGGTTAAAAACCCTAATTGGATTAGAATAAGCCTAGGGAGGACGGAAATCACCTAAATGTTCAATCAATGACACAAAATGACACAAAATCACATTGGATGCACAAGATTGGTTAAAAACGCTAATTGGATAAGGATAAGCCTAGGGAGGACGAAAATGACCTAAATGTTCAACCAATGACACAAAATGACACAAAATCACATATTGGATGCACAAGATTGGTTAAAAATCCTAATTGGATTAGAATAAGCCTAGGGAGGATGAAAATGACCTAAATGTTAAACCGATGACACAAAATCACATACTGGGTGCACAAGATTGGTTAAAAACCCTAATTGGATTAGAATAAACCTAGGGAGGACGAAAATGACCTAAATGTTCAACCAATGACACAAAATGACACAAAATCCCATATTGGATGCACAAGATTGGTTAAAAATCCTAATTGAATAAGAATAAGCCTAGGGAGGACGAAAATGACCTAAATGTTCAACCAATGACACAAAATGACACAAAATCACATATTGGATGCACAAGATTGGTTAAAAACCCTAATTGGATTAGAATAAGCCTAGGGAGGACGAAAATGACCTAAATGTTCAACCAATGACATAAAATGACACAAAATCACATATTGGATGCACAAGATTGGTTAAAAATCCTAATTGGATTAGAATAAGCCTAGGGAGGATGAAAATGACCTAAATGTTAAACCGATGACACAAAATCACATACTGGGTGCACAAGATTGGTTAAAAACCCTAATTGGATTAGAATAAACCTAGGGAGGACGAAAATGACCTAAATGTTCAACCAATGACACAAAATGACACAAAATCCCATATTGGATGCACAAGATTGGTTAAAAATCCTAATTGGATAAGAATAAGCCTAGGGAGGACGAAAATGACCTAAATGTTCAACCAATGACACAAAATGACACAAAATCACATATTGGATGCACAAGATTGGTTAAAACCCCTAATTGGATTAGAATAAGCCTAGGGAGGACGAAAATGACCTAAATGTTCAACCAATGACACAAAATGACACAAAATCACATATTGGATGCATAAGATTGGTTAAAAACCCTAATTGGATTAGAATAAGCCTAGGGAGGACGAAAATGACCTAAATGTTCAACCAATGACACAATCACATATTGGATGCACAAGATTGGTTAAAAACCCTAATTGGATTAGAATAAGCCTAGGAAGGACGAAAATGACCTAAATGTTCAACCAATGACACAAAATGACACAAAATCACATATTGGATGCATAAGATTGGTTAAAAACCCTAATTGGATTAGAATAAGCCTAGGGAGGACGAAAATGACCTAAATGTTCAACCCATGACACAATCACATATTGGATGCACAAGATTGGTTAAAAACGTTAATTGGATTAGAAAAAGCCTAGGGAGGAAGAAAATGACCTAAATGTTCAACCAATGACACAAAATGGCATAAAATCACATATTGGATGCACAAGATTGGTTAAAAACTCTAATTGGATTAGAATAAGCCTAGGAAGGACGAAAATGACCTAAATGTTCAACCAATGACACAAAATGACACAAAATCACATATTGGATGCACAAGATTGGTTAAAAACCCTAATTGGATTAGAATAAGCCTAGGGAGGACGAAAATGACCTAAATGTTCAACAAATGACACAAAATGACACAAAATCACATATTGGATGGACAAGATTGGTTAAAAACCCTAATTGGATTAGAATAAGCCTAGGGAGGACGAAAATGACCTAAATGTTCAACCAATGACACAAAATGACACAAAATCACATATTGGATGCACAAGATTGGTTAAAAACCCTAATTGGATTAGAATAAGCCGAGGGAGGACGAAAATGACCCAAATGTTCAACCAATGACACAAAATGACACAAAATCACATATTGGATGCACAAGATTGGTTAAAAACCCTAATTGGATTAGAATAAGCCTAGGGAGGACGAAAATGACCTAAATGTTCAACCAATGACACAAAATGACACAAAATCACATATTGGATGCACAAGATTGGTTAAAAACCCTAATTGGATTAGAATAAGCCTAGGGAGGACGAAAATGACCTAAATGTTCAACCAATGACACAAAACAACACATAATCACATATTGGATGCACAAGATTGGTTAAAAACCCTAATTGGATTAGAATAAGCCTGTGGAGGACGAAAATGACCTAAATGTTCAACCAATGACACAAAATCACATATTGGACGCACAAGATTGGTTAAAAACGCTAATTGGATTAGAATAAGCCTAGGGAGGACGAAAATGACCTAAATTTTCAACCAATGACACCAAATCACATATTGGATGCACAAGATTGGTTAAAAACCCTAATTGGATTAGAATAAGCCTAGGGAGGACGAAAATGACCTAAATGTTCAACCAATGACACAAAATGACACAAAATCACATATTGGATGCACAAGATTGGTTAAAAACCCTAATTGGATTAGAATAAGCCTAGGGAGGACGAAAATGACCTAAATGTTCTACCAATGACACAAAATGACATATTGGATGCACAAGATTGGTTAAAAACCCTAATTGGATTAGAATAAGCCTAGGGAGGACGAAAATGACCTAAATGTTCAACCAATGACACAAAAAGACACAAAATCACATATTGGATGCACAAGATTGGTTAAAAATCCTAATTGGATTAGAATAAGCCTAGGGAGGACGAAAATGACATAAATGTTAAACCAATGACACAAAATGACACAAAATCACATATTGGATGCACAAGATTGGTTAAAAACCCTAATTGGATTAGAATAAGCCTAGGGAGAACGAAAATGACCTAAATGTTCAACCAATGACACAAAATCAAATATTGGATGCACAAGATTGGTTAAAAACCCTAATTGGATTAGAATAAGCCTAGGGAGGACGAAAATGACCTAAATGTTCAACCAATGACACAAAATGACACAAAATAACATATTGGATGCACAAGATTGGTTAAAAACCTTAATTGGATTAGAATAAGCCTAGGGAGGACGAAAATGACCTAAATGTTCAACCAATGACACAAAATGACACAAAATCACATATTGGATGCACAAGATTGGTTAAAAACCCTAATTCGATTAGAATAAGCCTAGGGAGGACGAAAATGACCTAAATGTTCAACCAATGACACAAAATGACACAAAATCACATATTGGATGTGCAAGATTGGTTAAAAATCCTAATTGGATTAGAATAAGCCTAAGGAGGACGAAAATGACCTAAATGTTCAACCAATGACACAAAATGACACAAAATCACATATTGGATGCACAAGATTGGTTAAAAACCCTAATTGGATTAGAATAAGCCTAGGGAGGACGGAAATGACCTAAATGTTCAACCAATGACACAAAATGACACAAAATCACATATTGGATGCACAAGAATCGTTAAAAATCCTAATTGGATTAGAATAAGCCTAGGGAGGACGAAAATGACCTAAATGTTCAACCAATGACACAAAATGACACAAAATCACATATTGGATGCGCAAGATTGGTTAAAAATCCTAATTGGATTAGAATAAGCCTAGGGAGGACGAAAATGACCTAAATGTTCAACCAATGACACAAAATGACACAAAATCACATATTGGATGCACAAGATTGGTTAAAAACCCTAATTTGATGAGAATAAGCCTAGGGCGGACGAAAATGACCTAAATGTTCAACCAATGACACAAAATGACACAAAATCACATATTGGATGCACAAGATTGGTTAAAAATCCTAATTGGATTAGAATAAGCCTAGGGAGGATGAAAATGACCTAAATTTTAAACGAATGACACAAAATCACATACTGGGTGCACAAGATTGGTTAAAAACCCTAATTGGATTAGAATAAACCTAGGGAGGACGAAAATGACCTAAATGTTCAACCAATGACACAAAATGACACAAAATCACATATTGGATGCACAAGATTGGTTAAAAATCCTAATTGGATTAGATTAAGCCTAGGGAGGATGAAAATGACCTAATTTTAAACGAATGACACAAAATCACATACTGGGTGCACAAGATTGGTTAAAAACCCTAATTGGATTAGAATAAGCCTAGGGAGGACGAAAATGACCTAAATGTTCAACCAATGACACAAAATGACACAAAATCACATATTGGATGCACAAGATTGGTTAAAAATCCTAATTGGATTAGAATAAGCCTAGGGAGGATGAAAATGACCTAAATTTTAAACGAATGACACAAAATCACATACTGGGTGCACAAGATTGGTTAAAAACCCTAATTGGATTAGAATAAGCCTATGGAGGACGAAAATGACCTAAATGTTCAACCAATGACACAAAATGACACAAAATGACACAAAATCACATATTGGATGCACAAGATTGGTTAAAAATGCTAATTGGATTAGAATAAGCCTAGGGAGGACGAAAATGACATAAATGTTAAACCAATGACACAAAATGACACAAAATCACATATTGGATGCACAAGATTGGTTAAAAACCCTAATTGGATTAGAATAAGCCTAGGGCGGACGAAGATAACCTAAATGTTCAACCAATGACACAAAATGACACAAAATCACATATTGGATGCACAAGATTGGTTAAAAATCCTAATTGGATTAGAATAAGCCTAGGGAGGATGAAAATGACCTAAATTTTAAACGAATGACACAAAATCACATACTGGGTGCACAAGATTGGTTAAAAACCCTAATTGGATTAGAATAAGCCTAGGGAGGACGAAAACGACCTAAATGTTCAACCAATGACACAAAATGACACAAAATCACATATTGGATGCACAAGATTAGTTAAAAACCCTAATTGGATTAGAATAAGCCTAGGGAGGACGGAAATCACCTAAATGTTCAATCAATGACACAAAATGACACAAAATCACATTGGATGCACAAGATTGGTTAAAAACGCTAATTGGATAAGGATAAGCCTAGGGAGGACGAAAATGACCTAAATGTTCAACCAATGACACAAAATGACACAAAATCACATATTGGATGCACAAGATTGGTTAAAAATCCTAATTGGATTAGAATAAGCCTAGGGAGGATGAAAATGACCTAAATGTTAAACCGATGACACAAAATCACATACTGGGTGCACAAGATTGGTTAAAAACCCTAATTGGATTAGAATAAACCTAGGGAGGACGAAAATGACCTAAATGTTCAACCAATGACACAAAATGACACAAAATCCCATATTGGATGCAGAAGATTGGTTAAAAATCCTAATTGGATAAGAATAAGCCTAGGGAGGACGAAAATGACCTAAATGTTCAACCAATGACACAAAATGACACAAAATCACATATTGGATGCACAAGATTGGTTAAAAACCCTAATTGGATTAGAATAAGCCTAGGGCGGACGAAGATAACCTAAATGTTCAACCAATGACACAAAATGACACAAAATCACATATTGGATGCACAAGATTGGTTAAAAATCCTAATTGGATTAGAATAAGCCTAGGGAGGATGAAAATGACCTAAATTTTAAACGAATGACACAAAATCACATACTGGGTGCACAAGATTGGTTAAAAACCCTAATTGGATTAGAATAAGCCTATGGAGGACGAAAATGACCTAAATGTTCAACCAATGACACAAAATGACACAAAATCACATATTGGATGCACAAGATTGGTTAAAAATCTTAATTGGATTAGAATAAGCCTAGGGAGGACGAAAATGACATAAATGTTAAACCAATGACACAAAATGACACAGAATCACATATTGGATGCACAAGATTGGTTAAAAACCCTAATTGGATTAGAATAAGCCTAAGCAGAACGAAAATGACCTAAATGTTCAACCAATGTCACAAAATCACATATTGGATGCACAAGATTGGCTAAAAACCCTAATTGGATTAGAATAAGCCTTGGGAGGACGAAATTGACCTAAATGTTCAACCAATGACACAAAATGACACAAAATCACATATTGGATGCACAAGATTGGTTAAAAATCCTAATTGGATTAGAATAAGCCTAGGGAGGACGAAAATAACCTAAAAGTTAAACCAATGACACAAAATCACATATTGGATGCACAAGATTAGTTAAAAACCCTAATTTGATTAGAATAAGCCTAGGGAGGACGAAAATGACCTAAACGTTCAACCAATGACACAAAATGACACAAAATCACATATTGGATGCACAAGATTGGCGAAAAACCCTAATTGGATTAGAATAAGCCTAGGGAGGACGAAAGTGACCTAAACGTTCAACCAATGACACAAAATGACAGAAAATCACATATTGGATGCACAAGATTGGTTAAAACCCTAATTGGATTAGAATAAGCCTAGGGAGGACGAAAGTGACCTAAACGTTCAACCAATGACACAAAATGACAGAAAATCACATATTGGATGCATAAGATTGGTTAAAAACCCTAATTGGAATAGAATAAGACTAGGGAGGACGAAAATTAGCTTAATCTTCAACTAATGACACAAAATGACACAAAATGACACAAAATCACATATTGGATGCACAAGATTGGTTAAAAATCCTAATTGGATTAGAATAAGCCTATGGAGGACGAAAATGACCTAAATGTTAAACCAATGACACAAAATCACATATTGGATGCACAAGATTGGTTAAAAACCCTAATTGGATTAGAATAAGCCTAGGGAGGACGAAAATGACCTAAATGTTCAACCAATGACACAAAAAGACACAAAATCACATATTGGATGCACAAGATTGGTTAAAAACCCTAATTGGATTAGAATAAGCCTATGGAGGACGAAAATGACCTAAATGTTCAACCAATGACACAAAATGACACAAAATCACATATTGGATGCACAAGATTGGTTAAAAATCCTAATTGGATTAGAATAAGCCTAGGGAGGACGAAAATGACATAAATGTTAAACCAATGACACAAAATCACATATTGGATGCACAAGATTGGTTAAAAACCCTAATTGGATTAGAATAAGCCTAGGGAGAACGAAAATGACCTAAATGTTCAACCAATGACACAAAATCAAATATTGGATGCACAAGATTGGCTAAAAACCCTAATTGGATTAGAATAAGCCTTGGGAGGACGAAAATGACCTAAATGTTCAACCAATGACACAAAATGACACAAAATCACATATTGGATGCACAAGATTGGTTAAAAATCCTAATTGGATTAGAATAAGCCTAGGGAGGACGAAAATAACCTAAAAGTTAAACCAATGACACAAAATCACATATTGGATGCACAAGATTAGTTAAAAACCCTAATTTGATTAGAATAAGCCTAGGGAGGATGAAAATGACCTAAACGTTCAACCAATGACACAAAATGACACAAAATCACATATTGGATGCACAAGATTGGTTAAAAACCCTAATTGGATTAGAATAAGCCAAGGGGGGACGAAAATGACCTAAATGTTCAACCAATGACACAAAATGACACAAAATCACATATTGGATGCACAAGATTGGTTAAAAATCCTAATTGGATTAGAATAAGCCTAGGGAGGATGAAAATGACCTAAATTTTAAACGAATGACACAAAATCACATACTGGGTGCACAAGATTGGTTAAAAACCCTAATTGGATTAGAATAAGCCTATGGAGGATGAAAATGACATAAATGTTAAACCAATGACACAAAATCACATATTGGGTGCACAAGATTGGTTAAAAACCCAATTTGGATTAGAATAAGCCTAGGGAGGACGTAAATGACCTAAATGTTCAACCAATGACACAAAATGACACAAAATCACATATTGGATGCACAAGATTGGTTAAAAACCCTAATTGGATTAGAATAAGCCTAGGGAGAACGAAAATAACCTAAATGTTCAACCAATGACACAAAATCACATATCTGATGCACAAGATTGGCTAAAAACCCTAATTGGATTAGAATAAGCCTTGGGAGGACGAAAATGACCTAAATGTTCAACCAATGACACAAAATGACACAAAATCACATATTGGATGCACAAGAGTGGTTAAAAACCCTAATTGGATTAGATTAAGCCTAGGGAGGACGAAAGTGACCTAAACGTTCAACCAATGACACAAAATGACAGAAAATCACATATTGGATGCACAAGATTGGTTAAAAACCCTAATTGGATTAGAATAAGCCTAGGGAGGACGAAAGTGACCTAAACGTTCAACCAATGACACAAAATGACAGAAAATCACATATTGGATGGATAAGATTGGTTAAAAACCCTAATTGGAATAGAATAAGACTAGGGAGGACGAAAATGACCTTAATCTTCAACTAATGACACAAAATGACACAAAATCACATATTGGATGCACAAGATTGGTTAAAAAATCCTAATTGGATTAGAATAACCCTAGGGAGGACGAAAATGACCTAAATGTTAAACCAATGACACAAAATCACATATTGGATGCACAAGATTGGTTAAAAACCCTAATTGGATTAGAATAAGCCTAGGGGGGACGAAAATGACCTAAACGTTCAACCAATGACACAAAATGACACAAAATCACTAATTGGATGCAGAAGATTGGTTAAAAACCCTAATTGGAATAGAATAAGCCTAGGGAGGACGAAAATGACCTAAATGTTCTACCAATGACACAAAATCACATATTGGATGCACAAGATTGGCTAAAAACCCTAATTGGATTAGAATAAGCCTTGGGAAGACGAAAATGACCTAAATGTTCAACCAATGACACAAAATGACACAAAATCACATATTGGATGCACAAGATTGGTTAAAAATCCTAATTGGATTAGAATAAGCCTAGGGAGGACGAAAATGACATAAATGTTAAACCAATGACACAAAATGACACAAAATCACATATTGGATGCACAAGATTGGTTAAAAACCCTAATTGGATTAGAATAAGCCTAGGGAGAACGAAAATGACCTAAATGTTCAACCAATGACACAAAATCAAATATTGGATGCACAAGATTGGCTAAAAACCCTAATATGATTAGAATAAGCCTTGGGAGGACGAAAATGACCTAAATGTTCAACCAATGACACAAAATGACACAAAATCACATATTGGATGCACAAGATTGGTTAAAAATCCTAATTGGATTAGAATAAGCCTAGGGAGGACGAAAATGACCTAAATGTTAAGCCAATGACACAAAATCACATATTGGATGCACAAGATTGGTTAAAAACCCTAATTGGATTAGAATAAGCCTAGGGAGGACGAAAATGACCTAAATGTTCAACCAATGACACAAAATGACACAAAATCACATATTGGATGCATAAGATTGGTTAAAAACCCTAATTGGATTAGAATAAGCCTAGGGAGGACGAAAATGACCTAAATGTTCAACTAATGACTCAAAATCACATATTGGATGCACAAGATTGGTTAAAAACCCTAATTGGATTAGAATAAGCCTAGGGAGGACGAAAATGACCTAAATGTTCAACCAATGACACAAAATCACATATTGGATGCACAAGATTGGTTAAAAACCCTAATTGGATTAGAATAAGCCTAGGGAGGACAAAAATGACGTAAATGTTCAACCAATGACACAAAATCACATATAGGATGCACAAGATTGGTTAAAACCCCTAATTGGATTAGAATAAGCCTAGGGAGGACGAAAATGACCTAAATGTTCAACCAATGACACAAAATGACACAAAATCACATATTGGATGCACAAGATTGGTTAAAAACCCTAATTGGATTAGAATAAGCCTAGGGAGGACGAAAATGACCTAAATGTTCAACCAATGATACAAAATGACATAAAATCACATATTCGATGCACAAGATTTGTTAAAAACCCTAATTGGATAAGAATAACCCAAGGGAGGACGAAAATGACCTAAATGTTCAACCAATGACATAAAATCACATATTGGATGCACAAGATTGGTTAAAAACCCTAATTGGATTAGATTAAGCCTAGGGAGGACGAAAATGACCTAAATGTTCAACCAATGACACCAAATGACACAAAATCACATATTGGATACACAAGATTGGTTAAAAACCCTAATTGGATTAGATTAAGCCTAGGGAGGACGAAAATGACCTAAATGTTCAACCAATGACACCAAATGACACAAAATCACATATTGGATACACAAGATTGGTTAAAAACACTAATTGGATTAGATTAAGCCTAGGGAGGACGAAAATGACCTAAATGTTCAACCAATGACACAAAATGACACAAAATCACATATTCGATGCACAAGATTGGTTAAAAACCTTATTTGGATTAGAATAAGCCTAGGGAGGACGAAAATGACCTAAATCTTCAACCAATGACACAAAATGACACAAAATCACATATTGGATGCACTAGATTTGTTAAAAACCCTAATTGGATTAGAATAAGCCTAGGGTGGACGAAAATGACCTAAATCTTCAACCAATGACACAAAATGACACAAAATCACATATTGCATGCACAATATTTGGTTAAAAACCTTAATTGGATTAGAATAAGCCTTGGGAGGACGAAAATGACCTAAATGTTCAACCAATGACACAAAATGACACAAAATCACATATTCGATGCACAAGATTGGTTAAAAACCTTATTTGGATTAGAATAAGCCTAGGGAGGACGAAAATGACCTAAATGTTCAACCAATGACACAAAATGACACAAAATCACATATTCGATGCACAAGATTGGTTAAAAACCTTATTTGGATTAGAATAAGCCTAGGGAGGACGAAAATGACCTAAATCTTCAACCAATGACACAAAATGACACAAAATCACATATTGGATGCACAAGATTGGTTAAAAACCCTAATTGGATTAGAATAAGCCTAGGGAGGACGATAATGACCTAAATGTTCAACCAATGACACAAAATGACACAAAATCACATATTGGATGCACAAGATTTGTTAAAAACCCTAATTCGATTAGAATAAGCCTAGGGAGGACGAAAATGACCTAAATGTTCAACCAATGACACAAAATGACACAAAATCACATATTGGATGCACAAGATTGGTTAAAAATCCTAATTGGATTAGAATAAGCCTAGGGAGGACGAAAATGACCTAAATGTTAAACCAATGACACAAAATCACAGATTGGGTGCACAAGATTGGTTAAAAACCCTAATTGGATTAGAATAAGCCTAAGGCGGACGAAAATGACCTAAATGTTCAACCAATGACACAAAATCACAGATCGGATGCACAAGATTGGTTAAAAACCCTAATTGGATTAGAATAAGCCTAGGGAGGACGAAAATGACCTAAATGTTCAACCAATGACACAAAATGACACAAAATCCCATATTGGATGCACAAGATTGGTTAAAAACCCTAATTGGATTAGAATAAGCCTAGGGCGGACGAAAATGACCTAAATGTTCAACCAATGACACAAAATCACATACTGGGTGCACAAGATTGGTTAAAAACCCTAATTGGATTAGAATAAACCTAGGGAGGACGAAAATGACCTAAATGTTCAACCAATGACACAAAATGACACAAAATCACATATTGGATGCACAAGATTGGTTAAAAATCCTAATTGGATTAGATTAAGCCTAGGGAGGATGAAAATGACCTAATTTTAAACGAATGACACAAAATCACATACTGGGTGCACAAGATTGGTTAAAAACCCTAATTGGATTAGAATAAGCCTAGGGAGGACGAAAATGACCTAAATGTTCAACCAATGACACAAAATGACACAAAATCACATATTGGATGCACAAGATTGGTTAAAAATCCTAATTGGATTAGAATAAGCCTAGGGAGGATGAAAATGACCTAAATTTTAAACGAATGACACAAAATCACATACTGGGTGCACAAGATTGGTTAAAAACCCTAATTGGATTAGAATTAGCCTATGGAGGACGAAAATGACCTAAATGTTCAACCAATGACACAAAATGACACAAAATCACATATTGGATGCACAAGATTGATTAAAAATCCTAATTGGATTAGAATAAGCCTAGGGAGGACGAAAATGACATAAATGTTAAACCAATGACACAAAATGACACAAAATCACATATTGGATGCACAAGATTGGTTAAAAACCCTAATTGGATTAGAATAAGCCTAGGGAGAACGAAAATGACCTAAATGTTCAACCAATGACACAAAATCAAATATTGGATGCACAAGATTGGTTAAAAACCCTAATTGGATTAGAATAAGCCTAGGGAGGACGAAAATGACCTAAATGTTCAACCAATGACACAAAATGACACAAAATCACATATTGGGTGCACAAGATTGTTTAAAAACCCTAATTGGAATAGAATAAGCCTAGGGAGGACGAAAATGACCTAAATGTTCAACCAATGACACAAAATCACATATTGGATGCACAAGATTGGTTAAAAACCCTAATTGGATTAGAATAAGCCTAGGGAGGACGAAAATGACCTAAATGTTCAACCAATGACACAAAATGACATATTGGATGCACCAGATTGGTTAAAAACCCTAATTGGATTAGAATAAGCCTAGAGAGGAGGAAAATGACCTAAATGTTCAACCAATTACACAAAATGACACAAAATCACATATTGGATGCACAAGATTGGTTAAAAACCCTAATTGGATTAGAATAAGCATAGGGAAGACGAAAATGACCTAAATGTTCAACCATTGACACAAAATCACATATTGGAGGCACAAGATTGGTTAAAAAACCTAATTGGATTACAATAAGCCTAGGGAGTACGAAAATCACCTAAATGTTCAACCAATGACACAAGATGACACAAAATCACATATTGGTTGCACAAGATTGGTTAAAAATGCTAATTGGATTAGAATAAGCCTAGGAAGGACGAAAATGACCTAAATGTTCAACCAATGACACAAAATGATACAAAATCACATATTGGATGCACAAGATTGGTTAAAAACCCTAATTGGATTAGAATAAGCCTAGGGAGGACGAAAATGACCTAAATCTTCAACCAATGACACAAAATGACACAAAATCACATATTGGATGCACAAGATTTGTTAAAAACCCTAATTGGATTAGAATAAGCCTAGGGTGGACGAAAATGACCTAAATCTTCAACCAATGACACAAAATGACACAAAATCACATATTGGATGCACAATATTTGGTTAAAAACCTTAATTGGATTAGAATAAGCCTTGGGAGGACGAAAATGACCTAAATGTTCAACCAATGACACAAAATCACATATTCGATGCACAAGATTGGTTAAAAACCTTATTTTGATTAGAATAAGCCTAGGGAGGACGAAAATGACCTAAATGTTCAACCAATGACACAAAATGACACAAAATCACATATTGGATGCACAAGATTGGTTAAAAACCCTAATTGGATTAGAATAAGCCTAGGGAGGACGAAAATGACCTAAATGTTCAACCAATGACACAAAATGACACAAAATCACATATTGGATGCACAAGATTGGTTAAAAACCCTAATTGGATTAGAATAAGACAAGGGAGGATGAAAATGACCTCAATGTTCAACTAGTGACACAAAATCACATATTGGATACACAAGTTTGGTTAAAAACCTAATTGGATTAGAATAAGCCAGGGAGGACGAAAATGACCTAAATGTTCAACCAATGACACAAAATGACACAAAATCACATATTGGATGCACAAGATTGGTTAAAAACCCTAATTTGATTAGAATAAGCCTAAGGAGGACGAAAATGACCTAAATGGTCAACTAATGACACAAAATCACATATAGGATGCACAAGATTGGTTAAAAACCCTAATTGGATTAGAATAACCCTAGGGAGGACGAAAATGACCTAAATGTTCAACCAATGACACAAAATGACACAAAATCACATATTGGATGCACAAGATTGGTTAAAAACCCTAATTGGATTAGAATAAGCCTAGGGAGGATGAAAATGACCGAAATTTTAAACGAATGACACAAAATCACATACTGGGTGCACAAGATTGGTTAAAAACCCTAATTGGATTAGAATAAGCCTAGGGAGGACGAAAATGACCTAAATGTTCAACCAATGA
>JBBPBQ010000008.1:20515882-20553130 GCA_037974755.1 Cicer yamashitae | reverse complement strand
AAAATCACATATTGGATGCACAAGATTGGTTAAAAACCCTAATTGGATTAGAATAAGCCTATGGAGTACGAAAATGACCTAAATGTTCAACCAATGACACAAAATGACACAAAATCACATATTGGATGCACAAGATTGGTTAAAAACCCTAATTCGATTAGAATAAGCCTAGGGAGGACGAAAATGACCTAAATGTTCAACCAATGACACAAAATGACACAAAATCATATATTGGATGCGCAAGATTGGTTAAAAATCCTAATTGGATTAGAATAAGCCTAGGGAGGATGAAAATGACCTAAATTTTAAACGAATGACACAAAATCACATACTGGGTGCACAAGATTGGTTAAAAACCCTAATTGGATTAGAATAAGCCTAGGGAGGACGAAAATGACCTAAATGTTCAACCAATGACACAAAAAGACACAAAATCACATATTGGATGCACAAGATTAGTTAAAAACCCTAATTGGATTAGAATAAGCCTAGGGCGGACGAAAATGAGCTAAATGTTCAACCAATGACACAAAATCACAGATCAGATGCACAAGATTCGTTAAATACCCTAATTGGATTAGAATAAGCCTTGGGAGGACGAAAATGACCAAAATGTTCAACCAATGACACAAAATCACATATTGGATGCACAAGATTGGTTAAAAATCCTAATTGGATTAGAATAAGCCTAGGGAGGATGAAAATGACCTAAATTTTAAACGAATGACACAAAATCACATACTGGGTGCACAAGATTGGTTAAAAACCCTAATTGGATTAGAATAAGCCTAGGGAGGACGAAAATGACCTAAATGTTCTACCAATGACACAAAATGACACAAAATCACATATTGGATGCACAAGATTGGTTAAAAACCCTAATTGGATTAGAATAAGCCTAGGGAGGACAAAAATGACCTAAATGTTCAACCAATGACACAAAATGACACAAAATCACATATTGGATGCACAAGATTGGTTAAAAACCCAAATTGGATTAGAATAAGCCTAGGGAGGACGAAAATGACCTAAATGTTCAACCAATGACACAAAAAGACACAAAATCACATATTGGATGCACAAGATTGGTTAAAAACCCTAATTGGATTAGAATAAGCCTAGGGAGGCAAGAATGACCTAAATGTTCAACCAATGACACAAAATCACATATTGGATGCACAAGATTGGTTAAAAACCCTAATTGGATTAGAATAAGCCTAGGGAGGACGAAAATGACATAAATGTTCAACCAATGACACAAAATGACACAAAATCACATATTGGATGCACAAGATTGGTTAAAAACCGTAATTGGATTAGAATAAGCCTAGGGAGGACGAAAATGACCTAAATGTTCAACCAATGACACAAAATCATTTATTAGATGCACAAGATTGGTTAAAAACCCTAATTGGATTAGAATAAGCCTAGGGAGGACGAAAATGACCTAAATGTTCAACCAATGACACAAAATCACATATTGGATGCACAAGATTGGTTAAAAACCCTAATTGGAGTAGAATAAGCCTAGGGAGAATGAAAATGACCTAAATGTTCAACCAATGACATAAAATGACACAAAATCACATATTGGATGCACAAGATTGGTTAAAAACCCTAATTGGATTAGAATAAGCCTAGGGAGGATGAAAATGACCTAAATGTTCAACCAATGACACAAAATGACACAAAATCACATATTGGATGCGCAAGATTGGTTAAAAATCCTAATTGGATTAGAATAAGCCTAGGGAGGATGAAAATGACCGAAATTTTAAACGAATGACACAAAATCACATACTGGGTGCACAAGATTGGTTAAAAACCCTAATTGGATTAGAATAAGCCTAGGGAGGACGAAAATGACCTAAATGTTCAACCAATGAAACAAAATGACACAAAATCACAGATTGGATGCACAAGAATCGTTAAAAATCCTAATTGGATTAGAATAAGCCTAGGGAGGACGAAAATGACCTAAATGTTCAACCAATAACACGAAATGACACAAAATCACATATTGGATGCACAAGATTTGTTAAAAACCCTAATTGGATTAGAATAAGCCTAGGGAGGACGAAAATGACCTAAATGTTCAACCAATGACACAAAATGACACAAAATCACATATTGGATGCACAAGATTGGTAAAAACCTTAATTGGATTAGAATAAGCCTAGGGAGGACGAAAATGACCTAAATGTTCAACCAATGACACAAAATGACACAAAATCACATATTGGATGCACAAGATTGGTTAAAAACCCTAATTGGATTAGAATAAGCCTAGGGAGGACGAAAATGACCTAAATGTTCAACCAATGACACAAAATGACACAAAATGACACAAAATCACATATTGGATGCACAAGATTGGTTAAAAACCCTAATTGGATTAGAATAAGCCTAGGGAGAACGAAAATGACCTAAATGTTCAACCAATGACACAAAATCACATATTGGATGCACAAGATTGGCTAAAAACCCTAATTGGATTATAATAAGCCTAGGGAGGACGAAAATGACCTTAATGTTCTACCAATGACACAAAATCACATATTGGATGCACAAGATTGGTTAAAAACCCTAATTGGATTAGAATAAGCCTAGGGAGGACGAAAATGGCCTAAATGTTCAACCAATGACACAAAAAGACACAAAATCACATATTGGATGCACAAGATTGGTTAAAAACCCTAATTGGATTAGAATAAGCCTATGGAGGACGAAAATGACCTAAATGTTCAACCAATGACACAAAATGACACAAAATCACATATTGGATGCACAAGATTGGTTAAAAACCCTAATTGGATTAGAATAAGCCTAGGGAGGACGGAAATAACCTAAATGTTCAACCAATGACACAAAATGACACAAAATCACAGATTGATGCACAAGAATCGTTAAAAATCCTAATTGGATTAGAATAAGCCTAGGGAGGACGAAAATGACCTAAATGTTCAACCAATGACACAAAATGACACAAAATCACATATTGGATGCACAAGATTGGTTAAAAACCCTAATTGGATTAGAATAAGCCTAGGGAGGACGAAAATGACCTAAATGTTCAACCAATGACACAAAAAGACACAAAATCACATATTGGATGCACAAGATTGGTTAAAAACCCTAATTGGATTAGAATTAGCCTATGGAGGACAAAAATGACCTAAATGTTCAACCAGTGACAGAAAATGACACAAAATCACATATTGGATGCACAAGATTGGTTAAAAACGCTAATTGGATTAGAATAAGCCTAGGGAGGACGAAAATGACTTAAATGTTCAACCAATGACACAAAATCACATATTGGATGCACAAGATTGGTTAAAAACCCTAATTGGATTAGAATAAGCCTAGGGAGGACCAAAATGACCTAAATGTTCAACAAATGACACAAAATCACATATTGGATGCACAAGATTGGTTAAAAACCCTAATTGGATTAGAATAAGCCTAGCGAGGACGAAAATGACCTAATTGGATTACCAATAACACAAAATCACTTATTATATGCACAAGATTGGTTAAAAACCCTAATTGGATTAGAATAAGCCTAGGGAGAATGAATATGACCTAAATGTGCAACCAAAGACACAAAATCACATATTGGATGCACAAGATTGGTTAAAAACCGTAATTGGATTAGAATAAGCCTAGGGAGGACGAAAATGACCTAAATGTTCAACCAATGACACAAAATGACACAAAATCACATATTGCATGCACAAGATTGGTTAAAAACCCTAATTGGATTAGAATAGGCCTAGGGAGGACGAAAATGACCTAAATGTTATACCAATGACATAAAATGACACAAAATCACATATTGGATGCACATGATCGGTTAAAAACCCTAATTGGATTAGAATAAGCCTAGGGAGGACGAAAATGACCTAAATGTTCAACCAATGACACAAAATGACACAAAATCACATATTGGATGCACAAGATTTGTTAAAAACCCTAATTGGATTAGAATAAGCCTAGGGAGGACGAAAATGACCTAAATGTTCAACCAATGACACAAAATGACACAAAATCACATATTGGATGCACAAGATTGGTTAAAAACCCTAATTGGATTAGAATAAGCCTAGGGAGGACGAAAATGACCTAAATGTTCAACCAATGACACAAAAAGACACAAAATCACATATTGGATGCACAAGATTGGTTAAAAATCCTAATTGGATTAGAATAAGCCTAGGGAGGATGAAAATGACCTAAATTTTAAACGAATGACACAAAATCACATACTGGGTGCACAAGATTGGTTAAAAACCCTAATTGGATTAGAATAAACCTAGGGAGGACGAAAATGACCTAAATGTTCAACCAATGACACAAAATGACACAAAATCACATATTGGATGCACAAGATTGGTTAAAAATCCTAATTGGATTAGAATAAGCCTAGGGAGGATGAAAATGACCTAAATGTTCAACCAATGACACAAAATGACAAAAAATCAGATATTGGATGCACAAGATTGGTTAAAAATCCTAATTGGATAAGAATAAGCCTAAGGAGGATGAAAATGACCTAAATGTTCAACCAATGACACAAAATGACAAAAAATCAGATATTGGATGCACAAGATTGGTTAAAAACCCTAATTGGATTAGAATAAGCCTAGGGAGGACGAAAATGTCCAAAATGTTCAACAAATGACACGAAATGACACAAAATCACATATTGGATGCACAAGATTGGTTAAAAATCCTAATTGGATTAGAATAAGCCTAGGGAGGATGAAAATGACCTAAATTTTAAACGAATGACAC
The DNA here is from genome assembly GCA_037974755.1 of Cicer yamashitae. Classification (NCBI taxonomy): domain Eukaryota; kingdom Viridiplantae; phylum Streptophyta; class Magnoliopsida; order Fabales; family Fabaceae; genus Cicer; species Cicer yamashitae. Next base: position 20,548,333 of record JBBPBQ010000008.1, on the reverse strand, counting down.
AAAATCACATTCTGGGTGCACAAGATTGGTTAAAAACCCTAATTGGATTAGAACAAGCCTAGGGAGGACGAAAATGACCTAAATGTTCAACCAATGACACAAAATGACACAAAATCACATATTGGATGCACAAGATTGGTTAAAAACCCTAATTGGATTAGAATAAGCCTAGGGAGGACGAAAATGACATAAATGTTCAACCAATGACACAAAATCACATATTGGATGCACAAGATTGGTTAAAAACCCTAATTGGATTAGAATAAGCCTAGGGTGGACGAAAATGACCTAAATATTCAACCACTGACACAAAATCACATATTGGATGCACAAGATTGGTTAAAAACCCTTATTGGATTAGAATAAGCCTAGGGAAGACGAAAATGACCTAAATGTTCAACCAATGACACAAAATGACACAAAATCACATATTGGATGCACAAGATTGGTTAAAAACCCTAATTGGATTAGAATAAGCCTAGGGAGGACGAAAATGACCTAAATGTTCAACCAATGACACAAAATTACACCAAATCACATATTGGATGCACAAGATTGGTTAAAAACCCTAATTGGATTAGAATAAGCCTAGGGAGGACGAAAATGACCTAAATGTTCAACCAATGACACAAAATGACACAAAATCACATATTGGATGCACAAGATTGGTTAAAAACCCTAATTGGAGTAGAATAAGCCTAGGGAGGACAAAAATGACCTAAATGTTCAACCAATGACACAAAATGACACAAAATCACATATTGGATGCACAAGATTGGTTAAAAACCCTAATTGGATTAGAATAAGCCTAGGGAGGACGAAAATGACCTAAATGTTCAACCAATGACACAAAATGACACAAAATCACATATTGGATGCACAAGATTGGTTAAAAACCCTAATTGGATTAAAAAGAGCCTAGGGAGGACGAAAATGACCTAAATGTTCTACCAATGACACAAAATCACATATTGGATGCACAAGATTGGTTAAAAACCCTAATTGGATTAGAATAAGCCTAGGGAGGACGAAAATGACCTAAATGTTCAACCAATGACACAAAAAGACACAAAATCACATATTGGATGCACAAGATTGGTTAAAAACCCTAATTTGATTAGAATAAGCCTAGGGAGGCAAGAATGACCTAAATGTTCAACCAATGACACAAAATCACATATTGGATGCACAAGATTGGTTAAAAACCCTAATTGGATTAGAATAAGCCTAGGGAGGACGATAATGACCTAAATGTTCAACCAATCACACAAAATGACACAAAATCACATATTGGATGCACAAGATTGGTTAAAAATCCTAATTTGATTAGAATAAGCCTAGGGAGGACGAAAATGACCTAAATGTTAAACCAATGACACAAAATCACATATTGGGTGCACAAGATTGGTTAAAAACCCTAATTGGATTAGAATAAGCCTAGGGAGGACGAAAATGACCTAAATGTTCAACCAATGACACAAAATGACACAAAATCACATATTGGATGCGCAAGATTGGTTAAAAATCCTAATTGGATTAGAATAAGCCTAGGGAGGACGAAAATGACCTAAATGTTCAACCAATGACACAAAATGACACAAAATCACATATTGGATACACAAGATTGGTTAAAAACCCTAATTGGATTAGAATAAGCCTATGGAGGACGAAAATGACCTAAATGTTCAACCAATGACACAAAATGACACAAAATCACATATTGGATGCACAAGATTGGTTAAAAACCCTAATTCGATTAGAATAAGCCTAGGGAGGACGAAAATGACCTAAATGTTCTACCAATGACACAAAATCACATATTGGATGCACAAGATTGGTTAAAAACCCTAATTGGATTAGAATAAGCCTAGGGAGGACGAAAATGACCTAAATGTTCAACCAATGATACAAAATGACACAAAATCACATTTGGATGCACAAGATTGGTTAAAAACCCTAATTGGATTAGAATAAGCCTAGGGAGGACGAAAATGATCTAAATGTTCAACCAATGACACAAAATCACATATTGGATGCACAAGATTGGTTAAAAACCTTAATTGGATTAGAATAAGCCTAGGGAGGACGAAAATGACCTAAATGTTAGACCAATGACACAAAATCACATATTGGATGCACAAGATTGGTTAAAAACCCTAATTGGATTAGAATAAGCCTAGGGAGGACGAAAATGACCTAAATGTTCAAGCAATGACACAAAATGACATATTGGATGCACAAGATTGGTTAAAAACCCTAATTGGATTAGAATAAGCCTAGGGAGGACGAAAATGACCTAAATGTTCAACCAATGACATAAAATGACACAAAATCACATATTGGATGCACAAGATTGGTTAAAAACCCTAATTGGATTAGAATAAGCCTAGGGAGGACGAAAATGACGTAAATGTTCAACCATTGACACAAAATGACACAAAATCACATATTGGATGCACAAGATTGGTTAAAAACCCTAAGTGGATTAGAATAAGCTTAGGGAGGACGAAAATGACCTAAATGTTCAACCAATGACACAAAATCACATATTGGATGCACAAGATTGGTTAAAAACCCTAATTGGATTAGAATAAGCCTAGGGAGGACGAAAATGACCTAAATGTTCAACCAATGACACAAAATCACATATTGGATGCACAAGATTGGATAAAAACCCTAATCGGATTAGAATAAGCCTAGGGAGGACGAAAATGACCTAAATTTTCAACGAATGACACAAAATGACACAAAATCACCTATTGGATGCACAAGATTGGTTAAAAACCCTAATTGGATTAGAATAAGCCTAGGGAGGACGAAAATGACCTAAATGTTCAACCAATGACACAAAATCACATATTGGATGCACAAGATTGGTTAAAAACCCTAATTGCATTAGAATAAGCCTAGGGAGGACGAAAATGACCTAAATGTTCAACCAATGACACAAAATGACACAAAATCACATATTGGATGCACAAGATTGGTTAAAAACCGTAGTTGGATTAGAATAAGCCTAGGGACGACGAAAATGACATAAATGTTCAACCAATGATACAAAATCACATATTGGATGTACAAGATTGGTTAAAAACCCTAATTGGATTAGAATAAGCCTAGGGAGGACGAAAATGACCTAAATGTTCAACCAATGACACAAAATCACATATTGGATGCACAAGATTGGTTAAAAACCCTAATTGGATTAGAATAAGCCTAGGGAGGACGAAAATGACCTAAATGTTCAACCAATGACATAAAATGACACAAAATCACATATTGGATGCACAAGATTGGTTAAAAATCCTAATTGGATTAGAATAAGCCTAGCGAGGACGAAAATGACCTAAATGTTCAACCAATGACACAAAATCACATATTGGATGCACAAGATTGGTTAAAAACCCTAATTGGATTAGAATAAGCCTAGGGAGGACGAAAATGACCTAAATGTTCAACCAATGACCCTAAATGACACAAAATGACATATTGGATTCACAAGATTGGTTAAAAACCCTAATTGGATTAGAATAAGCCTAGGGAGGACGACAATGACCTAAATGTTCAACCAATGACACAAAATGACACAAAGTCACATATTGGATGCAGAAGATTGGTTAAAAACCCTAATTGGATTAGAATAAGCCTAGGGAGGACGAAAATGGTTTAAATGTTCAACCAAAGACACAAAATGACACAAAAAGACACAAAATCACATATTGGATGCACAAGATTGGTTAAAAAGCCTAATTGGATTAGAATAAGCCTAGGGAGGACGAAAATGACCTAAATGTTCAACCAATGACACAAAATCACATATTGGATGCACAAGATTGGTTAAAAACCCTAATTGGATTAGAATAAGCCTAGGGAGGACGAAAATGACCTAAATGTTCGACAAATGACACAAAATCACAATTTAGTTGCACAAGATTGGTTAAAAATCCTAATTGGATTATAATAAGCCTAGGGAGGACGAAAATGACCAGAATGTTCAACCAATGACACAAAATCACATATTGGATGCACAAGATTGGTTAAAAACCCTAATTGGATTAGAATAAGCCTAGGGAGGACGAAAATGACCTAAATGTTCAACCAATGACACAAAATGATACAAAATCACATATTGGATGCACAAGATTGGTTAAAAACCCTAATTGGATTAAAATAAGCCTAGGGAGGACGAAAATGACCTAAATGTTCAACCAATGACACAAAATGACACAAAATCACATATTGGATGCACAAGATTGGTTAAAAACCCTAATTGGATTAGAATAAGCCTAGGGAGGACGAAAATGACCTAAATGTTCAACCAATGACACAAAATCACATATTGGATGCACAAGATTGGTTAAAAACCCTAATTGGATTAGAATAAGCCTAGGGAGGACGAAATTGACCTAAAAGTTCAACCAATGACACAAAATCACATATTGGATGCACAAGATTGGTTAAAAACCCTAATTGGATTAGAATAAGCCTAGGGAGGACGAAAATGACCTAAATGATCAACCAATAACACAAAATGACACAAAATCACATATTGGATGCACATGATTGGTTAAAAACCATAATTGGATTAGAATAAGTCTAGGGAGGACGAAAATGACCTAAATGTTCAACCAATGACACAAAATGACACAAAATCACATATTGGATGCACAAGATTGGTTAAAAACCCTAATTGGATTAGAATAAGCCTAGGGAGGACGAAAATGACCTAAATGTTCAACCAATGACACAAAATCACATATTGGATGCACAAGATTGGCTAAAAACCCTAATTGGATTATAATAAGCCTAGGGAGGACGAAAATGACCTAAATGTTAAACCAATGACACAAAATCACATATTGGATGCACAAGATTGGTTAAAAACCCTAATTGGATTAGAATAAGCCTAGGGAGGACGAAAATGACCTAAATGTTCAACCAATGACACAAAAAGACACAAAATCACATATTGGATGCACAAGATTGGTTAAAAACCCTAATTGGATTAGAATAAGCCTAGGGCGGACGAAAATGACCTAAATGTTCAACCAATGACACAAAATGACACAAAATCACATATTGGATGCACAAGATTGGTTAAAAATCCTAATTGGATTAGAATAAGCCTAGGGAGGATGAAAATGACCTAAATTTTAAACGAATGACACAAAATTACATACTGAGTGCACAAGATTGGTTAAAAACCCTAATTGGATTAGAATAAGCCTGGGGAGGACGAAAATGACCTAAATGTTCAACCAATGACACAAAATGACACAAAATCACATATTGGATGCACAAGATTGGTTAAAATCCCTAATTGGATTAGAATAAGCCTAGGGAGGACGAAAATGACCTAAATGTTCAACCAATGATACAAAATGACACAAAATCACATATTGGATGCACAAGATTTGTTAAAAACCCTAATTGGATAAGAATAACCCAAGGGAGGACGAAAATGACCTAAATGTTCAACCAATTACATAAAATCACATATTGGATGCTCAAGATTGGTTAAAAACCCTAATTGAATTAGATTAAGCCTAGGGAGGACGAAAATGACCTAAATGTTCAACCAATGACACAAAATGACACAAAATCACATATTGGATGCACAAGATTGGTTAAAAACCCTAATTGGATTAGAATAAGCCTAGGGAGGACGAAAATGACCTAAATGTTCAACCAATGACACAAAATGACACAAAATCACATATTGGATGCACAAGATTGGTTAAAAACCCTAATTGGATTAGAATAAGCCTAGGGAGGACGGAAATAACCTAAATGTTCAACCAATGACACAAAATGACACAAAATCACAGATTGGATGCACAAGAATCGTTAAAAATCCTAATTGGATTAGAATAAGCCTAGGGAGGACGAAACAGACCAAAATGTTCAACCAATGACACAAAATGACACAAAATCACATATTGGATGCACAAGATTGGTTAAAAACCCTAATTGGATTAGAATAAGCCTAAGGAGGACGAAAATGACCTAAATGTTCAACCAATGACACAAAAAGACACAAAATCACATATTGGATGCACAAGATTGGTTAAAAACCCTAATTGGATTAGAATAAGCCTAGGGAGGCAAGAATGACCTAAATGTTCAACCAATGACACAAAATCACATACTGGGTGCACAAGATTGGTTAAAAACCCTAATTGGATTAGAATAAGCCTATGGAGGACGAAAATGACCTAAATGTTCAACCAATGACACAAAATGACACAAAATCACATATTGGATGCACAAGATTGGTTAAAAATCCTAATTGGATTAGAATAAGCCTAGGGAGGACGAAAATGACATAAATGTTAAACCAATGACACAAAATGACACAAAATCACATATTGGATGCACAAGATTGGTTAAAAACCCTAACTGGATTAGAATAAGCCTAGGGAGAACGAAAATGACCTAAATGCTCAACCAATGACACAAAATCACATATTGGATGCACAAGATTGACTAAAAACCCTAATTGGATTAGAATAAGCCTAGGGAGGACGAAAATGACCTAAATGTTCTACCAATGACACAAAATCACATATTGGATGCACAAGATTGGTTAAAAACCCTAATTGGATTAGAATAAGCCTAGGGAGGACGAAAATGACCTAAATGTTCAACCTATGACACAAAAAGACACAAAATCACATATTGGATGCACAAGATTGGTTAAAAACCCTAATTGGATTAGAATAAGCCTATGGAGGACGAAAATGACCTAAATGTTCAACCAATGACACAAAATGACACAAAATCACATATTGGATGCACAAGATTGGTTAAAAATCCTAATTGGATTAGAATAAGCCTAGGGAGGACCGAAATGACCTAAATGTTCATCCAATGACACAAAATGACACAAAATCACATATTGGATGCACAAGATTAGTTAAAACCCCTAATTGGATTAGAATAAGACTAGGGACGACGAAAATGACCTAAATGTTCAACCAATGACACAAAATCACATATTGGATGCACAAGATTGGTTAAAAACCCTAATTGGATTACAATAATCTTAGGGAGGACGAAAATGACCTAAATATTCAACCAATGACACAAAATCTCTTATTGGATGCACAAGATTGGTTAAAAACCCTAATTGGATTAGAATAAGCCTAGGGACGACGAAAATTACCTAAATGTTCAACCAACGACACAAAATCACATATTGGATGCACAAGATTGGTTAAAAACCCTAATTGGAATAGAATAAGCCTAGGGAGGACGAAAATGACCTAAATGTTCAACCAATGACACAAAGTGACACAAAATCACATATTCGATGCTTAAGATTGGTTAAAAACCCTAATTGGATTAGAATAAGCCTAGGGAGGACGAAAATGACCTAAATGTTCAACCAATGACACAAAATCACATATTGGATGCTCAAGATTGGTTAAAAACCCTAATTGGAATAGAATAAGCCTAGGTAGGACGAAAATGACCTAAATGTTCAACCAACGACACAAAATGACACAAAATCACATATTGGATGCACAAGATTGGATAAAAACCCTAATTGGATTAGAATAAGCCTAGGGAGGACGAAAATGACCTAAATGTTCAACCAATGACAAAAAATGACACAAAATCACATATTGGATGCACAAGATTGGTTAAAAACCCTAATTGGATTAGAATAAGGCTAGGGAGGACGAAAATGATCTAAATGTTTAACCAATGACACAAAATGACACAAAATCACATATTGGATGCACAAGATTGGTTAAAAACCCTAATTGGATTAGAATAAGCCTAGGGAGGACGAAAATGACCTAAATGTTCAACCAATGACATAAAATGACACAAAATCACATATTGGATGCACAAGATTGGTTAAAAACCCTAATTGGAATAGAATAAGCCTAGGGAGGACGAAAATGACCTAAATGTTCAACCAATGACACAAAATGACACAAAATCACATATTGGATGCACAAGATTGGTTAAAAACCCTTATTGGATTAGAATAAGCCTAGGGAGGACGAAAGTGACCTAAATATTCAACTAATGACACAAAATGACACAAAATCACATATTGGATGCACAAGATTGGTTAAAAACCCTAATTGGATTAGAATAAGCCTAGGGAGGACGAAAATGACCTAAATGTTCAACCAATGACACAAAATTACACAAAATCACATATTGGATGCACAAGATTGGTTAAAACCCCTAATTGGATTAGAATAAGCCTAGGGAGGACGAAAATGACCTAAATGTTCAACCAATGACACAAAATGACACAAAATCACATATTGGATGCACAAGATTGGTTAAAAACCCTAATTGGATTAGAATAAGCCCAGGGAGGACGAAAATGACCTAAATGTTCAACCAATGACACAAAATCACATATTGGATGCACAAGATTGGTTAAAAACCCTAATTGGATTAGAATAAGCCTAGGGAGGACGAAAATGACCTAAATGTTCAAACAATGACACAAAATGACACAAAATCACATATTGGACGCACAAGATTGGTTAAAAACCCTAATTGGATTAGAATAAGCCTAGGGAGGACGAAAATGACCTAAATGTTCAACCAATAACACAAAATCACATATTGGATGCACGAGATTGGTTAAAAACCCTAATTAGATTAGAATAAGCCTAGGGAGGACGAAAATGACCTAAATGTTCTACCAATGACACAAAATCACATATTGGATGCACAAGATTGGTTAAAAACCCTAATTGGATTAGAATAAGCCTAGGGAGGACGAAAATGACCTAAATGTTCAACCAATGACACAAAATGACACAAAATCACATATTGGATGCACAAGATTGGTTAAAAATCCTAATTGGATTAGAATAAGCCTAGGGAGGACGAAAATTACCTAAAGGTTAAACCAATGACACAAAATCACATATTGGATGCACAAGATTAGTTAAAAACCCTAATTTGATTAGAATAAGCCTAGGGAGGACGAAAATGACCTAAACGTTCAACCAATGACACAAAATGACACAAAATCACATATTGGATGCACAAGATTGGTTAAAAACCCTAATTGGATTAGAATAAGCCTAGGGAGGACGAAAGTGACCTAAACGTTCAACCAATGACACAAAATGACAGAAAATCACATATTGGATGCAAAAGATTGGTTAAAAACCCTAATTGGATTAGAATAAGCCTAGGGAGGACGAAAGTGACCTAAACGTTCAACCAATGACACAAAATGACAGAAAATCACATATTGGATGCATAAGATTGGTTAAAAACCCTAATTGGAATAGAATAAGACTAGGGAGGACGAAAATGACCTTAATCTTCAACTAATGACACAAAATGACACAAAATAATATATTGGATGCACAAGATCGGTTAAAAATCCTAATTGGATTAGAATAAGCCTAGGGAGGACGAAAATGACCTAAATGTTAAACCAATGACACAAAATCACATATTGGATGCACAAGATTGGTTAAAAACCCTAATTGGATTAGAATAAGCCTAGGGGGGACGAAAATGACCTAAACGTTCAACCAATGACACAAAATCAATAATTGGATGCAGAAGATTGGTTAAAAACCCTAATTGGATTAGAATAAGCCTAGGGAGGACGAAAATGACCTAAATGTTCAACCAATGACACAAAAAGACACAAAATCACATATTGGATGCACAAGATTGGTTAAAAACCCTAATTGGATTAGAATAAGCCTAGGGCGGACGAAAATGACCTAAATGTTCAACCAATGACACAAAATGACACAAAATCACATATTGGATGCACAAGATTGGTTAAAAATCCTAAGTGGATTAGAATAAGCCTAGGGAGGACGAAAATAACCTAAAAGTTAAACCAATGACACAAAATCACATATTGGATGCACAAGATTAGTTAAAAACCCTAATTTGATTAGAATAAGCCTAGGGAGGACGAAAATGACCTAAACGTTCAACCAATGACACAAAATGACACAAAATCACATATTGGATGCACAAGATTGGTTAAAAACCCTAATTGGATTAGAATAAGCCTAGGGAGGACGAAAGTGACCTAAACGTTCAACCAATGACACAAAACCACAGAAAATCACATATTGGATGCAAAAGATTGGTTAAAAACCCTAATTGGATTAGAATAAGCCTAGGGAGGACGAAAGTGACCTAAACGTTCAACCAATGACACAAAATGACAGAAAATCACATATTGGATGCATAAGATTGGTTAAAAACCCTAATTGGAATAGAATAAGACTAGGGAGGACGAAAATGACCTTAATCTTCAACTAATGACACAAAATGACACAAAATCACATATTGGATGCACAAGATTGGTTAAAAATCCTAATTGGATTAGAATAAGCCTAGGGAGGACGAAAATAACCTAAAAGTTAAACCAATGACACAAAATCACATATTGGATGCACAAGATTAGTTAAAAACCCTAATTTGATTAGAATAAGCCTAGGGAGGACGAAAGTGACCTAAACGTTCAACCAATGACACAAAATGACAGAAACTCACATATTGGATGCAAAAGATTGGTTAAAAACCCTAATTGGATTAGAATAAGCCTAGGGAGGACGAAAGTGACCTAAACGTTCAACCAATGACACAAAATGACAGAAAATCACATATTGGATGCATAAGATTGGTTAAAAACCCTAATTGGAATAGAATAAGACTAGGGAGGACGAAAATGACCTTAATCTTCAACTAATGACACAAAATGACACAAAATCACATATTGGATGCACAAGATTGGTTAAAAATCCTAATTGGATTAGAATAAGCCTAGGGAGGACGAAAATGACCTAAATGTTAAACCAATGACACAAAATCACATATTGGATGCACAAGATTGGTTAAAAACCCTAATTGGATTAGATTAAGCCTAGGGAGGACGAAAATAACCTAAATGTTCAACCAATGACACAAAATGACACAAAATCACATATTGGATGCACAAGATTGGTTAAAAAGCCTAGTTGGATTAGCATAAGCCTAGGGAGGACGAAAATGACCTAAATGTTCAACCAATGACACAATATCACATATTGGATGCACAAGTTTGGTTAAAAACGCTAATTAGATTAGAATAAGCATAGGGAGAACGAAAATGACCTAAATGTTCAACTAATGACACAAAATGACACAAAATCACATATTGGATGCACAAGATTGGTTAAAAATCCTAATTGGATTAGAATAAGCCTAGGGAGGACGAAAATGACCTAAATGTTAAACCAATGACACAAAATCACATATTGGATGCACAAGATTGGTTAAAAACCCTAATTGGATTAGAATAAGCCTAGGGGGGACGAAAATGACCTAAACGTTCAACCAATGCACAAAATGACACAAAATCACTAATTGGATGCAGAAGATTGGTTAAAAACCCTAATTGGATTAGAATAAGCCCAGGGAGGACGAAAATGACCTAAATGTTCTACCAATGACACAAAATCACATATTGGATGCACAAGATTGGTCAAAAACCCTAATTGGATTAGAATAAGCCTAGGGAGGACGAAAATGACCTAAATGTTCAACCAATGACACAAAAAGACACAAAATCACATATTGGATGCACAAGATTGGTTAAAAACCCTAATTGGATTAGAATAAGCCTATGGAGGACGAAAATGACCTAAATGTTCAACCAATGACACAAAATGACACAAAATCACATATTGGATGCACAAGATTGGATAAAAACCCTAATTGGATTAGAATAAACCTAGGGTGGACGAAAATGACCTAAATGTTCAACCAATGACACAAAATCACATATTGGATGCACAAGATTGGTTAAAAACCCTAATTGGATTAGAATAAGCCTAGGGAGGACGAAAATGACCTAAATGTTCAACCACTGACACAAAATCACATATTGGATGCACAAGATTGGTTAAAAACCCTAATTGGATTAGAATAAGCCTAGGGAGGACGAAAATGACCTAAATGTTCAACCAATGACACAAAATCACATATTGGATGCACAAGATTGGTAAAAAACCTTAATTGGATTAGAATAAGGCTAGGGATGACGAAAATGACCTAAATGTTCAACCAATGACACAAAATGACACAAAATCACATATTGGATGCACAAGATTGGTTAAAAACCCTAATTGGATTAGAATAAGCCTAGGGAGAACGAAAATGACCTAAATGTTCAACCAATGACACAAAATCAAATATTGGATGCACAAGATTGGCTAAAAACCCTAATTGGATTAGAATATGCCTTGGGAGGACGAAAATGACCTAAATGTTCAACCAATGACACAAAATGACACAAAATCACATATTGGATGCACAAGATTGGTTAAAAATCCTAATTGGATTAGAATAAGCCTAGGGAGGACGAAAATGACATAAATGTTAAACCAATGACACAAAATGACACAAAATCACATATTGGATGCACAAGATTGGTTAAAAACCCTAACTGGATTAGAATAAGCCTAGGGAGAACGAAAATGACCTAAATGCTCAACCAATGACACAAAATCACATATTGGATGCACAAGATTGACTAAAAACCCTAATTGGATTAGAATAAGCCTAGGGAGGACGAAAATGACCTAAATGTTCTACCAATGACACAAAATCACATATTGGATGCACAAGATTGGTTAAAAACCCTAATTGGATTAGAATAAGCCTAGGGAGGACGAAAATGACCTAAATGTTCAACCAATGACACAAAAAGACACAAAATCACATATTGGATGCACAAGATTGGTTAAAAACCCTAATTTGATTAGAATAAGCCTAGGGAGGCAAGAATGACCTAAATGTTCAACCAATGACACAAAATCACATATTGGATGCACAAGATTGGTTAAAAACCCTAATTGGATTAGAATAAGCCTAGGGAGGACGATAATGACCTAAATGTTCAACCAATGACACAAAATGACACAAAATCACATATTGGATGCACAAGATTTGTTAAAAACCCTAATTGGATTAGAATAAGCCTAGGGAGGACGAAAATGACCTAAATGTTCAACCAATGACACAAAATGACACAAAATCACATATTGGATGCACAAGATTGGTTAAAAACCATAATTGGATTAGAATAAGCCTAGGGAGGACAAAAATGACCTAAATGTTCAACCAATGACACAAAATGACACAAAATCACATATTGGATGCACAAGATTGGTTAAAAACCATAATTGGATTAGAATAAGCCTAGGGAGGACAAAAATGACCTAAATGTTCAACCAATGACACAAAATGACACAAAATCACATATTGGATGCACAAGATTGGTTAAAAACCATAATTGGATTAGAATATGCCTAGGGAGGACAAAAATGACCTAAATGTTCAACCAATGACACAAAATGACACAAAATCACATACTGGATGCACAAGATTGGTTAAAAAACCTAAATTGAAAAGAATAAGCCTAGGGAGGACGAAAATGACCTAAATGTTCAACCAATGGCACAAAATGACACAAAATCACATATTGGATGCACAAGATTGGTTAAAAACCCTAATTGGATTAGAATAAGCCTAGGGACGACAAAAATGACCTAAATGTTCAACCAATGACACAAAATGACACAAAATCACATATTGGATGCATAAGATTGGTTAAAAACCGTAATTGGATTAGAATAAGCCTAGGGAGGACGAAAATGACCTAAATGTTCAACCAATGACACAAAATGACACAAAATCACATATTGGATGCACAAGATTGGTTAAAAACCCTAATTCGATTAGAATAAGCCTAGGGAGGACGAAAATGAGCTAAATGTTCAACCAATGACACAAAATGACAAAAATCAGATATTGGATGCACAAGATTGGTTAAAAACCCTAATTGGATTAGAATAAGCCTAAGGAGGACGAAAATGACCTAAATGTTCAACCAATGACACAAAATGACACAAAATCACATAATGGATGCACAAGATTGGTTAAAAATCCTAATTGGATTAGAATAAGCCTAGGGAGGATGAAAATGACCTAAATGTTAAACCGATGACACAAAATCACATACTGGGTGCACAAGATTGGTTAAAAACCCTAATTGGATTAGAATAAACCTAGGGAGGACGAAAATGACCTAAATGTTCAACCAATGACACAAAATGACACAAAATCACATATTGGATGCACAAGATTGGTTAAAAACCCTAATTGGATAAGAATAAGCCTAGCGAGGACGAAAATGACCTAAATGTTCAACCAATGACACAAAATGACACAAAATCACATATTGGATGCACAAGATTGGTTAAAAATCCTAATTGGATTAGAATAAGCCTAGGGAGGATGAAAATGACCTAAATTTTAAACGAATGACACAAAATCACATACTGGGTGCACAAGATTGGTTAAAAACCCTAATTGGATTAGAATAAGCCTAGGGAGGACGATAATGACCTAAATGTTCAACCAATGACACAAAATAACACAAAATCACATATTGGATTCACAAGATTGGTTAAACACCCTAATTGGATTAGAATAAGCCTAGGGAGGACGAAAATGACCTAAATGTTCAACCAATGACACAAAATCACATATTGGATGCACAAGATTGGTTAAAAATCCTAATTGGATTAGAATAAGCCTAGGGAGGATGAAAATGACCTAAATTTTAAACGAATGACACAAAATCACATACTGGGTGCACAAGATTGGTTAAAAACCCTAATTGGATTAGAATAAACCTAGGGAGGACGATAATGACCTAAATGTTCAACCAATGACACAAAATAACACAAAATCACATATTGGATGCACAAGATTGGTTAAAAACCCTAATTCGATTAGAATAAGCCTAGGGAGGACGAAAATGACCTAAATGTTCAACCAATGACACAAAATGACAAAAATCAGATATTGGATGCACAAGATTGGTTAAAAACCCTAATTGGATTAGAAAAAGCCTAAGGAGGACGAAAATGACCTAAATGTTCAACCAATGACACAAAATGACACAAAATCACATATTGGATGCACAAGATTGGTTAAAAATCCTAATTGGATTAGAATAAGCCTAGGGAGGATGAAAATGACCTAAATGTTAAACCGATGACACAAAATCACATACTGGGTGCACAAGATTGGTTAAAAACCCTAATTGGATTAGAATAAACCTAGGGAGGACGAAAATGACCTAAATGTTCAACCAATGACACAAAATGACACAAAATCCCATATTGGATGCACAAGATTGGTTAAAAATCCTAATTGGATAAGAATAAGCCTAGGGAGGACGAAAATGACCTAAATGTTCAACCAATGACACAAAATGACACAAAATCACATATTGGATGCACAAGATTGGTTAAAAACCCTAATTGGATTAGAATAAGCCTTGGGCGGACGAAAATGACCTAAATGTTCAACCAATGACACAAAATGACACAAAATCACATATTGGATGCACAAGATTGGTTAAAAATCCTAATTGGATTAGAATAAGCCTAGGGAGGATGAAAATGACCTAAATTTTAAACGAATGACACAAAATCACATACTGGGTGCACAAGATTGGTTAAAAACCCTAATTG
Organism: Cicer yamashitae; assembly: GCA_037974755.1. Taxonomy (NCBI): domain Eukaryota; kingdom Viridiplantae; phylum Streptophyta; class Magnoliopsida; order Fabales; family Fabaceae; genus Cicer; species Cicer yamashitae. The sequence goes on along the minus strand of JBBPBQ010000008.1, from coordinate 20,532,785 downwards.
GATTAGAATAAGCCTATGGAGGACGAAAATGACCTAAATGTTCAACCAATGACACAAACTGACACAAAATCACATATTGGATGCACAAGATTGGTTAAAAATCCTAATTGGATTAGAATAAGCCTAGGGAGGACGAAAATGACATAAATGTTAAACCAATGACACAAAATGACACAAAATCACATATTGGATGCACAAGATTGGTTAAAAACCCTAATTGGATTAGAATAAGCCTAGGGAGAACGAAAATGACCTAAATGTTCAACCAATGACACAAAATCACATATTCGATGCACAAGATTGGCTAAAAACCCTAATTGGATTAGAATAAGCCCTGGGAGGACGAAAATGACCTAAATGTTCAACCAATGACACAAAATGACACAAAATCACATATTGGATGCACAAGATTGGTTAAAAATCCTAATTGGATTAGAATAAGCCTAGGGAGGACGAAAATAACCTAAAAGTTAAACCAATGACACAAAATCACATATTGGATGCACAAGATTATTTAAAACCCTAATTTGATTAGAATAAGCCTAGGTAGGACGAAAATGACCTAAACGTTCAACCAATGACACAAAATGACACAAAATCACATATTGGATGCACAAGATTGGTTAAAAACCCTAATTGGATTAGAATAAGCCTAGGGAGGACGAAAGTGACCTAAACGTTCAACCAATGACACAAAATGACACAAAATCACATATTGGATGCAAAAGATTGGTTAAAAACCCTAATTGGATTAGAATAAGCCTGGGGAGGACGAAAGTGACCTAAACGTTCAACCAATGACACAAAATGACAGAAAATCACATATTGGATGCATAAGATTGGTTAAAAACCCTAATTGGAATAGAATAAGACTAGGGAGGACAAAAATGACCTTAATCTTCAACTAATGACACAAAATGACACAAAATCACATATTGGATGCACAAGATTGGTTAAAAATCCTAATTGGATTAGAATAAGCCTAGGGAGGACGAAAATGACCTAAATGTTAAACCAATGACACAAAATCACATATTGGATGCACAAGATTGGTTAAAAACCCTAATTGGATTAGAATAAGCCTAAGGGGGACGAAAATGACCTAAACGTTCAACCAATGACACAAAATGACACAAAATCACTAATTGGATGCAGAAGATTGGTTAAAAACCCTAATTGGATTAGAATAAGCCTAGGGAGGACGAAAATGACCTAAATGTTCTACCAATGACACAAAATCACATATTGGATGCACAAGATTGGTTAAAAACCCTAATTGGATTTGAATAAGCCTAGGGAGGACGAAAATGACCTAAATGTTCAACCAATGACACAAAAAGACCCAAAATCACATATTGGAAGCACAAGATTGGTTAAAAACCCTAATTGGATAAGAATAAGCCTAAGGAGGCAAGAATGACCTAAATGTTCAACCAATGACACAAAATCACATATTGGATGCACAAGATTGGTTAAAAACCCTAATTGGATTAGAATAAGCCTAGGGAGGACGAAAATGACCTAAATGTTCAACCAATGACACAAAATGACACAAAATCACATATTGGATGCACAAGATTGGTTAAAAACCCTAATTGGATTAGAATAAGCCTAGGGAGGACGAAAATGACCTAAATGTTCAACCAATGACACAAAATGACATATTGAATGCACAAGATTTGTTAAAAACCGTAATTGGATTAGAATAAGCCTAGGGAGGACGAAAATGACCTAAATGTTCAACCAATGACACAAAATGACACAAAATCACATATTGGATGCACAAGATTGGTTAAAAACCCTAATTGGATTAGAATAAGCCTAGGGAGGACGAAAATGACCTAAATGTTCAACCAATGACACAAAATGACACTAAATCACATATTGGATGCACAAGATTGGCTAAAAACCCTAATTGGATTAGAATAAGCCTTGGGAGGACGAAAATGATCTAAATGTTCAACCAATGACACAAAATCACATATTGGATGCACAAGATTGGTTAAAAACCCTAATTGGATTAGAATAAGTCTAGGGAGGACGAAAATAACCTAAATGGTCAACCAATGACACAAAATCACATGTTGGATGCACAAGATTGGTTAAAACCCCTAATTGAAAATGACCTAAATGTTCAACCAATGACACAAAATGACACAAAATCACATATTGGATGCACAAGATTGGTTAAAAACCCTAATTGGATTAGAATAAGCCTAGGGAGGACGAAAATGACCTAAATGTTCAACCAATGACACAAAATGACACAAAATCACATATTGGATGCACAAGATTGGTTAAAAACCTTAATTGGATTAGAATAAGCCTAGGGAGGACGAATATGACCTAAATGTTCAACCAATGACACAAAATGACACAAAATCACATATTGGATGCACAAGATTGGTTAAAAACCCTAATTGGATTAGAATAAGCCTAGGGAGGACGAAAATGACCTAAATGTTCAACCAATGACACAAAATGACACAAAATCACATATTGGTTGCACAAGATTGGTTAAAAACCCTAATTGGATTAGAATAAGCCTAGGTAGGACGAAAATGACCTAAATGTTGAACCAATGACCCAAAATCACATATTGGATGCACAAGATTGGTTAAAAACCCTAATTGGATTAGAATAAGCCTAGGGAGGACGAAAATGACCTAAATGTTCAACCAATGACACAAAATGACACAAAATCACATATTGGATGCACAAGATTGGTTAAAAACCCTAATTGGATTAGAATAAGCCTAGGGAGGACGAAAATGACCTAAATGTTCAACCAATGACACAAAACAACACATAATCACATATTGGATGCACAAGATTGGTTAAAAACCCTAATTGGATTAGAATAAGCCTGTGGAGGACGAAAATGACCTAAATGTTCAACCAATGACACAAAATCACATATTGGACGCACAAGATTGGTTAAAAACGCTAATTGGATTAGAATAAGCCTAGGGAGGACGAAAATGACCTAAATTTTCAACCAATGACACCAAATCACATATTGGATGCACAAGATTGGTTAAAAACCCTAATTGGATTAGAATAAGCCTAGGGAGGACGAAAATGACCTAAATGTTCAACCAATGACACAAAATGACACAAAATCACATATTGGATGCACAAGATTGGTTAAAAACCCTAATTGGATTAGAATAAGCCTAGGGAGGACGAAAATGACCTAGTTGTTCAACCAATGACACAAAATGACACAAAATCACATATTGGATGCACAAGATTGGTTAAAAACCCTAATTGGATTAGAATAAGCCTAAGGAGGACGAAAATGACCTAAATGTTCAACCAATGACACAAAATGACACAAAATCACATATTGGATGCACAAGATTGGTTAAAAATCCTAATTGGATTAGAATAAGCCTAGGGAGGATGAAAATGACCTAAATGTTAAACCGATGACACAAAATCACATACTGGGTGCACAAGATTGGTTAAAAACCCTAATTGGATTAGAATAAACCTAGGGAGGACGAAAATGACCTAAATGTTCAACCAATGACACAAAATGACACAAAATCCCATATTGGATGCACAAGATTGGTTAAAAATCCTAATTGGATAAGAATAAGCCTAGGGAGGACGAAAATGACCTAAATGTTCAACCAATGACACAAAATGACACAAAATCACATATTGGATGCACAAGATTGGTTAAAAACCCTAATTGGATTAGAATAAGCCTTGGGCGGACGAAAATGACCTAAATGTTCAACCAATGACACAAAATGACACAAAATCACATATTGGATGCACAAGATTGGTTAAAAATCCTAATTGGATTAGAATAAGCCTAGGGAGGATGAAAATGACCTAAATTTTAAACGAATGACACAAAATCACATACTGGGTGCACAAGATTGGTTAAAAACCCTAATTGGATTAGAATAAGCCTAGGGAGGACGATAATGACCTAAATGTTCAACCAATGACACAAAATAACACAAAATCACATATTGGATTCACAAGATTGGTTAAACACCCTAATTGGATTAGAATAAGCCTAGGGAGGACGAAAATGACCTAAATGTTCAACCAATGACACAAAATCACATATTGGATGCACAAGATTGGTTAAAAATCCTAATTGGATTAGAATAAGCCTAGGGAGGATGAAAATGACCTAAATGTTAAACCAATGACACAAAATCACATACTGGGTGCACCAGATTGGTTAAAAACACTAATTGGATTAGAATAAGCCTAGGGAGGACATAAATGACCTAAATGTTCAACCAATGACACAAAATGACACAAAATCACATATTGGATGCACAAGATTGGTTAAAAACCCTAATTGGATTAGAATAAGCCTAGGGAGGACGAAAATGACCTAAATGTTCAACCAATGACACAAAATCACATATTGGATGCACAAGATTGGTTAAAAAGCCTAATTGGATTAGAATAAGCCTAGGGAGGACGAAAATGACCTAAATGTTCAACCAATGACACAAAATGACACAAAATCACATATTGGATGCACAAGATTGGTTAAAAACCCTAATTGGATAAGAATAAGCCTAGGGAGGACGAAAATGACCTAAATGTTCAACCAATGACACAAAATCACATATTGGATGCACAAGATTGGTTAAAAACCCTAATTGGATTAGAATAAGCCTAGGGCGGACGAAAATGACCTAAATGTTCAACCAATGACACAAAATGACACAAAATCACATATTGGATGCACAAGATTGGTTAATAACCCTAATTGGATTAGAATAAGCCTAGGGAGGACGAAAATGACCTAAACGTTCAACCAATGACACAAAATGACACAAAATCACATATTGGATGCACAAGATTGGTTAAAAACCCTAATTGGATTAGAATAAGCTTAGGGAGGACGAAAATGAGCTAAATGTTCAACCAATGACACACGATGACACAAAATCCTAGATTGGATGCACAAGATTGGTTAAAAACCCTAATTGGATTAGAATAAGCCTAGGGAGGCCGAAAATGACCTAAACGTTCTACCAATGACAAAAAATGACAGAAAATCACATATTGGATGCACAAGATTGGTTAAAAACCCTAATTGGATTAGAATAAGCCTAGGGAGGACGAAACTGACCTAAACGTTCAACCAATGACACAAAATGACAGAAAATCACATATTGGATGCATAAGATTGGTTAAAAACCCTAATTGGATTAGAATAAGACTAGGGAGGACGAAAATGACCTTAATCTTCAACTAATGACACAAAATGACACAAAATCACATATTGGATGCACAAGATTGGTTAAAAATCCTAATTGGATTAGAATAAGCCTAGGGAGGACGAAAATGACCTAAATGTTAAACCAATGACACAAAATCACATATTGGATGCACAAGATTGGTTAAAAACCCTAATTGGATTAGAATAAGCCTAGGGGGGACGAAAATGACCTAAACGTTCAACCAATGCACAAAATGACACAAAATCACTAATTGGATGCAGAAGATTGGTTAAAAACCCTAATTGGATTAGAATAAGCCCAGGGAGGACGAAAATGACCTAAATGTTCTACCAATGACACAAAATCACATATTGGATGCACAAGATTGGTCAAAAACCCTAATTGGATTAGAATAAGCCTAGGGAGGACGAAAATGACCTAAATGTTCAACCAATGACACAAAAAGACACAAAATCACATATTGGATGCACAAGATTGGTTAAAAACCCTAATTGGATTAGAATCAGCCTAGGGAGGCAAGAATGACCTAAATGTTCAACCAATGACACAAAATCACATATTGGATGCACAAGATTGGTTAAAAACCCTAATTGGATTAGAATAAGCCTAGGGAGGATGAAAATGACCTAAATGTTAAACCGATGACACAAAATCACATACTGGGTGCACAAGATTGGTTAAAAACCCTAATTGGATTAGAATAAACCTAGGGAGGACGAAAATGACCTAAATGTTCAACCAATGACACAAAATGACACAAAATCACATATTGGATGCACAAGATTGGTTAAAAATCCTAATTGGATAAGAATAAGCCTAGGGAGGACGAAAATGACCTAAATGTTCAACCAATGACACAAAATGACACAAAATCACATATTGGATGCACAAGATTGGTTAAAACCCCTAATTGGATTAGAATAAGCCTAGGGAGGACGAAAATGACCTAAATGTTCAACCAATGACACAAAATGAAACAAAATCACATATTGGATGCACAAGATTGGTTAAAAACCCTAATTGGATTAGAATAAGCCTAGGGAGGACGAAAATGACCTAAATGTTCAACCAATGACACAAAATGACATAAAATCACATATTGGATGCACAAGATTATTTAAAAACCCTAATTGGATTCGAATAAGCCAAGGGAGGACGAAAATGACCTAAATGTTCAACCAATGACACAAAATGACACAAAATATCATATTGGATGCACAAGATTGGTTAAAAACCCTAATTGGATTAGAATAAGCCTAGGGACGACGGAAATGACCTAAATGTTCAACCAATGACACAAAATTACACAAAATAACATATTGGATGCACAAGATTGGTTAAAAACCCTAATTGGATTAGAATAAGCCTAGGGAGGACGAAAATGACCTAAATGTTCAACCAATGACACAAAATGACACAAAATCACATATTGGATGCACAAGATTGGTTAAAAACCCTAATTGGATTAGAATAAGCCTAGGGAGGACGAAAATGACCTAAATGTTCAACCAATGACACAAAATGACACAAAATTATATATTGCATGCACAAGATTGGTTAAAAACCCTAATTGGATTAGAATAGGCCTAGGGAAAACGAAAATGACCTAAATGTTATACCAATGACACAAAATGACACAAAATCACATATTGGATGCACATGATCGGTTAAAAACCCTAATTGGATTAGAATAAGCCTAGGGAGGACCAAAATGACCTAAATGTTCAACCAATGACACAAAATGACACAAAATCACATATTGGATGCACAAGATTGGTTAAAAACCCTAATTGGATTAGAATAAGCCTAGGGAGGACGAAAATGACCTAAATGTTCAACCAATGACACAAAATGACACAAAATCACATATTGGATGCACAAGATTGGTTAAAAACCTTAATTGGATTAGAATAAGCCTAGGGAGGACGAATATGACCTAAATGTTCAACCAATGACACAAAATGACACAAAATCACATATTGGATGCACAAGATTGGTTAAAAACCCTAATTGGATTAGAATAAGCCTAGGGAGGACGAAAATGACCTAAATGTTCAACCAATGACACAAAATGACACAAAATCACATATTGGTTGCACAAGATTGGTTAAAAACCCTAATTGGATTAGAATAAGCCTAGGTAGGACGAAAATGACCTAAATGTTGAACCAATGACCCAAAATCACATATTGGATGCACAAGATTGGTTAAAAACCCTAATTGGATTAGAATAAGCCTAGGGAGGACGAAAATGACCTAAATGTTCAACCAATGACACAAAATGACACAAAATCACATATTGGATGCACAAGATTGGTTAAAAACCCTAATTGGATTAGAATAAGCCTAGGGAGGACGAAAATGACCTAAATGTTCAACCAATGACACAAAACAACACATAATCACATATTGGATGCACAAGATTGGTTAAAAACCCTAATTGGATTAGAATAAGCCTGTGGAGGACGAAAATGACCTAAATGTTCAACCAATGACACAAAATCACATATTGGACGCACAAGATTGGTTAAAAACGCTAATTGGATTAGAATAAGCCTAGGGAGGACGAAAATGACCTAAATTTTCAACCAATGACACCAAATCACATATTGGATGCACAAGATTGGTTAAAAACCCTAATTGGATTAGAATAAGCCTAGGGAGGACGAAAATGACCTAAATGTTCAACCAATGACACAAAATGACACAAAATCACATATTGGATGCACAAGATTGGTTAAAAACCCTAATTGGATTAGAATAAGCCTAGGGAGGACGAAAATGACCTAAATGGTCAACCAATGACACAAAAGGACACAAAATCACATATTGGATGCACAAGATTGGTTAAAAACCCTAATTGGATTAGAATAAGCCTAGGGAGGACGAAAATGACCTAAATGTTCAACCAATGACACAAAAAGACACAAAATCACATATTGGATGCACAAGATTGGTTAAAAATCCTAATTGGATTAGAATAAGCCTAGGGAGGACGAAAATGACATAAATGTTAAACCAATGACACAAAATGACACAAAATCACATATTGGATGCACAAGATTGGTTAAAAACCCTAATTGGATTAGAATAAGCCTAGGGAGAACGAAAATGACCTAAATGTTCAACCAATGACACAAAATCACATATTCGATGCACAAGATTGGCTAAAAACCCTAATTGGATTAGAATAAGCCCTGGGAGGACGAAAATGACCTAAATGTTCAACCAATGACACAAAATGACACAAAATCACATATTGGATGCACAAGATTGGTTAAAAATCCTAATTGGATTAGAATAAGCCTAGGGAGGACGAAAATAACCTAAAAGTTAAACCAATGACACAAAATCACATATTGGATGCACAAGATTAGTTAAAAACCCTAATTTGATTAGAATAAGCCTAGGGAGGACGAAAATGACCTAAACGTTCAACCAATGACACAAAATGACACAAAATCACATATTGGATGCACAAGATTGGTTAAAAACCCTAATTGGATTAGAATAAGCCTAGGGTGGACGAAAATGACCTAAATGTTCAACCAATGACACAAAATGACATAAAATCACATATTGGATGCACAAGATTGGTTAAAAACCCTAATTCGATTAGAATAAGCCTAGGGAGGACGAAAATGACCTAAATGTTCAACCAATGACACAAAATGACACAAAATCACATATTGGATGCACAAGATTGGTTAAAAATCCTAATTGGATTAGAATAAGCCTAGGGAGGACGAAAATGACCTAAATGTTAAACAAATGACACAAAATCACATATTGGATGCACAAGATTGATAAAAATCCCTAATTGGATTAGAATAAGCCTAGGGAGGACGAAAATGACCTAAATATTCAACCAATGACACAAAATCACATATTGGATGCACAAGATTGGTTAAAAACCCTAATTGGACTAGAATAAGCCTAGGGAGGACTAAAATGACATAAATGTTAAACCAATGACACAAAATGACACAAAATCACATATTGGATGCACAAGATTGGTTAAAAACCCTAATTGGAGTAGAATAAACCTAGGGAGGACGAAAATGACCAAAACGTTCAACCAATGACACAAAATGATACAAAATCACATATTGGATGCACAAGATTGGTTAAAAACCCTAATTGGATTAGAATAAGCCTAGGGAGGACGAAAATGACCTAAATGTTCAACCAATGACACAAAATGACACAAAATCACATATTGGATGCACAAGATTGGTTAAAAATCCTAATTGGATTAGAATAAGCCTAGGGAGGATGAAAATGACGTAAATGATAAACCGATGACACAAAATCACATACTGGGTGCACAAGATTGGTTAAAAACCCTAATTGGATTAGAATAAACCTAGGGAGGACGAGAATGACCTAAATGTTCAACCAATGACACAAAATGACACAAAATCACATATTGGATGCACAAGATTGGTTAAAAACCCTAATTGGATAAGAATAAGCCTAGGGAGGATGAAAATGACCTAAATTTTAAACGAATGACACAAAATCACATACTGGGTGCACAAGATTGGTTAAAAACCCTAATTGGATTAGAATAAGCCTAGGGAGGACGATAATGACCTAAATGTTCAACCAATGACACAAAATAACACAAAATCACATATTGGATGCACAAGATAGGTTAAACACCCTAATTGGATTAGAATAAGCCTAGGGAGGACGAAAATGACCTAAATGTTCAACCAATGACACAAAATGACACAAAATCACATATTGGATGCACAAGATTGGTTAAAAATCCTAATTGGATTAGAATAAGCCTAGGGAGGATGAAAATGACCTAAATTTTAAACGAATGACACAAAATCACATACTGGGTGCACAAGATTGGTTAAAAACCCTAATTGGATTAGAATAAGCCTATTGAGGACGAAAATGACCTAAATGTTCAACCAATGACACAAAATGACACAAAATCACATATTGGATGCACAAGATTGGTTAAAAATCCTAATTGGATTAGAATAAGCCTAGGGAGGACGAAAATGACATAAATGTTAAACCAATGACACAAAATGACACAAAATCACATATTGGATGCACAAGATTGGTTAAAAACCCTAATTGGATTAGAATAAGCCTAGGGAGAACGAAAATGACCTAAATGTTCAACCAATGACACAAAATCAAATATTGGATGCACAAGATTGGCTAAAAACCCTAATATGATTAGAATAAGCCTTGGGAGGACGAAAATGACCTAAATGTTCAACCAATGACACAAAATGACACAAAATCACATATTGGATGCACAAGATTGGTTAAAAATCCTAATTGGATTAGAATAAGCCTAGGGAGGACGAAAATGACATAAATGTTAAACCAATGACACAAAATGACACAAAATCACATATTGGATGCACAAGATTGGTTAAAAACCCTAACTGGATTAGAATAAGCCTAGGGAGAACGAAAATGACCTAAATGCTCAACCAATGACACAAAATCACATATTGGATGCACAAGATTGACTAAAAACCCTAATTGGATTAGAATAAGCCTAGGGAGGACGAAAATGACCTAAATGTTCTACCAATGACACAAAATCACATATTGGATGCACAAGATTGGTTAAAAACCCTAATTGGATTAGAATAAGCCTAGGGAGGACGAAAATGACCTAAATGTTCAACCTATGACACAAAAAGACACAAAATCACATATTGGATGCACAAGATTGGTTAAAAACCCTAATTGGATTTGAATAAGCCTATGGAGGACGAAAATGACCTAAATGTTCAACCAATGACACAAAATGACACAAAATCACATACTGGGTGCACAAGATTGGTTAAAAACCCTAATTGGATTAGAATAGGCCTATGGAGGACGAAAATGACCTAAATGTTCAACCAATGACACAAAATGACACAAAATCACATATTGGATGCACAAGATTGGTTAAAAACCCTAATTGGATTAGAATAAGCCTAGGGAGGACGAAAATGACCTAAATGTTCAACCAATGACACAAAATGACACAAAATCACATATTGGATGCACAAGATTGGTTAAAAACCCAAATTAGATTAGAATAAGCCTAGGGAGGACGAAAATGACCTAAATGTTCAACCAATGACACAAAATGACACAAAATCACATATTGGATGCACAAGATTGGTTAAAAACCCTAATTGGATTAGAATAAGCCTAGGGAGGACGAAAATGACCTAAATGTTCAACCAATGACACAAAATGACACAAAATCACATATTGGATGCACAAGATTGGTTAAAAACCCTAGTTGGATTATAATAAGCCTAGGGAGGACGAAAATGACCTAAATGTTCAACCAATGACACAAAATCACATATTGGATGCACAAGATTGGTTAAAAACCCTAATTGGATTAGAATAAGCCTAGGGAGGACGAAAATGACCTAAATGTTCAACCAATGACACAAAATGACACAAAATCACATATTGGATGCACAAGATTGGTTAAAAACCCTAATTGGATTAGAATAAGCCTAGCGAGGACGAAAATGACCAAATTGGATTACCAATGACACAAAATCACTTATTATATGCACAAGATTTGTTAAAAACCCTAATTGGATTAGAATAAGCCTAGCGAGGACGAAAATGAACTTAATATTCAACCAATGACACAAAATGACACAAAATCACATATTGGATGCACAAGATTGGTTAAAAACCCTAATTGGATTAGAATAAGCCTAGGGAGGACGAAAATGACCTAAATGTTCAACCAATGACACAAAATCACATATTGGATGCACAAGATTGGTTAAAAACCCTAGTTGGATTAGAATAAGCCTAGGGATGACGAAAATGACCTAAATGTTCAACCAATGACACAAAATCACATATTGGATGCACAAGATTGGTTAAAAACCCTAATTGGATTAGAATAAGCCAAGGTAGGACGAAAATGACCTAAATGTTCAACCAATGACACAAAATCACATATTGGATGCACAAGATTGGTTAAAAACCCTAATTGGATTAGAATAAGCCTAGGGAGGACGAAAATGACCTAAATGTTCAACCAATAGCACAAAATGACACAAAATCACATATTGGATGCACAAGATTGGTTAAAAACCCTAATTGGATTAGAATAAGCCTAGGGAGGACGAAAATGACCTAAATGTTCAACCAATGACACAAAATGACACAAAATCACATATTGGATGCACAAGATTGGTTAAAAACCCTAATTGGATTAGAATATGCCTAGGGAGGACCAAAATGACCTAAATGTTCAACCAATGACACATAATGACACAAAATCACATATTGGATGCACAAGATTGGTTAAAAACCCTAATTGGATTAGAATAAGCCTAGGGAGGACGAAAATGACCTAAATGTTCAACCAATGACACAAAATGACACAAAATCACATATTGGATGCACAAGATTGGTTAAAAACCCTAATTGGATTAGAATAAGCCTAGGGAGAACGAAAATGACCTAAATGTTCAACCAATGACACAAAATGACACAAAATCTCATATTGGATGCACAAGATTGGTTAAAAACCCTAATTGGATTAGAATTAGCCAAGGGAGGACGAAAATGACCTAAATGTTCAACCAATGACACAAAATCACATATTGGATGCACAAGATTGGTTAAAAACCCTAATTGGATTAGAATAAGCCTAGGGAGGACGAAAATGACCTAAATGTTCAACCAATGACACAAAATGACACAAATTCACATATTGGATGCACAAGATTGGTTAAAAACCCTAATTGGATTAGAATAAGCCTAGGGGGGACGAAAATGACCTAAATGTTCGACCAATGACACAAAATCACATATTGGATGCACAAGATTGGTTAAAAACCCGAATTGGATTAGAATAAGCATAGCGAGGACGAAAATGACCTAAATGTTCAACCAATGACACAAAATCACATATTGGATGCACAAGATTGGTTAAAAACCCTAATTGGATTAGAATAAGCCTAGGGAGGACGAAAATGACCTAAATGTTCAACCAATGACACAAAATCACATATTGGATGCACAAGATTGGTTAAAAACCCTCATTGGATTAGAATAAGCCTAGGGAGGACGAAAATGACCTAAATGTTCAACCAATGACACAAAATCACATATTGGATGCACAAGATTGGTTAAAAACCCTAATTGGATTAGAATAAGCCTAGGGAGGACGAAAATGACCTAAATGTTCAACCAATGACACAAAATGACACAAAATCACATATTGGATGCTCAAGATTGGTTAAAAACCCTAATTGGATTAGAATAAGGCTAGGAAGGACGAAAATGACCTAAATGTTCAACCAATGACACAAAATCACATATTGGATGCACAAGATTGGTTAAAAACCCTAATTGGATTAGAATAAGCCTAGGGAGGACGAAAATGACCTAAATGTTCAACCAATGACACAAAATAACAAATTGGATGCACAAGATTGGTTAAAAACCCTAATTGGATTAGAATAAGCCTAGGGAGGACGAAAATGACCTAAATGTTCAACTAATGACACAAAATGACACAAAATCACATATTGGATGCACAAGATTGGTTAAAAACCCTAATTGGATTAGAATAAGCCTAGGGAAGACGAAAATGACCTAAATGTTCAACCAATGACACAAAATGACACAAAATCACATATTGGATGCACAAGATTGGTTAAAAATCCTAATTGGATTAGAATAAGCCTAGGGAGGACGAAAATGACATAAATGTTAAACCAATGACACAAAATGACACAAAATCACATATTGGATGCACAAGATTGGTTAAAAACCCTAATTGGATTAGAATAAGCCTAGGGAGAACGAAAATGACCTAAATGTTCAACCAATGACACAAAATCAAATATTGGATGCACAAGATTGGTTAAAAACCCTAATTGGATTAGAATAAGCCTAGGGAGGACGAAAATGACCTAAATGTTCAACCAATGACACAAAATGACAAAAAATCACATATTGGATGCACAAGATTGGTTAAAAATCCTAATTCGATTAGAATAAGCCTAGGGAGGACGAAAATGACCTAAATGTTCAACCAATGACACAAAATCACATATTGGATGCACAAGATTGGTTAAAAACCCTAATTGGATTAGAATAAGCCTAGGGAGGACGAAAATGACCTAAATGTTCAACCAATGACACAAAATGACACAAAATCACATATTGGATGCACAAGATTGGTTAAAAACCCTAATTGGATTAGAATAAGCCTAGGGACGACGAAAATGACCTAAATGTTCAACCAATGAAACAATCACATATTGGATGCACAAGATTGGTTAAAAACGCTAATTGGATTAGAATAAGCCTAGGGAGGACGAAAATGACCGAAATGTTCAACCAATGACACAAAATGGCAAAAAATCACATATTGGATGCACAAGATTGGTTAAAAACCCTAATTGGATTAGAATAAGCCTAGGGAGGACGAAAATGACCTAAATGTTCAACCAATGACACAAAAAGACACAAAATCACATATTGGATGCACAAGATTAGTTAAAAACCCTAATTGGATTAGAATAAGCCTAGGGAGGCAAGAATGACCTAAATGGTCAACCAATGACACAAAATCACATATTGGATGCACAAGATTGGTTAAAAACCCTAATTGGATTAGAATAAGCCTAGGGAGGACGATAATGACCTAAATGTTCAACCAATGACACAAAATGACACAAAATCACATATTGGATGCACAAGATTGGTTAAAAACCCTAATTGGATTAGAATAAGCCTAGGGAGGACGAAAATGACATAATGTTCAACCAATGACACAAAATCACATATTGGATGCACAAGATTGGCTAAAAACCCTAATTGGATTAGAATAAGCCTTGGGAGGACGAAAATGACCTAAATGTTCAACCAATGACACAAAATGACACAAAATCACATATTGGATGCACAAGATTGGTTAAAAATCCTAATTGGATTAGAATAAGCCTACGGAGGACGAAAATAACCTAAAAGTTAAACCAATGACACAAAATCACATATTGGATGCACAAGATTAATTAAAAACCCTAATTTGATTAGAATAAGCCTAGGGAGGACGAAAATGACCTAAACGTTCAACCAATGACACAAAATGACACAAAATCAAATAATTGATGCACAAGATTGGTTAAAAACCCTAATTAGATTAGAATAAGCTTAGGGAGGACGAAAGTGACCTAAAAGTTCAACCAATGACACAAAATGACAGAATATCACATATTGGATGCACAAGATTGGTTAAAAACCCTAATTGGATTAGAATAAGCCTAGGGAGAACGAAAGTGACCTAAACGTTCAACCAATGACACAAAATGACAGAAAATCACATATTGGATGCATAAGATTGGTTAAAAACCCTAATTGGAATAGAATAAGACTAGGGAGGACGAAAATGACCTTAATCTTCAACTAATGACACAAAATGACACAAAATCACATATTGGATGCACAAGATTGGTTAAAAATCCTAATTGGATTAGAATAAGCCTAGGGAGGACGAAAATAACCTAAAAGTTAAACCAATGACACAAAATCACATATTGGATGCACAAGATTAGTTAAAAACCCTAATTTGATTAGAATAAGCCTAGGGAGGACGAAAATGACCTAAACGTTCAACCAATGACACAAAATGACACAAAATCACATATTGGATGCACAAGATTGTTTAAAAACCCTAATTGGATTAGAATAAGCCTAGGGAGGACGAAAGTGACCAAAACGTTCAACCAATGACACAAAATGACAGAAAATCACATATTGGATGCACAAGATTGGTTAAAAACCCTAATTGGATTAGAATAAGACTAGGGAGGACGAAAATGACCTTAATCTTCAACTAATGACACAAAATGACACAAAATCACATATTGGATGCACAAGATTGGTTAAAAATCCTAATTGGATTAGAATAAGCCTAGGGAGGACGAAAATGACCTAAATGTTAAACCAATGACACAAAATCACATATTGGATGCACAAGATTGGTTAAAAACCCTAATTGGATTAGAATAAGCCTAAGGGGGACGAAAATGACCTAAACGTTCAACCAATGACACAAAATGACACAAAATCACTAATTGGATGCAGAAGATTGGTTAAAAACCCTAATTGGATTAGAATAAGCCTAGGGAGGACGAAAATGACCTAAATGTTCTACCAATGACACAAAATCACATATTGGATGCACAAGATTGGTTAAAAACCCTAATTGGATTAGAATAAGCCTAGGGAGGCAAGAATGACCTAAATGTTCAACCAATGACACAAAATCACATACTGGGTGCACAAGATTGGTTAAAAACCCTAATTGGATTAGAATAAGCCTATGGAGGACGAAAATGACCTAAATGTTCAACCAATGACACAAAATGACACAAAATCACATATTGGATGCACAAGATTGGTTAAAAATCCTAACTGGATTAGAATAAGCCTAGGGAGGACGAAAATAACCTAAAAGTTAAACCAATGACACAAAATCACATATTGGATGCACAAGATTAGTTAAAAACCCTAATTTGATTAGAATAAGCCTAGGGAGGACGAAAGTGACCTAAACGTTCAACCAATGACACAAAATGACAGAAACTCACATATTGGATGCAAAAGATTGGTTAAAAACCCTAATTGGATTAGAATAAGCCTAG
>JBBPBQ010000008.1:20494584-20509823 GCA_037974755.1 Cicer yamashitae | reverse complement strand
GTGTCATTTTGTGTCATTGGTTGAACGTTTAGGTCATTTTCGTCCCCCCTAGGCTTATTCTAATGCAATTAGGGTTTTTAACCAATCTTGTGCATCCAATATGTGATTTTGTGTCATTGGTTTAACATTTAGGTCATTTTCGTCCTCCCTAGGCTTATTCTAATCCAATTAGGATTTTTAACCAATCTTGTGCATCCAATATGTGATTTTGTGTCATTAGTTGAAGATTAAGGTCATTTTCATCCTCCCTAGTCTTATTCTATTCCAATTAGGGTTTTTAACCAATCTTATGCATCCAATATGTGATTTTCTGTCATTTTGTGTCATTGGTTGAACATTTAGGTCATTTTCGTCCTCCCTAGGCTTATTCTAATCCAATTTGGATTTTTAACCAATCTTGCGCATCCAATATGTGATTTTGTGTCATTTTGTGTCATTGGTTGAACGTTTAGGTCATTTTCATCCTCCCTAGCCTTATTCTAATCAAATTAGGGTTTTTAACTAATCTTGTGCATCCAATATGTGATTTTGTGTCATTGGTTTAACATTTATGTCATTTTCGTCCTCCCTAGGCTTATTCTAATCCAATTAGGATTTTTAACCAATCTTGTGCACCCAGTATGTGATTTTGTGTCATTCGTTTAAAATTTAGGTCATTTTCATCCTCCCTAGGCTTATTCTAATCCAATTAGGATTTTTAACCAATCTTGTGCATCCAATATGTGATTTTGTGTCATTTTGTGTCATTGGTTGAACATTTAAGTCATTTTCGTCCTCCCTAGGCTTATTCTAATCCAATTAGGGTTTTTAACCAATCTTGTGCATCCAATATGTGATTTTGTGTCATTTTGTGTCATCAGTTGAACATTTAGGTCGTTTTCGTCTTCCCTAGGCTTATTCTAATCCAATTAGGGTTTTTAACCAATCTTGTGCATCCAATATGTGATTTTGTGTCATTGGTTGAACATTTAGGTCATTTTCGTCCTCCCTAGGCTTATTCTAATCCAATTAGGATTTTTAACCAATCTTGTGCATCCAATATGTGATTTTGTGTCATTTTTTGTCATTGGTTGAACATTTAGGTCATTTTCGTCCTCCCTAGGCTTATTCTAATTCAATTAGGGTTTTTAACCAATCTTGTGCACCCAGTATGTGATTTTGTGTCATTCGTTTAAAATTTAGATCATTTTCATCCTCCCTAGGCTTATTCTAATCCAATTAGGATTTTTAACCAATCTTGTGCATCCAATATGTGATTTTGTGTCATTTTGTGTCATTGGTTGAACATTTAGGTCATTTTCGTCCCCCCTTGGCTTATTCTAATCCAATTAGGGTTTTTAACCAATCTTGTGCATCCAATATGTGATTTTGTGTCATTTTGTGTCATTGGTTGAACGTTTAGGTCATTTTCATCCTCCCTAGGCTTATTCTAATCAAATTAGGGTTTTTAACTAATCTTGTGCATCCAATATGTGATTTTGTGTCATTGGTTTAACTTTTATGTTATTTTCGTCCTCCCTAGGCTTATTCTAATCCAATTAGGATTTTTAACTAATCTTGTGCATCCAATATGTGATTTTGTGTCATTTTGTGTCATTGGTTGAACATTTAGGTCATTTTCGTCCGCCCTAGGCTTATTCTCATCCAATTAGGGTTTTTAACCAATCTTGTGCATCCAATATGTGATTTTGTGTCATTGGTTGAACATTTAGGTCATTTTCGTCCTCCCTAGGCTTATTCTTACCCAATTAGGGTTTTTAACCAATCTTGTGCATCCAATATGTGATTTTGTGTCATTTTGTGTCATTGGTTGAACATTTAGGTCATTTTCGTCCTCCCTAGGTTTATTCTAATCCAATTAGGGTTTTTAACCAATCTTGTGCGCCTAGTATGTGATTTTGTGTCATCGGTTTAACATTTAGGTCATTTTCATCCTCCCTAGGCTTATTCTAATCCAATTAGGATTTTTAACCAATCTTGTGCATCAAATATGTGATTTTGTGTCATTTTGTGTCATTGGTTGAACATTTAGGTCATTTTCGTCCGCCCTAGGCTTATTCTCATCCAATTAGGGTTTTTAACCAATCTTGTGCATCCAATATGTGATTTTGTGTCATTGGTTGAACATTTAGGTCATTTTCGTCCTCCCTAGGCTTATTCTTATCCAATTAGGGTTTTTAACCAATCTTGTGCATCCAATATGTGATTTTGTGTCATTGGTTGAACATTTAGGTCATTTTCGTCCTCCCTAGGTTTATTCTAATCCAATTAGGGTTTTTAACCAATCTTGTGCACCTAGTATGTGATTTTGTGTCATCGGTTTAACATTTAGGTCATTTTCATCCTCCCTAGGCTTATTCTAATCCAATTAGGATTTTTAACCAATCTTGTGCATCAAATATGTGATTTTGTGTCATTTTGTGTCATTGGTTGAACATTTAGGTCATTTTCGTCGTCCCTAGGCTTATTCTAATCCAATTAGGGTTTTTAACCAATCTTGTGCATCCAATATCTGATTTTTTGTCATTTTGTGTCATTGGTTGAACATTTAGGTCATTTTCGTTCTCCCTAGGCTTATTCTAATCCAATTAGGATTTTTAACGATTCTTGTGCATCCAATATGTGATTTTGTGTCATTTTGTGTCATTGGTTGAACATTTAGGTCATTTCCGTCCTCCCTAGGCTTATTCTAATCCAATTAGGGTTTTTAACCAATCTTGTGCATCCAATATGTGATTTTGTGTCATTTTGTGTCATTGGTTGAACATTTAGGTCATTTTCGTCCTCCATAGGCTTATTCTAATCCAATTAGGGTTTTTAACCAATCTTGTGCACCCAGTATGTGATTTTGTGTCATTCGTTTAAAATTTAGGTCATTTTCATCCTCCCTAGGCTTATTCTAATCCAATTAGGATTTTTAACCAATCTTGTGCATCCAATATGTGATTTTGTGTCATTTTGTGTCATTGGTTGAACATTTAGGTCATTTTCGTCCGCCCTAGGCTTATTCTAATCCAATTAGGGTTTTTAACCAATCTTGTGCATCCAATATGTGATTTTGTGTCATTTTGTGTCATTGGTTTAACATTTATGTCATTTTCGTCCTCCCTAGGCTTATTCTAATCCAATTAGGATTTTTAATCAATCTTGTGCATCCAATATGTGATTTTGTGTCATTTTGTGTCATTGGTTGAACATTTAGGTCATTTTCGTCCTCCATAGGCTAATTCTAATCCAATTAGGGTTTTTAACCAATCTTGTGCACCCAGTATGTGATTTTGTGTCATTCGTTTAAAATTTAGGTCATTTTCATCCTCCCTAGGCTTATTCTAATCCAATTAGGATTTTTAACCAATCTTGTGCATCCAATATGTGATTTTGTGTCATTTTGTGTCATTGGTTGAACATTTAGGTCATTTTCGTCCCCCCTTGGCTTATTCTAATCCAATTAGGGTTTTTAACCAATCTTGTGCATCCAATATGTGATTTTGTGTCATTTTGTGTCATTGGTTGAACGTTTAGGTCATTTTCATCCTCCCTAGGCTTATTCTAATCAAATTAGGGTTTTTAACTAATCTTGTGCATCCAATATGTGATTTTGTGTCATTGGTTTAACTTTTATGTTATTTTCGTCCTCCCTAGGCTTATTCTAATCCAATTAGGATTTTTAACTAATCTTGTGCATCCAATATGTGATTTTGTGTCATTTTGTGTCATTGGTTGAACATTTAGGTCATTTTCGTCCTCCCTAGGCTTATTCTAATCCAATTAGGGTTTTTAACCAATCTTGTGCATCCAATATATAATTTTGTGTCATTGGTTGAACATTTAGGTCATTTTCGTCCTCCCTAGGCTTATTCTAATCCAATTAGGGTTTTTAACCAATCTTGTGCATCCAATATGTGATTTTGTGTCATTTTGTGTCATTGGTTGAACGTTTAGGTCATTTTCATCCTCCCTAGGCTTATTCTAATCAAATTAGGGTTTTTAACTAATCTTGTGCATCCAATATGTGATTTTGTGTCATTGGTTTCACTTTTAGGTTATTTTCGTCCTCCCTAGGCTTATTCTAATCCAATTAGGATTTTTAACCAATCTTGTGCATCCAATATGTGATTTTGTGTCATTTTGTGTCATTGGTTGAACATTTAGGTCATTTTCGTCCTCCCAAGGCTTATTCTAATCCAATTAGGGTTGTTAGCCAATCTTGTGCATCCAATATGTGATTTTGTGTCATTGGTTGAACATTATGTCATTTTCGTCCTCCCTAGGCTTATTCTAA
Organism: Cicer yamashitae; assembly: GCA_037974755.1. Lineage (NCBI taxonomy): Eukaryota > Viridiplantae > Streptophyta > Magnoliopsida > Fabales > Fabaceae > Cicer > Cicer yamashitae. The sequence continues at coordinate 20,505,541 of JBBPBQ010000008.1, read as the reverse complement.
TCCAATTAGGGTTTTTAACCAATCTTGTGCATCCAATATGTGATTTTGTGTCATTTTATGTCATTGGTTGAACATTTAGGTCATTTTCATCCTCCCTAGGCTTATTCTAATCCACTTTGGGTTTTTAACCAATCTTGTGCACCTAATATGTGATTTTGTGTCATTGGTTTAATATTTATGTCATTTTCGTCCTCCCTAGGCTTATTCTAATCCAATTAGGATTTTTAACCAATCTTGTGCATCCAATATGTGATTTTGTGTCATTTTGTGTCATTGGTTGAACATTTAGGTCATTTTCGTCCTCCATAGGCTTATTCTAATCCAATTACGGTTTTTAACCAATCTTGTGCACCCAGTATGTGATTTTGTGTCATTCGTTTAAAATTTAGGACATTTTCATCCTCCCTAGGCTTATTCTAATCCAATTAGGATTTTTAACCAATCTTGTGCATCCAATATGTGATTTTGTGTCATTTTGTGTCATTGGTTGAACATTTAGGTCATTTTCGTCCGCCCTAGGCTTATTCTAATCCAATTAGGGTTTTTAACCAATCTTGTGCATCCAATATGTTATTTTGTGTCATTGGTTGAACATTTAGGTCATTTTCGTCCTCCCTAGGCTTATTCTTATCCAATTAGGGTTTTTAACCAATCTTGTGCATCCAATATGTGATTTTGTGTCATTTTGTGTCATTGGTTCATCATTTAGGTCATTTTCGTCCTCCCTAGGTTTATTCTAATCCAATTAGGGTTTTTAACCAATCTTGTGCACCTAGTATGTGATTTTGTGTCATCGGTTTAACATTTAGGTCATTTTCATCCTCCCTAGGCTTATTCTAATCCAATTAGGATTTTTAACCAATCTTGTGCATCAAATATGTGATTTTGTGTCATTTTGTGTCATTGGTTGAACATTTAGGTCATTTTCGTCGTCCCTAGGCTTATTCTAATCCAATTAGGGTTTTAAACCAATCTTGTGCATTCAATATCTGATTTTTTGTCATTTTGTGTCATTGGTTGAACATTTAGGTCATTTTCGTCCTCCCTAGGCTTATTCTAATCCAATTAGGATTTTTAACGATTCTTGTGCATCCAATCTGTGATTTTGTGTCATTTTGTGTCATTGGTTGAACATTTAGGTCATTTCCGTCCTCCCTAGGCTTATTCTAATCCAATTAGGGTTTTTCACCAATCTTGTGCATCCAATATGTGATTTTGTGTCATTGGTGTAACATCAAGGTCATTTACATCCTCCCTAGGCTTATTCTAATCCAATTAGGATTTTTAACCAATCTTGCGCATCCAATATGTGATTTTGTGTCATTGGTTGAACATTTAGGTCATTTTCGTCCTCCCTAGGCTTATTCTAATCGAATTAGGGTTTTTAACCAATCTTGTGCATCCAATATGTGATTTTGTGTCATTTTGTGTCATTGGTTGAACATTTAGGTCATTTTCGTCCTCCATAGGCTTATTCTAATCTAATTAGGGTTTTTAACCAATCTTGTGCATCCAATATGTGATTTTGTGTCATTGGTTGAACATTTAGGTCATTCTTGCCTCCATAGGCTTATTCTAATCCAATTAGGGTTTTTAACCAATCTTGTGCATCCAATATGTGATTTTGTGTCTTTTTGTGTCATTGGTTGAACATTTAGGTTATTTTCGTCCTCCCTAGGCTTATTCTAATCCAATTAGGGTTTTTAACCAATCTTGTGCATCCAATATGTGATTTTGTGTCATTGGTAGAACATTTAGGTCATTTTCGTCCTCCCTAGGCTTATTCTAATCCAATTAGGGTTTTTAACCAATCTTCTGCATCCAATTAGTGATTTCGTGTCATTTTGTGTCATTGGTTGAACGTTTAGGTCATTTTCGTCCCCCCTAGGCTTATTCTAATGCAATTAGGGTTTTTAACCAATCTTGTGCATCCAATATGTGATTTTGTGTCATTGGTTTAACATTTAGGTCATTTTCGTCCTCCCTAGGCTTATTCTAATCCAATTAGGATTTTTAACCAATCTTGTGCATCCAATATGTGATTTTGTGTCATTAGTTGAAGATTAAGGTCATTTTCGTCCTCCCTAGTCTTATTCTATTCCAATTAGGGTTTTTAACCAATCTTATGCATCCAATATGTGATTTTCTGTCATTTTGTGTCATTGGTTGAACGTTTAGGTCACTTTCGTTCTCCCTAGGCTTATTCTAATCCAATTAGGGTTTTTAACCAATCTTGTGCATCCAATATGTGATATTCTGTCATTTTGTGTCATTGGTTGAACTTTTAGGTCACTTTCGTCCTCCCTAGGCTTATTCTAATCCAATTAGGGTTTTTAACCAATCTTGTGCATCCAATATGTGATTTTGTGTCATTTTGTGTCATTGGTTGAACGTTTAGGTCATTTTCATCCTCCCTAGGCTTATTCTAATCAAATTAGGGTTTTTAACTAATCTTGTGCATCCAATATGTGATTTTGTGTCATTGGTTTAACATTTATGTCATTTTCGTCCTCGCTAGGCTTATTCTAATCCAATTAGGATTTTTAACCAATCTTGTGCACCCAGTATGTGATTTTGTGTCATTCGTTTAAAATTAAGGTCATTTTCATCCTCCCTAGGCTTATTCTAATCCAATTAGGATTTTTAACCAATCTTGTGCATCCAATATGTGATTTTGTGTCATTTTGTGTCATTGGTTGAACATTTAGGTCATTTTCGTCCCCCCTTGGCTTATTCTAATCCAATTAGGGTTTTTAACCAATCTTGTGCATCCAATATGTGATTTTGTGTCATTTTGTGTCATTGGTTGAACGTTTAGGTCATTTTCATCCTCCCTAGGCTTATTCTAATCAAATTAGGGTTTTTAACTAATCTTGTGCATCCAATATGTGATTTTGTGTCATTGGTTTAACTTTTAGGTTATTTTCGTCCTCCCTATGCTTATTCTAATCCAATTAGGATTTTTAACCAATCTTGTGCATCCAATATGTGATTTTGTGTCATTTTGTGTCATTGGTTGAACATTTAGGTCATTTTCGTCCTCCCAAGGCTTATTCTAATCCAATTAGGGTTGTTAGCCAATCTTGTGCATCCAATATGTGATTTTGTGTCATTGGTTGAACATTATGTCATTTTCGTCCTCCCTAGGCTTATTCTAATCCAATTAGGGTTTTTAACCAATCTTGTGCATCCAATATGTGATTTTGTGTCATTTTATGTCATTGGTTGAACATTTAGGTCATTTTCATCCTCCCTAGGCTTATTCTAATCCACTTTGGGTTTTTAACCAATCTTGTGCACCTAATATGTGATTTTGTGTCATTGGTTTAATATTTATGTCATTTTCGTCCTCCCTAGGCTTATTCTAATCCAATTAGGATTTTTAACCAATCTTGTGCATCCAATATGTGATTTTGTGTCATTTTGTGTCATTGGTTGAACATTTAGGTCATTTTCGTCCTCCCTAGGCTTATTCTCATCCAATTAGGGTTTTTAACCAATCTTGTGCATCCAATATGTGATTTTGTGTCATTGGTTGAACATTTAGGTCATTTTCGTCCTCCCTAGGCTTATTCTAATCCAATTAGGGTTTTTAACCTATCTTGTGCATCCTATATGTGATTTTGTGTAATTGGTTGAACATTTAGGTCATTTTTGTCCTCCCTAGGCTTATTCTAATCCAATTAGGGTTTTTAACCAATCTTGTGCATCCAATATGTGATTTTGTGTCATTGGTTGAACATTTAGGTCATTTTCGTCCTCCCTAGGCTTATTCTAATCCAATTAGGGTTTTTAACCAATCTTGTGCATCCAATATGTGATTTTGTGTCATTGGTTGAACATTTAGGTCATTTTCGTCCTCCCTAGGCTTATTCTAATCCAATTAGGGCTTTTAACCAATCTTGTGCATCGAATATGTGATTTTGTGTCATTGGTTGAACATTTAGGTCATTTTCGTCCTCCCTAGACTTATTCTAATCCAATTAGGGTTTTTAACCAATCTTGTGCATCCAATATGTGATTTTGTGTCATTGGTTGAACATTTAGGTCATTTTGGTCCACCCTAGGCTTATTCTAATCCAATTAGGGTTTTTAACCAATCTTGTGCATCCAATATGTGATTTTGTGTCATTGGTTGAACATTTAGGTCATTTTCGTCCTCCCTAGGCTTATTCTAATCCAATTAGGGTTTTTAACCAATCGTGTGCATCCAATATGTGATTTAGTGTCATTGGTTGTACATTTAGGTCATTTTCGTCCTCCCTAGGCTTATTCTAATCCAATTAGGGTTTTTAACCAATCTTGTGCATCCAATATGTGATTTTGTGTCATTGGTAGAACATTTAGGTCATTTTCGTCCTCCCTAGGCTTATTCTAATCCAATTAGGGTTTTTAACCAATCTTGTGCATCCAATATGTGATTTTGTGTCATTGGTTGAACATTTAGGTCATTTTCGTCCTCCCTAGGCTTATTCTAAAGCAATTAGGGTTTTTAACCAATCTTGTGCATCCAATATGTGATTTTGTGTCATTGGTTGAACATTTAGGTCATTTTGGTCCTCCCTAGGCTCTTTTTAATCCAATTAGGGTTTTTAACCAATCTTGTGCATCCAATATGTGATTTTGTATCATTGGTTGAACATTTAGGTCATTTTCGTCCTCGCTATGCTTATTCTAATCCAATTAGGGTTTTTAACCAATCTTGTGCATCCAATATGTGATTTTGTGTCATTTTGTGTCATTGGTTGAACATTTAGGTCATTTTCGTCCTCCCTAGGCTTATTCTAATCCAATTAGGGTTTTTAACCAATCTTGTGCATCCAATATGTGATTTTGTGTCATTGGTTGAACATTTAGGTCATTTTCGTCCTCCCTAGGCTTATTCTAATCGAATTAGGATTTTTAACCAATCTTGTGCATCCAATATGTGATTTTTTGTCATTTTGTGTCATTGGTTGAACATTTAGGTCATTTTCGTCCTCCCTAGGCTTATTCTAATCCAATTAGGGTTTTTAACCAATCTTGTGCTTCCAATATGTGATTTTGTGTCATTGGTTGAACATTTAGGTCATTTTCGTCCTCCCTAGGCTTATTCTAATCCAGTTAGGGTTTTTAACCAATCTTGTGCATCCAATATGTGATTTTGTGTCATTTTGTGTCATTGGTTGAACATTTAGGTCATTTTCGTCCTCCCTAGGCTTATTCTAATCCAATTAGGGTTTTTAACCAATCTTGTGCATCCAGTATGTGATTTTGTGTCATTGATTGAACATTTAGGTCATTTTCGTCCTCCCTAGGCTTATTCTAATCCAAATAGGGTTTTTAATCAATCTTGTGCATCCAATATGTGATTTTGTGTCATTGGTTGAACATTTAGGTCATTTTCGTCCTCCCTAGGCTTATTCTAATCCAATTAGGGTTTTTAACCAATCTTGTGCATCCAATATGTGATTTTGTGTCATTGGTTGAACATTTAGGTCATTTTCGTCCTCCCTAGGCTTATTCTAATCCAATTAGGGTTTTTAACCAATCTTGTGCATCCAATATGTGATTTTGTGTCATTGGTTGAACATTTAGGTCATTTTCGTCCTCCCTAGGCTTATTCTAATCCAATTAGGGTTTTAAACCAATCTTGTGCATCCAATATGTAATTTTGTGTGATTTTGTGTCATTGGTTGAACATTTAGGTCATTTTCGTCCTCCCTAGGCTTATTCTAATCCAATTAGGGTTTTTAACCAATCTTGTGCATCCAATATGTGATTTTGTGTCATTGGTTGAACATTTAGGTCATTTTCGTCCTCCCTAGGCTTATTCTAATCTAATTAGGGTTTTTAACCAATCTTGTGCAACCAATATGTGATTTTGTGTCATTAGTTGAACATTTAGGTCATTTTCGTCCTCCCTAGGCTTATTCTGATCCAATTAGGGTTTTTAACCAATCTTGTGCATCTAATATGTGATTTTGTGTCATTTTGTGTCATTGGTTGAACATTTAGGTCAGTTTCGTCCTCCCTAGGCTTATTCTAATCCAATTAGGGTTTTTAATCAATCTTGTGCATCCAATATGTAATTTTGTGTCATTAGTTGAACATTTAGGTCATTTTCGTCCTCCCTAGGCTTATTCTAATCCAATTAGGGTTTTTAACCAATCTTGTGCATCCAATATGTGATTTTGTGTCATTGGTTGAACATTTAGGTCATTTTCGTCCTCCCTAGGCTTATTCTAATCGAATTAGGGTTTTTAACCAATCTTGTGCCTCCAATATGTGATTTTGTATCATTTTGTGTCATTGGTTGAACATTTATGTCATTTTCGTCCTCCCCAGGCTTACTTTAATCAAATTAGGGTTTTTAACCAATCTTGTGCATCCAATATGTGATTTTGTGTCATTGGTTGAACATTTAGGTCATTTTCGTCCTCCCTAGGCTTATTCTAATCTAATTAGGGTTTTTAACCAATCTTGTGGATCCAATATGTGATTTTGTATCATTTTGTGTCATAGGTTGAACATTTAGGTCATTTTCGTACTCCCTAGGCTTATTCTAATCCTGTTAGGGTTTTTAACCAATCTTGTGTATCCAATATGTGAGTTTGTGTCACTTTGTGTCATTGGATGAACATTTAGGTCATTTTCGTCCTCCCTAGGCTTATTCTAATCCAATTAGGGTTTTTAACCAATCTTGTGCATCCAATATGTGATTTTGTGTCATTGGTTGAACATTTAGGTCATTTTCGTCCTCCCTAGGCTTATTCTAATCCAATTAGGGTTTTTAACCAATCTTGTGCATCCAATATGTGATTTTGTGTCATTGGTTGAACATTTAGGTCATTTTCGTCCTCCCTAGCCTTATTCTAATCCAATTATGGTTTTTAACCAATCTTGTGCATCCAATATGTGATTTTGTGTCATTTTGGGTCATTGGTTTAACATATAGGTCATTTTCGTCCTCCCTAGGCTTATTCTAATCCAATTAGGGTTTTTAACCAATCTTGTGCATCCAATATGTGATTTTGTGTCATTGGTTGAACATTTAGGTCATTTTCGTCCTCCCTAGGCTTATTCTAATCCAATTAGGGTTTTTAACCAATCTTGTGCATCCAATATGTGATTTTGTGTCATTGGTTGAACATTTAGGTCATTTTCGTCCTCCCTAGGCTTATTCTCATCCAATTAGGGTTTTTAACCATTCTTGTGCATCCAATATGTGATTTTGTGTCATTTTGTGTCATTGGTTGAACATTTAGGTCATTTTCGTCCTCCCTAGGCTTATTCTAATCCAATTAGGGTTTTTAACCAATCTTGTGCATCCAATATGTGATTTTGTGTCATTGGTTGAACATTTAGGTCATTTTCGTCCTCCCTAGGCTTATTCTAATCCAATGAGGGTTTTTAACCAATCTTGTGCATCCAATATGTGATTTTGTGTCATTGGTTGAACATTTAGGTCATTTTCGTCCTCCCTAGGCTTATTCTAATCCAATTAGGGTTTTTAACCAATCTTGTGCATCCAATATGTGATTTTGTGTCATTGGTGTAACATTTAGGTCATTTTCGTCCTCCCTAGGCTTATTCTAATCCAATTAGGGTTTTTAACCAATCTTGTGCATCCAATATCTGATTTTTTGTCATTTTGTGTCATTGGTTGAACATTTAGGTCATTTTCGTCCTCCCTAGGCTTATTCAAATCCAATTAGGATTTTTAACCAATCTTGTGCATCCAATATGTGATTTTGTGTCATTGGTTGAACATTTTGGTCATTTTCGCCCTCCCAAGGCGTATTCTAATCCAATTAGTGTTTTTAACCAATCTTGTGCATCCGATCTGTGATTTTGTGTCATTGGTTGAACATTTAGTTCATTTTCGTCCGCCCTAGGCTTATTCTAATCCAATTAGGGTTTTTAACCAATCTTGTGCACCCAATATGTGATTTTGTGTCATTGGTTTAACATTTAGGTCATTTTCGTCCTCCCTAGGCTTATTCTAATCCAATTAGGATTTTTAACCAATCTTGTGCATCCAATATGTGATTTTGTGTCATTTTTTGTCATTGGTTGAACATTTAGGTCATTTTCGTCCTCCCTAGGCTTATTCTAATTCAATTAGGGTTTTTAACCAATCTTGTGCACCCAGTATGTGATTTTGTGTCATTCGTTTAAAATTTAGATCATTTTCATCCTCCCTAGGCTTATTCTAATCCAATTAGGATTTTTAACCAATCTTGTGCATCCAATATGTGATTTTGTGTCATTTTGTGTCATTGGTTGAACATTTAGGTCATTTTCGTCCGCCCTAGGCTTATTCTAATCCAATTAGGGTTTTTAACCAATCTTGTGCATCCAATATGTGATTTTGTGTCATTTTGTGTCATTGGTTGAACATTTAGGTCATTTTCGTCCTCCCTATGTTTATTCTAATCCAATTAGGGTTTTTAACCAATCTTGTGCACCCAGTATGTGATTTTGTGTCATTTGTTTAACATTTAGGTCATTTTCATCCTCCCTAGGCTTATTCTAATCCAATTAGGATTTTTAACCAATCTTGTGCATCCAATATGTGATTTTGTTTCATTTTGTGTCATTGGTTGAACATTTTGGTCATTTTCGTCCTCCCAAGGCTTATTCTAATCCAATTAGGGTTTTTAACCAATCTTGTGCATCCAATCTGTGATTTTGTGTCATTTTGTGTCATTGGTTGAACATTTAGGTCATTTTCGTCCGCCCTAGGCTTATTCTAATCCAATTAGGGTTTTTAACCAATCTTGTGCATCCAATATGTGATTTTGTGTCATTGGTTGAACATTTAGGTCATTTTTGTCCTCCCTAGGCTTATTCTAATCCAATTAGGGTTTTTAACCAATCTTGTGCATCCAATATGTGATTTTGTGTCATTGGTTGAGAATTTAGGTCATTTTCGTCCTCCCTAGGCTTATTCTAATCCAATTAGGGTTTTTAACCAATCTTGTGCATCCAATATGTGATTTTGTGTCATTGGTTGAACATTTAGGTCATTTTCGTCCTCCCTAGGCTTATTCTAATCCAATTAGGGTTTTTAACCAATCTTGTGCATCCAATATGTGATTTTGTGTCATCGGTCTAACATTTAGGTCATTTTCGTCCTCCCTAGGCTTATTCTAATCCAATTACGGTTTTTAACCAATCTTGTGCATCCAATATGTGATTTTGTGTCATTGGTTGAACATTTAGGTCATTTTCGTCCTCCCTAGGCTTATTCTAATCCAATTAGGATTTTTAACCAATCTTGTGCATCCAATATGTGGTTTTGTGTCATTTTGTGTCATTTGATGAAAATTTAGGTCATTTTCGTCCTCCCTAGGCTTATTCTAATCCAATTAGGGTTTTTAACCAATCTTGTGCATCCAATATGTGATTTTGTGTCATTGGTTGAACATTTAGGTCATTTTCGTCCTCCCTAGGCTTATTCTAATCCAATTAGGATTTTTAACCAATCTTGTGCATCCAATATGTGGTTTTGTGTCATTTTGTGTCATTTGATGAAAATTTAGGTCATTTTCGTCCTCCCTAGGCTTATTCTAATCCAATTAGGGTTTTTAACCAATCTTGTGCATCCAATATGTGATTTTGTGTCATTTTGTGTCATTGGTTGAACATATAGGTCATTTTCGTCCTCCATAGGATTATTCTAATCCAATTAGGGTTTTTAACCAATCATGTGCATCGAATATGTGATTTTGTGTCATTGGTTGAACATTTAGGTCATTTTCTTCCTCTCTATACTTATTCAAATCCAATTAAGGTTTTTAACCAATCTTGTGCATCCAATATGTAATTTTGTGTCATTTTGTGTCATTGGTTGAAGATTTAGGTCATTTTCGTCCTCCTAGGCTTATTCTAATCCAGTTAGCGTTTTTAACCAATCTTGTGCATCCAATATGTGATTTTGTGTCATTGGTTGAATATTTAGGTCATTTTTGTCCTCCCTAGGCTTATTCTAATCCAATTAGGGTTTTTAACCAATCTTGTGCATCCAATATGTGATTTTGTGTCATTTTGAGTCATTTGTTGAACATTTAGGTCATTTTCGTCCTCCGTAGGCTTATTCTAATCCAATTAGGGTTTTTAAGCAATCTTGTGCATCCAATATGTGATTTTCTGTCATTTTGTGACATTGGTTGAACATTTAGGTCATTTTCGTCCTCCCTAGGCTTATTCTAATCCAATTAGGGTTTTTAACCAATCTTGTGCATCCAATATGTGATTTTGTGTCATTGGTTGAACATTTAGGTCATTTTCGTCCTCCCTAGGCTTATTCTAATCCAATTAGGGTTATTAACCAATCTTGTGCATCCAATATGTGATTTTGTGTCATTTTGTGTCATTGGTTGAACATTTAGGTCATTTTCGTCCGCCCTAGGCTTATTCTAATCCAATTAGGGTTTTTAACCAATCTTGTGCATCCAATATGTGATTTTGTGTCATTGGTTGAACATTTAGGTCATTTTCGTCCTCCCTAGGCTTATTCTTATCCAATTAGGGTTTTTAACCAATCTTGTGCATCCAATATGTGATTTTGTGTCATTTTGTGTCATTGGTTCAACATTTAGGTCATTTTCGTCCTCCCTAGGTTTATTCTAATCCAATTAGGGTTTTTAACCAATCTTGTGCACCTAGTATGTGATTTTGTGTCATCGGTTTAACATTTAGGTCATTTTCATCCTCCCTAGGCTTATTCTAATCCAATTAGGATTTTTAACCAATCTTGTGCATCAAATATGTGATTTTGTGTCATTTTGTGTCATTGGTTGAACATTTAGGTCATTTTCGTCGTCCCTAGGCTTATTCTAATCCAATTAGGGTTTTTAACCAATCTTGTGCATTCAATATCTGATTTTTTGTCATTTTGTGTCATTGGTTGAACATTTAGGTCATTTTCGTCCTCCCTAGGCTTATTCTAATCCAATTGGATTTTTAACGA
>JBBPBQ010000008.1:20448696-20486450 GCA_037974755.1 Cicer yamashitae | reverse complement strand
ACTTTTAGGTCATTTTCGTCCTCCCTAGGCTTATTCTAATCCAATTAGGGTTTTTAACCAATCTTGTGCATCCAATATGTGATTTTGTGTCATTTTATGTCATTGGTTGAACATTTAGGTCATTTTCATCCTCCCTAGGCTTATTCTAATCCACTTTGGGTTTTTAACCAATCTTGTGCACCCAATATGTGATTTTGTGTCATTGGTTTAACATTTATGTCATTTTCGTCCTCCCTAGGCTTATTCTAATCCAATTAGGATTTTTAACCAATCTTGTGCATCCAATATGTGATTTTGTGTCATTTTGTGTCATTGGTTGAACATTTAGGTCATTTTCGTCTTCCCAAGGCTTATTCTAATCCAATTAGGGTTTTTAGCCAATCTTGTGCATCCAATATGTGGTTTTGTGTCATTGGTTGAACATTAAGTCATTTTCGTCCTCCCTAGGCTTATTCTAATCCAATTAGGGTTTTTAACCAATCTTGTGCATCCAATATGTGATTTTGTGTCATTTTGTGTCATTGGTTGAACATTTAGGTCATTTTCGTCCTCCCTGGGCTTATTCTAATCCAATTAGGGTTTTTAACCAATCTTGTGCATCCAATATGTGATTTTGTGTCATTTTGTGTCATTGGTTGAACATTTAGGTCATTTTCGTCCTCCCTAGGCTTATTCTAATCCAATTAGGGTTTTTAACCAATCTTGTGCATCCAATATGTGATTTTGTGTCATTTTGTGTCATTGGTTGAACATTTGGGTCATTTTCGTCCTCCCTCGGCTTATTCTAATCCAATTAGGGTTTTTAACCAATCTTGTGCATCCAATATGTGATTTTGTGTCATTTTGTGTCATTGGTTGAACATTTAGGTCATTTTCGTCCTCCCTAGGCTTATTCTAATCCAATTAGGGTTTTTAACCAATCTTGTCCATCCAATATGTGATTTTGTGTCATTTTGTGTCATTTGTTGAACATTTAGGTCATTTTCGTCCTCCCTAGGCTTATTCTAATCCAATTAGGGTTTTTAACCAATCTTGTGCATCCAATATGTGATTTTGTGTCATTTTGTGTCATTGGTTGAACATTTAGGTCATTTTCGTCCGCCCTAGGCTTATTCTCATCCAATTAGGGTTTTTAACCAATCTTGTGCATCCAATATGTGGTTTTGTGTCATTGGTTTCACTTTTAGGTTATTTTCGTCCTCCCTAGGCTTATTCTAATCCAACTAGGATTTTTAACCAATCTTGTGCATCCATTATGTGATTTTGTGTCATTTTGTGTCATTGGTTGAACATTTAGGTCATTTTCGTCCTCCCAAGGCTTATTCTAATCCAATTAGGGTTTTTAGCCAATCTTGTGCATCCAATATGTGATTTTGTGTCATTGGTTGAACATTATGTCATTTTCGTCCTCCCTAGGCTTATTCTAATCCAATTAGGGTTTTTAACCAATCTTGTGCATCCAATATGTGATTTTGTGTCATTTTGTGTCATTGGTTGAACATTTAGGTCATTATCGTCCTCCCTAGGCTTATTCTAATCCAATTAGGGTTTTTAACCAATCTTGTGCATCCAATATGTGATTTTGTGTCATTGGTTGAACATTTAGGACATTCTTGCCTCCCTAGGCTTATTCTAATCCAATTAGGGTTTTTAACCAATCTTGTGCATCCAATATGTGATTTTGTGTCTTTTTGTGTCATTGGTTGAACATTTAGGTCATTTTCGTCCTCCCTAGGCTTATTCTAATCCAATTAGGGTTTTTAACCAATCTTGTGCATCCAATATGTGATTTTGTGTCATTGGTAGAACATTTAGGTCATTTTCGTCCTCCCTAGTCTTATTCTATTCCAATTAGGGTTTTTAACCAATCTTATGCATCCAATATGTGATTTTCTGTCATTTAGTGTCATTGGTTGAACGTTTAGGTCACTTTCGTTCTCCCTAGGCTTATTCTAATCCAATTAGGGTTTTTAACCAATCTTGTGCATCCAATATGTGATATTCTGTCATTTTGTGTCATTGGTTGAACTTTTAGGTCACTTTCGTCCTCCCTAGGCTTATTCTAATCCAATTAGGGTTTTTAACCAATCTTGTGCATCCAATATTTGATTTTGTGTCATTTTGTGTCATTGGTTGAACGTTTAGGTCATTTTCGTCCTCCCTAGGCTTATTCTAATCAAATTAGGGTTTTTAACTAATCTTGTGCATCCAATATGTGATTTTGTGTCATTGGTTGAACATTTAGGTCATTTTCGTCCTCCATAGGCTTATTCTAATCCAATTAGGGTTTTTAACCAATCTTGTGCATCCAATATGTGATTTTGTGTCATTGGTTGAACATTTAGGTCATTCTTGCCTCCATAGGCTTATTCTGATCCAATTAGGGTTTTTAACCAATCTTGTGCATCCAATATGTGATTTTGTGTCTTTTTGTGTCATTGGTTGAACATTTAGGTCATTTTCGTCCTCCTTAGGCTTATTCTAATCCAATTAGGGTTTTTAACCAATCTTGTGCATCCAATATGTCATTTTGTGTCATTGGTAGAACATTTAGGTCATTTTTCGTCCTCCCTAGGCTTATTCTAATCCAATTAGGGTTTTTAACCAATCTTCTGCACCCAATTAGTGATTTTGTGTCATTTTGTGTCATTGGTTGAACGTTTAGGTCATTTTCGTCCCCCCTAGGCTTATTCTAATGCAATTAGGGTTTTTAACCAATCTTGTGCATCCAATATGTGATTTTGTGTCATTGGTTTAACATTTAGGTCATTTTCGTCCTCCCTAGGCTTATTCTAATCGAATTAGGGTTTTTAACCAATCTTGTGCATCCAATATGTGATTTTGTGTCATTTTGTGTCATTAGTTGAAGATTAAAGTCATTTTCGTCCTCCCTAGTCTTATTCTATTCCAATTAGGGTTTTTAACCAATCTTATGCATCCAATATGTGATTTTCTGTCATTTTGTGTCATTGGTTGAACGTTTAGGTCACTTTCGTTCTCACTAGGCTTATTCTAATCCAATTAGGGTTTTTAACCAATCTTGTGCATCCAATATGTGATATTCTGTCATTTTGTGTCATTGGTTGAACTTTTAGGTCACTTTCGTCCTCCCTAGGCTTATTCTAATCCAATTAGGGTTTTTAACCAATCTTGTGCATCCAATATTTGATTTTGTGTCATTGGTTGAACGTTTAGGTCATTTTCGTCCTCCCTAGGTTTATTCTAATCCAATTAGGGTTTTTAACCAATCTTGTGCACCTAGTATGTGATTTTGTGTCATCGGTTTAACATTTAGGTCATTTTCATCCTCCCTAGGCTTATTCTAATACAATTAGGATTTTTAACCAATCTTGTGCATCAAATATGTGATTTTGTGTCATTTTGTGTCATTGGTTGAACATTTAGGTCATTTTCGTCGTCCCTAGGCTTATTCTAATCCAATTAGGGTTTTTAACCAATCTTGTGCATCCCATATCTGATTTTTTGTCATTTTGTGTCATTGGTTGAACATTTAGGTCATTTTCGTCCTCCCTAGGCTTATTCTAATCCAATTAGGATTTTTAACGATTCTTGTGCATCCAATCTGTGATTTTGTGTCATTTTGTGTCATTGGTTGAACATTTAGGTCATTTCTGTCCTCCCTAGGCTTATTCTAATCCAATTAGGGTTTTTAACCAATCTTGTGCATCCAATATGTGATTTTGTGTCATTTTGTGTCATTGGTTGAACATTTAGGTCATTTTCGTCCTCCCTAGGCTTATTCTAATCCAATTAGGGTTTTTAACCAATCTTGTGCATCCAATATGTGATTTTGTGTCATTTTGTGTCATCGATTGAACATTTAGGTCATTTTCGTCCTCCCTAGGCTTATTCTAATCCAATTAGGGTTTTTAACCAATCTTGTGCATCCAATATGTGATTTTGTGTCATTGGTTGAACATTTAGGTCATTTTCGTCCTCCCTAGGCTTATTCTAAAGCAATTAGGGTTTTTAACCAATCTTGTGCATCCAATATGTGATTTTGTGTCATTGATTGAACATTTAGGTCATTTTCGTCCACTTTAGGCTCTTTTTAATCCAATTAGGGTTTTTAACCAATCTTGTGCATCCAATATGTGATTTTGTGTCATTGGTTAAACATTTAGGTCATTTTCGTCCTCCCTATGCTTATTCTAATCCAATTAGGGTTTTTAACCAATCTTGTGCATCGAATATGTGATTTTGTGTCATTTTGTGTCATTTGTTGAACATTTAGGTCATTTTCGTCCTCCCTAGGCTTATTCTAATCCAATTAGGGTTTTTAACCAATCTTGTGCATCCAATATGTGATTTTGTGTCATTTTGTGTCATTGGTTGAACATTTAGGTCATTTTCGTCCTCCCTAGGCTTATTCTAATCCAATTAGGGTTTTTAACCAATCTTGTGCATCCAATATGTGATTTTGTGTCATTGGTTGAACATTTAGGTCATTTTCGTCCTCCCTAGGCTTATTATAATCCAACTAGGGTTTTTAACCAATCTTGTGCATCCAATATGTGATTTTGTGTCATTTTGTGTCATTGGTTGAACATTTAGGTCATTTTCGTCCTCCCTAGGCTTATTCTAATCCAATTAGGGTTTTTAACCAATCTTGTGCATCCAATATGTGATTTTGTGTCATTGATTGAACATTTAGGTCTTTTTCGTCCTCCCTATGCTTATTCTAATCCAGTTAGGGTTTTTAACCAATCTTGTGCATCCAATATGTGATTTTGTGTCATTTTGTGTCATTGGTTGAACATTTAGGTCATTTTCGTCCTCCCTAGGCTTATTCTAATCCAATTAGGGTTTTTAACCAATCTTGTGAATCTAATATGTGATTTTGTGTCATTGGTTGAATATTTAGGTCATTTTCGTCCTCCCTAGACTTATTCTAATCCAATTAGGGTTTTTAACCAATCTTGTGCATCCAATATGTGATTTTCTGTCATTTTGTGTCATTGGTTGAACATTTAGGTCATTTTCGTCCTCCCTAGGCTTATTCTAATCCAATTAGGGTGTTTAACCAATCTTGTGCATCCAATATGTGATTTTGTGTCATTTTGTGTCATTGGTTGAACATTTAGGTCATTTTCGTCCTCCCTAGGCTTATTTTAATCCAATTAAGGTTTTTAACCAATCTTGTGCATCCAATATGTGATTTTGTGTGATTGGTTGAACATTTAGGTCATTTTCGTCCTCCCTAGGGTTATTCTAATCCAATTAGGGTTTTTAACCAATCTTGTGCATCCAATATGTGATTTTTTGTCATTGGTTGAACATTTAGGTCATTTTCATCCTCCCTAGGCTTATTCTAATCCAATTAGGGTTTTTAACCAATCTTGTGCATCCAATATGTGATTTTGTGTCATTTTGTGTCATTGGTTGAACATTTAGGTCATTTTCGTCCTCCCTAGGCTTATTCTAATCCAATAAGGATTTTTAACCAATCTTGCGCATCCAATATGTGATTTTGTGTCATTTTGTGTCATTGGTTGAACATTTAGGTCATTTTCGTCCTCCCTAGGCTTATTCTAATCGAATTAGGGTTTTTAACCAATCTTGTGCATCCAATATGTGATTTTGTGTCATTTTGTGTCATTGGTTGAACATTTAGGTCATTTTCGTCCTCCATAGGCTTATTCTAATCCAATTAGGGTTTTTAACCAATCTTGTGCATCCAATATGTGATTTTGTGTCATTCGTTTAAAATTTAGGTCATTTTCATCCTCCCTAGGCTTATTCTAATCCAATTAGGATTTTTAACCAATCTTGCGCATCCAATATGTGATTTTGTGTCATTTTGTGTCATTGGTTGAACATTTAGGACATTTTCGTCCTCCCTAGGCTTATTCTAATCAAATTAGGGTTTTTAACCAATCTTGTGCATCCAATATGTGATTTTGTGTCATTTTGTGTCGTTGGTTGAAAATTTAGGTCATTATCGTCCTCCCTAGGCTTATTCTAATCCAATTAGGGTTTTTAACCAATCTTGTGCATCCAATATGTGATTTTGTGTCATTGGTTGAACATTTAGGTCATTCTTGCCTCCCTAGGCTTATTCTAATCCAATTAGGGTTTTTAACCAATGTTGTGCATCCAATATGTGATTTTGTGTCTTTTTGTGTCATTGGTTGAACATTTAGGTCATTTTCGTCCTCCCTAGGCTTATTCTAATCCAATTAGGGTTTTTAACAAATCTTGTGCATCGAATATGTGATTTTGTGTCATTGGTAGAACATTTAGGTCATTTTCGTCCTCCCTAGTCTTATTCTATTCCAATTAGGGTTTTTAACCAATCTTATGCATCCAATATGTGATTTTCTGTCATTTAGTGTCATTGGTTGAACGTTTAGGTCACTTTCGTCCTCGCTAGGCTTATTCTAATCCAATTAGGGTTTTTAACCAATCTTGTGCATCCAATATGTGATATTCTGTCATTTTGTGTCATTGGTTGAACTTTTAGGTCACTTTCGTCCTCCCTAGGCTTATTCTAATCCAATTAGGGTTTTTAACCAATCTTGTGCATCCAATATTTGATTTTGTGTCATTTTGTGTCATTGGTTGAACGTTTAGGTCATTTTCGTCCTCCCTAGGCTTATTCTAATCAAATTAGGGTTTTTAACTAATCTTGTGCATCCAATATGTGATTTTGTGTCATTGGTTTAACTTTTAGGTTATTTTCGTCCTCCCTAGGCTTATTCTAATCCAATTAGGATTTTTAACCAATCTTGTGCATCCAATATGTGATTTTGTGTCATTTTGTGTCATTGGTTGAACATTTAGGTCATTTTCGTCCTCCCAAGGCTTATTCTAATCCAATTAGGGTTTTTAGCCAATCTTGTGCATCCAATATGTGGTTTTGTGTCATTGGTTGAACATTTAGGTCATTTTCGTTCTCCCTAGGCTTATTCTAATCCAATTAGGGTTTTTAACCAATCTTGTGCATCCAATATGTGATTTTGTGTCATTTTGTGTCATTGGTTGAACATTTAGGTCATTTTCGTCGTCCCTAGGCTTATTCTAATCCAATCAGGGTTTTTAACCAATCTTGTGCATCCAATATGTGATTTTGTGTCATTTTGTGTCATTGGTTGAACATTTAGGTCATTTTCGTCCTCCCTAGGCTTATTCTAATCCAATTAGGGTTTTTAACCAATCTTGTGCATCCAATATGTGATTTTGTGTCATTTTGTGTCATTGGTTGAACATTTAGGTCATTTTCGTCCTCCCTAGGCTTATTCTAATCCAATTAGCGTTTTTAACCAATCTTGTGTATCCAATATGTGATTTTGTGTCACTAGTTGAACATTGAGGTCATTTTCATCCTCCCTAGGCTTATTCTAATCCAATTAGGGTTTTTAACCAATCTTGTGCATCCAATATGTGATTTTGTGTCATTTTGTGTCATTGGTTGAACATTTAGGTCATTTTCGTCCTCCCTAGGCTTATTCTAATCCAGTTAGGGTTTTTAACCGATCTTGTTCATCCAATATGTGATTTTGTGTCATTTTGTGTCATTGGTTGAACATTTAGGTCATTTTCGTCCTCCCTAGGCTTATTCTAATCCAATTAGGGTTTTTAACCAATCTTGTGCATCCAATATGTGATTTTGTGTCATTTTGTGTCATTGGTTGAACATTTAGGTCATTTTCGTCCTCCCTAGGCTTATTCTAATCCAATTAGGGTTTTTAACCAATCTTGTGCATCCAATTTGTGATTTTGTGTCATTTTCTGTCATTTTGTGTCATATGTAATCCAATTAGGTCATTTTCGTCCTCCCTAGGCTTATTCTAATCCAATTAGGGTTTTTAACCAATCTTGTGCATCCAATATGTGATTTTGTGTCATTTTGTGTCATTGGTTGAACATTTAGGTCATTTTCGTCCTCCCTAGGCTTATTCTAATCCAATTAGGGTTTTTAACCAATCTTGTGCATCCAATATGTGATTTGGTGTCATTGGTTGAAAATTTAGGTCATTTTCGTCCTCCCTAGGCTTATTCTAATCCAATTAGCGTTTTTAACCAATCTTGTGCGTCCAATATGTGATTTTGTGTCATTGGTTGAACATTTAGGTCATTTTCGTCCTCCACAGGCTTATTCTAATCCAATTAGGGTTTTTAACCAATCTTGTGCATCCAATATGTGATTATGTGTTGTTTTGTGTCATTGGTTGAACATTTAGGTCATTTTCGTCCTCCCTAGGCTTATTCTAATCCAATTAGGGTTTTTAACCAATCTTGTGCATCCAATATGTGATTTTGTGTCATTTTGTGTCATTGGTTGAACATTTAGGTCATTTTCGTCCTCCCTAGGCTTATTCTAATCCAATTAGGGTTTTTAACCAATCTTGTGCATCCAATATGTGATTTTGTGTCATCAGTTGAACATTTTGGTCATTTTCGTCCTCCCTAGGCTTATTCTAATCCAATTAGGGTTTTTAACCAATCTTGTGCATCCAATATGTGATTTTGTGTCATTTTGTGTCATCGGTTGAACATTTAGGTCATTTTTCGTCCTCCCTAGGCTTATTCTAATCCAATTAGGGTTTTTAACCAATCTTGTGCATCTAATATGTGATTTTGTGTCATTTTGTGTCATCGGTTGAACATGTTGGTCATTTTCGTCCTCCCTAGGCTTATTCTAATCCAATTAGGGTTTTTAACCAATCTTGTGCATCCAATATGTGATTTTGTGTCATTGGTTGAACATTTAGGTCATTTTCGTCCTCCCTAGGCTTATTCTAATCCAATTAGGGTTTTTAACCAATCTTGTGCATCCAATATGTGATTTTGTGTCATTTTGTGTCATTGGTTGAACATTTAGGTCATTTTCGTCCTCCCTAGGCTTATTCTAATCCAATCAGGGTTTTTAACCAATCTTGTGCATCCAATATGTGATTTTGTGATTGGTTGAACATTTAGGTCATTTTCGTCCTCCCTAGGCTTATTCTAATCCAATTAGGGTTTTTAACCAATCTTGTGCATCCAATATGTGATTTTGTGTCATTGGTTGAACATTTAGGTCATTTTCGTTCTCCCTAGGCTTATTCTAATCCAATTAGGGTTTTTAACCAATCTTGTGCATCCAATATGTGATTTTGTGTCATTGGTTTAACATTTATGTCATTTTCGTCCTCCCTAGGCTTATTCTAATCCAATTAGGATTTTTAACCAATCTTGTGCATCCAATATGTGATTTTGTGTCATTTTGTGTCATTGGTTGAACATTTAGGTCATTTTCGTCCTCCCAAGGCTTATTCTAATCCAATTAGGGTTGTTAGCCAATCTTGTGCATCCAATATGTGATTTTGTGTCATTGGTTGAACATTATGTCATTTTCGTCCTCCCTAGGCTTATTCTAATCCAATTAGGGTTTTTAACCAATCTTGTGCATCCAATATGTGATTTTGTGTCATTTTATGTCATTGGTTGAACATTTAGGTCATTTTCATCCTCCCTAGGCTTATTCTAATCCACTTTGGGTTTTTAACCAATCTTGTGCACCCAATATGTGATTTTGTGTCATTGGTTTAACATTTATGTCATTTTCGTCCTCCCTAGGCTTATTCTAATCCAATTAGGATTTTTAACCAATCTTGTGCATCCAATATGTGATTTTGTGTCATTTTGTGTCATTGGTTGAACATTTAGGTCATTTTCGTCCGCCCTAGGCTTATTCTAATCCAATTAGGGTTTTTAACCAATCTTGTGCATCCAATATGTGATTTTGTGTCTTTTTGTGTCATTGGTTGAACATTTAGGTCATTTTCGTCCTCCCTAGGCTTATTCTTATCCAATTAGGGTTTTTAACCAATCTTGTGCATCCAATATGTGATTTTGTGTCATTTTGTGTCATTGGTTGAACATTTAGGTCATTTTCGTCCTCCCTAGGTTTATTCTAATCCAATTAGGGTTTTTAACCAATCTTGTGCACCCAGTATGTGATTTTGTGTCATTCGTTTAAAATTTAGGTCATTTTCATCCTCCCTAGGCTTATTCTAATCCAATTAGGATTTTTAACCAATCTTGCGCATCCAATATGTGATTTTGTGTCATTTTGTGTCATTGGTTGAACATTTAGGACATTTTCGTCCTCCCTAGGCTTATTCTAATCAAATTAGGGTTTTTAACCAATCTTGTGCATCCAATATGTGATTTTGTGTCATTTTGTGTCGTTGGTTGAAAATTTAGGTCATTATCGTCCTCCCTAGGCTTATTCTAATCCAATTAGGGTTTTTAACCAATCTTGTGCATCCAATATGTGATTTTGTGTCATTGGTTGAACATTTAGGTCATTCTTGCCTCCCTAGGCTTATTCTAATCCAATTAGGGTTTTTAACCAATGTTGTGCATCCAATATGTGATTTTGTGTCTTTTTGTGTCATTGGTTGAACTTTTAGGTCATTTTCGTCCTCCCTAGGCTTATTCTAATCCAATTAGGGTTTTTAACCAATCTTGTGCATCCAATATGTGATTTTGTGTCATTGGTAGAACATTTAGGTCATTTTCGTCCTCCCTAGTCTTATTCTATTCCAATTAGGGTTTTTAACCAATCTTATGCATCCAATATGTGATTTTCTGTCATTTAGTGTCATTGGTTGAACGTTTAGGTCACTTTCGTTCTCCCTAGGCTTATTCTAATCCAATTAGGGTTTTTAACCAATCTTGTGCATCCAATATGTGATATTCTGTCATTTTGTGTCATTGGTTGAACTTTTAGGTCACTTTCGTCCTCCCTAGGCTTATTCTAATCCAATTAGGGTTTTTAACCAATCTTGTGCATCCAATATTTGATTTTGTGTCATTTTGTGTCATTGGTTGAACGTTTAGGTCATTTTCATCCTCCCTAGGCTTATTCTAATTAAATTAGGGTTTTTAACTAATCTTGTGCATCCAATATGTGATTTTGTGTCATTGGTTTAACTTTTAGGTTATTTTCGTCCTCCCTAGGCTTATTCTAATCCACTTAGGATTTTTAACCAATCTTGTGCATCCAATATGTGATTTTGTGTCATTTTGTGTCATTGGTTGAACATTTAGGTCATTTTCGTCCGCCCTAGGCTTATTCTAATCCAATTAGGGTTTTTAACCAATCTTGTGCATCCAATATGTGATTTTGTGTCATTGGTTGAACATTTAGGTCATTTTCGTCCTCCCTAGGCTTATTCTTATCCAATTAGGGTTTTTAACCAATCTTGTGCATCCAATATGTGATTTTGTGTCATTTTGTGTCATTGGTTCAACATTTAGGTCATTTTCGTCCTCCCTAGGTTTATTCTAATCCAATTAGGGTTTTTAACCAATCTTGTGCACCTAGTATGTGATTTTGTGTCATCGGTTTAACATTTAGGTCATTTTCATCCTCTCTAGGCTTATTCTAACCCAATTAGGATTTTTAACCAATCTTGTGCATCAAATATGTGATTTTGTGTCATTTTGTGTCATTGGTTGAACATTTAGGTCATTTTCGTCGTCCCTAGGCTTATTCTAATCCAATTAGGGTTTTTAACCAATCTTGTGCATCCAATATCTGATTTTTTGTCATTTTGTGTCATTGGTTGAACATTTAGGTCATTTTCGTCCTCCCTAGGCTTATTCTAATCCAATTAGGATTTTTAACGATTCTTGTGCATCCAATCTGTGATTTTGTGTCATTTTGTGTCATTGGTTGAACATTTAGGTCATTTCCGTCCTCCCTAGGCTTATTCTAATCCAATTAGGGTTTTTCACCAATCTTGTGCATCCAATATGTGATTTTGTGTCATTGGTGTAACATCAAGGTCATTTACATCCTCCCTAGGCTTATTCTAATCCAATTAGGATTTTTAACCAATCTTGCGCATCCAATATGTGATTTTGTGTCATTGGTTGAACATTTAGGTCATTTTCGTCCTCCCTAGGCTTATTCTAATCGAATTAGGGTTTTTAACCAATCTTGTGCATCCAATATGTGATTTTGTGTCATTTTGTGTCATTGGTTGAACATTTAGGTCATTTTCGTCCTCCATAGGCTTATTCTAATCTAATTAGGGTTTTTAACCAATCTTGTGCATCCAATATGTGATTTTGTGTCATTGGTTGAACATTTAGGTCATTCTTGCCTCCATAGGCTTATTCTAATCCAATTAGGGTTGTTAACCAATCTTGTGCATCCAATATGTGATTTTGTGTCTTTTTGTGTCATTGGTTGAACATTTAGGTCATTTTCGTCCTCCCTAGGCTTATTCTAATCCAATTAGGGTTTTTAACCAATCTTGTGCATCCAATATGTGATTTTTTGCCATTTTGTGTCATTGGTTGAACATTTCGGTCATTTTCGTCCTCCCTAGGCTTATTCTAATCCAATTAGCGTTTTTAACCAATCTTGTGCATCCAATATGTGATTGTTTCATTGGTTGAACATTTAGGTCATTTTCGTCGTCCCTAGGCTTATTCTAATCCAATTAGGGTTTTTAACCAATCTTGTGCATCCAATATGTGATTTTGTGTCATTTTGTGTCATTGGTTGAACATTTAGGTCATTTTCGTCCTCCCTAGGCTTATTCTAATCCAATTAGGGTTTTTAACCAATCTTGTGCATCCAATATGTGATTTTGTGTCATTTTGTGTCATTGGTTGAACATTTAGGTCATTTTCGTCCTCCCTAGGCTTATTCTAATCCAATTAGGGGTTTTAAACAATGTTGTGCATCCAATAAGTCATTTTGTGTCATTGGTTGAACATTTAGGTCATTTTCGTCCTCCCTAGGCTTATTCTAATTTAATTAGGGTTTTTATCCAATCTTGTGCATCCAATATGTGATTTTGTGTCATTGGTTGAACGTTTAGGTCATTTTCGTCCTCCCTAGGCTTATTCTAATCCAATTAGGGTTTTTAACCAATCTTGTGCATCCAATATGTGATTTTGTGTCATTTTGTGTCATTGGTTGAACATTTAGGTCATTTTCGTCCTCCCTAGGCTTATTCTAATCCAATTAGGGTTTTTAACCAATCTTGTGCATCCAATATGTGATTTTGTGTCATTTTGTGTCATTGGTTGAACATTTAGGTCATTTTCGTCCTCCCTAGGCTTATTCTAATCGAATTAGGGTTTTTAACCAATCTTGTGCATCCAATATGTGATTTTATGTCATTGGTTGAACATTTAGGTCATTTTCGTCCTCCCTAGGCTTATTCTAATCCAATTAGGGTTTTTAACCAATCTTGTGCATCCAATATGTGATTTTGTGTCATTGGTTGAACATTTAGGTAATTTTCCTCCTCCCTAGGCTTATTCTAATCCAATTAGGGTTTTTAACCAATCTTGTGCATCCAATATGTGATTTTGTGTCATTTTGTGTCATTGGTTGAACATTTAGGTCATTTTCGTCCTCCCTAGGCTTATTCTAATCGAATTAGGGTTTTTAACCAATCTTTTGCATCCAATATGTGATTTTGTGTCATTTTGTGTCATTGGTTGAACATTTAGGTCATTTTCGTCCTCCCTAGGCTTATTCTAATCCAATTAGGGTTTTTAACCAATCTTGTGCATCCAATATGTGATTTTGTGTCATTTTGTGTCATTGGTTGAACATTTAGGTCATTTTCGTCCTCCCTAGGCTTATTCTAATCCAATTAGGGTTTTTAACCAATCTTGTGCATCCAATATGTAATTTTGGGTCATTTTGTGTCATTGGTTGAACATTTAGGTCATTTTCGTCCTCCCTTGGCTTATTCCAATCCAATTAGGGTTTTTAACCTATCTTGTGCATCCAATATGTGATTTTGTGTCATTGGTTGAACATTTAGGTCATTTTCGTCCTCCCTAGGCTTATTCTAATCCAATTAGGGTTTTTAACCAATCTTGTGCATCCAATATGTGATTTTGTGTCATTGGTTGAACATTTAGGTCATTTTCGTCCTCCCTAGGCTTATTCTAATCCAATTAGGGTTTTTAACCAATCTTGTGCATCCAATATGTGATTTTGTGTCATTGGTTGAATATTTAGGTCATTTTCGTCCTCCCTAGGCTTATTCTAATCCAATTAGGGTTTTTAACCAATCTTGTGCACCCAATATGTGATTTTGTGTCATTTTGTGTCATTGGTTGAACATTTAGTTCATTTTTGTCCTCCCTAGGCTTATTCTAATCCAATTAGGGTTTTTAACCAATCTTGTGCATATAATAAGTGATTTTGTGTCATTGGTAATCCAATTAGGTCATTTTCGTCCTCGCTAGGCTTATTCTAATCCAATTAGGGTTTTTAACCAATCTTGTGCATCCAATATGTCATTTTGTGTCATTGGTTGAACATTTAGGTCATATTCGTCCTCCCTAGGCTTATTCTAATCCAATTAGGGTTTTTAACCAATCTTGTGCATCCAATATGTGATTTTGTGTCATTGGTTGAACATTTAGGTCATTTTCGTCGTCCCTAGGCTTATTCTAATCCAATTACGGTTTTTAACCAATCTTGTGCATCCAATATGTGATTTTGTGTCATTTTGTGTCATTGGTTGAAAATTTAGGTCATTTTCGTCCTCCCTAGGCTTATTCTAATGCAATTAGGGTTTTTAACCAATCTTGTGCATCCAATATGTGATTTTGTGTCATTGGTTGAACATTTAGGTCATTTTCGTCCTCCCTAGGCTTATTCTAATCCAATTAGGGTTTTTAACCAATCTTGTGCATCCAATATGTGATTTTGTGTCATTGCTTGAACATTTAGTTCATTTTCGTTCTCCCTAGGCTTATTCTAATCCAATTAGGGTTTTTAACCAATCTTGTGCATCCAATATGTGATTTTGTGTCATTTTGTGTCATTGGTTGAACATTTAGGTCATTTTCGTCCTCCCTAGGCTTATTCTAATCCAATTAGGGTTTTTAACCAATCTTGTGCGTCCAATATGTGATTTTGCGTCATTTTGTATCATTGGTTGAACATTTAGGTCATTTTCGTCCTCCCTAGGCTTATTCTAATCCAATTAGGGTTTTTAACCAATCTTGTGCATCCAATATGTGATTTTGTGTCATTTTGTGTCATTGGTTGAACATTTAGGTCATTTTCGTCCTCCCTAGGCTTATTCTAATCCAATTAGGGTTTTTAACCAATCTTGTGCATCCAATATGTGATTTGGTGTCATTGGTTGAAAATTTAGGTCATTTTCGTCCTCCCTAGGCTTATTCTAATCCAATTAGCGTTTTTAACCAATCTTGTGCGTCCAATATGTGATTTTGTGTCATTGGTTGAACATTTAGGTCATTTTCGTCCTCCACAGGCTTATTCTAATCCAATTAGGGTTTTTAACCAATCTTGTGCATCCAATATGTGATTATGTGTTGTTTTGTGTCATTGGTTGAACATTTAGGTCATTTTCGTCCTCCCTAGGCTTATTCTAATCCAATTAGGGTTTTTAACCAATCTTGTGCATCCAATATGTGATTTTGTGTCATTTTGTGTCATTGGTTGAACATTTAGGTCATTTTCGTCCTCCCTAGGCTTATTCTAATCCAATTAGGGTTTTTTAACCAATATTGGGTATCCAATCTGTGATTTTGTGTCATTTTGTGTCATTGGTTGAACATTTAGGTCATTTTCGTCCTCCCTAGGCTTATTCTAATCCAATTAGGGTTTTTAACCAATCTTGTGCATCCAATATGTGATTTTGTGTCATTGGTTGAACATTTAGGCCATTTTCGTCCTCCTTGGGCTTATTCTAATCCAATTAGGGTTTTTAACCAATCTTGTGCATCCAATATGTGATTTTGTGTCATTGGTTGAACATTTAGGTCATTTTCCCCTAGGCTTATTCTAATCCAATTAGGGTTTTAAACCAATCTTGTGCATCCAATATGTGATTTTGTGTCATTTTGTGTCATTGGTTGCACATTAAGGTCATTTTCGTCCTCCCTAGGCTTATTCTAATCCAATTAGGGTTTTTAACCAATCTTGAGCATCCAATATGTGATTTTGTGTCATTTTGTGTCATTGGTTGAACATTTAGGTCATTTTCGTCCTCCCTAGGCTTATTCTAATCAAATTAGGGTTTTTAAGCAATCTTGTGCATCCAATATGTTATTTTGTGTCATTGGTTGAACATTTTGTTCATTTTCGCCCACCCTAGGCTTATTCTAATCCAATTAGGGTTTTCAACAAATCTTGTGCATCCAATATGTGATTTTGTGTCATTGGTTGAAAATTTAGGTCATTTTCGTCCTCCCTACGCTTATTCTAATCCAATTAGGGTTTTTAACCAATCTTGTGCATCCAATATGTGATTTTGTGTCATTTTGTGTCATTGGTTGAACATTTAGGTTATTTTCGTCCTCCCTAGACTTATTCTAATCCAATTAGGGTTTTTAACCAATCTTGTGCATCCAATATGTGATTTTGTGTCATTTTGTGTCATTGGTTGAACATTAAGGTCATTTTCGTCCTCCCTAGGCTTATTCTAATCCAATTAGGGTTTTTAACCAATCTTGTGCATCCAATAAGTGATTTTGTGTCATTGGTTGAACATTTAGGTCATTTTCGTCCTCCCTAGGCTTATTCTAATCCAATTAGGGTTTTGAACCAATCTTGTGCATCCAATATGTGATTTTGTGTCATTGGTTGAACATTTAGGTCATTTTTGTCCTCCCTAGGCTTATTCTAATCCAATTAGGGTTTTTAACCAATCTTGTGCATCCAATATGTGATTTTGTCATTGGTTGAACATTTAGGTCATTTTCGTCCTCCCTAGGCTTATTCTAATCCAATTAGGGTTTTTAACCAATCTTGTGCATCCAATATGTGATTTTGTGTCATTGGTTGAACATTTAGGTCATTTTCGTCCTACCTTGGCTTATTCTAATCCAATTAGGGTTTTTAACCAATCTTGTGCATCCAATATGTGATTTTGTGTCATTGGTTGAACATTTAGGTCATTTTCGTCATCCCTAGGCTTATTCTAATCCAACTAGGGTTTTTAACCAATCTTGTGCATCCAATATGTGATTTTGTGTCATTGGTTGAACATTTAGGTCATTTTCGTCCTCCCTAGGCTTATTCTAATCCAATTAGGGTTTTTAACCAATCTTGTGCATCCAATATGTGATTTTGTGTCATTTTGTGTCATTGCTTGAACATTTAGGTCATTTTCGCCCTCCCTAAGCTTATTCTAATCCAATTAGGGTTTTTAACCAATCTTGTGCATCCAATATGTGATTTTGTGTCATTGGTTGAACATTTAGGTCATTTTCGTCCTCCCTAGGCTTATTCTAATCCAATTAGGGTTTTTAACCAATCTTGTGCATCCAATATGTGATTTTGTGTCATTGCTTGAACATTTAGTTCATTTTCGTTCTCCCTAGGCTTATTCTAATCCAATTAGGGTTTTTAACCAATCTTGTGCATCCAATATGTGATTTTGTGTCATTTTGTGTCATTGGTTGAACATTTAGGTCATTTTCGTCCTCCCTAGGCTTATTCTAATCCAATTAGGGTTTTTAACCAATCTTGTGCATCCAATATGTCATTTTGTGTCATTGGTAGAACATTTAGGTCATTTTCGTCCTCCCTAGGCTTATTCTAATCCAATTAGGGTTTTTAACCAATCTTCTGCATCCAATTAGTGATTTTGTGTCATTTTGTGTCATTGGTTGAACGTTTAGGTCATTTTCGTCCCCCCTAGGCTTATTCTAATGCAATTAGGGTTTTTAACCAATCTTGTGCATCCAATATGTGATTTTGTGTCATTGGTTTAACATTTAGGTCATTTTCGTCCTCCCTAGGCTTATTCTAATCCAATTAGGATTTTTAACCAATCTTGTGCATCCAATATGTGATTTTGTGTCATTTTGTGTCATTAGTTGAAAATTAAGGTCATTTTCGTCCTCCCTAGTCTTATTCTATTCCAATTAGGGTTTTTAACCAATCTTATGCATCCAATATGTGATTTTCTGTCATTTTGTGTCATTGGTTGAACGTTTAGGTCACTTTCGTTCTCCCTAGGCTTATTCTAATCCAATTAGGGTTTTTAACCAATCTTGTGCATCCAATATGTGATATTCTGTCATTTTTTGTCATTGTTTGAACTTTTAGGTCACATTCGTCCTCCCTAGGCTTATTCTAATCCAATTAGGGTTTTTAACCAATCTTGTGCATCCAATATGTGATTTTGTGTCATTTTGTGTCATTGGTTGACCGTTTAGGTCATTTTCATCCTCCCTAGGCTTATTCTAATCAAATTAGGGTTTTTAACTAATCTTGTGCATCCAATATGTGATTTTGTGTCATTGGTTTCACTTTTAGGTTATTTTCGTCCTCCCTAGGCTTATTCTAATCCAATTAGGATTTTTAACCAATCTTGTGCATCCAATATGTGATTTTGTGTCATTTTGTGTCATTGGTTGAACATTTAGGTCATTTTCGTCCTCCCAAGGCTTATTCTAATCCAATTAGGGTTGTTAGCCAATCTTGTGCATCCAATATGTGATTTTGTGTCATTGGTTGAACATTATGTCATTTTCGTCCTCCCTAGGCTTATTCTAATCCAATTAGGGTTTTTAACCAATCTTGTGCATCCAATATGTGATTTTGTGTCATTTTATGTCATTGGTTGAACATTTAGGTCATTTTCATCCTCCCTAGGCTTATTCTAATCCACTTTGGGTTTTTAACCAATCTTGTGCACCTAATATGTGATTTTGTGTCATTGGTTTAATATTTATGTCATTTTCGTCCTCCCTAGGCTTATTCTAATCCAATTAGGATTTTTAACCAATCTTGTGCATCCAATATGTGATTTTGTGTCATTTTGTGTCATTGGTTGAACATTTAGGTCATTTTCGTCCTCCATAGGTTTATTCTAATCCAATTAGGGTTTTTAACCAATCTTGTGCACCCAGTATGTGATTTTGTGTCATTCGTTTAAAATTTAGGTCATTTACATCCTCCCTAGGCTTATTCTAATCCAATTAGGATTTTTAACCAATCTTGTGCATCCAATATGTGATTTTGTGTCATTTTGTGTCATTGGTTGAACATTTAGGTCATTTTCGTCCGCCCTAGGCTTATTCTAATCGAATTAGGGATTTTAACCAATCTTGTGCATCCAATATGTGATTTGGTGTCATTTTGTGTCATTGGTTGAACATTTAGGTCATTTTCGTCCTCCATAGGCTTATTCTAATCCAATTAGGATTTTTAACCAATCTTGCGCATCCAATATGTGATTTTGTGTCATTTTGTGTCATTGGTTGAACATTTAGGTCATTTTCGTCCTCCCTAGGCTTATTCTAATCGAATTAGGGATTTTAACCAATCTTGTGCATCCAATATGTGATTTGGTGTCATTTTGTGTCATTGGTTGAACATTTAGGTCATTTTCGTCCTCCATAGGCTTATTCTAATCCAATTAGGGTTTTTAACCAATCTTGTGCATCCAATATGTGATTTTGTGTCATTGGTTGAACATTTATGTCATTTTCGTCCTCGCTAGGCTTATTTTAATCTAATTAGGGTTTTTAACCAATCTTGTGCATCCAATATGTGATTTTGTGTCATTTTGTGTCATTGGTTGAACATTTAGGTCATTTTCGTCCTCCCTAGGCTTATTCTAATCCAATTAGGGTTTTTAACCAATCTTGTGCATCCAATATGTGATTTTGTGTCATTGGTTGAACATTTAGGTCATTTTCATCCTCCCTAGGCTTATTCTAATCATATTAGGGTTTTTAACCAATCTTGTGCATCCAATATGTGATTTTGTGTCATTTTGTGTCATTGGTTGAACATTTAGGTCATTTTCGTCCTCCCTAGGCTTATTCTAATCCAATTAGGGTTTTTAACCAATCTTGTGCATCCAATATGTGATTTTGTGTCATTTTATGTCATTGGTATAACATTTAGGTCATTATCGTCCTCCCTAGGCCTATTCTAATCCAATTAGGGTTTTTAACCAATCTTGTGCATCCAATATGTGATTTTGTGTCATTTTGTGTCATTGGTTGAACATTTAGGTCATTTTCGTCCTCCCTAGGCTTATTCTAATCCAATTAGGGTTTTTAACCAATCATGAGCATCCAATATGTGATTTTGTGTCATTTTGTGTCATTGGTTGAACATTTAGGTCATTTTCGTCCTCCCTAGGCTTATTCTAATCCAATTAGGGTTTTTAACCAATCTTGTGCATCCAATATGTGATTTTGTGTCATTGGTTGAACATTTAGGTCATTTTTGTCCTTCCTAGGCTTATTCTAATCCAATTAAGATTTTTAACCAATCTTGTGCATCCAATATGTGATTTTGTGTCATTTTGTGTCATTGGTTGAACATTTAGGTCATTTTCATCCTCCCTAGGCTTATTCTAATCCAATTTGGGTTTTTAACCAATCTTGTGCACCCAATATGTGATTTTGTGTCATTGGTTTAACATTTATGTCATTTTCGTCCTCCCTAGGCTTATTCTAATCCAATTAGGATTTTTAACCAATCTTGTGCACCCAGTATGTGATTTTGTGTCATTCGTTTAAAATTTAGGTCATTTTCATCCTCCCTAGGCTTATTCTAATCCAATTAGGATTTTTAACCAATCTTGTGCATCCAATATGTGATTTTGTGTCATTTTGTGTCATTGGTTGAACATTTAAGTCATTTTCGTCCTCCCTAGGCTTATTCTAATCCAATTAGGGTTTTTAACCAATCTTGTGCATCCAATATGTGATTTTGTGTCATTGGTTGAACATTTAGGTCATTTTCGTCCTCCCTAGGCTTATTCTAATCCAATTAGGGTTTTTAACCAATCTTGTGCATCCAATATGTAATTTTGTGTCCTTTTGTGTCATTGGTTGAACATTTAGGTCATTTTGGTCCTCCCTAGGCTTATTCTAATCCAATTAGGGTTTTTAACCGATCATGTGCATCCAATATGTGATTTTGTGTCATTTTATGTCATTGGTATAACATTTAGGTCATTTTCGTCCTCCCTAGGCCTATTCTAATCCAATTAGGGTTTTTAACCAATCTTGTGCATGCAATATGTGATTTTGTGTCATTTTGTGTCATTGGTTGAACATTTAGGTCATTTTCGTCCTCCCTAGGCTTATTTTAATCCAATTAGGGTTTTTAACCAATCTTGTGCATCCAATATGTGATTTTGTGTCATTGGTAGAACATTTAGGTCATTTTCGTCCTCCAAAGGCTTATTCTAATCCAATTAGGGTTTTTAACCAATCTTGTGCATCCAATATGTGATTTTGTGTCATTGGTTGAACATTTAGGTCATTTTCGTCCTCCCTAGGCTTATTCTAATCCAATTAGGGTTTTTAACCAATCTTGTGCAACCAATATGTGATTTTGTGTAATTTTGTGTCATTGGTTGAACATTTAGGTCATTTTCGTCCTCCCTAGGGTTATTCTAATCCAATTAGGGTTTTTAACCAATCTTGTGCATCCAATATGTGATTTTGTGTCATTGGTTGAACATTTAGGTCATTTTCGTCCTCCCTAGGCTTATTCTAATCCAATTAGGGTTTTTAACCAATCTTGTGCATCCAATATGTGATTTTGTGTCATTGGTTGAACATTTAGGTCATTTTCATGCTCCAAAGGCTTATTCTAATCCAATTAGGGTTTTTAACCAATCTTGTGCATCCAATATGTGATTTTGTGTCATTGGTTGAACATTTAGGTCATTTTCGTCCTCCCTAGGCTTATTCTAATCCAATTAGGGTTTTTAACCAATCTTGTGCATCCAATATGTGATTTTGTGTCATTTTGTGTCATTGCTTGAACATTTAGGTCATTTTCGCCCTCCCTAAGCTTATTCTAATCCAATTAGGGTTTTTAACCAATCTTGTGCATCCAATATGTGATTTTGTGTCATTGGTTGAACATTTAGGTCATTTTCGTCCTCCCTAGGCTTATTCTAATCCAATTAGGGTTTTTAACCAATCTTGTGCATCCAATATGTGATTTTGTGTCATTTTGTGTCATTGGTTGAACATTTAGGTCATTTTCGTCCTCCCTAGACTTATTCTAATCCAATTATGGTTTTTAACCAATCATGTGCATCCAATATGTGATTTTGTGTCATTTTGTGTTATTGGTTGATCATTTAGGTCATTTTCGTCCTCCCTAGGCTTATTCTAATCCAATTAGGGTTTTTAACCAATCTTGTGCATCCAATATGTGATTTTGTGTCATTGGTTGAACTTTTAGGTCAATTTCGTCCTCCCTAGGCTTATTCTAATCCAATTAGGGTTTTTAACCAATCTTGTGCATCCAATATGTGATTTTGTGTCATTGGTTGAACATTTAGGTCATTTTCGTCCTCCCTAGGCTTATTCTAATCCAATTAGGGTTTTTAACCAATCTTGTGCATCCAATATGTGATTTTGTGTCATCGGTTGAATATTTAGGTCATTTTTGTCCTCCCTAGGCTTATTCTAATCCAATTAGGGTTTTTAACCAATCTTGTGCATCCAATATGTGATTTTGTGTCATTGGTTGAACATTTAGGTCATTTTCGTCCTCCCTAGGCTTATTCTAATCCAATTAGGGTTTTTAACCAATCTTGTGCATCCAATATGTGATTTTGTGTCATTGGTTGAACATTTAGGTCATTTTCGTCCTCCCTAGGCTTATTCTAATCCAATTAGGGTTTTTAACCAATCTTGTGCATCCAATATGTGATTTAGTGTCATTGGTTGAACATTTAGGTCATTTTCGTCCTCCCTAGGCTTATTCTAATCGAATTAGGGTTTTTAACCAATCTTGAGCATCCAATATGTGATTTTGTGTCATTTTGTGTCATTGGTTGAACATTTAGGTCATTTTCGTCCTCCCTAGGCTTATTCTAATCCAATTAGGGTTTTTAACCAATCTTGTGCATCCAATTTGTGATTTTGTGTCATTGGTTGAACATTTAGGTCATTTTCGTCCTCCCTAGGCTTATTCTAATCCAATTAGGGTTTTTAACCAATCTTGTGCATCCAATATGTGATTTTGTGTCATTGGTAGAACATTTAGGTCATTTTCGTCCTCCCTAGGCTTATTCTAATCCAATTAGGGTTTTTAACCAATCTTCTGCATCCAATTAGTGATTTTGTGTCATTTTGTGTCATTGGTTGAACGTTTAGGTCATTTTCGTCCCCCCTAGGCTTATTCTAATGCAATTAGGGTTTTTAACCAATCTTGTGGATCCAATATGTGATTTTGTGTCATTGGTTTAACATTTAGGTCATTTTCGTCCTCCCTAGGCTTATTCTAATCCAATTAGGATTTTTAACCAATCTTGTGCATCCAATATGTGATTTTGTGTCATTAGTTGAAGATTAAAGTCATTTTCGTCCTCCCTAGTCTTATTCTATTCCAATTAGGGTTTTTAACCAATCTTATGCATCCAATATGTGATTTTCTGTCATTTTGTGTCATTGGTTAAACGTTTAGGTCACTTTCGTTCTCCCTAGGCTTATTCTAATCCAATTAGGGTTTTTAACCAATCTTGTGCATCCAATATGTGATATTCTGTCATTTTGTGTCATTGGTTGAACTTTTAGGTCACTTTCGTCCTCCCTAGGCTTATTCTAATCCAATTAGGGTTTTTAACCAATCTTGTGCATCCAATATTTGATTTTGTGTCATTTTGTGTCATTGGTTGAACGTTTAGGTCATTTTCGTCCTCCCTAGGCTTATTCTAATCAAATTAGGGTTTTTAACTAATCTTGTGCATCCAATATGTGATTTTGTGTCATTGGTTTAACTTTTAGGTTATTTTCGTCCTCCCTAGGCTTATTCTAATCCAATTAGGATTTTTAACCAATCTTGTGCATCCAATATGTGATTTTGTGTCATTTTGTGTCATTGGTTGAACATTTAGGTCATTTTCGTCCTCCCTAGGTTTATTCTAATCCAATTAGGGTTTTTAACCAATCTTGTGCACCTAGTATGTGATTTTGTGTCATCGGTTTAACATTTAGGTCATTTTCATCCTCCCTAGGCTTATTCTAATCCAATTAGGATTTTTAACCAATCTTGTGCATCAAATATGTGATTTTGTGTCATTTTGTGTCATTGGTTGAACATTTAGGTCATTTTCGTCGTCCCTAGGCTTATTCTAATCCAATTAGGGTTTTTAACCAATCTTGTGCATCCAATATCTGATTTTTTGTCATTTTGTGTCATTGGTTGAACATTTAGGTCATTTTCGTCCTCCCTAGGCTTATTCAAATCCAATTAGGATTTTTAACGATTCTTGTGCATCCAATCTGTGATTTTGTGTTATTTTGTGTCATTGGTTGAACATTTAGGTCATTTCCGTCCTCCCTAGGCTTATTCTAATCTAATTAGGGTTTTTAACCAATCTTGTGCATCCAATATGTGATTTTGTGTCATTGGTTGAACTTTTAGGTCACATTCGTCCTCCCTAGGCTTATTCTAATCAAATTAGGGTTTTTAACCAATCTTGTGCATCCAATATGTGATTTTGTGTCATTTTGTGTCATTGGTTGACCGTTTAGGTCATTTTCATCCTCCCTAGGCTTATTCTAATCAAATTAGGGTTTTTAACTAATCTTGTGCATCCAATATGTGATTTTGTGTCATTGGTTTCACTTTTAGGTTATTTTCGTCCTCCCTAGGCTTATTCTAATCCAATTAGGATTTTTAACCAATCTTGTGCATCCATTGTGATTTTGTGTCATTTTGTGTCATTGGTTGAACATTTAGGTCATTTTCGTCCCCTCTAGGCTTATTCTAATGCAATTAGGGTTTTTAACCAATCTTGTGCATCCAATATGTGATTTTGTGTCATTGGTTTAACATTTAGGTCATTTTCGTCCTCCCTAGGCTTATTCTAATCCAATTAGGATTTTTAACCAATCTTGTGCATCCAATATGTGATTTTGTGTCATTTTGTGTCATTAGTTGAAAATTAAGGTCATTTTCGTCCTCCCTAGTCTTATTCTATTCCAATTAGGGTTTTTAACCAATCTTATGCATCCAATATGTGATTTTCTGTCATTTTGTGTCATTGGTTGAACGTTTAGGTCACTTTCGTTCTCCCTAGGCTTATTCTAATCCAATTAGGGTTTTTAACCAATCTTGTGCATCCAATATGTGATATTCTGTCATTTTGTGTCATTGGTTGAACTTTTAGGTCACTTTCGTCCTCCCTAGGCTTATTCTAATCCAATTAGGGTTTTTAACCAATCTTGTGCATCCAATATGTGATTTTGTGTCATTTTGTGTCATTGGTTGAACGTTTAGGTCATTTTCATCCTCCCTAGGCTTATTCTAATCAAATTAGGGTATTTAACTAATCTTGTGCATCCAATATGTGATTTTGTGTCATTGGTTTAACTTTTAGGTTATTTTCGTCCTCCCTAGGCTTATTCTAATCCAATTAGGATTTTTAACCAATCTTGTGCATCCAATATGTGATTTTGTGTCATTTTGTGTCATTGGTTGAACATTTAGGTCATTTTCGTCCGCCCTAGGCTTATTCTCATCCAATTAGGGTTTTTAACCAATCTTGTGCATCCAATATCTGATTTTGTGTCATTGGTTGAACATTTAGGTCATTTTCGTCCTCCCTAGGCTTATTCTAATCCAATTAGGATTTTTAACGATTCTTGTGCATCCAATCTGTGATTTTGTGTCATTGGTTGAACATTTAGGTCATTTCCGTCCTCCCTAGGCTTATTCTAATCTAATTAGGGTTTTTAACCAATCTTGTGCATCCAATATGTGATTTTGTGTCATTGGTTGAACATTTAGGTCATTTTCGTCCTCCCTAGGCTTATTCTAATCCAATTAGGATTTTTAACCAATCTTGCGCATCCAATATGTGATTTTGTGTCATTTTGTGTCATTGGTTGAACATTTAGGTCATTTTCGTCCTCCCTAGGCTTATTCTAATCGAATTAGGGTTTTTAACCAATCTTGTGCATCCAATATGTGATTTTGTGTCATTTTGTGTCATTGGTTGAACATTTAGATCATTTTCGTCCTCCATAGGCTTATTCTAATCCAATTATGGTTTTTAACCAATCTTGTGCATCCAATATGTGATTTTGTGTCTTTTTGTGTCATTGGTTGAACATTTAGGTCATTTTCGTCCTCCCTAGGCTTATTCTAATCCAATTAGGGTTTTTAACCAATCTTGTGCATCCAATATGTGATTTTTTGCCATTTTGTGTCATTGGTTGAACATTTCGGTCATTTTCGTCCTCCCTAGGCTTATTCTAATCCAATTAGCGTTTTTAACCAATCTTGTGCATCCAATATGTGATTGTTTCATTGGTTGAACATTTAGGTCATTTTCGTCGTCCCTAGGCTTATTCTAATCCAATTAGGGTTTTTAACCAATCTTGTGCATCCAATATGTGATTTTGTGTCATTTTGTGTCATTGGTTGAACATTTAGGTCATTTTCGTCCTCCCTAGGCTTATTCTAATCCAATTAGGGTTTTTAACCAATCTTGTGCATCCAATATGTTATTTTGTGTAATTTTGTGTCATTGGTTGAACATTTAGGTCATTTCCGTCGTCCCAGGGCTTATTCTAATCCAATTAGGGTTTTTAACCAATCTTGTGCATCCAATATGATATTTTGTGTCATTTTGTGTCATTGGTTGAACATTTAGGTCATTTTCGTCCTCCCTAGGCTTATTCGAATCCAATTAGGGTTTTTAAATAATCTTGTGCATCCAATATGTGATTTTATGTCATTTTGTGTCATTGGTTGAACATTTAGGTCATTTTCGTCCTCCCTAGGCTTATTCTAATCCAATTAGGGTTTTTAACCAATCTTGTGCATCCAATATGTGATTTTGTGTCATTGGTTGAACATTTAGGTCATTTTCGTCCTCCCTAGGCTTATTCTAATCCAATTAGGGTTTTTAACCAATCTTGTGCATCCAATATGTTATTTTGTGTAATTTTGTGTCATTGGTTGAACATTTAGGTCATTTCCGTCGTCCCTAGGCTTATTCTAATCCAATTAGGGTTTTTAACCAATCTTGTGCATCCAATATGTGATTTTGTGTCATTGGTTGAACATTTAGGTCATTTTCGTCCTCCCTAGGCTTATTCTAATCCAATTAGGGTTTTTAACCAATCTGGTGCATCCAATATGTGATTTTGTGTCATTTTCTGTCATTGGTTGAACATTTAGGTCATTTTCCTCCTCCCTAGGCTTATTCTAATCCAATTACGGTTTTTAACAAATCTTGTGCATCCAATATGTGATTTTGTGTAATTGGTTGAACATTTAGGTCATTTTCGTCGTCCATAGGCTTACTCTAATCCAATTAGGGTTTTTAACCAATCTTGTGCATCCAATATGTGATTTTGTGTCATTGGTTGAACATTT
Source organism: Cicer yamashitae (assembly GCA_037974755.1). Classification (NCBI taxonomy): domain Eukaryota; kingdom Viridiplantae; phylum Streptophyta; class Magnoliopsida; order Fabales; family Fabaceae; genus Cicer; species Cicer yamashitae. Next base: position 20,459,095 of record JBBPBQ010000008.1, on the reverse strand, counting down.
AGGTCATTTTCGTCCTCCCTAGGCTTATTCTAATCCAATTAGGGTTTTTAACCAATCTTGTGCATCCAATATTTGATTTTGTGTCATTGGTTCAACATTTAGGTCATTTTCGTCATCCTTCATCTTATTCTAATCTAATTAGGGCTTTTTAACCAATCTTGTGCATCCAATTAGTGATTTTGTGTCATTGGTTGAACATTTAGGTCTTTTTTGTCCTCCTTAGGCTTATTCTGATCTAATTAGGGTTTCTAACTAATCTTGGGCATCCAATATGTGATTTTGTGTCATTGGTTGAACATTTAGGTCATTTTCGTCCTCTCTAGGCTTATTCTAATCCAATTAGGGTTTTTAACAAATCTTGTGCATCCAATAAGTGATTTTGTGTCATTGGTTGAACATTTAGGTCATTTTCGTCCTCCCTAGGCTTATTCTAATCCAATTAGGGTTTTTAACCAATCTTGTGCATCCAATATGTCATTTTGTGTCATTGGTTGAACATTTAGGTCATTTTCGTCATCCCTAGGCTTATTCTAATCCAATTAGGGTTTTTAACCAATCTTGTGCATCCAATATGTGATTTTGTGTCATTGGTTGAACATTTAGGTCATTTTCGTCCTCCCTAGGCTTATTCTAATCCAATTAGGGTTTTTAACCAATCTTGTGCATCCATTATGTGATATTGTGTCATTGGTTGAACATTTAGGTCATTTTCGTCCTCCCTAGGCTTATTCTAATCCAATTAGGGTTTTTAACCAATCTTGTGCATCCAATATGTGATTTTGTGTCATTGGTTGAACATTTAGGTCATTTTCGTCCTCCCTAGGCTTATTCTAATCCAATTAGGGTTTTTAACCAATCTTGTACATCCAATATGTGATTTTGTGTCATTTTGTGTCATTGGTTGAACATTTAGGTCATTTTCGTCCTCCATAGGCTTATTCTAATCCAATTAGGGTTTTTAACCAATCTTGTGCATCCAATATGTGATTTTGTGTCATTGGTTGAACATTTAGGTCATTTTCATCCTCCCTAGGCTTATTTTAATCTAATTAGGGTTTTTAACCAATCTTGTGCATCCAATATGTGATTTTGTGTCATTTTGTGTCATTGGTTGAACATTTAGGTCATTTTCGTCCTCCATAGGCTTATTCTAATCCAATTAGGGTTTTTAACCAATCTTGTGCATCCAATATGAGATTTTGTGTCATTGGTTGAACATTTAGGTCATTTTCGTCCTCCCTAGGCTTATTTTAATCCAATTAGGGTTTTTAACCAATCTTGTGCATCCAATATGTGATTTTGTGTCATTTTGTGTCATTGGTTGACCATTTAGGTCATTTTCGTCCTCCCTAGGCTTATTCTAATCCAATTAGGGTTTTTAACCAATCTTGTGCATCCAATATGTGATTTTGTGTCATTCTGTGTCATTGGTTGAACATTTAGGTCATTTTCGTTCTCCCTAGGCTTATTCTAATCCAATTAGGGTTTTTAACCAATCTTGTGCATCCAATATGTGATTTTGTGTCATTGGTTGAACATTTAGGTCTATTTCGTCCTCCCTAGTCTTATTCTAATCCAATTAGGGTTTTTAACCAATCTTGTGCATCCAATATGTGATTTTGTGTCATTGGTTGAACATTTAGGTCATTTTCGTCCTCCCTAGGCTTATTCTAATCCAATTAGGGTTTTTAACCAATCTTGTGCATCCAATATGTGATTTTTTGTCATTTTGTGTCATTGGTTGAACATTTAGGTCATTTTCGTCCTCCGTAGTCTTATTCTAATCCAATTAGGGTTTTTAACCAATCTTGTGCATCCAATATGTGATTTTGTGTCATTTTGTGTCATTGGTTGAACATTTAGGTCATTTTCGTCCTCCCTAGGTTTATTCTAATCCAATTAGGGTTTTTAACCAATCTTGTGCACCCAATATGTGATTTTGTGTCATTTTGTGTCATTGGTTGAACATTTAGGTCACTTTCGTCCTCCCTAGGCTTATTCTAATCCAATTAGGGTTTTTAACCAATCTTGTGCATCCAATATGTGATATTCTGTCATTTTGTGTCATTGGTTGAACTTTTAGGTCACTTTCGTCCTCCCTAGGCTTATTCTAATCCAATTAGGGTTTTTAACCAATCTTGTGCATCCAATATTTGATTTTGTGTCATTTTGTGTCATTGGTTGAACGTTTAGGTCATTTTCGTCCTCCCTAGGCTTATTCTAATCAAATTAGGGTTTTTAACTAATCTTGTGCATCCAATATGTGATTTTGTGTCATTGGTTTAACTTTTAGGTTATTTTCGTCCTCCCTAGGCTTATTCTAATCCAATTAGGATTTTTAACCAATCTTGTGCATCCAATATGTGATTTTGTGTCATTTTGTGTCATTGGTTGAACATTTAGGTCATTTTCGTCCTCCATAGGCTTATTCTAATCCAATTAGGGTTTTTAACCAATCTTGTGCATCCAATATGTGATTTTGTGTCATTGGTTGAACATTTAGGTCATTCTTGCCTCCATAGGCTTATTCTAATCCAATTTGGGTTTTAACCAATCTTGTGCATCCAATATGTGATTTTGTGTCTTTTTGTGTCATTGGTTGAACATTTAGGTCATTTTCGTCCTCCCTAGGCTTATTCTAATCCAATTAGGGTTTTTAACCAATCTTGTGCATCCAATATGTCATTTTGTGTCATTGGTAGAACATTTAGGTTATTTTCGTCCTCCCTAGGCTTATTCTAATCCAATTAGGGTTTTTAACCAATCTTCTGCATCCAATTAGTGATTTTGTGTCATTTTGTGTCATTGGTTGAACGTTTAGGTCATTTTCGTCCCCCCTAGGCTTATTCTAATGCAATTAGGGTTTTTAACCAATCTTGTGGATCCAATATGTGATTTTGTGTCATTGGTTTAACATTTAGGTCATTTTCGTCCTCCCTAGGCTTATTCTAATCCAATTAGGATTTTTAACCAATCTTGTGCATCCAATATGTGATTTTGTGTGATTTTGTGTCATTAGTTGAAGATTAAAGTCATTTTCGTCCTCCCTAGTCTTATTCTATTCCAATTAGGGTTTTTAACCAATCTTATGCATCCAATATGTGATTTTCTGTCATTTTGTGTCATTGGTTGAACGTTTAGGTCACTTTCGTTCTCCCTAGGCTTATTCTAATCCAATTAGGGTTTTTAACCAATCTTGTGCATCCAATATGTGATATTCTGTCATTTTGTGTCATTGGTTGAACTTTTAGGTCACTTTCGTCCTCCCTAAGCTTATTCTAATCTAATTAGGGTTTTTAACCAATCTTGTGCATCCAATATTTGATTTTGTGTCATTTTGTGTCATTGGTTGAACGTTTAGGTCATTTTCGTCGTCCCTAGGCTTATTCTAATCAAATTAGGGTTTTTAATTAATCTTGTGCATCCAATATGTGATTTTGTGTCATTGGTTTAACTTTTAGGTTATTTTCGTCCTCCGTAGGCTTATTCTAATCCAATTAGGATTTTTAACCAATCTTGTGCATCCAATATGTGATTTTGTGTCATTTTGTGTCATTGGTTGAACATTTAGGTCATTTTCGTCCTCCCAAGGCTTATTCTAATCCAATTAGGGTTTTTAGCCAATCTTGTGCATCCAATATGTGATTTTGTGTCATTGGTTGAACATTATGTCATTTTCGTCCTCCCTAGGCTTATTCTAATCCAATTAGGGTTTTTAACCAATCTTGTGCATCCAATATGTGATTTTGTGTCATTTTATGTCATTGGTTGAACATTTAGGTCATTTTCATCCTCCCTAGGCTTATTCTAATCCACTTTGGGTTTTTAACCAATCTTGTGCACCCAATATGTGATTTTGTGTCATTGGTTTAACATTTATGTCATTTTCGTCCTCCATAGGCTTATTCTAATCCAACTAGGATTTTTAACCAATCTTGTGCATCCAATATGTGATTTTGTGTCATTTTGTGTCATTGGTTGAACATTTAGGTCATTTTCGTCCTCCATAGGCTTATTCTAATCCAATTAGGGTTTTTAACCAATCTTGTGCACCCAGTATGTGATTTTGTGTCATTCGTTTAAAATTTAGGTCATTTTCATCCTCCCTAGGCTTATTCTAATCCAATTAGGATTTTTAACCAATCTTGTGCATCCAATATGTGATTTTGTGTCATTTTGTGTCATTGGTTGAACATTTAGGTCATTTTCGTCCTCCCTAGGCTTATTCTAATCCAATTAGGGTTTTTAACCAATCTTGTGCACCCAGTATGTGATTTTGTGTCATTCGTTTAAAATTAGGTCATTTTCATCCTCCCTAGGCTTAATCTAATCCAATTAGGATTTTTAACCAATCTTGTGCATCCAATATGTGATTTTGTGTCATTTTGTGTCATTGGTTGAACATTTAGGTCATTTTCGTCCTCCCTAGGTTTATTCTAATCCAATTAGGGTTTTTAACCAATCTTGTGCACCCAGTATGTGATTTTGTGTCATTGGTTTAACATTTAGGTCATTTTCATCCTTCCTAGGCTTATTCTAATCCAAATAGGATTTTTAACCAATCTTGTGCATCCAATATGTGATTTTGTGTCATTTTGTGTCATTGGTTGAACATTTAGGTCATTTTCGTCCTCCCTAGGCTTATTCTAATCGAATTAGGGTTTTTAACCAATCTTGTGCATCCAATATGTGATTTTGTGTCATTTTGTGTCATTGGTTGAACATTTAGGTCATTTTCGTCCTTGATAGGCTTATTCGAATCCAATTAGGATTTTTAACCAATCTTGTGCATCCAATATGTGATTCTGTGTCATTTTGTGTCATTGGTTTAACATTTATGTCATTTTCGTCCTCCCTAGGCTTATTCTAATCCAATTAGGATTTTTAACCAATCTTGTGCATCCAATATGTGATTTTGTGTCATTTTGTGTCATTGGTTGAACATTTAGGTCATTTTCGTCCTCCATAGGTTTATTCTAATCCAATTAGGGTTTTTAACCAATCTTGTGCACCCAGTATGTGATTTTGTGTCATTCGTTTAAAATTTAGGTCATTTACATCCTCCCTAGGCTTATTCTAATCCAATTAGGATTTTTAACCAATCTTGTGCATCCAATATGTGATTTTGTGTCATTTTGTGTCATTGGTTGAACATTTAGGTCATTTTCGTCCGCCCTAGGCGTATTCTCATCCAATTAGGGTTTTTAACCAATCTTGTGCATCCAATATGTGATTTTGTGTCATTGGTTGAACATTTAGGTCATTTTCGTCCTCCCTAGGCTTATTCTTATCCAATTAGGGTTTTTAACCAATCTTGTGCATCCAATATGTGATTTTGTGTCATTGGTTGAACATTTAGGTCATTTTCGTCCTCCCTAGGTTTATTCTAATCCAATTAGGGTTTTTAACCAATCTTGTGCACCTAGTATGTGATTTTGTGTCATCGGTTTAACATTTAGGTCATTTTCATCCTCCCTAGGCTTATTCTAATCCAATTAGGATTTTTAACCAATCTTGTGCATCAAATATGTGATTTTGTGTCATTTTGTGTCATTGGTTGAACATTTAGGTCATTTTCGTCGTCCCTAGGCTTATTCTAATCCAATTAGGGTTTTTAACCAATCTTGTGCATCCAATATCTGATTTTTTGTCATTTTGTGTCATTGGTTGAACATTTAGGTCATTTTCGTTCTCCCTAGGCTTATTCTAATCCAATTAGGATTTTTAACGATTCTTGTGCATCCAATATGTGATTTTGTGTCATTTTGTGTCATTGGTTGAACATTTAGGTCATTTCCGTCCTCCCTAGGCTTATTCTAATCCAATTAGGGTTTTTAACCAATCTTGTGCATCCAATATGTGATTTTGTGTCATTTTGTGTCATTGGTTGAACATTTAGGTCATTTTCGTCCTCGCTAGGCTTATTCTAATCCAATAAGGGTTTTTAACCAATCTTGTGCATCCAATATGTGATTTTGTGTCATTTTGTGTCATTGGTTGAACATTTAGGTCATTTTCGTCCTCCCTAGGCTTATTCTAATCCAATTAGGGTTTTTAACCAATCTTGTGCATCCAATATGTGATTTTGTGTCATTGGTTGAACATTTAGTTCATTTTCGTCCTCCCTAGGCTTATTCTATTCCATTTAGGGTTTTTAACCAATCTTCTGCATCCAATATGTGATTTTGTGTCATTTTGTGTCATTGGTTCAACATTTAGGTCATTTTCGTCCTCCCTAGGGTTATTTTAATCCAATTAGGATTTTTAACCAATCTTGTGCATCCAATATGTGATTTTGTGTCATTTTGTGTCATTGGTTGAACATTTAGGTCATTTTCGTCCTCCCTAGGCTTATTCTAATCCAATTAGGGTTTTTAACCAATCTTGTGCATCCAATATGTGATTTTGTGTCATTTTGTGTCATTGGTTGAACATTTAGGTCATATTCGTCCTCCCTAGGCTTATTCTAATCCAATTAAGGTTTTTAACCAATCTTGTGCATCCAATATGTGATTTTGTGTCATTTTGTGTCATTGGTTGAACATTTAGGTCATTTTCGTCCTCCCTAGGCTTATTCTAATCCAATTAGGGTTTTTAACCAATCTTGTGCATCCAATATGTGATTTTGTGTCATTTTGTGTCATTGGTTGAACATTTAGGTCATTTTCGTCCTCCCTAGGCTTATTCTAATCCAATTAGGGTTTTTAACCAATCTTGTGCATCCAATATGTGATTTTGTGTCCTTTTGTGTCATTGGTTGAACATTTAGGTCATTTTGGTCCTCCCTAGGCTTATTCTAATCCAATTAGGGTTTTTATCCGATCATGTGCATCCAATATGTGATTTTGTGTCATTTTGTGTCATTGGTATAACATTTAGGTCATTTTCGTCCTCCCTAGGCCTATTCTAATCCAATTAGGGTTTTTAACCAATCTTGTGCATGCAATATGTGATTTTGTGTCATTTTGTGTCATTGGTTGAACATTTAGGTCATTTTCGTCCTCGCTAGGTTTATTCTAATCCAATTAGGGTTTTTAACCAATCTTGTGCATCCAATATGTGATTTTGTGTCATTGGTTGAACATTTAGGTCATTTTCGTCCTCCCTAGGCTTATTCTAATCCAATTAGGGTTTTTAACCAATCTTGTGCATCCAATATGTGATTTTGTGTCATTTTGTGTCATTGCTTGAACATTTAGGTCATTTTCGCCCTCCCTAAGCTTATTCTAATCCAATTAGGGTTTTTAACCAATCTTGTGCATCCAATATGTGATTTTGTGTCATTGGTTGAACATTTAGGTCATTTTCGTCCTCCCTAGGCTTATTCTAATCCAATTAGGGTTTTTAACCAATCTTGTGCATCCAATATGTGATTTTGTGTCATATTGTGTCATTGGTTGAACATTTAGGTCATATTCCTCCTCCCTAGGCTTATTCTAATCCAATTAGGATTTTTAACCAATCTTGTGCATCCAATATGTGATTTTGTGTCATTTTGTGTCATTGGTTGAACATTTAGGTCATTTTCGTCCTCCCTAGGCTTATTCTAATCCAATTAGGGTTTTTAACCAATCTTGTGCATCCAATATGTGATTTTGGGTCATTTTGTGTCATTGGTTGAACATTTAGTTCATTTTCGTCCTCCCTAGGCTTATTCTAATCCAATTAGGGTTTTTAACCAATCTTGTGCATCCAATATGTCATTTTGTGTCATTGGTTGAACATTTAGGTCATTTTCGTCCTCCCTAGGCTTATTCTAATCGAATTAGGGTTTTTAACCAATCTTGTGCATCCAATATGTGATTTTGTGTCATTTTGTGTCATTGGTTGAACATTTAGGTCATTTTCGTCCTCCATAGGCTTATTCTAATCTAATTAGGGTTTTTAACCAATCTTGTGCATCCAATATGTGATTTTGTGTCATTGGTTGAACATTTAGGTCATTCTTGCCTCCATAGGCTTATTCTAATCCAATTAGGGTTTTTAACCAATCTTGTGCATCCAATATGTGATTTTGTGTCTTTTTGTGTCATTGGTTGAACATTTAGGTTATTTTCGTCCTCCCTAGGCTTATTCTAATCCAATTAGGGTTTTTAACCAATCTTGTGCATCCAATATGTGATTTTGTGTCATTGGTAGAACATTTAGGTCATTTTCGTCCTCCCTAGGCTTATTCTAATCCAATTAGGGTTTTTAACCAATCTTCTGCATCCAATTAGTGATTTCGTGTCATTTTGTGTCATTGGTTGAACGTTTAGGTCATTTTCGTCCCCCCTAGGCTTATTCTAATGCAATTAGGGTTTTTAACCAATCTTGTGCATCCAATATGTGATTTTGTGTCATTGGTTTAACATTTAGGTCATTTTCGTCCTCCCTAGGCTTATTCTAATCCAATTAGGATTTTTAACCAATCTTGTGCATCCAATATGTGATTTTGTGTCATTTTGTGTCATTAGTTGAAAATTAAGGTCATTTTCGTCCTCCCTAGTCTTATTCTATTCCAATTAGGGTTTTTAACCAATCTTATGCATCCAATATGTGATTTTCTGTCATTTTGTGTCATTGGTTGAACGTTTAGGTCACTTTCGTTCTCCCTAGGCTTATTCTAATCCAATTAGGGTTTTTAACCAATCTTGTGCATCCAATATGTGATATTCTGTCATTTTGTGTCATTGGTTGAACTTTTAGGTCACTTTCGTCCTCCCTAGGCTTATTCTAATCCAATTAGGGTTTTTAACCAATCTTGTGAATCCAATATTTGATTTTGTGTCATTTTGTGTCATTGGTTGAACGTTTAGGTCATTTTCGTCCTCCCTAGGCTTATTCTAATCAAATTAGGATTTTTAACTAATCTTGTGCATCCAATATGTGATTTTGTGTCATTGGTTTAACTTTTAGGTTATTTTCGTCCTCCCTAGGCTTATTCTAATCCAATTAGGATTTTTAACCAATCTTGTGCATCCAATATGTGATTTTGTGTCATTTTGTGTCATTGGTTGAACATTTAGGTCATTCTTGCCTCCCTAGGCTTATTCTAATGCAATTACGGTTTTTAACCAATGTTGTGCATCCAATATGTGATTTTGTGTCTTTTTGTGTCATTGGTTGAACATTTAGGTCATTTTCGTCCTCCCTAGGCTTATTCTAATCCAATTAGGGTTTTTAACCAATCTTGTGCATCCAATATGTGATTTTGTGTCATTGGTAGAACAATTAGGTCATTTTCGTCCTCCCTAGGCTTATTCTAATCCAATTAGGGTTTTTAACCAATCTTCTGCATCCAATTAGTGATTTTGTGTCATTTTGTATCATTGGTTGAACATTTAGGTCATTTTCGTCCTCCCTAGGCTTATTCTAATCCAATTAGGGTTTTTAACCAATCTTGTGCATCCAATATGTGATTTTGTGTCATTGGTAGAACATTTAGGTCATTTTCGTCCTCCCTAGGCTTATTCTAATCCAATTAGGGTTTTTAGTCAATCTTGTGCATCCAATATGTGATTTTGTGTCATTGGTTGAGCATTTAGGTCATTTTCGTTCTCCCTAGGCTTATTCTAATCCAGTTAGGGTTTTTAACCAATCTTGTGCATCCAATATGTGATTTTGTGTCATTTTGTGTCATTGGTTTAACATTTATGTCATTTTCGTCCTCCCTAGGCTTATTCTAATCCAATTAGGATTTTTAACCAATCTTGTGCATCCAATATGTGATTTTGTGTCATTTTGTGTCATTGGTTGAACATTTAGGTCATTTTCGTCCTCCATAGGTTTATTCTAATCCAATTAGGGTTTTTAACCAATCTTGTGCACCCAGTATGTGATTTTGTGTCATTCGTTTAAAATTTAGGTCATTTACATCCTCCCTAGGCTTATTCTAATCCAATTAGGATTTTTAACCAATCTTGTGCATCCAATATGTGATTTTGTGTCATTTTGTGTCATTGGTTGAACATTTAGGTCATTTTCGTCCTCCCTAGGCTTATTCTAATCCAATTTGGGTTTTTAACCAATCTTGTGCACCCAATATGTGATTTTGTGTCATTGGTTTAACATTTATGTCATTTTCGTCCTCCCTAGGCTTATTCTAATCCAATTATGACTTTTAACCAATCTTGTGCATCCAATATGTGATTTTGTGTCATTTTGTGTCATTGGTTGAACATTTAGGTCATTTTCGTCCTCCATAGGTTTATTCTAATCCAATTAGGGTTTTTAACCAATCTTGTGCACCCAGTATGTGATTTTGTGTCATTCGTTTAAAATTTAGGTCATTTACATCCTCCCTAGGCTTATTCTAATCCAATTAGGATTTTTAACCAATCTTGTGCATCCAATATGTGATTTTGTGTCATTTTGTGTCATTGGTTGAACATTTAGGTCATTTTCGTCCGCCCTAGGC
>JBBPBQ010000008.1:20392575-20448460 GCA_037974755.1 Cicer yamashitae | reverse complement strand
TATTCTCATCCAATTAGGGTTTTTAACCAATCTTGTGCATCCAATATGTGATTTTGTGTCATTGGTTGAACATTTAGGTCATTTTCGTCCTCCCTAGGCTTATTCTTATCCAATTAGGGTTTTTAACCAATCTTGTGCATCCAATATGTGATTTTGTGTCTTTTTGTGTCATTGGTTGAACATTTAGGTCATTTTCGTCCTCCCTAGGCTTATTCTAATCCAATTAGGGTTTTTAACCAATCTTGTGGATCCAATATGTGATTTTGTGTCATTGGTTGAACGTTTAGGTCACTTTCGTTCTCCCTAGGCTTATTCTAATCCAATTAGGGTTTTTAACCAATCTTGTGCATTCAATATGTGATATTCTGTCATTTTGTGTCATTGGTTGAACTTTTAGGTCACTTTCGTCCTCCCTAGGCTTATTCTAATCCAATTAGGGTTTTTAACCAATCTTGTGCATCCAATATTTGATTTTGTGTCATTTTGTGTCATTGGTTGAACGTTTAGGTCATTTTCGTCCTCCCTAGGCTTATTCTAATCAAATTAGGGTTTTTAACTAATCTTGTGCATCCAATATGTGATTTTGTGTCATTGGTTTAACTTTTAGGTTATTTTCGTCCTCCGTAGGCTTATTCTAATCCAATTAGGATTTTTAACCAATCTTGTGCATCCAATATGTGATTTTGTGTCATTTTGTGTCATTGGTTGAACATTTAGGTCATTTTCGTCCTCCCAAGGCTTATTCTAATCCAATTAGGGTTTTTAGCCAATCTTGTGCATCCAATATGTGATTTTGTGTCATTGGTTGAACATTATGTCATTTTCGTCCTCCCTAGGCTTATTCTAATCCAATTAGGGTTTTTAACCAATCTTGTGCATCCAATATGTGATTTTGTGTCATTTTGTGTCATTGGTTGAACATTTAGGTCATTATCGTCCTCCCTAGGCTTATTCTAATCCAATTAGGGTTTTTAACCAATCTTGTGCATCCAATATGTGATTTTGTGTCATTGGTTGAACATTTAGGTCATTTTCGTCCTCCCTAGGCTTATTCTAATCCAATTAGGGTTTTTAACCAATCTTATGCAACCAATATGTGATTTTGTGTCATTTTGTGTCATTGGTTGAACATTTAGGTCATTTTCGTCCTCCCTAGGCTTATTCTAATCCAATTTGGGTTTTTAACTAATCTTGTGCATCCAATATGTGATTTTGTGTCATTGGTTGAACATTTAGGTCATTTTCGTCCTCCTTAGGCTTATTCTAATCCAATTAGGGTTTTTAACCAATCTTGTGCATCCAATATGTGATTTTGTGTCATTGGTTGATCATTTAGGTCATTTTCGTCCTCCCTAGGCTTATTCTAATCCAATTAGGGTTTTTAACCAATCTTGTGCATCCAATATGTGATTTTGTGTCATTTTGTGTCATTGGTTGAACATTTAGGTCATTTTCGTCCTCCCTAGGCTTATTCTAATCCAATTAGGGTTTTTAACGAATCTTGTGCATCCAATATGTGATTTGGTGTCATTTTGTGTCATTGGTTGAACATTTAGATTATTTTCGTCCTCCCTAGGCTAATTCTAATCCAATTAGGGTTTTTAACCAATCTTGTGCATCCAATATGTGATTTTGTGTCATTGGTTGAACATTTAGGTCATTTTTGTCCTCCCTAGAGTTATTCTAATCCAATTAGTGTTTTTAACCAATCTTGTGCATCCAATATGTGATTTTGTGTCATTGGTTGATCATTTAGGTCATTTTCGTCCTCCCTAGGCTTATTCTAATCCAATTAGGGTTTTTAACCAATCTTGTGCATCCAATATGTGATTTTGTGTCATTTTGTGTCATTGGTTGAACATTTAGGTCATTTTCGTCCTCCCTAGGCTTATTCTAATCCAATTAGGGTTTTTAACCAATCTTGTGCATCCAATATGTGATTTTGTGTCATTATGTGTCATTGGTTGAACATTTAGGTCATTTTGGTCCTCCCTAGGCATATTCTAATCCAATTAGGGTTTTTAACCAATCTTGTGCATCCAATATGTGATTTTGTGTCATTTTGTGTCATTGGTTGAACATTTAGGTCATTTTCGTCCTCCCTAGGCTTATTCTAATCCAATTAGGGTTTTTAACCAATCTTGTGCATCCAATATGTGATTTTGTGTCATTGGTTGAACATTTAGGTCATTTTCGTCCTCCCTAGGCTTATTCTAATCCAATTAGGGTTTTTAACCAATCTTGTGCATCCAGTGTGTGATTTTTTGTCATTTTGTGTCATTGGTTGAACATTTAGGTCATTTTCGTCCTGCCTAGGTTTATTCTAATCCAATTACGGTTTTTAACCAATCTTGTGCATCCAATATGTGATTTTGTGTCATTGGTTGAGCATTTAGGTCATTTTCGTCCTCCCTAGGCTTATTCTAATCCAATTAGGGTTTTTAACCAATCTTGTGCATCCAATATGTGATTTTGTGTCATTTTGTGTCATTGGTTGAACATTTAGGTCATTTTCGTCCTCCCTAGGCTTATTCTAATCCAATTAGGGTTTTTAACCAATCTTTGCATCCAATATGTGATTTTGTTTCATTGGTTGAACATTTAGGTCATTTTTGTCCTCCCTAGGCTTATTCTAATCCAATTAGGGTTTTTAACCAATCTTGTGCATCCAATATGTGATTTTGTGTCATTGGTTGAACATTTAGGTCATTTTCGTCCTCCCTAGGCTTATTCTAATCCAATTAGGGTTTTTAACCAATCTTGTGCATCCAATATATGATTTTGTGTAATTTTGTGTCATTGGTTGAACATTTAGGTCATTTTCGTCCTCCCTAGGCTTATTCTAATCCAATTAGGGTTTTTAACCAATCTTGTGCATCCAATATGTGATTTTGTGTCATTGGTTGAACATTTATGTCATTTTCGACCTCCCTAGGCTTATTCTAATCCAATTAGGGTTTTTAACCAATCTTGTGCATCCAATATGTGATTTTGTGTCATTGGTTGAACATTTAGGTCATTTTCGTCCTCCCTAGGCTTATTCTAATCCAATTAGGGTTTTTAACCAATCTTGTGCATCCAATATGTGATTTTGTGTCATTTTGTGTCATTGGCTAAACTTTTAGGTCATTTTCGTCCTCCTAGGCTTATTCTAATCCAATTAGGGTTTTTAACCAATCTTGTGCATCCAATATGTGATTTTGTGTCATTTTGTGTCATTGGTTGAACATTTAGGTCATTTTCGTCCTCCCTAGGCTTATTCTAATCCAATTAGGGTTTCTAACCAATGTAGTGCATCCAATATGTGATTTTGTGTCATTTTGTGTCATTGGTTGAACATTTAGGTCATTTTCGTCCTCCCTAGGCTTATTCTAATCCAATTAGGGTTTTTAACCAATCTTGTGCATCCAATATGTGATTCTGTGTCATTTTGTGTCATTGGTTGACATTTAGGTCATTTTCGTCCTCCCTAGGCTTATTCTAATCCAATTAGGGTATTTAACCAATCTTGTGCATCCAATATGTGATTTTGTGTCATTAGTTGAACATTTAGGTCATTTTCGTCCTCCCTATGCCTATTCTAATCCAACTAGAGTTTTTAACCAATCTTGTGCATCCATTATGTGATTTTGTGTCATTGGTTGAACATTTAGGTCACTTTCGTCCTCCTTAGGCTTATTCTAATCCAATTAGGGTTTTTAACCAATCTTGTGCATCCAATATGTGATTTTGTGTCATTGGTTGAACATTTAGGTCATTTTCGTCCTCCCTAGGCTTATTCTAATCCAATTAGGGTTTTTAACCAATCTTGTGCATCCAATATGTGATTTTGTGTCATTGGTTGAACATTTAGGTCATTTTCGTCCACCCTAGGTTTATTCTAATCCAATTAGGGTTTTTATCCAATCTTGTGCATCCAATATGTGATTTTGTGTCATTTTGTGTCATTGGTTGAACATTTAGGTCATTTTCGTCCTCCATAGGCTTATTCTAATCCAATTAGGGTTTTTAACCAATCTTGTGCATCCAATATGTGATTTTGTGTCATTGGTTGAACATTTAGGTCATTCTTGCCTCCATAGGCTTATTCTAATCCAATTAGGGTTTTTAACCAATCTTGTGCATCCAATATGTGATTTTGTGTCTTTTTGTGTCATTGGTTGAACATTTAGGTTATTTTCGTCCTCCCTAGGCTTATTCTAATCCAATTAGGGTTTTTAACCAATCTTGTGCATCCAATATGTGATTTTGTGTCATTGGTAGAACATTTAGGTCATTTTCGTCCTCCCTAGGCTTATTCTAATCCAATTAGGGTTTTTAACCAATCTTCTGCATCCAATTAGTGATTTCGTGTCATTTTGTGTCATTGGTTGAACGTTTAGGTCATTTTCGTCCCCCCTAGGCTTATTCTAATGCAATTAGGGTTTTTAACCAATCTTGTGCATCCAATATGTGATTTTGTGTCATTGGTTTAACATTTAGGTCATTTTCGTCCTCCCTAGGCTTATTCTAATCCAATTAGGATTTTTAACCAATCTTGTGCATCCAATATGTGATTTTGTGTCATTTTGTGTCATTAGTTGAAAATTAAGGTCATTTTCGTCCTCCCTAGTCTTATTCTATTCCAATTAGGGTTTTTAACCAATCTTATGCATCCAATATGTGATTTTCTGTCATTTTGTGTCATTGGTTGAACGTTTAGGTCACTTTCGTTCTCCCTAGGCTTATTCTAATCCAATTAGGGTTTTTAACCAATCTTGTGCATCCAATATGTGATATTCTGTCATTTTGTGTCATTGGTTGAACTTTTAGGTCACTTTCGTCCTCCCTAGGCTTATTCTAATCCAATTAGGGTTTTTAACCAATCTTGTGCATCCAATATTTGATTTTGTGTCATTGGTTGAACGTTTAGGTCATTTTCGTCCTCCCTAGGTTTATTCTAATCCAATTAGGGTTTTTAACCAATCTTGTGCACCTAGTATGTGATTTTGTGTCATCGGTTTAACATTTAGGTCATTTTCATCCTCCCTAGGCTTATTCTAATACAATTAGGATTTTTAACCAATCTTGTGCATCAAATATGTGATTTTGTGTCATTTTGTGTCATTGGTTGAACATTTAGGTCATTTTCGTCGTCCCTAGGCTTATTCTAATCCAATTAGGGTTTTTAACCAATCTTGTGCATCCCATATCTGATTTTTTGTCATTTTGTGTCATTGGTTGAACATTTAGGTCATTTTCGTCCTCCCTAGGCTTATTCTAATCCAATTAGGATTTTTAACGATTCTTGTGCATCCAATCTGTGATTTTGTGTCATTTTGTGTCATTGGTTGAACATTTAGGTCATTTCCGTCCTCCCTAGGCTTATACTAATCCAATTAGGGTTTTTAACCAATCTTGTGCATCCAATATGTGATTTTGTGTCATTTTGTGTCATTGGTTGAACATTTAGGTCATTTTCGTCCTCCCTAGGCTTATTCTAATCCAATTAGGATTTTTAACCAATCTTGCGCATCCAATATGTGATTTTGCGTCATTTTGTGTCATTGGTTGAACATTTAGGTCATTTTCGTCCTCCCTAGGCTTATTCTAATCGAATTAGGGATTTTAACCAATCTTGTGCATCCAATATGTGATTTGGTGTCATTTTGTGTCATTGGTTGAACATTTAGGTCATTTTCGTCCTCCATAGGCTTATTCTAATCCAATTAGGGTTTTTAACCAATCTTGTGCATCCAATATGTGATTTTGTGTCATTGGTTGAACATTTAGGTCATTCTTGCCTCCATAGGCTTATTCAAATCCAATTAGGGTTTTTAACCAATCTTGTGCATCCAATATGTGATTTTGTGTCTTTTTGTGTCATTGGTTGAACATTTAGGTTATTTTCGTCCTCCCTAGGCTTATTCTAATCCAATTAGGGTTTTTAACCAATCTTGTGCATCCAATATGTGATTTTGTGTCATTGGTAGAACATTTAGGTCATTTTCGTCCTCCCTAGGCTTATTCTAATCCAATTAGGGTTTTTAACCAATCTTCTGCATCCAATTAGTGATTTCGTGTCATTTTGTGTCATTGGTTGAACGTTTAGGTCATTTTCGTCCCCCCTAGGCTTATTCTAATGCAATTAGGGTTTTTAACCAATCTTGTGCATCCAATATGTGATTTTGTGTCATTGGTTTAACATTTAGGTCATTTTCGTCCTCCCTAGGCTTATTCTAATCCAATTAGGATTTTTAACCAATCTTGTGCATCCAATATGTGATTTTGTGTCATTAGTTGAAGATTAAGGTCATTTTCGTCCTCCCTAGTCTTATTCTATTCCAATTAGGGTTTTTAACCAATCTTATGCATCCAATATGTGATTTTCTGTCATTTTGTGTCATTGGTTGAACGTTTAGGTCACTTTCGTCCTCCCTAGGCTTATTCTAATCCAATTAGGGTTTTTAACCAATCTTGTGCATCCAATATGTGATATTCTGTCATTTTGTGTCATTGGTTGAACTTTTAGGTCACTTTCGTCCTCCCTAGGCTTATTCTAATCCAATTAGGGTTTTTAACCAATCTTGTGCATCCAATATTTGATTTTGTGTCATTTTGTGTCATTGGTTGAACGTTTAGGTCATTTTCGTCCTCCCTAGGCTTATTCTAATCAAATTAGGGTTTTTAACTAATCTTGTGCATCCAATATGTGATTTTGTGTCATTGGTTGAACATTTAGGTCATTTTCGTCCTCCATAGGCTTATTCTAATCCAATTAGGGTTTTTAACCAATCTTGTGCATCCAATATGTGATTTTGTGTCATTGGTTGAACATTTAGGTCATTCTTGCCTCCATAGGCTTATTCTGATCCAATTAGGGTTTTTAACCAATCTTGTGCATCCAATATGTGATTTTGTGTCTTTTTGTGTCATTGGTTGAACATTTAGGTCATTTTCGTCCTCCTTAGGCTTATTCTAATCCAATTAGGGTTTTTAACCAATCTTGTGCATCCAATATGTCATTTTGTGTCATTGGTAGAACATTTAGGTCATTTTTCGTCCTCCCTAGGCTTATTCTAATCCAATTAGGGTTTTTAACCAATCTTCTGCACCCAATTAGTGATTTTGTGTCATTTTGTGTCATTGGTTGAACGTTTAGGTCATTTTCGTCCCCCCTAGGCTTATTCTAATGCAATTAGGGTTTTTAACCAATCTTGTGCATCCAATATGTGATTTTGTGTCATTGGTTTAACATTTAGGTCATTTTCGTCCTCCCTAGGCTTATTCTAATCGAATTAGGGTTTTTAACCAATCTTGTGCATCCAATATGTGATTTTGTGTCATTTTGTGTCATTAGTTGAAGATTAAAGTCATTTTCGTCCTCCCTAGTCTTATTCTATTCCAATTAGGGTTTTTAACCAATCTTATGCATCCAATATGTGATTTTCTGTCATTTTGTGTCATTGGTTGAACGTTTAGGTCACTTTCGTTCTCACTAGGCTTATTCTAATCCAATTAGGGTTTTTAACCAATCTTGTGCATCCAATATGTGATATTCTGTCATTTTGTGTCATTGGTTGAACTTTTAGGTCACTTTCGTCCTCCCTAGGCTTATTCTAATCCAATTAGGGTTTTTAACCAATCTTGTGCATCCAATATTTGATTTTGTGTCATTGGTTGAACGTTTAGGTCATTTTCGTCCTCCCTAGGTTTATTCTAATCCAATTAGGGTTTTTAACCAATCTTGTGCACCTAGTATGTGATTTTGTGTCATCGGTTTAACATTTAGGTCATTTTCATCCTCCCTAGGCTTATTCTAATACAATTAGGATTTTTAACCAATCTTGTGCATCAAATATGTGATTTTGTGTCATTTTGTGTCATTGGTTGAACATTTAGGTCATTTTCGTCGTCCCTAGGCTTATTCTAATCCAATTAGGGTTTTTAACCAATCTTGTGCATCCCATATCTGATTTTTTGTCATTTTGTGTCATTGGTTGAACATTTAGGTCATTTTCGTCCTCCCTAGGCTTATTCTAATCCAATTAGGATTTTTAACGATTCTTGTGCATCCAATCTGTGATTTTGTGTCATTTTGTGTCATTGGTTGAACATTTAGGTCATTTCCGTCCTCCCTAGGCTTATACTAATCCAATTAGGGTTTTTAACCAATCTTGTGCATCCAATATGTGATTTTGTGTCATTTTGTGTCATTGGTTGAACATTTAGGTCATTTTCGTCCTCCCTAGGCTTATTCTAATCCAATTAGGATTTTTAACCAATCTTGCGCATCCAATATGTGATTTGGTGTCATTGGTTGAACATTTAGGTCATTTTCGTCCTCCCTAGGCTTATTCTAATCGAATTAGGGTTTTTAACCAATCTTGTGCATCCAATATGTGATTTTGTGTCATTTTGTGTCATTGGTTGAACATTTAGGTCATTTTCGTCCTCCCTAGGCTTATTCTAATCCAATTACGGTTTTTAACCAATATTGTGCATCCAATATGTGATTATGTGTCATTTTGTGTCATTGGTTGAACATTTAGGTCATTTTCGTCCTCCCTAGGCTCATTCTAATCCAATTAGGGTTTTTAACCAATCTTGTGCATCCAATATGTGATTTTGTGTCATTGGTTGAACATTTAGGTCATTTTCGTCCTCCCTAGGCTTATTCTAATCCAATTAGGGTTTTTAACCAATCTTGATCATCCAATATGTGATTTTGTGTCATTTTGTGTCATTGGTTGAACATTTAGGTCATTTTCGTCCTCCCTAGGCTTATTCTAATCCAATTAGGGTTTTTAACCAATCTTGTGCATCCAATATGTGATTTTGTGTCATTGGTTGAATATTTAGGTAATTTTCGTCCTCCTTAGGCTTATTCTAATCCAATTAGGGTTTTTAACCAATCTTGTGCATCCAATATGTGATTCTGTGTCATTTTGTGTCATTGGTTGACATTTAGGTCATTTTCGTCCTCCCTAGGCTTATTCTAATCCAATTAGGGTATTTAACCAATCTTGTGCATCCAATATGTGATTTTGTGTCATTAGTTGAACATTTAGGTCATTTTCGTCCTCCCTATGCCTATTCTAATCCAACTAGAGTTTTTAACCAATCTTGTGCATCCATTATGTGATTTTGTGTCATTGGTTGAACATTTAGGTCACTTTCGTCCTCCTTAGGCTTATTCTAATCCAATTAGGGTTTTTAACCAATCTTGTGCATCCAATATGTGATTTTGTGTCATTGGTTGAACATTTAGGTCATTTTCGTCCTCCCTAGGCTTATTCTAATCCAATTAGGGTTTTTAACCAATCTTGTGCATCCAATATGTGATTTTGTGTCATTGGTTGAACATTTAGGTCATTTTCGTCCCCCCTAGGCTTATTCTAATCCAATTAGGGTTTTTAACCAATCTTGTGCATCCAATATGTGATTTTGTGTCATTGGTTGAACATTTAGGTCATTTTCGTCCTCCCTAGGCTTATTCTAATCCAATTAGGGTTTTTAACCAATCTTGTGCATCCAATATGTGATTTTGTGTCATTGGTTGAACATTTAGGTCATTTTCGTCCTCCCTAGGCTTATTCTAATCCAATTAGGGTTTTTAACCAATCTTGTGCATCCAATACGTGATTTTGTGTCATTGGTTGAACATTTAGGTCATTTTTGTCCTCCCTAGGCTTATTCTAATCCAATTAGGGTTTTTAACCAATCTTGTACATCCAATATGTGATTTTGTATCATTGGTTGATTATTTATGTCATTTTCGTCGTCCCTAGGCTTATTCTAATCCAACTACGGTTTTTAACCAATCTTGTGCATCCAATATGTGATTTTGTGTCATTTTGTGTCATTGGTTGAACATTTAGGTCATTTTCGTCCTCCCTAGGCTTATTCTAATCCAATTAGGGTTTTTAACCAATCTTGTGCATCCAATATGTCATTTTGTGTCATTGGTAGAACATTTAGGTCATTTTCGTCCTCCCTAGGCTTATTCTAATCCAATTAGGGTTTTTAACCAATCTTCTGCATCCAATTAGTGATTTTGTGTCATTTTGTGTCATTGGTTGAACGTTTAGGTCATTTTCGTCCCCCCTAGGCTTATTCTAATGCAATTAGGGTTTTTAACCAATCTTGTGGATCCAATATGTGATTTTGTGTCATTGGTTTAACATTTAGGTCATTTTCGTCCTCCCTAGGCTTACTCTAATCCAATTAGGATTTTTAACCAATCTTGTGCATCCAATATGTGATTTTGTGTCATTTTGTGTCATTAGTTGAAGATTAAAGTCATTTTCGTCCTCCCTAGTCTTATTCTATTCCAATTAGGGTTTTTAACCAATCTTATGCATCCAATATGTGATTTTCTGTCATTTTGTGTCATTGGTTGAACGTTTAGGTCACTTTCGTTCTCCCTAGGCTTATTCTAATCCAATTAGGGTTTTTAACCAATCTTGTGCATTCAATATGTGATATTCTGTCATTTTGTGTCATTGGTTGAACTTTTAGGTCACTTTCGTCCTCCCTAGGCTTATTCTAATCCAATTAGGGTTTTTAACCAATCTTGTGCATCCAATATTTGATTTTGTGTCATTTTGTGTCATTGGTTGAACGTTTAGGTCATTTTCGTCCTCCCTAGGCTTATTCTAATCAAATTAGGGTTTTTAACTAATCTTGTGCATCCAATATGTGATTTTGTGTCATTGGTTTAACTTTTAGGTTATTTTCGTCCTCCCTAGGCTTATTCTAATCCAATTAGGATTTTTAACCAATCTTGTGCATCCAATATGTGATTTTGTGTCATTTTGTGTCATTAGTTGAAGATTAAGGTCATTTTCGTCCTCCCTAGTCTTATTCTATTCCAATTAGGGTTTTTAACCAATCTTATGCATCCAATATGTGATTTTCTGTCATTTTGTGTCATTGGTTGAACGTTTAGGTCACTTTCGTTCTCCCTAGGCTTATTCTAATCCAATTAGGGTTTTTAACCAATCTTGTGCATCCAATATGTGATATTCTGTCATTTTGTGTCATTGGTTGAACTTTTAGGTCACTTTCGTCCTCCCTAGGCTTATTCTAATCCAATTAGGGTTTTTAACCAATCTTGTGCATCCAATATGTGATTTTGTGTCATTTTGTGTCATTGGTTGAACGTTTAGGTCATTTTCATCCTCCCTAGGCTTATTCTAATCAAATTAGGGTTTTTAAATAATCTTGTGCATCCAATATGTGATTTTGTGTCATTGGTTTCACTTTTAGGTTATTTTCGTCCTCCCTAGGCTTATTCTAATCCAATTAGGATTTTTAACCAATCTTGTGCATCCAATATGTGATTTTGTGTCATTTTGTGTCATTGGTTGAACATTTAGGTCATTTTCGTCTTCCCAAGGCTTATTCTAATCCAATTAGGGTTTTTAGCCAATCTTGTGCATCCAATATGTGGTTTTGTGTCATTGGTTGAACATTAAGTCATTTTCGTCCTCCCTAGGCTTATTCTAATCCAATTAGGGTTTTTAACCAATCTTGTGCATCCAATATGTGATTTTGTGTCATTTTGTGTCATTGGTTGAACATTTAGGTCATTTTCGTCCTCCCTAGGCTGTTTTTAATCCAATTAGGGTTTTTAACCAATCTTGTGCATCCAATATGTGATTTTGTGTCATTGGTTGAACATTTAGGTCATTTTCGTCCTCCCTAGGCTTATTCTAATCCAATTAGGGTTTTTAACCAATCTTGTTCATCCAATATGTGATTTTGTGTCATTTTGTGTCATTGGTTGAACATTTAGGTCATTTTCGTCCTCTGTAGGCTTATTCTAATCCAATTAGGGTTTTTAACCAATCTTGTGGAACCAATATGTGATTTTGTGTCATTGGTTGAACATTTAGGTCATTTTCGTCCTCCCTAGGCTTATTCTAATCCAATTAGGGTTTTTAACCAATCTTGTGCATCCAATATGTGATTTTGTGTCATTTTGTGTCATTGGTTGAACATTTAGGTCATTTTCGTCCTCCCTAGGCTTATTCTAATCCAATTAGGATTTTTAACCAATCTTGCGCATCTAATATGTGATTTTGTGTCATTTTGTGTCATTGGTTGAACGTTTAGGTCATTTTCGTCCTCCCTAGGCATATTCTAATCCAATTAGGGTTTTTAGCCAATCTTGTGCATCCAATATGTGATTTTGTGTCATTTGTTTAACATTTAGGTCATTTTCGTCCTCCCTAGGCTTATTCTAATCCAATTAGGATTTTTAACCAATCTTGTGCATCCAATATGTGATTTTGTGTCATTTTGTGTCATTGGTTGAACATTTAGGTCATTTTCGTCCTCCCTAGGCTTATTCTAATCCAATTAGGATTTTTAACCAATCTTGCGCATCCAATATGTGATTTTGTGTCATTGGTTGAACATTTAGGTCATTTTCGTCCTCCCTAGGCTTATTCTAATCGAATTAGGGTTTTTAACCAATCTTGTGCATCCAATATGTGATTTTGTGTCATTTTGTGTCATTGGTTGAACATTTAGGTCATTTTCGTCCTCCATAGGCTTATTCTAATCCAATTAGGGTTTTTAACCAATCTTGTGCATCCAATATGTGATTTTGTGTCATTCGTTTAAAATTTAGGTCATTTTCATCCTCCCTAGGCTTATTCTAATCCAATTAGGATTTTTAACCAATCTTGTGCATCCAATATGTGATTTTGTGTCATTTTGTGTCATTGGTTGAACATTTAGGTCATTTTCGTCCCCCCTTGGCTTATTCTAATCCAATTAGGGTTTTTAACCAATCTTGTGCATCCAATATGTGATTTTGTGTCATTAGTTGAAGATTAAGGTCATTTTCGTCCTCCCTAGTCTTATTCTATTCCAATTAGGGTTTTTAACCAATCTTATGCATCCAATATGTGATTTTCTGTCATTTTGTGTCATTGGTTGAACGTTTAGGTCACTTTCGTTCTCCCTAGGCTTATTCTAATCCAATTAGGGTTTTTAACCAATCTTGTGCATCCAATATGTGATATTCTGTCATTTTGTGTCATTGGTTGAACTTTTAGGTCACTTTCGTCCTCCCTAAGCTTATTCTAATCTAATTAGGGTTTTTAACCAATCTTGTGCATCAATTATTTGATTTTGTGTCATTTTGTGTCATTGGTTGAACGTTTAGGTCATTTTCGTCCTCCCTAGGCTTATTCTAATCAAATTAGGGTTTTTAATTAATCTTGTGCATCCAATATGTGATTTTGTGTCATTGGTTTAACTTTTAGGTTATTTTCGTCCTCCGTAGGCTTATTCTAATCCAATTAGGATTTTTAACCAATCTTGTGCATCCAATATGTGATTTTGTGTCATTTTGTGTCATTGGTTGAACATTTAGGTCATTTT
Source organism: Cicer yamashitae (assembly GCA_037974755.1). Classification (NCBI taxonomy): domain Eukaryota; kingdom Viridiplantae; phylum Streptophyta; class Magnoliopsida; order Fabales; family Fabaceae; genus Cicer; species Cicer yamashitae. The sequence goes on along the minus strand of JBBPBQ010000008.1, from coordinate 20,435,083 downwards.
CGTCCTCCCAAGGCTTATTCTAATCCAATTAGGGTTTTTAGCCAATCTTGTGCATCCAATATGTGATTTTGTGTCATTGGTTGAACATTATGTCATTTTCGTCCTCCCTAGGCTTATTCTAATCCAATTAGGGTTTTTAACCAATCTTGTGCATCCAATATGTGATTTTGTGTCATTTTATGTCATTGGTTGAACATTTAGGTCATTTTCATCCTCCCTAGGCTTATTCTAATCCACTTTGGGTTTTTAACCAATCTTGTGCACCCAATATGTGATTTTGTGTCATTGGTTTAACATTTATGTCATTTTCGTCCTCCATAGGCTTATTCTAATCCAACTAGGATTTTTAACCAATCTTGTGCATCCAATATGTGATTTTGTGTCATTTTGTGTCATTGGTTGAACATTTAGGTCATTTTCGTCCTCCATAGGCTTATTCTAATCCAATTAGGGTTTTTAACCAATCTTGTGCACCCAGTATGTGATTTTGTGTCATTCGTTTAAAATTTAGGTCTTTTTCATCCTCCCTAGGCTTATTCTAATCCAATTAGGATTTTTAACCAATCTTGTGCATCCAATATGTGATTTTGTGTCATTTTGTGTCATTGGTTGAACATTTAGGTCATTTTCGTCCGCCCTAGGCTTATTCTAATCCAATTAGGGTTTTTAACCAATCTTGTGCATCCAATATGTGATTTTGTGTCATTTTATGTCATTGGTTGAACATTTAGGTCATTTTTGTCCTCCCTTGGCTTATTCTAATCCAATTAGGGTTTTTAACCAATCTTGTGCATCCAATATGTGAATTTGTGTCATTTTGTGTCATTGGTTGAACATTTAGGTCATTTTCGTCCTCCATAGGCTTATTCTAATCCAATTAGGGTTTTTAACCAATCTTGTGCATCCAATATGTGATTTTGTGTCATTGGTTGAACATTTAGGTCATTCTTGCCTCCCTAGGCTTATTCTAATCCAATTAGGGTTTTTAACCAATCTTGTGCATCCAATATGTGATTTTGTGTCTTTTTGTGTCATTGGTTGAACATTTAGGTCATTTTAGTCCTCCCTAGGCTTATTCTAATCCAATTAGGGGTTTTAACCAATCTTGTGCATCCAATATGTGATTTTCTGTCATTGATAGAACATTTAGGTCATTTTCGTCCTCCCTAGGCTTATTCTAATCCAATTAGGGTTTTTAACCAATCTTCTGCATCCAATTAGTGATTTTGTGTCATTTTGTGTCATTGGTTGAACGTTTAGGTCATTTTCGTCCCCCTAGGCTTATTCTAATCCAATTAGGGTTTTTAACCAATCTTGTGCATCCAATATGTGATTTTGTGTCATTTTGTGTCATTGGTTGAACATTTAGGTCATTTTCGTCCTCCCTAGGTTTATTCTAATCCAATTAGGGTTTTTAACCAATCTTGTGCGCCTAGTATGTGATTTTGTGTCATCGGTTTAACATTTAGGTCATTTTCATCCTCCCTAGGCTTATTCTAATCCAATTAGGATTTTTAACCAATCTTGTGCATCAAATATGTGATTTTGTGTCATTTTGTGTCATTGGTTGAACATTTAGGTCATTTTCGTCGTCCCTAGGCTTATTCTAATCCAATTAGGGTTTTTAACCAATCTTGTGCATCCAATATCAGATTTTTTGTCATTTTGTGTCATTGGTTGAACATTTAGGTCATTTTCGTCCTCCCTAGGCTTATTCTAATCCAATTAGGATTTTTAACGATTCTTGTGCATCCAATCTGTGATTTTGTGTCATTTTGTGTCATTGGTTGAACATTTAGGTCATTTCCGTCCTCCCTAGGCTTATTCTAATCCAATTAGGGTTTTTAACCAATCTTGTGCATCCAATATGTGATTTTGTGTCATTGGTTGAACATTTTGGTCATTTTCGTCCTCCCAAGGCTTATTCTAATCCAATTAGGGTTTTTAACCAATCTTGTGCATCCAATATGTGATTTTGTGTCATTTTGTGTCATTGGTTGAACATTTAGGTCATTTTCGTCCGCCCTAGGCTTATTCTAATCCAATTAGGGTTTTTAACCAATCTTGTGCATCCAATATGTGATTTTGTGTCATTGGTTTAACATTTAGGTCATTTTCGTCCTCCCTAGGCTTATTCTAATCCAATTAGGATTTTTAACCAATCTTGTGCATCCAATATGTGATTTTGTGTCATTAGTTGAAGATTAAGGTCATTTTCGTCCTCCCTAGTCTTATTCTATTCCAATTAGGGTTTTTAACCAATCTTATGCATCCAATATGTGATTTTCTGTCATTTTGTGTCATTGGTTGAACGTTTTGGTCACTTTCGTTCTCCCTAGGCTTATTCTAATCCAATTAGGGTTTTTAACCAATCTTGTGCATCCAATATGTGATATTCTGTCATTTTGTGTCATTGGTTGAACTTTTAGGTCACTTTCGTCCTCCCTAGGCTTATTCTAATCCAATTAGGGTTTTTAACCAATCTTGTGCATCCAATATGTGATTTTGTGTCATTTTGTGTCATTGGTTGAACGTTTAGGTCATTTTCGTCCTCCCTAGGCTTATTCTAATCTAATTAGGGTTTTTAACCAATCTCGTGCATCCAATATGTGATTTTGTGTCATTTGTGTCATTGGTTGCACATTTAGGTCATTTTCGTTCTCCCTAGACTTATTCTAATCTAATTAGGGTTTTTAACCAATCTTGTGCATCCAATATGTGATTTTGTGTCATGGGTTGAACATTTAGGTCATTTTCGTCCTCCCTAGGCTTATGCTAATCCAACTAGGGTTTTTAACCAATCTTGTGCATCCAATATGTGATTTTGTGTCATTTTGTGTCATTGGTTGAACATTTAGGTCATTTTCGTCCTCCCTAGGCTTATTCTAATCCAATTAGGGTTTTTAACCAATCTTGTGCATCCAATATGTGATTTTGTGTCATTGGTTGAACATTTAGGTCATTTTTGTCCTCCCTAGGCTTATTCTAATCCAATTAGGGTTTTTAACCAATCTTGTGCATCCAATATGTGATTTTGTGTCATTTTGTGTCATTGGTTGAACATTTAGGTCATTTTCGTCCTTGCTAGGCTTATTCTAATCCAATTAGGGTTTTTAACCAATCTTGTGCATCCAATATGTGATTTTGTGTCATTGGTTGAACATTTAGGTCATTTTCGTCCTCCCTAGGCTTATTCTAATCCAATTAGGGTTTTTAACCAATCTTGTGCATCCAATATGTGATTTTGTGTCATTTTGTGTCAGTGGTTGAACATTTAGGTCATTTTCGTCCTCCCTAGGCTTATTCTAATCCAATTAGGGTTTTTAACCAATCTTGTGCATCCAATATGTGATTTTGTGTCATTGGTTGAACATTTAGGTCATTTTGGTCCTCCCTAGGCTCTTTTTAATCCAATTAGGGTTTTTAACCAATCTTGTGCATCCAATATGTGATTTTGTGTCATTGGTTGAACATTTAGGTCATTTTCGTCCTCCCTAGGCTTATTCTAATCCAATTAGGGTTTTTAACCAATCTTGTGCATCCAATATGTGAGTTTGTGTCATTTTGTGTCATTGGTTGAACATTTAGGTCATTTTCGTCCTCCCTAGGCTTATCCTAATCCAATTAGGGTTTTTAACCAATCTTGTGCATCCAATATGTGATTTTGTGTCATTGGTTGAACATTTAGGTCATTTTCGTCCTCCCTAGGGTTATTCTTATCCAATTAGGGTTTTTAACCAATCTTGTGCATCCAATATGTGATTTTGTGTCATTTTGTGTCATTGGTTGAACATTTAGGTCATTTTCGTCCTCCCAAGGCTTATTCTAATCCAATTAGGGTTTTTAGCCAATCTTGTGCATCCAATATGTGATTGTGTCATTGGTTGAACATTAAGTCATTTTCGTCCTCCTTAGGCTTATTCTAATCCAATTAGGGTTTTTAACCAATCTTGTGCATCCAATATGTGATTTTGTGTCATTTTGTGTCATTGGTTGAACATTTAGGTGATTTTCATCCTCCCTAGGCTTATTCTAATCCAATTTGGGTTTTTAACCAATCTTGTGCACCCAATATGTGATTTTGTGTCATTGGTTTAACATTTATGTCATTTTCGTCCTCCCTAGTCTTATTCTAATCCAATTAGGATTTTTAACCAATCTTGTGCACCCAGTATGTGATTTTGTGTCATTCGTTTAAAATTTAGGTCATTTTCATCCTCCCTAGGCTTATTCTAATCCAATTAGGATTTTTAACCAATCTTGTGCATCCAATATGTGATTTTGTGTCATTTTGTGTCATTGGTTGAACATTTAGGTCATTTTCGTCCCCCCTTGGCTTATTCTAATCCAATTAGGGTTTTTAACCAATCTTGTGCATCCAATATGTGATTTTGTGTCATTAGTTGAAGATTAAGGTCATTTTCGTCCTCCCTAGTCTTATTCTATTCCAATTAGGGTTTTTAACCAATCTTATGCATCCAATATGTGATTTTCTGTCATTTTGTGTCATTGGTTGAACGTTTAGGTCACTTTCGTTCTCCCTAGGCTTATTCTAATCCAATTAGGGTTTTTAACCAATCTTGTGCATCCAATATGTGATATTCTGTCATTTTGTGTCATTGGTTGAACTTTTAGGTCACTTTCGTCCTCCCTAAGCTTATTCTAATCTAATTAGGGTTTTTAACCAATCTTGTGCATCAATTATTTGATTTTGTGTCATTTTGTGTCATTGGTTGAACGTTTAGGTCATTTTCGTCCTCCCTAGGCTTATTCTAATCAAATTAGGGTTTTTAATTAATCTTGTGCATCCAATATGTGATTTTGTGTCATTGGTTTAACTTTTAGGTTATTTTCGTCCTCCGTAGGCTTATTCTAATCCAATTAGGATTTTTAACCAATCTTGTGCATCCAATATGTGATTTTGTGTCATTTTGTGTCATTGGTTGAACATTTAGGTCATTTTCGTCCTCCCAAGGCTTATTCTAATCCAATTAGGGTTTTTAGCCAATCTTGTGCATCCAATATGTGATTTTGTGTCATTGGTTGAACATTATGTCATTTTCGTCCTCCCTAGGCTTATTCTAATCCAATTAGGGTTTTTAACCAATCTTGTGCATCCAATATGTGATTTTGTGTCATTTTATGTCATTGGTTGAACATTTAGGTCATTTTCATCCTCCCTAGGCTTATTCTAATCCACTTTGGGTTTTTAACCAATCTTGTGCACCCAATATGTGATTTTGTGTCATTGGTTTAACATTTATGTCATTTTCGTCCTCCCTAGGCTTATTCTAATCCAATTAGGATTTTTAACCAGTCTTGTGCATCCAATATGTGATTTTGTGTATTTTGTGTCATTGGTTGAACATTTAGGTCATTTTCGTCCTCCATAGGCTTATTCTAATCCAATTACGGTTTTTAACCAATCTTGTGCACCCAGTATGTGATTTTGTGTCATTCGTTTAAAATTTAGGTCATTTTCATCCTCCCTAGGCTTATTCTAATCCAATTAGGATTTTTAACCAATCTTGTGCATCCAATATGTGATTTTGTGTCATTTTGTGTCATTGGTTGAACATTTAGGTCATTTTCGTCCGCCCTAGGCTTATTCTCATCCAATTAGGGTTTTTAACCAATCTTGTGCATCCAATATGTGATTTTGTGTCATTGGTTGAACATTTAGGTCATTTTCGTCCTCCCTAGGCTTATTCTTATCCAATTAGGGTTTTTAACCAATCTTGTGCATCCAATATGTGATTTTGTGTCATTTTGTGTCATTGGTTGAACATTTAGGTCATTTTCGTCCGCCCTAGGCTTATTCTAATCCAATTAGGGTTTTTAACCAATCTTGTGCATCCAATATGTGATTTTGTGTCATTTTGTGTCATTGGTTGAACGTTTAGGTCATTTTCGTCCTCCCTAGGCTTATTCTAATCAAATTAGGGTTTTTAACTAATCTTATGCATCCAATATGTGATTTTGTGTCATTGGTTTAACTTTTAGGTTATTTTCGTCCTCCCTAGGCTTATTCTAATCCAATTAGGATTTTTAACCAATCTTGTGCATCCAATATGTGATTTTGTGTCATTTTGTGTCATTGGTTGAACATTTAGGTCAATTTCGTCCTCCCAAGGCTTATTCTAATCCAATTAGGGTTTTTAGCCAATCTTGTGCATCCAATATGTGATTTTGTGACATTGGTTGAACATTTAGGTCATTTTCGTTCTGCTTAGGCTTATTCTAATCCAATTAGGGTTTTTAACCAATCTTGTGCATCCAATATGTGATTTTGTGTCATTTTGTGTCATTGGTTTAACATTTATGTCATTTTCGTCCTCCCTAGGCTTATTCTAATCCAATTAGGATTTTTAACCAATCTTGTGCATCCAATATGTGATTTTGTGTCATTTTGTGTCATTGGTTGAACATTTAGGTCATTTTCGTCTTCCCAAGGCTTATTCTAATCCAATTAGGGTTTTTAGCCAATCTTGTGCATCCAATATGTGGTTTTGTGTCATTGGTTGAACATTAAGTCATTTTCGTCCTCCCTAGGCTTATTCTAATCCAATTAGGGTTTTTAACCAATCTTGTGCATCCAATATGTGATTTTGTGTCATTTTGTGTCATTGGTTGAACATTTAGGTCATTTTCGTCCTCCCTAAGCTTATTCTAATCCAATTAGGGTTTTTAACATATCTTGTGCATCCAATATGTGATTTTGTGTCATTGGTTGAACATTTAGGTCATTTTCGTCCTCCCTAGGCTTATTCTAATCCAATTAGGGTTTTTAACCAATCTTGTGCATCCAATATGTGATTTTGTGTAATTGGTTGAACATTTAGGTCATTTTCGTCCTCCTTAGGCTTACTCTAATCCAATTAGGGTTTTTAACATATCTTGTGCATCCAATATGTGATTTTGTGTCATTTTGTGTCATTGGTTGAACATTTAGGTCATTTTCGTCCTCCCTAGGCTTATTCTAATCCAATTAGGGTTTTTAACCAATCTTGTGCATCCAATATGTGATTTTGTGTCATTGATTGAACATTTAGGTCTTTTTCGTCCTCCCTATGCTTATTCTAATCCAGTTAGGGTTTTTAACCAATCTTGTGCATCCAATATGTGATTTTGTGTCATTTTGTGTCATTGGTTGAACATTTAGGTCATTTTCGTCCTCCCTAGGCTTATTCTAATCCAATTAGGGTTTTTAACCAATCTTGTCCATCCAATATGTGATTTTGTGTCATTTTGTGTCATTTGTTGAACATTTAGGTCATTTTCGTCCTCCCTAGGCTTATTCTAATCCAATTAGGGTTTTTAACCAATCTTGTGCATCCAATATGTGATTTTGTGTCATTTTGTGTCATTGGTTGAACATTTAGGTCATTTTCGTCCTCCCTTAGCTTATTCTAAACCAATTAGGGTTTTTAACCAATCTTGTGCATCCAATATGTGATTTTGTGTCATTTTGTGTCATTGGTTGAACATTTAGGTCATTGTCGTCCTCCCTTGGCTTATTCTAAACCAATTAGGGTTTTTAACCAATCTTGTGCATCCAAAATTTGATTTTGTGTCATTTTGTGTCATTGGTTGAACATTTAGGTCATTTTCGTCCTCCCTTGGCTTATTCTAAACCAATTAGGGTTTTTAACCAATCTTGTGCATCCAATATGTGATTTTGTGTCATTTTGTGTCATTGGTTGAACATTTAGGTCATTTTCGTCCTCCCTAGGCTGATTCTAATCCAATTAGGGTTTTTAACCAATCTTGTGCATTCAATATGTGATTTTGTGTCATTTTGTGTTATTGGTTGAACATTTAGGTCATTTTCGTCCTGCCTAGGCTTATTCTAATCCAATTAGGGTTTTTAACCAATCTTGTGCATCCAATATGTGATTTTATGTCATTGGTTGAACATTTAGTTCATTTTCGTCCTCCCTAGGCTTATTCTAATCCAATTAGGGTTTTTAACCAATCTTGTGCATCCAATATGTGATTTTGTGTCATTTTTTGTCATTGGTTGAACATTTAGGTCATTTTCGTCCTCCCTAGGCTTATCCTAATACAATTACGGTTTTTAACCAATCTTGTGCATCCAATATGTGATTTTGTGTCATTGGTTGAACATTTAGGTCATTTTCGTCCTCCCTAGGCTTATTCTAATCCAATTAGGGTTTTTAACCAATCTTGTGCATCCAATATGTGATTTTGTGTCATTTTGTGTCATTGGTTGAACATTTAGCTCATTTTCGTCCTCCCTAGGCTTAATCTAATCCAATTAGGGTTTTTAACCAATCTTGTGCATCCAATATGTGATTTTATGTCATTGGTTGAACATTTAGGTCATTTTCGTCCTCTCTTGGGTTATTCTTATCCAATTAGGGTTTTTAACAAATCTTGTGCATCCAATATGTGATTTTGTGTCATTTTGTATCATTGGTTGAACATTTAGGTCATTTTCGTCCTCCCTAGGCTTATTCTAATCCAATTAGGGATTTTAACCAATCTTGTGCATCCAATATGTGATTTTGTGTCATTTTGTGTCATTGGTTGAACATTTAGGTCATTGTCGTTCTCCCTAGGCTTATTCTAATCTAATTAGGGTTTTTAACCAATCTTGTGCATCCAATATGTGATTTTGTGTCATTGGTTTAACATTTAGGTCATTTTCGTCCTCCCTAGGCTTATTCTAATCCAATTAGGATTTTTAACCAATCTTGTGCATCCAATATGTGATTTTGTGTCATTTTGTGTCATTAGTTGAAAATTAAGGTCATTTTCGTCCTCCCTAGTCTTATTCTATTCCAATTAGGGTTTTTAACCAATCTTATGCATCCAATATGTGATTTTCTGTCATTTTGTGTCATTGGTTGAACGTTTAGGTCACTTTCGTTCTCCCTAGGCTTATTCTAATCCAATTAGGGTTTTTAACCAATCTTGTGCATCCAATATGTGATATTCTGTCATTTTTTGTCATTGTTTGAACTTTTAGGTCACATTCATCCTCCCTAGGCTTATTCTAATCCAATTAGGGTTTTTAACCAATCTTGTGCATCCAATATGTGATTTTGTGTCATTTTGTGTCATTGGTTGACCGTTTAGGTCATTTTCATCCTCCCTAGGCTTATTCTAATCAAATTAGGGTTTTTAACTAATCTTGTGCATCCAATATGTGATTTTGTGTCATTGGTTTCACTTTTAGGTTATTTTCGTCCTCCCTAGGCTTATTCTAATCCAATTAGGATTTTTAACCAATCTTGTGCATCCATTGTGATTTTGTGTCATTTTGTGTCATTGGTTGAACATTTAGGTCATTTTCGTCCCCTCTAGGCTTATTCTAATGCAATTAGGGTTTTTAACCAATCTTGTGCATCCAATATGTGATTTTGTGTCATTGGTTTAACATTTAGGTCATTTTCGTCCTCCCTAGGCTTATTCTAATCCAATTAGGATTTTTAACCAATCTTGTGCATCCAATATGTGATTTTGTGTCATTAGTTGAAGATTAAGGTCATTTTCGTCCTCCCTAGTCTTATTCTATTCCAATTAGGGTTTTTAACCAATCTTATGCATCCAATATGTGATTTTCTGTCATTTTGTGTCATTGGTTGAACGTTTAGGTCACTTTCGTCCTCCCTAGGCTTATTCTAATCCAATTAGGGTTTTAACCAATCTTGTGCATCCAATATGTGATTTTCTAACATTTTGTGTCATTGGTTGAACGTTTAGGTCACTTTCGTCCTCCCTAGGCTTATTCTAATCCAATTAGGGTTTTTAACCAATCTTGTGCATCCAATATGTGATATTGTGTCATTTTGTGTCATTGGTTGAACGTTTAGGTCATTTTCGTCCTCCCTAGGCTTATTCTAATCAAATTAGGGTTTTTCACTAATCTTGTGCATCCAATATGTGATTTTGTGTCATTGGTTTAACTTTTAGGTTATTTTCGTCCTCCCTAGGCTTATTCTAATCCAATTAGGATTTTTAACCAATCTTGTGCATCCAATATGTGATTTTGTGTCATTTTGTGTCATTGGTTGAACATTTAGGTCATTTTCGTCCTCCCAGGGCTTATTCTAATCCAATTAGGGTTTTTAGCCAATCTTGTGCATCGAATATGTGATTTTGTGTCATTGGTTGAACATTTAGGTCATTTTCGTTCTCCCTAGGCTTATTCTAATCCAATTAGGGTTTTTAACCAATCTTGTGCATCCAATATGTGATTTTGTGTCATTTTGTGTCATTGGTTGAACATTTAGGTCATTTTCATCCTCCCTAGGCTTATTCTAATCCAATTTGGGTTTTTAACCAATCTTGTGCACCCAATATGTGATTTTGTGTCATTGGTTTAACATTTATGTCATTTTCGTCCTCCCTAGGCTTATTCTAATCCAATTAGGATTTTTAACCAATCTTGTGCACCCAGTATGTGATTTTGTGTCATTCGTTTAAAATTTAGGTCATTTTCATCCTCCCTAGGCTTATTCTAATCCAATTAGGATTTTTAACCAATCTTGTGCATCAAATATGTGATTTTGTGTCATTTTGTGTCATTGGTTCAACATTTAGGTCATTTTCGTCCTCCCTAGGTTTATTCTAATCCAATTAGGGTTTTTAACCAATCTTGTGCACCTAGTATGTGATTTTGTGTCATTGGTTGAACATTTAGGTCATTTTCATCCTCCCTAGGCTTATTCTAATCCAATTAGGATTTTTAACCAATCTTGTGCATCAAATATGTGATTTTGTGTCATTTTGTGTCATTGGTTGAACATTTAGGTCATTTTCGTCGTCCCTAGGCTTATTCTAATCCAATTAGGGTTTTTAACCAATCTTGTGCATCCAATATCTGATTTTTTGTCATTTTGTGTCATTGGTTGAACATTTAGGTCATTTTCGTCCTCCCTAGGCTTATTCAAATCCAATTAGGATTTTTAACGATTCTTGTGCATCCAATCTGTGATTTTGTGTTATTTTGTGTCATTGGTTGAACATTTAGGTCATTTCCGTCCTCCCTAGGCTTATTCTAATCTAATTAGGGTTTTTAACCAATCTTGTGCATCCAATATGTGATTTTGTGTCATTGGTTGAACTTTTAGGTCACATTCGTCCTCCCTAGGCTTATTCTAATCAAATTAGGGTTTTTAACCAATCTTGTGCATCCAATATGTGATTTTGTGTCATTTTGTGTCATTGGTTGACCGTTTAGGTCATTTTCATCCTCCCTAGGCTTATTCTAATCAAATTAGGGTTTTTAACTAATCTTGTGCATCCAATATGTGATTTTGTGTCATTGGTTTCACTTTTAGGTTATTTTCGTCCTCCCTAGGCTTATTCTAATCCAATTAGGATTTTTAACCAATCTTGTGCATCCAATATGTGATTTTGTGTCATTTTGTGTCATTGGTTGAACATTTAGGTCATTTTCGTCTTCCCAAGGCTTATTCTTATCCAATTAGGGTTTTTAGCCAATCTTGTGCATCCAATATGTGGTTTTGTGTCATTGGTTGAACATTAAGTCATTTTCGTCCTCCCTAGGCTTATTCTAATCCAATTAGGGTTTTTAACCAATCTTGTGCATCCAATATGTGATTTTGTGTCATTTTGTGTCATTGGTTGAACATTTAGGTCATTTTCGTCCTCCCAAGGCTTATTCTAATCCAATTAGGGTTTTTAGCCAATCTTGTGCATCCAATATGTGATTTTGTGTCATTGGTTGAACATTAAGTCATTTTCGTCCTCCCTAGGCTTATTCTAATCCAATTAGGATTTTTAACCAATCTTGTGCATCCAATATGTGATTTTGTGTCATTTTGTGTCATTAGTTGAAGATTGAGGTCATTTTCGTCCTCCCTAGTCTTATTCTATTCCAATTAGGGTTTTTAACCAATCTTATGAATCCAATATGTGATTTTCTGTCATTTTGTGTCATTGGTTGAACGTTTAGGTCACTTTCGTTCGCCCTAGGCTTATTCTAATCCAATTAGGGTTTTTAACCAATCTTGTGCATCCAATATGTGATATTCTGTCATTTTGTGTCATTGGTTGAACTTTTAGGTCACATTCGTCCTCCCTAGGCTTATTCTAATCCAATTAGGGTTTTTAACCAATCTTGTGCATCCAATATGTGATTTTGTGTCATTTTGTGTCATTGGTTGACAGTTTAGGTCATTTTCATCCTCCCTAGGCTTATTCTAATCAAATTAGGGTTTTTAACTAATCTTGTGCATCCAATATGTGATTTTGTGTCATTGGTTTCACTTCTAGGTTATTTTCGTCCTCCCTAGGCTTATTCTAATCCAATTAGGATTTTTAACCAATCTTGTGCATCCAATATGTGATTTTGTGTCATTTTGTGTCATTGGTTGAACATTTAGCTCATTTTCGTCCTCCCAAGGCTTATTCTAATCCAATTAGGGTTTTTAGCCAATCTTGTGCATCCAATATGTGATTTTGTGTCATTGGTTGAACATTATGTCATTTTCGTCCTCCCTAGGCTTATTCTAATCCAATTAGGGTTTTTAACCAATCTTGTTTATCCAATATGTGATTTTGTGTCATTTTGTGTCATTGGTTGAACATTTAGGTCATTTTCATCCTCCCTACGCTTATTCTAATCCAATTTGGGTTTTTAACCAATCTTGTGCACCCAATATGTGATTTTGTGTCATTGGTTTAACATTTATGTCATTTTCGTCCTCCCTTGGCTTATTCTAATCCAATTAGGGTTTTTAACCAATCTTGTGCATCCAATATGTGATTTTGTGTCATTTTGTGTCATTGGTTGAACATTTAGGTCATTTTCGTCCTCCATAGGCTTATTCTAATCATATTAGGGTTTTTAACCAATCTTGTGCACGCTGTATGTGATTTTGTGTCATTCGTTTAAAATTTAGGTCATTTTCATCCTCCCTAGGCTTATTCTAATCCAATTAGGATTTTTAACCAATCTTGTGCATCCAATATGTGATTTTGTGTCATTGGTTGAACATTTAGGTCATTTTCGTCCCCCCTTGGCTTATTCTAATCCAATTAGGGTTTTTAACCAATCTTGTGCATCCAATATGTGATTTTGTGTCATTTTGTGTCATTGGTTGAATATTTAGGTCATTTTCGTCCTCCCAAGGCTTATTCTAATCCAATTAGGGTTTTTAGCCAATCTTGTGCATCCAATATGTGATTTTGTGTCATTGGTTGAACATTTAGGTCATTTTCGTCCTCCCTAGGCTTATTCTAATCCAATTAGGGTTTTTAACCAATCTTGTGCGTCCAATATGTGATTTTGTGTCATTGGTTGAACATTTAGGTCATTTTCATCCTCCCTAGGCTTATTCTAATCCAATTAGGGTTTTTAACCAATCTTGTGCATCCAATATGTGATTTTGTGTCATTGGTTGAACATTTAGGTCATTTTCGTCCTCCCTAGGCTTATTTTAATCCAATTAGGGTTTTTAACCAATCTTGTGCATCCAATATGTGATTTTGTGTCATTGGTTAAATATTTAGGTCATTTTTGTCCTCCCTAGGCTTATTCTAATCCAATTAGGGTTTTTAACCAATCTTGTGCATCCAATATGTGATTTTGTGTCATTTTGTGTCATTTGTTGAACATTTAGGTCATTTTCGTCCTCCGTAGGCTTATTCTAATCCAATTAGGGTTTTTAACCAATCTTGTGTATCCAATATGTGATTTCCTGTCATTTTGTGTCATTGGTTGAACATTTAGGTCATTTTCGTCCTCCCTAGGATTATTATAATCCAATTAGGGTTTTTAACCAATCTTGTGCATCCAATATGTGATTTTGTGTCATCGATTGAACATTTAGGTCATTTTCGTCCTCCCTAGGCTTATTCTAATCCAATTAGGGTTTTTAAAAAATCTTGTGCATCCAATATGTGATTTTGTGTCATTTTGTGTCGTTGGTTGAACATATAGATCATTTTCGTCCTCCCTAGGCTTATTCTAATCCAATTAGGGTTTTTAACCAATCTTGTGCATCCAATATGTGATTTTGTGTCATTGGTTGAACATTTAGGTCATTTTCGTCCTCCCTAGGCTTATTCTAATCCAATTAGGGTTTTTAACCAATCTTGTGCATCCAATACGTGATTTTGTGTCATTGGTTGAACATTTAGGTCATTTTTGTCCTCCCTAGGCTTATTCTAATCCAATTAGGGTTTTTAACCAATCTTGTACATCCAATATGTGATTTTGTATCATTGGTTGATTATTTATGTCATTTTCGTCGTCCCTAGGCTTATTCTAATCCAACTACGGTTTTTAACCAATCTTGTGCATCCAATATGTGATTTTGTGTCATTTTGTGTCATTGGTTGAACATTTAGGTCATTTTCGTCCTCCCTAGGCTTATTCTAATCCAATTAGGGTTTTTAACCAATCTTGTGCATCCAATATGTCATTTTGTGTCATTGATTGAACATTTAGGTCATTTTCGCCCTCCCTAAGCTAATTCTAATCCAATTAGGGTTTTTAACCAATCTTGTGCATCCAATATGTGATTTTGTGTCATTGGTTGAACATTTAGGTCATTTTCGTCCTCCCTAGGCTTATTCTAATCCAATTAGGGTTTTTAACCAATGTTGTGTATCCAATATGTGATTTTGTGTCATTGGTTGAATATTTAGGTCATTTTTGTCCTCCCTAGGCTTATTCTAATCCAATTAGGGTTTTTAACCAATCTTGTGCATCCAATATGTGATTTTGTGTCATTTTGTGTCATTTGTTGAACATTTAGGTCATTTTCGTCCTCCGTAGGCTTATTCTAATCCAATTAGGGTTTATAACCAATCTTGTGCATCCAATATGTGATTTTGTGTCATTGGTTGAACATTTAGGTCATTTTCGTCCTCCCTAGGCTTATTCTAATCCAATTAGGGTTTTTAACCAATCTTGTGCATCCAATATGTGAGTTTGTGTCATTTTGTGTCATTGGTTGAACATTTAGGTCATTTTCGTCCTCCCTAGGCTTATCCTAATCCAATTAGGGTTTTTAACCAATCTTGTGCATCCAATATGTGATTTTGTGTCATTGGTTGAACATTTAGGTCATTTTCGTCCTCCCTAGGGTTATTCTTATCCAATTAGGGTTTTTAACCAATCTTGTGCATCCAATATGTGATTTTGTGTCATTTTGTGTCATTGGTTGAACATTTAGGTCATTTTCGTCCTCCCAAGGCTTATTCTAATCCAATTAGGGTTTTTAGCCAATCTTGTGCATCCAATATGTGATTTTGTGTCATTGGTTGAACATTAAGTCATTTTCGTCCTCCCTAGGCTTATTCTAATCCAATTAGGGTTTTTAACCAATCTTGTGCATCCAATATGTGATTTTGTGTCATTTTGTGTCATTGGTTGAACATTTAGGTCATTTTCGTCCTCCCTAGGTTTATTCTAATCCAATTAGGGTTTTTAACCAATCTTGTGCGCCTAGTATGTGATTTTGTGTCATCGGTTTAACATTTAGGTCATTTTCATCCTCCCTAGGCTTATTCTAATCCAATTAGGATTTTTAACCAATCTTGTGCATCAAATATGTGATTTTGTGTCATTTTGTGTCATTGGTTGAACATTTAGGTCATTTTCGTCGTCCCTAGGCTTATTCTAATCCAATTAGGGTTTTTAACCAATCTTGTGCATCCAATATCTGATTTTTTGTCATTTTGTGTCATTGGTTGAACATTTAGGTCATTTTCGTCCTCCCTAGGCTTATTCAAATCCAATTAGGATTTTTAACGATTCTTGTGCATCCAATCTGTGATTTTGTGTTATTTTGTGTCATTGGTTGAACATTTAGGTCATTTCCGTCCTCCCTAGGCTTATTCTAATCTAATTAGGGTTTTTAACCAATCTTGTGCATCCAATATGTGATTTTGTGTCATTGGTTGAACTTTTAGGTCACATTCGTCCTCCCTAGGCTTATTCTAATCAAATTAGGGTTTTTAACCAATCTTGTGCATCCAATATGTGATTTTGTGTCATTTTGTGTCATTGGTTGACCGTTTAGGTCATTTTCATCCTCCCTAGGCTTATTCTAATCAAATTAGGGTTTTTAACTAATCTTGTGCATCCAATATGTGATTTTGTGTCATTGGTTTCACTTTTAGGTTATTTTCGTCCTCCCTAGGCTTATTCTAATCCAATTAGGATTTTTAACCAATCTTGTGCATCCATTGTGATTTTGTGTCATTTTGTGTCATTGGTTGAACATTTAGGTCATTTTCGTCCCCTCTAGGCTTATTCTAATGCAATTAGGGTTTTTAACCAATCTTGTGCATCCAATATGTGATTTTGTGTCATTGGTTTAACATTTAGGTCATTTTCGTCCTCCCTAGGCTTATTCTAATCCAATTAGGATTTTTAACCAATCTTGTGCATCCAATATGTGATTTTGTGTCATTTTGTGTCATTAGTTGAAAATTAAGGTCATTTTCGTCCTCCCTAGTCTTATTCTATTCCAATTAGGGTTTTTAACCAATCTTATGCATCCAATATGTGATTTTCTGTCATTTTGTGTCATTGGTTGAACGTTTAGGTCACTTTCGTTCTCCCTAGGCTTATTCTAATCCAATTAGGGTTTTTAACCAATCTTGTGCATCCAATATGTGATATTCTGTCATTTTTTGTCATTGTTTGAACTTTTAGGTCACATTCGTCCTCCCTAGGCTTATTCTAATCCAATTAGGGTTTTTAACCAATCTTGTGCATCCAATATGTGATTTTGTGTCATTTTGTGTCATTGGTTGACCGTTTAGGTCATTTTCATCCTCCCTAGGCTTATTCTAATCAAATTAGGGTTTTTAACTAATCTTGTGCATCCAATATGTGATTTTGTGTCATTGGTTTCACTTTTAGGTTATTTTCGTCCTCCCTAGGCTTATTCTAATCCAATTAGGATTTTTAACCAATCTTGTGCATCCAATATGTGATTTTGTGTCATTTTGTGTCATTGGTTGAACATTTAGGTCATTTTCGTCCTCCCAAGGCTTATTCTAATCCAATTAGGGTTTTTAGCCAATCTTGTGCATCCAATATGTGATTTTGTGTCATTGGTTGAACATTAAGTCATTTTCGTCCTCCCTAGGCTTATTCTAATCCAATTAGGGTTTTTAACCAATCTTGTGCGTCCAATATGTGATTTTGTGTCATTGGTTGAACATTTAGGTCATTTTCATCCTCCCTAGGCTTATTCTAATCCAATTTGGGTTTTTAACCAATCTTGTGCATCCAATATGTGATTTTGTGTCATTTTGTGTGATTTGTTGAACATTTAGGTCATTTTCGTCCTCCATAGGCTTATTCTAATCCAATTAGGGTTTTTAACAAATCTTGTGCACCCAGTATGTGATTTTGTGTCATTCGTTTAAAATTTAAGTCATTTTAATCCTCCCTAGGCTTAATCTAATCCAATTAGGATTTTTAACCAATCTTGTGCATCCAATATGTGATTTTGTGTCATTTTGTGTCATTGGTTGAACATTTAGGTCATTTTCGTCCCCCCTTGGCTTATTCTAATCCAATTAGGGTTTTTAACCAATCTTGTGCATCCAATTTGTGATTTTGTGTCATTTTGTGTCATTGGTTGAACATTTAGGTCATTTTCGTCCTCCCTAACTTTATTCTAATCCAATTCGGGTTTTTAACCAATCTTGTGCACCTAGTATGTGATTTTGTGTCATCGGTTTAACATTTAGGTCATTTTCATCCTCCCTAGGCTTATTCTAATCCAATTAGGGTTTTTAACCAATCTTATGAATCCAATATGTGATTTTCTGTCATTTTGTGTCATTGGTTGAACGTTTAGGTCACTTTCGTTCGCCCTAGGCTTATTCTAATCCAATTAGGGTTTTTAACCAATCTTGTGCATCCAATATGTGATATTCTGTCATTTTGTGTCATTGGTTGAACTTTTAGGTCACATTCGTCCTCCCTAGGCTTATTCTAATCCAATTAGGGTTTTTAACCAATCTTGTGCATCCAATATGTGATTTTGTGTCATTTTGTGTCATTGGTTGACCGTTTAGGTCATTTTCATCCTCCCTAGGCTTATTCTAATCAAATTAGGGTTTTTAACTAATCTTGTGCATCCAATATGTGATTTTGTGTCATTGGTTTCACTTTTAGGTTATTTTCGTCCTCCCTAGGCTTATTCTAATCCAATTAGGATTTTTAACCAATCTTGTGCATCCAATATGTGATTTTGTGTCATTTTGTGTCATTGGTTGAACATTTAGCTCATTTTCGTCCTCCCAAGGCTTATTCTAATCCAATTAGGGTTTTTAGCCAATCTTGTGCATCCAATATGTGATTTTGTGTCATTGGTTGAACATTATGTCATTTTCGTCCTCCCTAGGCTTATTCTAATCCAATTAGGGTTTTTAACCAATCTTGTTTATCCAATATGTGATTTTGTGTCATTTTGTGTCATTGGTTGAACATTTAGGTCATTTTCATCCTCCCTAGGCTTATTCTAATCCAATTTGGGTTTTTAACCAATCTTGTGCACCCAATATGTGATTTTGTGTCATTGGTTTAACATTTATGTCATTTTCGTCCTCCCTTGGCTTATTCTAATCCAATTAGGGTTTTTAACAAATCTTGTGCACCCAGTATGTGATTTTGTGTCATTCGTTTAAAATTTAGGTCATTTTAATCCTCCCTAGGCTTAATCTAATCCAATTAGGATTTTTAACCAATCTTGTGCATCCAATATGTGATTTTGTGTCATTTTGTGTCATTGGTTGAACATTTAGGTCATTTTCGTCCCCCCTTGGCTTATTCTAATCCAATTAGGGTTTTTAACCAATCTTGTGCATCCAATATGTGATTTTGTGTCATTAGTTGAAGATTAAGGTCATTTTCGTCCTCCCTAGTCTTATTCTATTCCAATTAGGGTTTTTAACCAATCTTATGCATCCAATATGTGATTTTCTGTCATTTTGTGTCATTGGTTGAACGTTTAGGTCACTTTCGTTCTCCCTAGGCTTATTCTAATCCAATTAGGGTTTTTAACCAATCTTGTGCATCCAATATGTGATATTCTGTCATTTTGTGTCATTGGTTGAACTTTTAGGTCACTTTCGTCCTCCCTAAGCTTATTCTAATCTAATTAGGGTTTTTAACCAATCTTGTGCATCAATTATTTGATTTTGTGTCATTTTGTGTCATTGGTTGAACGTTTAGGTCATTTTCGTCCTCCCTAGGCTTATTCTAATCAAATTAGGGTTTTTAATTAATCTTGTGCATCCAATATGTGATTTTGTGTCATTGGTTTAACTTTTAGGTTATTTTCGTCCTCCGTAGGCTTATTCTAATCCAATTAGGATTTTTAACCAATCTTGTGCATCCAATATGTGATTTTGTGTCATTTTGTGTCATTGGTTGAACATTTAGGTCATTTTCGTCCTCCCAAGGCTTATTCTAATCCAATTAGGGTTTTTAGCCAATCTTGTGCATCCAATATGTGATTTTGTGTCATTGGTTGAACATTATGTCATTTTCGTCCTCCCTAGGCTTATTCTAATCCAATTAGGGTTTTCAACCAATCTTGTGCATCCAATATGTGATTTTGTGTCATTTTATGTCATTGGTTGAACATTTAGGTCATTTTCATCCTCCCTAGGCTTATTCTAATCCACTTTGGGTTTTTAACCAATCTTGTGCACCCAATATGTGATTTTGTGTCATTGGTTTAACATTTATGTCATTTTCGTCCTCCATAGGCTTATTCTAATCCAACTAGGATATTTAACCAATCTTGTGCATCCAATATGTGATTTTGTGTCATTTTGTGTCATTGGTTGAACATTTAGGTCATTTTCGTCCTCCATAGGCTTATTCTAATCCAATTAGGGTTTTTAACCAATCTTGTGCACCCAGTATGTGATTTTGTGTCATTCGTTTAAAATTTAGGTCATTTTCATCCTCCCTAGGCTTATTCTAATCCAATTAGGATTTTTAACCAATCTTGTGCATCCAATATGTGATTTTGTGTCATTTTGTGTCATTGATTGAACATTTAGGTGATTTCCGTCCTCCCAAGGCTTATTCTAATCCAATTAGAGTTTTTAACCAATCTTGTGCATCCAATATGTGATTTTGTGTCATTTTGTGTCATTGGTTGAACATTTAGGTCATTTTCGTCCTCCCTAGGCTTATTCTAATCCAATTAGGGTTTTTAACCAATCTTGTGCATCCAATATCTGATTTTTTGTCCTTTTGTGTCATTGGTTGAACATTTAGGTCATTTTCGTCCTCCATAGGCTTATTCTAATCCAATTAGGATTTTTAACCAATCTTGTGCATCCAATATGTGATTTTGTGTCATTGGTTGAACATTTTGGTCATTTTCGTCCTCCCAAGGCTTATTCTAATCCAATTAGGGTTTTTAACGATTCTTGTGCATCCAATATGTGATTTTGTGTCATTTTGTGTCATTGGTTGAACATTTAGGTCATTTTCGTCCTCGCTAGGCTTATTCTTATCCAATTAGGGTTTTTAACCAATCTTGTGCATCCAATATGTGATTTTGTGTCATTTTGTGTCATTGGTTGAACATTTAGGTCATTTCCGTCCTCCCTAGGCTTATTCTAATCCAATTAGGGTTTTTAACCAATCTTGTGCATCCAATATGTGATTTTGTGTCATTTTGTGTCATTGGTTAAACATTTAGGTCAATTTCATCCTCGCTAGGCTTATTCTTATCTAATTAGGGTTTTTAACCAATCTTGTGCGTCCAATATGTGATTATGTGTCATTTTGTGTCAATTGTTGAACATTTAGGTCATTTCCGTCCTCCCTAGGCTTATTCTAAACCAATTAGGGTTTTTAACCAATCTTGTGCATCCAATATGTGATTTTGTGTCATTTTGTGTCATTGGTTGAACATTTAGGTCATTTTCGTCCTCGCTAGGCTTATTCTTATCCAATTAGGGTTTTTAACCAATCTTGTGCATCCAATATGTGATTTTGTGTCATTTTGTGTCATTGGTTGAACATTTAGGTCATTTCCGTCATCCCTAGGCTTATTCTAATCCAATTAGGGTTTTTAACCAATCTTGTGCATCCAATATGTGATTTTGTGTCATTGGTTGAACATTTAGGTCATTTTCGTCCTCCCTAGGCTTATTCTAATCCAATTAGGGTTTTTAACCAATCTTGTGCATCCAATATGTGATTTTGTGTCATTTTGTGTCATTGGTTGAACATTTAGGTCATTTTCGACCGCCCTAGGCTTATTCTAATCCAATTAGGGTTTTTAACCAATCTTGTGCTCCCAATATGTGATTTTGTGTCATTTTGTGTCATTGGTTGAACATTTAGGTCATTTTCTTCCTCCCTAGGCTTATTCTAATCCAATTAGGGTTTTTAACCAATCTTGTGCATCCAATATGTGATTTTGTGTCATTTTGAGTCATTGGTTGAACATTTAGGTCATTTTCGTCATCCCTACGCTTATTCTAATCTAATTAGGGTTTTTAACCAATCTTGTGCATCTAATATGTGATTTTGTGTCATTTTTTGTCATTGGTTGAACATTTAGGTCATTTTCGTCCTCCCTAGGCTTATTCTTATCCAATTAGGGTTTTTAACCAAATTTGTGCACCCAATATGTGATTTTGTGTCATTTTGTGTCATTGGTTGAACATTTAGGTCATTTTCGTCCTCCCTAGGCTTATTCTAATCCAATTAGGGTTTTTAACCAATCTTGTGCATCCAATATGTGATTTTGTGTCATTTTGTGTCATTGGTTGAACATTTAGGTCATTTTCGTCCTCCCAAGGCTTATTCTAATCCAATTAGGGTTTTTAACCACTCTTGTGCATCCAATATGTGATTTTGTGTCATTGGTTTAACATTTAGGTCATTTTCGTCCTCCCTAGGCTTATTCTAATCCATTTAGGGTTTTTAACCAATCTTGTGCATCCAATATGTGATTTGGTGTCATTTTGTGTCATCTGTAATCCAATTAGGTCATTTTCGCCCTCCCTAGGCTAATTCTAATCCAATTAGGGTTTTTAACCAATCTTGTGCATCCAATATGTGATTTTGTGTCATTTTGTGTCATTGGTTGAACATTTAGGTCATTTTCGTCCTCCCTAGGCTTATTCTAATCCAATTAGGGTTTTTAACCAATCTTGTGCATCCAATATGTGATTTTGTGTCATTTTGTGTCATTGGTTGAACATTTAGGTCATTTTCGTCCTCCCTAGGCATATTCTAATCCAATTACGATTTTTAACCAATCTTGTGCATCCAATATGTGATTTTGTGTCATTTTGTGTCATTGGTTGAACATTTAGGTCATTTTCGTCCTCCCTAGGCTTATTCTAATCCAATTAGGGTTTTTAACCAATCTTGTGCATCCAATATGTCATTTTGTGTCATTGGTAGAACATTTAGGTCATTTTCGTCCTCCCTAGGCTTATTCTAATCCAATTAGGGTTTTTAACCAATCTTGTGCATCCAATATGTGATTTTGTGTCATTTTGTGTCATTGGTTGAACATTTAGGTCATTTTCGTCCTCCCTAGGCTTATTCTAATCCAATTAGAGTTTTTAACCAATCTTGTGCATCCAATACGTGATTTTGTGTCATTTGTTGAACATTTAGGTCATTTTCGTCATCGCTATGCTTATTCTAATCCAATTAGGGTTTTTAACCAATCTTGTGCATCCAATATGTGATTTTGTGTCATTTTGTGTCATTGGTTGAACATTTAGGTCATTTTCGTCCTCCCTAGGCTTATTCTAATCCAATTAGGGTTTTTAACCAATCTTGTGCATCCAATATGTGATTTTGTGTCATTTTGTGTCATTGGTTGAACATTTAGGTCATTTTCAATTAGGGGTTTTAACCAATCTTGTGCATCCAACATGTGATTTTGTGTCATTGGTTGACCATTTAGGTTATTTTCGTCCTCCCTAGACTTATTCTAATCCAATTAGGGTTTTTAACCAATCTTGTGCATCCAATATGTGATTTTGTGTCATTGGTTGAACATTTAGATCATTTTCGTCCTCCCAAGGATTATTCTAATCCAATTAGGGTTTTTAGCCAATCTTGTGCATCCAATATGTGATTTAGTGTCATTTTGTGTCATTGGTTGAACATTTAGGTCATTTTCGTCCTCCCTAGGCTTATTCTAATCCAATTAGGGTTTTTAACCAATCTTTTGCATCCAATATGTGATTTTGTGTCATTTTGTGTCATTCGTTGAACATTTAGGTCATTTTCGTCCTCCCTAGGCTTATTCTAATCCAATTAGGGTTTTTAACCAATCTTGTGCATCCAATATGTGATTTTGTGTCATTTTGTGTCATTGGTTGAACATTTAGGTCATTTTCGTCATCCCCAGGCTTATTTTAATCCAATTAGGGTTTTTAACCAATCTTGTGCATCCAATATGTGATTTTGTGTCATTTTGTGTCATTCGTTGAACATTTAGGTCATTTTCGTCCTCCCTAGGCTTATTCTAATCCAATTAGGGTTTTTAACCAATCTTGTGCATCCAATATGTGATTTTGTGTCATTGATTGAACATTTAGGTCATTTTCGTCCTCCCTAGGCTTATTCTAATCCAATTAGGGTTTTTAACCAATCTTGTGCATCCAGTATGTGATTTTGTGTAATTTTGTGTCATTGGTTCAACATTTAGGTCATTTTCGTCCTCCCTAGGCTTATTCTAATCCAATTAGGGTTTTTAACCAATCTTGTGCATCCAATATGTGATTTTGTGTCATTTTGTGTCATTGGTTGAACATTTAGGTCATTTTCGTCCTCCCTAGGCTTATTCTAATCCAATAAGGTTTTAACCAATCTTGTGCATGCAATATGTGATTTTGTGTCATTTTGTGTCATTGGTTGAACATTTAGGTCATTTTCGTCCTCCCTAGGCTTATTCTAATCCAATTAGGGTTTTTAACCAATCTTGTGCATCCAATATGTGATTTTGTGTCATTTTGTGTCATTGGTTGAACATTTAGTTCATTTTCGTCCTCCCTAGGCTTATTCTAATCCAATTAGGGTTTTTAACCAATCTTGTGCAACCAATATGTGATTTTGTGTCATTGGTTGAACATTTAGGTCATTTTCGTCCTCCCTAGGCTTATTCTAATCCAATTAGGGTTTTTAACCAATCTTGTGCATCCAATATGTGATTTTGTGTCATTTTGTTTCATTGGTTGAACATTTAGGTCAGTTTCGTCCTCCCTAGACTTATTCTAATCCAATTAGGGTTTTTAACCAATCTTGTGCATCCAATATGTGATTTTCTGTCATTTTGTGTCATCGGTTGAACATTTAGGTCATTTTCTTCCTCTCTAGGCTTATTCTAATCCAATTAGGGTTTTTAACCAATCTTGTGCATCCAATATGTGATTTTGTGTCATTGGTTGAACATTTAGGTCATTTTCGTCCACCCTAGGCTTATTCTAATCCAATTAGGATTTTTAACCAATCTTGTGCATCCAATATGTGATTTTGTGTCATTTTGTGTCATTGGTTGAACATTTAGGTCAGTTTCGTCCTCCCTAGGCTTATTCTAATCCAATTAGGGTTTTTAACCAATCTTGTGCATCCAATATGTGATTTTCTGATTGGTTGAACATTTAGGTCATTTTCGTCCTCCCTAGGCTTATTCTAATCCAATTTGGATTTTTAACCAATCTTGTGCATCCAATATGTGATTTGGTGTCATTTTGTGTCATCGGTTGAACATTTAGGTCATTTTCTTCCTCCCTAGGCTTATTCTAATCCAATTAGGGTTTTTAACCAATCTTGTGCATCCAATATGTGATTTTGTGTCATTTTGTGTCATTGGTTGAACATTTAGGTCAGTTTCGTCCTCCCTAGGCTTATTCTAATCCAATTAGGGTTTTTAACCAATCTTGTGCATCCAATATCTGATTTTTTGTCATTTTGTGTCATTGGTTGAACATTTAGGTCATTTTCGTCCTCCCTAGGCTTATTCTAATCCAATTAGGGTTTTTAACCAATCTTGTGCATCCAATATCTGATTTTTTGTCATTTTGTGTCATTGGTTGAACATTTAGGTCAATTTCGTCCTCCCTAGGTTTATTCTAATCCAATTAGGGTTTTTAACCAATCTTGTGCACCCAGTATGTGATTTTGTGTCATTGGTTAAACATTTAGGTCACATTCATCCTCCCTAGGCTTATTCTTATCCAATTAGGGTTTTAAACCAATCTTGTGCATCCAATATGTGATTTTGTGTCATTGGTTGAACATTTAGGTCATTTCCGTCCTCCCTAGGCTTATTCTAATCCAATTAGGGTTTTTAACCAATCTTGTGCATCCAATATCTGATTTTTTGTCATTTTGTGTCATTGGTTGAACATTTAGGTCATTTTCGTCCTCCCTAGGCTTATTCTAATCCAATTAGGATTTTTAACCAATCTTGTGCATCCAATATGTGATTTTGTGTCATTGGTTGAACATTTATGTCATTTTCGTCCTCCCTAGGCTTATTCTAATCCAATTAGGGTTTTTAACCAATCTTGTGCATCCAATATGTGATTTTGTGTCATTTTGTGTCGTTGGTTGAACATATAGATCATTTTCGTCCTCCATAGGCTTATTCTAATCCAATTAGGGTTTTTAACCAATCTTGTGCATCCAATATGTGATTTTGTGTCATTCGTTGAACATTTAGGTCATTTTCGTCCTCTATAGGCTTATTCTAATCCAATTTGGGTTTTTAACCAATCTTGTGCATCCAATATGTGATTTTGTGTCATTCGTTGAACATTTAGGTCATTTTCGTCCTCCCTAGGCTTATTCTAATCCAATTAGGGTTTTTAACCAATCTTGTGCATCCAATATGTGATTTTGTGTCATTTTGTGTCATTGGTTGAACATTTAGGTCATTTTCGTCCTCCCTAGGCTTATTCTAATCCAATTAGGGTTTTTAACCAATCTTGTGCATCCAATATGTGATTTTGTGTCATCTTGTGTCATTGGTTGAACATTTAAGTCATTTTCATCCTCCCTAGGCTTATTCTAATCCAATTAGGGTTTTTAACCAATCTTGTGCATCCTATATGTGATTTTGTGTCATTGGTTGAACATTTAGGTCATTTTCGTCCTCCCTAGGCTTATTCTAATCCAATTAGGGTTTTAACCAATCTTGTGCATCCAATATGTGATTTTGTGTCATTTTGTGTCATTGGTTGAACATTTAGCTCATTTTCGTCCTCCCTAGGCTTATTCTTTTCCAATTAGGGTTTTTAACCAATCTTGTGCATCCAATATGTGATTTTATGTCGTTTTGTGTCATTGGTTGAACATTTAGGTCATTTTCGTCCTCCCTAGGCTTATTCTAATCCAATTAGGGTTTTTAACCAATCTTGTGCATCCAATATGTGATTTTGTGTCATTTTGTGTCATTGGTTGAACATTTAGGTCATTTTCGTCCTCCTTAGGCTTATTCTAATCCAATTAGTGTTTTTAACCAATCTTGTGCATCCAATATGTGATTTTGTGTCATTTTGTGTCATTGGTTGAACATTTAGGTCATTTTCGTCCTCCCTAGGCTTATTCTAATCCAATAAGGGTTTTTAACCAATCTTGTGCATCCAATATCTGAATTTTTGTCATTTTGTGTCATTGTTTGAACATTTAGGTCATTTTCGTCCTCCCTAGGCTTATTCTAATCCAATTAGGATTTTTAACCAATCTTGTGCATCCAATATGTGATTTTGTGTCATTGGTTGAACATTTTGGTCATTTTCGTCCTCCCAAGGCTTATTCTAATCCAATTAGGGTTTTTAACCAATCTTGTGCATCCGATCTGTGATTTTGTGTCATTGGTTGAACATTTAGGTCATTTTCGTCCGCCCTAAGCTTATTCTAATCCAATTAGGGTTTTTAACCAATCTTGTGCACCCAATATGTGATTTTGTGTCATTGGTTTAACATTTAGGTCATTTTCATCCTCCCTAGGCTTATTCTAATCCAATTAGGATTTTTAACCAATCTTGTGCATCCAATA
Source organism: Cicer yamashitae (assembly GCA_037974755.1). Classification (NCBI taxonomy): domain Eukaryota; kingdom Viridiplantae; phylum Streptophyta; class Magnoliopsida; order Fabales; family Fabaceae; genus Cicer; species Cicer yamashitae. Next base: position 20,408,054 of record JBBPBQ010000008.1, on the reverse strand, counting down.
TGTGATTTTGTGTCATTTTGTGTCTTTGGTTGAACATTTAGGTCATTTTCGTCCTCCCTAGGCTTATTCTAATCCAATTAGGGTTTTTAACCAATCTTGTGCATCCAATATCTGATTTTTTGCCATTTTGTGTCATTGGTTGAACATTTAGGTCACTTTCGTCCTCCCTAGGCTTATTCTAATCCAATTACGATTTTTAACCAGTCTTGTGCATCCAATATGTGATTTTGTGTCATTGGTTGAACATTTTGGTCATTTTCGTCCTCCCAAGGCTTATTCTAATCCAATTAGGGTTTTTAACCAATCTTGTGCATCCGATCTGTGATTTTGTGTCATTGGTTGAACATTTAGGTCATTTTCGTCCGCCCTAGGCTTATTCTAATCCAATTAGGGTTTTTAACCAATCTTGTGCATCCAATATGTGATTTTGGTGACATTGGTAGAACATTTAGGTCATTTCCGTCCTCCCTAGGCTTATTCTAATCCAATTAGGATTTTTAACGATTCTTGTGCATCCAATATGTGATTTTGTGTCATTTTGTGTCATTGGTTGAACATTTAGGTCATTTTCGTCCTCGCTAGGCTTATTCTTATCCAATTAGGGTTTTTAACCAAACTTGTGCATCCAATATGTGATTTTGTTTCATTTTGTGTCATTGGTTGAACATTTAGGTCATTTCCGTCCTCCCTAGGCTTATTCTAATCCAATTAGGGTTTTTAACCAATCTTGTGCATCCAATATGTGATTTTGTGTCATTTTGTGTCATTGGTTGAACATTTAGGTCATTTTCGTCCTCCCTAGGTTTATTCTAATCCAATTAGGGTTTTTAACCAATCTTGTTTACCCAGTATGTGATTTTGTGTCATTGGTTAAACATTTAGGTCATTTTCATCCTCCCTAGGCTTATTCTTATCCAATTACGGTTTTAAACCAATCTTGTGCATCCAATATGTGATTTTGTGTCATTGGTTGAACATTTAGGTCATTTTCATCCTCCCTAGGCTTATTCTTATCCAATTACGGTTTTAAACCAATCTTGTGCATCCAATATGTGATTTTGTGTCATTGGTTGAACATTTAGGTCATTTCCATCCTCCCTAGGCTTATTCTAATCCAATTAGGGATTTAACCAATCATGTGCATCCAATATCTGATTTTTTGTCATTTTGTGTCATCGGTTGAACATTTAGGTCATTTTCGTCCTCCCTAGGCTTATTCTAATCCAATTAGGATTTTTAACCAATCTTGTGCATCCAATATGTGATTTTGTGTCATTGGTTGAACATTTTGGTCATTTTCGTCCTCCCAAGGCTTATTCTAATCCAATTAGGGTTTTTAACCAATCTTGTGCATCCGATCTGTGATTTTGTGTCATTGGTTGAACATTTAAGTCATTTTCGTCCGCCCTAGGCTTATTCTAATCCAATTAGGGTTTTTAACCAATCTTGTGCACCCAATATGTGATTTTGTGTCATTGGTTTAACATTTAGGTCATTTTCGTCCTCCTTAGGCTTATTCTAATCCAATTAGGATTTTTAACCAATCTTGTGCATCCAATATGTGATTTTGTGTCATTTTGTGTCATTGGTTGAACATTTAGGTCATTTTCGTCCTCCCTAGGCTTATTCTAATCCAATTACGGTTTTTAACCAATCTTGTGCATCCAATATGTGAGTTTGTGTCAATGGTTGAACATTTAGGTCATTTTCGTCCTCCCTAGGCTTATTCTAATCCAATTAGGGTTTTTAACCATCTTGTGCATCCAATATGTGATTTTGTGTCATTTTGTGTCATTGGTTAAACATTTAGGTCATTTTCGTCCTCCTTAGGCTTATTCTAATCCAATTACGGTTTTTAACCATTCTTGTGCATCCAATATGTGATTTTGTGTCATTGGTTGAACATTTAGGTCATTTTCGTCCTCCCTAGGCTTATTCTAATCCAATTAGGGTTTTTAACCAATCTTGTGCATCCAATATGTGATTTTGTGTCATTTTGTGTCATTGGTTGAACATTTAGGTCATTTTCGTCCTCCCTAGGTTTATTCTAATCCAATTAGGGTTTTTAACCAATCTTCTGCATCCAATATGTGATTTTGTGTCATTGGTTGAACATTTAAGTCATTTTCGTCCTCCCTAGGCTTATTCTAATCCAATTAGGGTTTTTAACCAATCTTGTGCATCCAATATGTGATTTTGTGTCATTGGTTGCACATTTAGGTCATTTTCGTCCTCCCTAGGCTTATTCTAATCCAATTAGGGTTTTTAACCAATCTTGTGCATCCAATATGTAATTTTGTGTCATTGGTTGCACATTTAGGTAATTTTCGTCCTCCCTAGGCTTATTCTAATCCAATTAGGGTTTTTAACCAATCTTGTGCATCCAATATGTGATTTTGTGTCATTGGTTGAACATTTAGGTCATTTTCGTCCTCCCTAGGCTTATTCTAATCCAATTAGGGTTTTTAACCAATCTTGTGCATCCAATATGTGATTTTGTGTGATTTTTTGTCATTGGTTGAACATTTAGGTCATTTTCGTCCTCCCTAGGCTTATTCTAATCCAATTAGGGTTTTTAACCAATCTTGTGCATCCAATATGTGATTTTGTGTCATTTTGTGTCATTGGTTGAACATTTAGGTCATTTTCGTCCTCCCTAGGCTTATTCTAATCCAATTAGGATTTTTAACCAATCTTGTGCATCCAATATGTGACTTTGTGTTATTTTGTGTAATTGGTTGAAAATTTAGGTCATTTTCGTCGTCCCTAGGCTTATTCTAATCCAATTAGGGTTTTAAACCAATCTTGTGCATTCAATATGTGATTTTGTGTCATTGGTTGAACATTTAGGTCATTTTCGTCCTCCCTAGGCTTATTCTAATCCAATTAGGGTTTTTAACAAATCTTGTGCATCCAATATGTGATTTTTTGTCATTTTGTGTCATTGGTTGAACATTTAGGTCATTTTCGTCCTCCCTAGGCTTATTCTAATCCAATTAGGGTTTTTAACCAATCTTGTGCATCCAATATGTGATTTTGTGTCATTTTGTGTCATTGGTTGAACATTTAGGTCATTTTCGTCCTCCCTAGGCTTATTCTAATCCAATTAGGGTTTTTAACCAATCTTGTGCGTCCAATATGTGATTTTGCGTCATTTTGTATCATTGGTTGAACATTTAGGTCATTTTCGTCCTCCCTAGGCTTATTCTAATCCAATTAGGGTTTTTAACCAATCTTGTGCATCCAATATGTGATTTTGTGTCATTTTGTGTCATTGGTTGAACATTTAGGTCATTTTCGTCCTCCCTAGGCTTATTCTAATCGAATTAGGGTTTTTAACAACAATCTTGTGCATCCAATATGTGATTTTGTGTCATATTGGGTCATTGGTTGAACATTTAGGTCATTTTCGTCCTCCCTAGGCTTATTCTAATCCAATTAGGGTTTTTAACCAATCTTGTGCATCCAATATGTGATTTTGTGTCATTTTGTGTCATTGGTTGAACATTTAGGTCATTTTCGTTCTCCCTAGGCTTATTCTAATCCAATTAGGGTTTTTAACCAAACTAGTGCACCCAATACGTCATTTTGTGTCATTGGTTGAACATTTAGGTCATTTTCGTCCTCCCTAGGCTTATTCTAATCCAATTAGGGTTTTTAACCAATCTTGTGCATCCAATATGTGATTTTGTGTCATTTTGTGTCATTGGTTGAACATTTAGGTCATTTTCGTCCTCCCTAGGCTTATTCTAAGCCAATTAGGGTTTTTAACCAATCTTGTGCATCCAATATGTGATTTTGTGTCATTGGTTGAACATTTAGGTCATTTTCGTCCTCCCTAGGCTTATTCTAATCCAATTAGGGTTTTTAACCAATCTTGTGCATACAATATGTGATTTTGTGTCATTGGTTGAACATTTAGGTCATTTTCGTCCTCCCTAGGCTTATTCTAATCCAATTAGGGTTTTTAACCAATCTTGTGCATCCAATATGTGATTTTCTGTCATTGGTTAAACATTTAGGTCATTTTCGTCCTCCCTAGGCTTATTCTAATCCAATTAGGGTTTTTAACCAATCTTGTGCATCCAATATGTGATTTTGTGTCATTTTGTGTCATTGGTTGAACATTTAGGTCATTTTCGTCCTCCCTAGGCTTATTCTAATCCAATTAGGGTTTTTAACCAATCTTGTGCATCCAATATGTGATTTTGTGTCATTTTGTGTCATTGGTTGAACATTTAGGTCATTTTCTTCCTCCCTTGGCTTATTCTAATCCAATTAGGGTTTTTAAGCAATCTTGTGCATCCAATATGTGATTTTGTGTCATTGGTTGAACATTTAGGTCATTTTCGTCCTCCCTAGGCTTATTCTAATCCAATTAGGGTTTTTAACCAATCTTGTGCATCCAATATGTGATTTTGTGTCATTTTGTGTGATTGGTTGAACATTTAGGTCATTTTCGTCCTCCCTAGGCTTATTCTAATCCAATAAGGGTTTTTAACCAATCTTGTGCATCCAATATCTGAATTTTTGTCATTTTGTGTCATTGTTTGAACATTTAGGTCATTTTCGTCCTCCCTAGGCTTATTCTAATCCAATTAGGATTTTTAACCAATCTTGTGCATCCAATATGTGATTTTGTGTCATTGGTTGAACATTTTGGTCATTTTCGTCCTCCCAAGGCTTATTCTAATCCAATTAGGGTTTTTAACCAATCTTGTGCATCCGATCTGTGATTTTGTGTCATTGGTTGAACATTTAGGTCATTTTCGTCCGCCCTAAGCTTATTCTAATCCAATTAGGGTTTTTAACCAATCTTGTGCACCCAATATGTGATTTTGTGTCATTGGTTTAACATTTAGGTCATTTTCATCCTCCCTAGGCTTATTCTAATCCAATTAGGATTTTTAACCAATCTTGTGCATCCAATATGTGATTTTGTGTCATTTTGTGTCTTTGGTTGAACATTTAGGTCATTTTCGTCCTCCCTAGGCTTATTCTAATCCAATTAGGGTTTTTAACCAATCTTGTGCATCCAATATCTGATTTTTTGCCATTTTGTGTCATTGGTTGAACATTTAGGTCACTTTCGTCCTCCCTAGGCTTATTCTAATCCAATTACGATTTTTAACCAGTCTTGTGCATCCAATATGTGATTTTGTGTCATTGGTTGAACATTTTGGTCATTTTCGTCCTCCCAAGGCTTATTCTAATCCAATTAGGGTTTTTAACCAATCTTGTGCATCCGATCTGTGATTTTGTGTCATTGGTTGAACATTTAGGTCATTTTCGTCCGCCCTAGGCTTATTCTAATCCAATTAGGGTTTTTAACCAATCTTGTGCATCCAATATGTGATTTAGTGACATTGGTAGAACATTTAGGTCATTTCCGTCCTCCCTAGGCTTATTCTAATCCAATTAGGATTTTTAACCAATCTTGTGCATCCAATATGTGATTTTGTGTCATTTTGTGTCATTGGTTGAACATTTAGGTCATTTTCGTCCTCCTTAGGCTTATTCTAATCCAATTAGGGTTTTTAACCAATCATGTGCACCCAGTATGTGATTTTGTGTCATTCGTTTAAAATTTCGGTCATTTTCATCCTCCCTAGGCTTATTCTAATCCAATTAGGATTTTTAACCAATCTTGCGCATCCAATATGTGATTTTGTGTCATTTTGTGTCATTGGTTGAACATTTAGGTCATTTTCGTCCTCGCTAGGCTTATTCTTATCCAATTAGGGTTTTTAACCAATCTTGTGCATCCAATATGTGATTTTGTGTCATTTTCTATCATTGGTTGAACATTTAGGTCATTTCCGTCCTCCCTAGGCTAATTCTAATCCAATTAGGGTTTTTAACCAATCTTGTGCATCCAATATGTGATTTTGTGTCATTTTGTGTCATTGGTTGAACATTTAGGTCAATTTCGTCCTCCCTAGGTTTATTCTAATCCAATTAGGGTTTTTAACCAATCTTGTGCACCCAGTATGTGATTTTGTGTCATTGGTTAAACATTTAGGTCATTTTCATCCTCCCTAGGCTTATTCTTATCCAATTAGGGTTTTAAACCAATCTTGTGCATCCAATATGTGATTTTGTGTCATTGGTTGAACATTTAGGTCATTTCCGTCCTCCCTAGGCTTATTCTAATCCAATTAGGGTTTTTAACCAATCTTGTGCATCCAATATCTGATTTTTTGTCATTTTGTGTCATTGGTTGAACATTTAGGTCATTTTCGTCCTCCCTAGGCTTATTCTAATCCAATTAGGGTTTTTAACCAATCTTGTGCATCCAATATCTGATTTTTTGTCATTTTGTGTCATTGGTTGAACATTTAGGTCAATTTCGTCCTCCCTAGGTTTATTCTAATCCAATTAGGGTTTTTAACCAATCTTGTGCACCCAGTATGTGATTTTGTGTCATTGGTTAAACATTTAGGTCACATTCATCCTCCCTAGGCTTATTCTTATCCAATTAGGGTTTTAAACCAATCTTGTGCATCCAATATGTGATTTTGTGTCATTGGTTGAACATTTAGGTCATTTCCGTCCTCCCTAGGCTTATTCTAATCCAATTAGGGTTTTTAACCAATCTTGTGCATCCAATATCTGATTTTTTGTCATTTTGTGTCATTGGTTGAACATTTAGGTCATTTTCGTCCTCCCTAGGCTTATTCTAATCCAATTAGGATTTTTAACCAATCTTGTGCATCCAATATGTGATTTTGTGTCATTGGTTGAACATTTTGGTCATTTTCGTCCTCCCAAGGCTTATTCTAATCCAATTAGGGTTTTTAACCAAAGTTGTGCATCCGAATTGTGATTTTGTGTCATTGGTTGAACATTTAGGTCATTTTCATCCGCCCTAGGCTTATTCTAATCCAATTAGGGTTTTTAACCAATCTTGTGCATCCAATATGTGATTTTGTGTCATTTGTAGAACATTTAGGTCATTTCCGTCCTCCCTAGGCTTATTCTAATCCAATTAGGATTTTTAACCAATCTTGTGCATCCAATATGTGATTTTGTGTCATTGGTTGAACATTTAGGTCATTTTCGTCCTCCCTAAGCTTATTCTAATCCAATTAGGGTTTTTAACCAATCTTGTGCACCCAGTATGTGATTTTGTATCATTCGTTTAAAATTTAGGTCATTTTCATCCTCCCTAGGCTTATTCTAATCCAAATAGGATTTTTAACCAATCTTGTGCATCCAATATGTGATTTTGTGTCATTTTGTGTCATTGGTGTAACATATAGGTCATTTTCGTCCTCCTTAGGCTTATTCTAATCCAATTAGGGTTTTTAACCAATCTTGTGCATCCGATCTGTGATTTTGTGTCATTGGTTGAACATTTAGGTCATTTTCGTCCGCCCTAGGCTTATTCTAATCCAATTAGGGTTTTTAACCAATCTTGTGCATCCGATCTATGATTTTGTGTCATTGGTTGAACATTTAGGTCATTTTCGTCCGCCCTAGGCTTATTCTAATCCAATTAGGGTTTTTAACCAATCTTGTGCATCCAATATGTGATTTAGTGACATTGGTAGAACATTTAGGTCATTTCCGTCCTCCCTAGGCTTATTCTAATCCAATTAGGATTTTTAACCAATCTTGTGCATCCAATATGTGATTTTGTGTCATTTTGTGTCATTGGTTGAACATTTAGGTCATTTTCGTCCTCCTTAGGCTTATTCTAATCCAATTAGGGTTTTTAACCAATCATGTGCACCCAGTATGTGATTTTGTGTCATTCGTTTAAAATTTCGGTCATTTTCATCCTCCCTAGGCTTATTCTAATCCAATTAGGATTTTTAACCAATCTTGCGCATCCAATATGTGATTTTGTGTCATTTTGTGTCATTGGTTGAACATTTAGGTCATTTTCGTCCTCGCTAGGCTTATTCTTATCCAATTAGGGTTTTTAACCAATCTTGTGCATCCAATATGTGATTTTGTGTCATTTTCTATCATTGGTTGAACATTTAGGTCATTTCCGTCCTCCCTAGGCTAATTCTAATCCAATTAGGGTTTTTAACCAATCTTGTGCATCCAATATGTGATTTTGTGTCATTTTGTGTCATTGGTTGAACATTTAGGTCAATTTCGTCCTCCCTAGGTTTATTCTAATCCAATTAGGGTTTTTAACCAATCTTGTGCACCCAGTATGTGATTTTGTGTCATTGGTTAAACATTTAGGTCATTTTCATCCTCCCTAGGCTTATTCTTATCCAATTAGGGTTTTAAACCAATCTTGTGCATCCAATATGTGATTTTGTGTCATTGGTTGAACATTTAGGTCATTTCCATCCTCCCTAGGCTTATTCTAATCCAATTAGGGTTTTAACCAATCTTGTGCATCCAATATCTGATTTTTTGTCATTTTGTGTCATTGGTTGAACATTTAGGTCATTTTCGTCCTCCCTAGGCTTATTCTAATCCAATTAGGATTTTTAACCAATCTTGTGCATCCAATATGTGATTTTGTGTCATTGGTTGAACATTTTGGCCATTTTCGTCCTCCCAAGGCTTATTCTAATCCAATTAGGGTTTTTAACCAATCTTGTGCATCCAATATGTGATTTTGTGTCATTTTGTGTCATTGGTTGAACATTTAGGTCATTTTCGTCTTCCCTAAGCTTATTCTAATCCAATTAGGGTTTTTAACCAATCTTGTGCATCCAATATCTGATTTTTTGTCATTTTGTGTCATTGGTTGAACATTCAGGTCATTTTCGTCCTCCCTAGGCTTATTCAAATCCAATTAGGATTTTTAACCAATCTTGTGCATCCAATATGTGATTTTGTATCATTGGTTGAACATTTTGGTCATTTTCGTCCTCCCAAGGCTTATTCTAATCCAATTAGGGTTTTTAACCAATCTTGTGCATCCGATCTGTGATTTTCTGTCATTGGTTGAACATTTTGGTCATTTTCGTCCGCCCTAGGCTTATTCTATTCCAATTAGGGTTTTTAACCAATCTTGTGCGTCCAATATGTGATTTTGTGTCATTCTGTGTCATTGGTTGAACATTTAGGTCATTTTCGTCCTCCCTAGGCTTATTCTTATCCAATTAGGGTTTTTAACCAATCTTGTGCATCCAATATGTGATTTAGTGTCATTTTGTGTCATTGGTTGAACATTTAGGTGATTTCCGTCCTCCCTAGGCTTATTCTAATCCAATTAGGGTTTTTAACCAATCTTGTGCATCCAATATGTGATTTTGTGTCATTTTGTGTCATTGGTTGAACATTTAGGTCATTTTCATCCTCCCTAGGTTTATTCTAATCCAATTAGGGTTTTTAACAAATCTTGTGCACCCAGTATGTGATTTTGTGTCATTGGTTTAACATTTAGGTCATTTTCATCCTCCCTAGGCTTATTCTAATCGAATTAGGATTTTTAACCAATCTTGTGCATCCAATATGTGATTTTGTGTCATTTTGTGTCATTGGTGGAACATTTAGGTCATTTTCGTCCTCCCTAGGCTTATTCTTATCCAATTAGGGTTTTTAACCAATCTTGTGCATCCAATATGTGATTTTGTGTCATTTTGTGTCATTGGTTGATCATTTAGGTGATTTCCGTCCTCCCTAGGCTTATTCTAATCCAATTAGGGTTTTTAACCAATCTTGTGCATCCAATATGTGATTTTGTGTCATTTTGTGTCGTTGGTTGAACATTTAGGTCATTTTCATCCTCCCTAGGTTTATTCTAATCCAATTAGGGTTTTTAACCAATCTTGTGCACCCAGTATGTGATTTTGTGTCATTGGTTTAACATTTAGGTCATTTTCGTCCTCCCTAGGCTTATTCTAATCCAATTAGGATTTTTAACCAATCTTGTGCATCCAATATGTGATTTTGTGTCATTGGTTGAACATTTTGGTCATTTTCGTCCTCCCAAGGCTTATTCTAATCCAATTAGGGTTTTTAACCAAACTTGTGCATCCGATCTGTGATTTTGTGTCATTGGTTGAACATTTAAGTCATTTTCATCCGCCCTAGGGTTATTCTAATCCAATTAGGATTTTTAACCAATCTTGTGCATCCAATATGTGATTTTGTGTCATTTTGTGTCATTGGTTGAACATTTAGGTCATTTTCGTCCTCCCTAGTCTTATTCTAATCCAATTAGGGTTTTTAACCAATCTTGTGCATCCAATATGTGATTTTGTGTCATTGGTTGAACATTAAGGTCATTTTCGTCCTCCCTAGGCTTATTCTAATCCAATTAGGGTTTTTAACCAATCTTGTGCATCCAATATGTGATTTTGTGTCATTTTGTGTCATTGGTTGAACATTTAGGTCATTTTCGTCCTCCCTAGGCTTATTCTAATCCAATTAGGGTTTTTAACCAATCTTGTGCATCCAATATGTGATTTGGTGTCATTGGTTGAAAATTTAGGTCATTTTCGTCCTCCCTAGGCTTATTCTAATCCAATTAGCGTTTTTAACCAATCTTGTGCGTCCAATATGTGATTTTGTGTCATTGGTTGAACATTTAGGTCATTTTCGTCCTCCACAGGCTTATTCTAATCCAATTAGGGTTTTTAACCAATCTTGTGCATCCAATATGTGATTATGTGTTGTTTTGTGTCATTGGTTGAACATTTAGGTCATTTTCGTCCTCCCTAGGCTTATTCTAATCCAATTAGGGTTTTTAACCAATCTTGTGCATCCAATATGTGATTTTGTGTCATTTTGTGTCATTGGTTGAACATTTAGGTCATTTTCGTCCTCCCTAGGCTTATTCTAATCCAATTAGGGTTTTTAACCAATCTTGTGCATCCAGTATGTGATTTTGTGTCATTGATTGAACATTTAGGTCATTTTCGTCCTCCCTAGGCTTATTCTAATCCAAATAGGGTTTTTAATCAATCTTGTGCATCCAATATGTGATTTTGTGTCATTGGTTGAACATTTAGGTCATTTTCGTCCTCCCTAGGCTTATTCTAATCCAATTAGGGTTTTTAACCAATCTTGTGCATCCAATATGTGATTTTGTGTCATTGGTTGAACATTTAGGTCATTTTCGTCCTCCCTAGGCTTATTCTAATCCAATTAGGGTTTTTAACCAATCTTGTGCATCCAATATGTGATTTTGTGTCATTTTGTGTCATTGGTTGAACATTTAGGTCATTTTCGTCCTCCCTAGGCTTATTTTAATCCAATTAGGGTTTTTAACCAATCTTGTGCATCCAATATGTGATTTTGTATCATTTTGTGTCATTGGTTGATCATTTAGGTCATTTTCGTCCTCCCTAGGCTTATTCTAATCCAATTAGGGTTTTTAACCAATCTTGTGCATCCAATATGTGATTTTGTGTCATTGGTTGAACATTTAGGTCATTTTCGTCCTCCGTAGGCTTATTCTAATCCACTTAGGGTTTTTAACCAATCTTGTGCATCCAATATGTGATTTTGTGTCATTGGTTGAACATTTAGGTCATTTTCGTCCTCCCTAGGCTTATTCTAATCCAATTAGGGTTTTTAACCAATCTTGTGCATCCAATATGTGATTTTGTGTCATTTTGTGTCATTGGTTGAACATTTAGGTCATTTTCGTCCTCCCTAGGCCTATTCTAATCTAATTAAGGTCTTTAACCAATCTTGTGCATCCAATATGTGATTTTGTGTCATTGGTTGAACATTTAGGTCATTTTCGTCCTCCCTAGGCTTATTCTAATCCAATTAGGGTTTTTAACCAATCTTGTGCATCCAATATGTGATTTTGTGTCATTTTGTGTCATTTGTTGAACATTTAGGTCATTTTCGTCCTCCCTAGGCTTATTCTAATCGAATTAGGGTTTTTAACCAATCTTGTGCATCCAATACGTGATTTTGTGTCATTTTGTGTCATTTGTTGCACATTTAGGTCATTTTCGTCCTCCGTAGGCTTATTCTACTCCAATTAGGGTTTTTAACCAATCTTGTGCATCCAATATCTGATTTTCTGTCATTTTGTGTCATTGGTTGGACATTTAGGTCATTTTCATCCTCCATAGGCTTATTCTAATCCAATTATGGTTTATAACCAATCTTGTGCATCCAATATGTGATTTTGTGTCATTGGTTGAACATTTAGGTCATTTTCGTCCTCCCTAGGCTTATTCTAATCCAATTAGGGTTTTTAACCAATCTTGTGCATCCAATATGTGATTTTGTGTCATTGGTTGAACATTTAGGTCATTTTCGTGCTCCCTCGGCTTATTCTAATCCAATTAGGGTTTTTAACCAATCTTGTGCATCCAATATGTGATTTTGTGTCATTTTGTGTCATTGGTTGAACATTTAGGTCATTTTCGTCCTTCCTAGGCTTATTCTAATCCAATTAGGGTTTTTAACCATACTTGTGCATCCAATTTGTGATTTTGTGTCATTGGTTGAACATTTAGGTCATTTTCGTCCTCCCTAGGCTTATTCTAATCCAATTAGAGTTTGTAACCAATCTTGTGCATCCAATATGTGATTTTGTGTCATTGGTTGAACATTTAGGTCATTTTCGTCCTCCCTAGGCTTATTCTAATCCAATTAGGGTTTTTAACCAATCTTGTGCATCCAATATGTGATTTTGTGTCATTTTGTGTCATTGGTTGAACATTTAGGTCATTTTCTTCCTCCCTTGGCTTATTCTAATCCAATTAGGGTTTTTAAGCAATCTTGTGCATCCAATATGTGATTTTGTGTCATTTTGTGTCATTGGTTGAACATTTAGGTCATTTTCGTCCTCCCTAGGCTTATTCTAATCCAATAAGGGTTTTTAACCAATCTTGTGCATCCAATATCTGAATTTTTGTCATTTTGTGTCATTGTTTGAACATTTAGGTCATTTTCGTCCTCCCTAGGCTAATTCTAATCCAATTAGGATTTTTAACCAATCTTGTGCATCCAATATGTGATTTTGTGTCATTGGTTGAACATTTTGGTCATTTTCGTCCTCCCAAGGCTTATTCTAATCCAATTAGGGTTTTTAACCAATCTTGTGCATCCGATCTGTGATTTTGTGTCATTGGTTGAACATTTAGGTCATTTTCGTCCGCCCTAGGCTTATTCTAATCCAATTAGGATTTTTAACCAATCTTGTGCATCCAATATGTGATTTTGTGTCATTTTGTGTCATTGGTTGAACATTTAGGTAATTTTCGTCCTCCTTAGGCTTATTCTAATCCAATTAGGGTTTTTAACCAATCATGTGCACCCAGTATGTGATTTTGTGTCATTCGTTTAAAATTTCGGTCATTTTCATCCTCCCTAGGCTTATTCTAATCCAATTAGGATTTTTAACCAATCTTGCGCATCCAATATGTGATTTTGTGTCATTGGTTGAACATTTAGGTCATTTTCGTCCTCGCTAGGCTTATTCTTATCCAATTAGGGTTTTTAACCAATCTTGTGCATCCAATATGTGATTTTGTGTCATTTTGTGTCATTGGTTGAACATTTAGGTCATTTTCGTCCTCCCTAGGTTTATTCTAATCCAATTAGGGTTTTTAACCAATCTTGTGCACCTAGTATGTGATTTTGTGTCATCGGTTTAACATTTAGGTCATTTTCATCCTCCCTAGGCTTATTCTAATCCAATTAGGATTTTTAACCAATCTTGTGCATCAAATATGTGATTTTGTGTCATTTTGTGTCATTGGTTGAACATTTAGGTCATTTTCGTCCTCCCTAGGCTTATTCTAATCCAATTAGGGTTTTTAACCAATCTTGTGCATCCAATATCTGATTTTTTGTCATTTTGTGTCATTGGTTGAACATTTAGGTCATTTTCGTCCTCCTTAGCCTTATTCTAATCCAATTAGGATTTTTAACCAATCTTGTGCATCCAATATGTGATTTTGTGTCATTGGTTGAACATTTTGGTCATTTTCGTCCTCCCAAGGCTTATTCTAATCCAATTAGGGTTTTTAGCCAATCTTGTGCATCCAATATGTGATTTTGTGTCATTGGTTGAACATTTAGGTCATTTTCGTCCTCCATAGGCTTATTCTAATCCAATTAGGGTTTTTAACCAATCTTGTGCATCCAATATGTGATTTTGTGTCATTTTGTGTAATTGGATGAACATTTAGGTCATTTTCGTCCTCCCTAGGCTTATTCTAATCCAATTAGGGTTTTTAACCAATCTTGTGCATCCAATATGTGATTTTGTGTCATTGGTTGAACATTTAGGTCATTTTCGTCCTCCCAAGGCTTATTCTAATCCAATTAGGGTTTTTAGCCAATCTTGTGCATCCAATATGTGATTTTGTGTCATTGGTTGAACATTTAGGTCATTTTCGTCCTCCCTAGGCTTATTCTAATCCAATTAGGGTTTTTAACAAATATTGTGCATCCAATATGTGATTTTGTGTCATTTTGTGTCATTGGTTGAACATTTAGGTCATTTTCATCCTCCCTAGGCTTATTCTAATCCAATTTGGGTTTTTAACCAATCTTGTGCACCCAATATGTGATTTTGTGTCATTGGTTTAACATTTATGTCATTTTCGTCCTCCCTAGGCTTATTCTTATCCAATTAGGGTTTTTAACCAATCTTGTGCATCCAATATGTGATTTTGTGTCATTTTGTGTCATTGGTTGAACATTTAGGTCATTTCCGTCCTCCCTAGGCTTATTCTAATCCAATTAGGGTTTTTAACCAATCTTGTGCATCCAATATGTGATTTTGTGTCATTTTGTGTCATTGGTTAAACATTTAGGTCAATTTCATCCTCGCTAGGCTTATTCTTATCTAATTAGGGTTTTTAACCAATCTTGTGCGTCCAATATGTGATTATGTGTCATTTTGTGTCAATTGTTGAACATTTAGGTCATTTCCGTCCTCCCTAGGCTTATTCTAAACCAATTAGGGTTTTTAACCAATCTTGTGCATCCAATATGTGATTTTGTGTCATTTTGTGTCATTGGTTGAACATTTAGGTCATTTTCGTCCTCCCTAGGCTTATTCTAAACCAATTAGGGTTTTTAACCAATCTTGTGCATCCAATATGTGATTTCGTGTCATTTTGTGTCATTGGTTCAACATTTAGGTCATTTTTGTCCTCCCTAGGCTTATTCTAATCCAATTTGTGTTTTTAAACAATCTTGTGCATCCAACATGTGATTTTGTGTCATTGGTTTAACATTTAGGTCATTTTCGTCCTCCCTAGGCTTATTCTAATCCAATTTGATAAGGATCTCAAGAGCATGAAGATGATCCATATTTTTAATAAATTAGGATGAACTATATTTATTTTCATTTGGTTTGTAATAATTATTAGTTTGCTTTAATTTGGAATTCTAATAGTTTTAATATAGACTTAGTTGATGTTATATGTAAGTGAAGATACTTTACTTCCTTACATTTAGTTTAATTTTATAAAAAAAAAATGATGTAAGCCCAATTTGGGCCTAGAGAATGGTGTCACTTATGACCCATTTAGGTTTAGAGATAATTTTACTATAACTATGATTTTGTAACCTTATTG
>JBBPBQ010000008.1:20318723-20392552 GCA_037974755.1 Cicer yamashitae | reverse complement strand
AATTTTACTATAACTATGATTTTGTAAAAAAAAAAAAAAAAAAAAATTTTTTTTTTGGAATGAATTAAAAAATTTCTCTAATGAGATTTGTGAGTGAGTTAGGTCTCCTCTTTGAGTTCTTGGATTAGAACTTGTTTGAGTCTTATCAATGGCTTCCTTACCATTGTGGCGATTCTTCATTGGCTTATCAATCATCCTTGATTGTGGCGCCTTCTTCATCTTCTCAACCTAATCCATATTTTGTTTCTTTATAATTTTCGGTTTCCTTTACATCAAACCCTAATTCACAAATTGTGCCAATTTTCGTGTTCAATAACCTGCAATCATATCTCGAGTTCTACAAACTTGTTTTCGGCGATTCAACAGCCTAACTTGCGTTTCGGAACGTCATCTTTCATCTCGTTTTGGAATCGGCCGATTCGGAGTTTCCTAGCTCTGTTTATCGCAATCTCCAGCAATACGCGGTTTTGGATCCAATTTGTAAGTTTCCAACCTAGAACGATCCTTATAGTGATTCATGAGAAATAGGATCATATCACAATTAGGGTTTTTAACCAATCTTGTGCATCCAATATATGATTTTGTGTCATTGGTTGAACATTTAGGTCATTTTCTTGCTCCCTAGGCTTATTCTAATCCAATTAGGGTTTTTAACCAATCTTGTGCATCCAATATGTGATTTTGTGTCATTTTGTGTCATTGGTTGAACATTTAGGTCATTTTCGTCCTCCCTAGGCTTATTCTAATCCAATTAGGATTTTTAACCAATCTTGTGCATCCAATATGTGATTTTGTGTCATCAGTTGAACATTTAGGTCGTTTTCGTCCTCCCTAGGCTTATTCTAATCCAATTAGGGTTTTTAACCAATCTTGTGCATCCAATATGTGATTTTGTGTCATTTTGTGTCATCAATTGAACATTTAGGTCGTTTTCGTCCTCCCTAGGCTTATTCTAATCCAATTAGGGTTTTTAACCAATCTTGTGCATCCAATATGTGATTTTGTGTCATTTTGTGTCATTGGTTGAACATTTAGGTCATTTTCGTCCTCCGTAGGCTTATTCTTATCCAATTAGGGTTTTTAACCAATCTTGTGCATCCAATATGTGATTTTGTGTCATTTTGTGTCATTGGTTGAACATTTAGGTCATTTTCGTCCTCCCTAGGCTTATTCCAATCCAATTAGAGTTTTTAACCAATCCTGTGCATCCAATATGTGATTTTGTGTCATTTTGTGTCATTGGTTGAACATTTAGGTCATTTTCGTCCTCCCTAGGCTTATTCTAATCCAATTAGGGTTTTTAACCAATCTTGTGCATCCAATATGTGATTTTGTGTCATTTTGTGTCATTGGTTGAACATTTAGGTCATTTTCGTCCTCCCTAGGCTTATTCTAATCCAATTAGCGTTTTTAACCAATCATGTGCATCCAATATGTGATTGTGTCATTGGTTGAACATTTAGGTCATTTTCGTCCTCCCTAGGCTTATTCTAATCCAATTAGGGTTTTTAACCAATCTTGTGCATCCAATATGTGATGTTGTGTCATTTTGTGTCATTGGTTGAACATTTAGGTCATTTTCGTCCTCCCTAGGCTTATTCTAATCCAATTAGGGTTTTTAACCAATCTTGTGCATCCAATATGTGATTTTGTGTCATTTTGTGTCATTGGTTGAACATTTAGGTCATTTTCGTCCTCCCTAGGCTTATTCTAATCCAATTACGGTTTTTAACCAATCTTGTGTATCCAATATGTGATTTTGTGTCACTAGTTGAACATTGAGGTCATTTTCATCCTCCCTAGGCTTATTCTAATCCAATTAGGGTTTTTAACCAATCTTGTGCATCCAATATGTGATTTTGTGTCATTTTGTGTCATTGGTTGAACATTTAGGTCATTTTCGTCCTCCCTAGGCTTATTCTAATCCAATTAGGGTTTTTAACCGATCTTGTTCATCCAATATGTGATTTTGTGTCATTTTGTGTCATTGGTTGAACATTTAGGTCATTTTCGTCCTCCCTAGGCTTATTCTAATCCAATTAGGGTTTTTAACCAATCTTGTGCATCCAATATGTGATTTTGTGTCATTTTGTGTAATTGGATGAACATTTAGGTCATTTTCGTCCTCCCTAGGCTTATTCTAATCCAATTAGGGTTTTTAACCAATCTTGTGCATCCAATATGTGATTTTGTGTCATTGGTTGAACATTTAGGTCATTTTCGTCCTCCCAAGGCTTATTCTAATCCAATTAGGGTTTTTAGCCAATCTTGTGCATCCAATATGTGATTTTGTGTCATTGGTTGAACATTTAGGTCATTTTCGTCCTCCCTAGGCTTATTCTAATCCAATTAGGGTTTTTAACAAATCTTGTGCGTCCAATATGTGATTTTGTGTCATTTTGTGTCATTGGTTGAACATTTAGGTCATTTTCGTCCTCCTTAGGCTTATTCTAATCCAATTTGGGTTTTTAACCAATCTTGTGCACCCAATATGTGATTTTGTGTCAATGGTTTAACATTTATGTCATTTTCCTCCTCCCTAGGCTTATTCTAATCCAATTAGGATTTTTAACAAATCTTGTGCATCCAATATGTGATTTTGTGTCATTTTGTGTCATTGGTTGAACATTTAGGTCATTTTCGTCCTCCCTAGGCTTATTCTAATCCAATTAGGGTTTTTAACCAATCTTGTGCACCCAGTATGTGATTTTGTGTCATTCGTTTAAAATTTAGGTCATTTTCGTCCTCCCTAGGCTTATTCTAATCCAATTAGGATTTTTAACCAATCTTGTGCATCCAATATGTGATTTTGTGTCATTTTGTGTCATTGGTTGAACATTTAGGTCATTTTCGTCCTCCCTAGGCTTATTGTAATCCAATTAGGGTTTTTAACCAATCTTGTGCATCCAATATGTGATTTTGTGTCATTTTGTGTCATTGGTTGAACATTTAGGTCATTTTCGTCCTCCCTAGGCTTATTCTAATCCAATTAGGATTTTTAACCAATCTTGTGCATCCAATATGTGATTTTGTGTCATTTTGTGTCAATGGTTGAACATTTAGGTCATTTTCGTCCTCCCTAGGCTTATTCTAATCCAATTAGGGTTTTTAACCAATCTTGTGCATCCAATATGTGATTTTGTGTCATTTTGTGTCATTGGTTGAACATTTAGGTCATTTTCGTCCTCCCTAGGCTTATTCTAATCTAATTAGGGTTTTTAACCAATCTTGTGCATCCAATATGTGATTTTGTGTCATTTTGTGTCATTGGTTGAACATTTAGGTCATTTTCGTCTTCCCTAGGCTTATTCTAAACCAATTAAGGTTTTTTACCAATCTTGTGCATCCAATATGTGATTTTGTGTCATTTTGTGTCATTGGTTGAACATGTAGGTCATTTTCGTCCTCCCTAGGCTTATTCTAATCCAATTAGGGTTTTTAACCAATCTTGTGCATCCAATATGTGATTTTGTGTCATTTTGTGTCATTGGTTGAACATTTAGGTCATTTTCGTCCTCCCTAGGCTTATTCTAATCCAATTAGGGTTTTTTAACCAATATTGGGTATCCAATCTGTGATTTTGTGTCATTTTGTGTCATTGGTTGAACATTTAGGTCATTTTCGTCCTCCCTAGGCTTATTCTAATCCAATTAGGGTTTTTAACCAATCTTGTGCATCCAATATGTGATTTTGTGTCATTGGTTGAACATTTAAGTTATTTTCGTCCTCCCTAGGCTTATTCTAATCCAATTAGGGTTTTTAACCAATCTTGTGCATCCAATATGTGATTTTGTGTCATTTTGTGTCATTGGTTGAACATTTAGGTCATTTTCGTCCTCCCTAGGCTTATTCTAATCCAATTAGGGTTTTTAACATATCTTGTGCATCCAATATGTGATTTTGTGTCATTTTTTGTCATTGGTTGAACATTTAGGTCATTTTCGTCCTCCCTAGGCTTATTCTAATCCAATTAGGGTTTTTAACCAATCTTGTGCATCCAATATGTGATTTTGTGTCATTGGTTTAACATTTAGGTCATTTTCGTCCTCCATAGGCTTATTCTAATCCAATTAGGATTTTTAACCAATCTTGTGCATCCAATATGTGATTTTGTGTCATTTTGTGTCATTTTGTGTCATTAGTTGAAGATTAAGCTAATTTTCGTCCTCCCTAGTCTTATTCTATTCCAATTAGGGTTTTTAACCAATCTTATGCATCCAATATGTGATTTTCTGTCATTTTGTGTCATTGGTTGAACGTTTAGGTCACTTTCGTCCTCCCTAGGCTTATTCTAATCCAATTAGGGTTTTAACCAATCTTGTGCATCCAATATGTGATTTTCTGTCATTTTGTGTCATTGGTTGAACGTTTAGGTCACTTTCGTCCTCCCTAGGCTTATTCTAATCCAATTAGGGTTTTTCGCCAATCTTGTGCATCCAATATGTGATTTTGTGTCATTTTGTGTCATTGGTTGAACGTTTAGGTCATTTTCGTCCTCCCTAGGCTTATTCTAATCAAATTAGGGTTTTTAACTAATCTTGTGCATCCAATATGTGATTTTGTGTCATTGGTTTAACTTTTAGGTTATTTTCGTCCTCCCTAGGCTTATTCTAATCCAATTAGGATTTTTAACCAATCTTGTGCATCCAATATGTGATTTTGTGTCATTTTGTGTCATTGGTTGAACATTTAGGTCAATTTCGTCCTCCCAAGGCTTATTCTAATCCAATTAGGGTTTTTAGCCAATCTTGTGCATCCAATATGTGATTTTGTGACATTGGTTGAACATTTAGGTCATTTTCGTTCTGCTTAGGCTTATTCTAATCCAATTAGGGTTTTTAACCAATCTTGTGCATCCAATATGTGATTTTGTGTCATTTTGTGTCATTGGTTTAACATTTATGTCATTTTCGTCCTCCCTAGGCTTATTCTAATCCAATTAGGATTTTTAATCAATCTTGTGCATCCAATATGTGATTTTGTGTCATTTTGTGTCATTGGTTGAACATTTAGGTCATTTTCGTCCTCCATAGGCTAATTCTAATCCAATTAGGGTTTTTAACCAATCTTGTGCACCCAGTATGTGATTTTGTGTCATTCGTTTAAAATTTAGGTCATTTTCATCCTCCCTAGGCTTATTCTAATCCAATTAGGATTTTTAACCAATCTTGTGCATCCAATATGTGATTTTGTGTCATTTTGTGTCATTGGTTGAACATTTAGGTCATTTTCGTCCTCCCTAGGCTTATTCTAATCCAATTAGGGTTTTTAACCAATCTTGTGCACCCAGTATGTGATTTTGTGTCATTCGTTTAAAATTAGGTCATTTTCATCCTCCCTAGGCTTAATCTAATCCAATTAGGATTTTTAACCAATCTTGTGCATCCAATATGTGATTTTGTGTCATTTTGTGTCATTGGTTGAACATTTAGGTCATTTTCGTCCTCCCTAGGTTTATTCTAATCCAATTAGGGTTTTTAACCAATCTTGTGCACCCAGTATGTGATTTTGTGTCATTCGTTTAAAATTTAGGTCATTTTCATCCTCCCTAGGCTTATTCTAATCCAATTAGGATTTTTAACCAATCTTGTGCATCCAATATGTGATTTTGTGTCATTTTGTGTCATTGGTTGAACATTTAGGTCATTTTCGTCCGCCCTAGGCTTATTCTCATCAAATTAGGGTTTTTAACCAATCTTGTGCATCCAATATGTGATTTTGTGTCATTTTGTGTCATTGGTTGAACATTTAGGTCATTTTCGTCCTCCCTAGGCTTATTCTAATCCAATTAGGATTTTTAACCAATCTTGCGCATCCAATATGTGATTTTGTGTCATTTTGTGTCATTGGTTGAACATTTAGGTCATTTTCGTCCTCCCTAGGCTTATTCTAATCCAATTAGGATTTTTAACGATTCTCTTGCATCCAATATGTGATTTTGTGTCATTTTGTGTCATTGCTTGAACATTTAGGTCATTTCCGTCCTCCCTAGGCTTATTCTAATCCAATTAGGGTTTTTAACCAATCTTGTGCATCCAATATGTGATTTTGTGTCATTTTGTGTCATTGGTTGAACATTTAGGTCATTTTCGTCCTCCCTAGGCTTATTCTAATCCAATTAGGATTTTTAACCAATCTTGTGCATCCAATATGTTATTTTGTGTCATTGGTTGAACATTTAGGTCATTTTGGTCCTCCTTGGGCTTATTCTAATCCAATTAGGGTTTTTAACCAATCTTATGCATCCAATATGTGATTTTGTGTCATTTTGTGTCATTGGTTGAACATTTAGGTCATTTTCGTCCTCCCTAGGCTTATTCTAATCCAATTAGGGTTTTTAACCAATCTTGTGCATCCAATATGTGATTTTGTGTCATCTTGTGTCATTGGTTGAACATTTAGGTCATTTTCGTCCTCCCTAGGCTTATTCTAATCCAATTAGGGTTTTTAACCAATCTTGTGCATCTAATATCTGATTTTTTGTCATTTTGTGTCATTGGTTGAACATTTAGGTCATTTTCGTCCTCCCTAGGCTTATTCTAATCCAATTAGGATTTTTAACCAATCTTGTGCATCCAATATGTGATTTTGTGTCATTGGTTGAACATTTTGGTCATTTTCGTCCTCCCAAGGCTTATTCTAATCCAATTAGGGTTTTTAACCAATCTTGTGCATCCAAAATGTGATTTTGTGTCATTTTGTGTCATTGGTAGAACATTTAGGTCATTTTCGTCCTCCCTAGGCTTATTCTAATCCAATTAGGGTTTTTAACCAATCTTGTGCACCCAGTATGTGATTTTGTGTCATTCGTTTAAAATTTAGGTCATTTTCATCCTCCCTAGGCTTATTCTAATCCAATTAGGGTTTTTAACCAATCTTGTGCATCCAATATGTGATTTTGTGTCATTTTGTGTCATTGGTTGAACATTTAGGTCATTTTCGTCCTCCCTAGGTTTATTCTAATCCAATTAGGGTTTTTAACCAATCTCATACACCCAGTATGTGATTTTGTGTCATCAGTTTAACATTTAGGTCATTTTCATCCTCCCTAGGCTTATTTTAATCCAATTAGGATTTTTAACCAATCTTGTGCATCCAATATGTGATTTTGTGTCATTTTGTGTCATTGGTTGAACATTTAGGTCATTTTCGTCCTCCCTAGGCTTATTCTAATCCAATTAGGGTTTTTAACTAATTTTGTGCATCCAATATGTGATTTTGTGTCATTTGTTGAACATTTAGGTCATTTTCGTCCTCCCTAGGCTTATTCTAATCCAATTAGGATTTTTAACCAATCTTGTGCATCCAATATGTGATTTTGTGTCATTGGTTGAACATTTTGGTCATTTTCGTCCTCCCAAGGCTTATTCTAATCCAATTAGGGTTTTTAACCAAACTTGTGCATCCGATCTGTGATTTTGTGTCATTGGTTGAACATTTAAGTCATTTTCATCCGCCCTAGGCTTATTCTAATCCAATTAGGATTTTTAACCAATCTTGTGCATCCAATATGTGATTTTGTGTCATTTTGTGTCATTGGTTGAACATTTAGGTCATTTTCGTCCTCCCTAGTCTTATTCTAATCCAATTAGGGTTTTTAACCAATCTTGTGCATCCAATATGTGATTTTGTGTCATTGGTTGAACATTTAGGTCATTCTTGCCTCCCTAGGCTTATTCTAATCCAATTAGGGTTTTTAACCAATCTTGTGCATCCAATATGTGATTTCGTGTCTTTTTGTGTCATTGGTTGAACATTTAGGTCATTTTAGTCCTCCCTAGGCTTATTCTAATCCAATTAGGGGTTTTAACCAATCTTGTGCATCCAATATGTGATTTTGTGTCATTGGTTAAACATTTAGGTCATTTTCATCCTCCCTAGGCTTATTCTTATCCAATTAGGGTTTTAAACCAATCTTGTGCATCCAATATGTGATTTTGTGTCATTGGTTGAACATTTAGGTCATTTCCATCCTCCCTAGGCTTATTCTAATCCAATTAGGGTTTTAACCAATCTTGTGCATCCAATATCTGATTTTTTGTCATTTTGTGTCATTGGTTGAACATTTAGGTCATTTTCGTCCTCCCTAGGCTTATTCTAATCCAATTAGGATTTTTAACCAATCTTGTGCATCCAATATGTGATTTTGTGTCATTGGTTTAACATTTTGGTCATTTTCGTCCTCCCAACGGTTATTCTAATCCAATTAGGGTTTTTAACCAATCTTGTGCATTAATCTGTGATTTTGTGTCATTTTGTGTCATTGGTTGAACATTTAGGTCATTTTTGTCCTCCCTAGGCTTATTCTAATCGAATTAGGGTTTTTAACCAATATTGTGCATCCAATATGTGCTTTTGAGTCATTTTTTGTCATTGGTTGAACGTTTAGGTCATTTTCGGCCTCCCTAGGCTTATTCTAATCCAATTAGGGTTTTTAACCAATCTTGTGCATCCAATATGTGATTTTGTGTCATTTTGTGTCATTGGTTGAACATTTAGGTCATTTTCGTCCTCCCTAGGCTTATTCTAATCCAATTAGGATTTTTAACCAATCTTGTGCATCCAATATGTGATTTTGTGTCATCAGTTGAACATTTAGGTCGTTTTCGTCCTCCCTAGGCTTATTCTAATCCAATTAGGGTTTTTAACCAATCTTGTGCATCCAATATGTGATTTTGTGTCATTTTGTGTCATTGGTTGAACATTTAGGTCATTTTCGTCCTCCCTAGGCTTATTCTAATCCAATTAGGATTTTTAACCAATCTTGTGCATCCAATATGTGACTTTGTGTTATTTTGTGTAATTGGTTGAAAATTTAGGTCATTTTCGTCGTCCCTAGGCTTATTCTAATCCAATTAGGGTTTTAAACCAATCTTGTGCATTCAATATGTGATTTTGTGTCATTGGTTGAACATTTAGGTCATTTTCGTCCTCCCTAGGCTTATTCTAATCCAATTAGGGTTTTTAACAAATCTTGTGCATCCAATATGTGATTTTTTGTCATTTTGTGTCATTGGTTGAACATTTAGGTCATTTTCGTCCTCCCTAGGCTTATTCTAATCCAATTAGGGTTTTTAACCAATCTTGTGCATCCAATATGTGATTTTGTGTCATTTTGTGTCATTGGTTGAACATTTAGGTCATTTTCGTCCTCCCTAGGCTTATTCTAATCCAATTAGGATTTTTAACCAATCTTGTGCATCCAATATGTGATTTTGTGTCATTGGTTGAAAATTTAGGTCATTTTGGTCCTCCCTAGGCTTATTCTAATCCAATTAGGGTTTTTAAACAATCTTGTGCATCCAATATGTGATTTTGTGTCATTGGTTGAACATTTAGGTCATTTTCGTCCTCCCTAGGCTTATTCTAATCCAATTAGGGTTTTTAACCAATCTTGTGCATCCAATATGTGATTTTGTGTCATTTTGTGTCATTGGTTGAACATTTAGGTCATTTTCGTCCTCCCTAGGCTTATTCTAATCCAATTAGGGTTTTTAACCAATCTTTTGCATCTAATATGTGATTTTGTGTGATTTTGTGTCATTGGTTGAACATTTAGGTCATTTTCGTCCTCCCTAGGCTTATTCTAATCCAATTAGGGTTTTTAACCAATCTTTTGCATCTAATATGCGATTTTGTGTCATTTTGTGTCATTGGTTGAACATTTATGTCATTTTCGTCCTCCCTAGTCTTATTCTAATCCAATTAGGGTTTTTAACCAATCTTGTGCATCCAATATGTGATTTTGTGTCATTGGTTGAACATTTAGGTCATTTTCGTCCTCCCTAGGCTTATTCTAATCCAATTAGGGTTTTTAACCAATCTTGTGCATCTAATATTTGATTTTGTGTCATTGGTTGAACATTTAGGTCATTTTCGTCCTCCCTAGGCTTATTCTAATCCAATTAGGGTTTTTAACCAATCTTGTGCATCCAATATGTGATTTTGTGTCATTTTGTGTCATTGGTTGAACATTTAGGTCATTTTCGTCCTCCCTAGGCTTATTCTAATCCAATTAGGGTTTTTAACCAATCTTGTGCATCTAATACGTGATTTTGTATCATTTTGTGTCATTGGTTGCACATTTAGGTCATTTTTGTCCTCCCTAGGCTTATTCAAATCCAATTAGGGTTTTTAACCAATCTTGTGCATCCAATATGTGATTTTGTGTCATTTTGTGTCATTGGTTGAACATTTAGGTCATTTTCGTCCTCCCTAGGCTTATTCTAATCCAATTAGGATTTTTAACCAATCTTGTGCATCCAATATGTGACTTTGTGTCATTTCGTGTCATTGGTTGAAAATTTAGGTCATTTTCGTCCTCTCTAGGCTTATTCTAATCCAATAAGGGTTTTTAACCAATCTTGTGCATCCAATATGTGATTTTGTGTCATTTTGTGTCATTGGTTGAACATTTAGGTCATTTTCGTCCTCCCTAGGCTTATTCTAATCCAATTAGGATTTTTAACCAATCTTGTGCATCCAATATGTGATTTTGTTACATTGTTTAAACATTTAGGTCATTTTCGTCCTCCCTAGGCTTATTCTAATCCAATTAGGGTTTTTAACCAATCTTGTGCATCCAATATGTGATTTTGTGTCATTTTGTGTCATTGGTTGAACATTTAGGTCATTTTCGTCCTCCCTAGGCTTATTCTAATCCAATTAGTGTTTTTAACCATTCTTGTGCATCCAATATGTGATTTTGTTTAATTGGTTGAACATTTAGGTCATTTTGGCCTTGCTAGGCTTGTTCTAATCCAATTAGGATTTTTAACCAATCATGTGCATCCAAATATGTGATTTTTTGTCATTGGTTGAACATTTAGGTCATTTTCGTCCTCCCTAGGCTTATTCTAATCCAATTAGGGTTTTTAACCAATCTTGTGCATCCAATATGTGATTTTGTGTCATTTTGTGTCATTGGTTGAACATTTAGGTCATTTTCGTCCTCCCTAGGCTTATTCTAATCCAATTAAGGTTTTTAACCAATCTTGTGCATCCAATATGTGATTTTGTGTCATTGGTTGAACATTTAGGTCATTATCGTCCTCCCTAGGCTTAATCTAATCCAATTAGGGTTTTTAACCAATCTTGTGCATCCAATATGTCATTTAGTGTCATTGGTTGAACATTTAGGTCATTTTCGTCCTCCCTTGGGTTATTCTTATCCAATTATGGTTTTTAACAAATCTTGTGCATCCAATATGT
Organism: Cicer yamashitae; assembly: GCA_037974755.1. Classification (NCBI taxonomy): domain Eukaryota; kingdom Viridiplantae; phylum Streptophyta; class Magnoliopsida; order Fabales; family Fabaceae; genus Cicer; species Cicer yamashitae. Next base: position 20,381,341 of record JBBPBQ010000008.1, on the reverse strand, counting down.
GATTTTGTGTCATTTTGTATCATTGGTTGAACATTTAGGTCATTTTCGTCCTCCCTAGGCTTATTCTAATCCAATTAGGGTTTTTAACCAATCTTGTGCATCCAATATGTGATTTTGTGTCATTTTGTGTCATTGGTTGAACATTTAGGTCATTTTCGTCCTCCCTAGGCTTATTCTAATCTAATTAGGGTTTTTAACCAATCTTGTGCATTCAATATGTGATTTTGTGTCATCAGTTGAACATTTTGGTCATTTTCGTCCTCCCTAGGCTTATTCTAATCCAATTAGGGTTTTTAACCAATCTCGTGCATCCAATATGTGATTTTGTGTCATTTTGTGTCATTGGTTGAACATTTAGGTCATTTTCGTCCTCCCTAGGCTTATTCTAATCCAATTAGGGTTTTTAACCAATTTTGTGCATCCAATATGTGATTTTGTGTCATTGGTTGAACATTTAGGTCATTTTCGTCCTCCCTAGGCTTATTCTAATCCAATTAGGGTTTTTAACCAATCTTGTGCATCCAATATGTGATTTTGTGTCGTTTTGTGTCATTGGTTGAACATTTAGGTCATTTTCGTCCTCCATAGGCTTATTCTAATCCAATTAGGGTGTTTAACCCATCTAGTGCATCCAATATGTGATTTTGTGTTATTAATTGAACATTTACGTCATTTTCGTCCTCCCTAGGCTTATTCTAATCCAATTAGGGTTTTTAACCAATCTTGTGCATCCAATATGTGATTTTGTGTCATTTTGTGTCATTGGTTGAACATTTAGGTCATTTTCGTCCTCCCTAGGCTTATTCTAATCCAATTAGGGTTTTTAACCAATCTTGTGCATCCAATATCTGATTTTTTGTCATTTTGTGTCATTGGTTGAACATTTAGGTCAATTTCGTCCTCCCTAGGTTTATTCTAATCCAATTAGGGTTTTTAACCAATCTTGTGCACCCAGTATGTGATTTTGTGTCATTGGTTAAACATTTAGGTCACATTCATCCTCCCTAGGCTTATTCTTATCCAATTAGGGTTTTAAACCAATCTTGTGCATCCAATATGTGATTTTGTGTCATTGGTTGAACATTTAGGTCATTTCCGTCCTCCCTAGGCTTATTCTAATCCAATTAGGGTTTTTAACCAATCTTGTGCATCCAATATCTGATTTTTTGTCATTTTGTGTCATTGGTTGAACATTTAGGTCATTTTCGTCCTCCCTAGGCTTATTCTAATCCAATTAGGATTTTTAACCAATCTTGTGCATCCAATATGTGATTTTGTGTCATTGGTTGAACATTTTGGTCATTTTCGTCCTCCCAAGGCTTATTCTAATCCAATTAGGGTTTTTAACCAATCTTGTGCATCCGATATGTGATTTTGTGTCATTGGTTGAAAATTTAGGTCATTTTCGTCCGCCCTAGGCTTATTCTAATCCAATTAGGGTTTTTAACCAATCTTGTGCATCCAATATGTGATTTAGTGACATTGGTAGAACATTTAGGTCATTTCCGTCCTCCCTAGGCTTTTTCTAATCCAATTAGGGTTTTTAACCAATCTTGTGCACCCAGTATGTGATTTTGTGTCATTCGTTTAAAATTTCGGTCATTTTCATCCTCCCTAGGCTTATTCTAATCCAATTACGATTTTTAACCAATCTTGCGCATCCAATATGTGATTTTGTGTCATTTTGTGTCATTGGTTGAACATTTAGGTCATTTTCGTCCTCGCTAGGCTTATTCTTATCCAATTAGGGTTTTTAACCAATCATGTGCATCCAATATGTGATTTTGTGTCATTTTGTGTCATTGGTTGAACATTTAGGTCATTTCCGTCCTCCCTAGGCTTATTCTAATCCAATTAGGGTTTTTAACCAATCTTGTGCATCCAATATGTGATTTTGTGTCATTTTGTGTCATTGGTTGAACATTTAGGTCAATTTCGTCCTCCCTAGGTTTATTCTAATCCAATTAGGGTTTTTAACCAATCTTGTGCATCCAATATGTGATTTCGTGTCATTTTGTGTCATTGGTTGAACATTTAGGTCATTTTCGTCCTCCCTAGGCTTATTCTAATCCAATTAGGGTTTTTAACCAATCTTGGTCATCCAATATGCGATTTTGTGTCATTTGTTGAACATTTAGGTCATTTTCGTCCTCCGTAGGCTTATTCTAATCCAATTAGGGTTTTTATCCAATCTTGTGCATCCAATATGTGATTTTCGTGTCATCTTGTGTCATTGGTTGAACATTTAGGTCATTTTCGTCCTCCCTTGGCTTATTCTAATCCAATTAAGGTTTTTAACCAATCTTGTGCATCCAATATGTGATTTTGTGTCATTGGTTGAACATTTAGGTCATTTTCGTCCTCCCTAGGCTTATTCTAATCCAATTAGGGTTTTTAACCAATCTTGTGCATCCAATATGTGATTTAGTGTCATTGGTTGTACATTTAGGTCATTTTCGTCCTCCCTAGGCTTATTCTAATCCAATTAGGGTTTTTAACCAATCTTGTGCATCCAATATGTGATTTTGTGTCATTGGTAGAACATTTAGGTCATTTTCGTCCTCCCTAGGCTTATTCTAATCCAATTAGGGTTTTTAACCAATCTTGTGCATCCAATATGTGATTTTGTGTCATTGGTTGAACATTTAGGTCATTCTTGCCTCCCTAGGCTTATTCTAATCCAATTAGGGTTTTTAACCAATCTTGTGCATCCAATATGTGATTTCGTGTCTTTTTGTGTCATTGGTTGAACATTTAGGTCATTTTAGTCCTCCCTAGGCTTATTCTAATCCAATTAGGGTTTTAAACCAATCTTGTGCATCCAATATGTGATTTTGTGTCATTGGTTGAACATTTAGGTCATTTCCATCCTCCCTAGGATTATTCTAATCCAATTAGGATTTTAACCAATCTTGTGCATCCAATATCTGATTTTTTGTCATTTTGTGTCATTGGTTGAACATTTAGGTCATTTTCGTCCTCCCTAGGCTTATTCTAATCCAATTAGGATTTTTAACCAATCTTGTGCATCCAATATGTGATTTTGTGTCATTGGTTGAACATTTTGGCCATTTTCGTCCTCCCAAGGCTTATTCTAATCCAATTAGGGTTTTTAACCAATCTTGTGCATCCAATATGTGATTTTGTGTCATTTTGTGTCATTGGTTGAACATTTAGGTCATTTTCGTCTTCCCTAAGCTTATTCTAATCCAATTAGGGTTTTTAACCAATCTTGTGCATCCAATATCTGATTTTTTGTCATTTTGTGTCATTGGTTGAACATTCAGGTCATTTTCGTCCTCCCTAGGCTTATTCAAATCCAATTAGGATTTTTAACCAATCTTGTGCATCCAATATGTGATTTTGTATCATTGGTTGAACATTTTGGTCATTTTCGTCCTCCCAAGGCTTATTCTAATCCAATTAGGGTTTTTAACCAATCTTGTGCATCCGATCTGTGATTTTCTGTCATTGGTTGAACATTTTGGTCATTTTCGTCCGCCCTAGGCTTATTCTATTCCAATTAGGGTTTTTAACCAATCTTGTGCGTCCAATATGTGATTTTGTGTCATTCTGTGTCATTGGTTGAACATTTAGGTCATTTTCGTCCTCCCTAGGCTTATTCTTATCCAATTAGGGTTTTTAACCAATCTTGTGCATCCAATATGTGATTTAGTGTCATTTTGTGTCATTGGTTGAACATTTAGGTGATTTCCGTCCTCCCTAGGCTTATTCTAATCCAATTAGGGTTTTTAACCAATCTTGTGCATCCAATATGTGATTTTGTGTCATTTTGTGTCATTGGTTGAACATTTAGGTCATTTTCATCCTCCCTAGGTTTATTCTAATCCAATTAGGGTTTTTAACAAATCTTGTGCACCCAGTATGTGATTTTGTGTCATTGGTTTAACATTTAGGTCATTTTCATCCTCCCTAGGCTTATTCTAATCGAATTAGGATTTTTAACCAATCTTGTGCATCCAATATGTGATTTTGTGTCATTTTGTGTCATTGGTGGAACATTTAGGTCATTTTCGTCCTCCCTAGGCTTATTCTTATCCAATTAGGGTTTTTAACCAATCTTGTGCATCCAATATGTGATTTAGTGTCATTTTGTGTCATTGGTTGAACATTTAGGTGATTTCCGTCCTCCCTAGGCTTATTCTAATCCAATTAGGGTTTTTAACCAATCTTGTGCATCCAATATGTGATTTTGTGTCATTTTGTGTCATTGGTTGAACATTTAGGTCATTTTCGTCCTCCCTAGGCTTATTCTAATCCAATTAGGGTTTTTAACCAATCTTGTGCATCCTATATGTGATTTTGTATCATTGGTTGAACATTTAGGTCATTTTTGTCCTCCATAGGCTTATTCTAATCCAATTAGGGTTTTTAACCAATCTTGTGCATCCAATATGTGATTTTGTGTCATTGGTTGAACATTTAGGTCATTTTCGTCCTCCCTAGGCTTATTCTAATCCAATTAGGGTTTTTAACCAACCTTGTGCATCCAATATGTGATTTTGTGTCATTGGTTGAACATTTTTGTCATTTTCGTCCTCCCTAGGCTTATTCTAATCCAATTAGGGTTTTTAACCAATCTTGTGCATCCAATATGTGATTTTGTGTCATTTTGTGTCATTGGTTGAACATTTAGGTCATTTTCGTCCTCCCTAGGCTTATTCTAATCCAATTAGGGTTTTTAACCAATCTTGTGCATCCAATATGTGATTTTGTGTCATTTTGTGTCATTGGTTGAACATTTAGGTCATTTTCGTCCTCCCTAGGCTTATTCTAATCAATTAGGGTTTTTAACCAATCTTGTGCATCCAATATGTGATTTTGTGTCATTTTGTGTCATCAGTTGAACATTTAGGTCGTTTTCGTCTTCCCTAGGCTTATTCTAATCCGATTAGGGTTTTTATTCAATCTTGTGCATCCAATATGTGATTTTGTGTCATTGGTTGAACATTTAGGTCATTTTCGTCCTCCCTAGACTTATTCTAATCCAATTAGGGTTTTTAACCAATCTTGTGCATCCAATATGTGATTTTGTGTCATCAATTGAACATTTAGGTCGTTTTCGTCTTCCCTAGGCTTATTCTAATCCGATTAGGGTTTTTATTCAATCTTTAGAATCCAATATGTGATTTTGTGTCATTGGTTGAACATTTAGGTCATTTTCGTCCTCCCTAGGCTTATTCTAATCCAATTAGGGTTTTTAACCAATCTTGTGCATCCAATATGTGATTTTGTGTCATTTTGTGTCATTGGTTGAACATTTAGGTCATTTTCGTTCTCCCTAGGCTTATTCTAATCCAATTAGCGTTTTTAACCAATCTTGTGCATCCAATATGTGATTTTGTGTCATTTTCTGTCATTGGTTGAACATTTAGGTCATTTTCGTCCTCCCTAGGCTTATTCTAATCCAATTAGGGTTTTTAACCAATCTTGTGCATCCAATATGTGATTTTGTGTCATTTTGTGTCATTGGTTGAACATTTAGGTCATTTTCGTCCTCCCTAGGCTTATTCTAATCCAATAAGGGTTTTTAACAAATCTTGTGCATCCAATATGTGATTTTGTGTCATAGATTGAACATTTAGGTCATTTACGTCCTCCCTAGGCTTATTCTAATCCAATTAGGGTTTTTAACCAATCTTGTGCATCCAATATGTGATTTTGTGTCATTTTGTGTCATTGGTTGAACATTTAGGTCATTTTCGTCCTCCCTAGGCTTATTCTAATCCAATTAGGGTTTTTAGCAAATCTTGTGCATCCAATATGTGATTTTGTGTCATTTATTGTCATTGGTTGAACATTTAGGTCATTTTCGTCCTCCCTAGGCTTATTCTAATCCAATTAGGGTTTTTAACCAATCTTGTGCATCCAATATGTGATTTTGTGTCATTTTGTGTCATTGGTTGAACATTTAGGTCATTTTCGTCCTCCCTAGGCTTATTCTAACCCAATTAGGGTTTTTAACCAATTTTGTGCATCCAATATGTGATTTTCTATCATTGGTTGAACATTTAGGTCATTTTCGTCCTCCCTAGGCTTATTCTAATCCAATAAGGGTTTTTAACCAATCTTGTGCATCCAATATGTGATTTTGTGTCATTGGTTGAACATTTAGGTCATATTCGTCCTCCCTAGGCTTATTCTAATCCAATTAGGGTTTTTAACCAATCTTGTGCATCCAATATGTGATTTTGTGTCATTTTGTGTCATTGGTTGAACATTTAGGTCATATTCGTCCTCCCTAGGCTTATTCTAATCCGATTAGGGTTTTTAACCAATCTTGTGCTTCCAATATGTGATTTTGTGTCATTGGTTGAACATTTAGGTCATTTTTGTCCTCCCTAGGCTTATTCTAATCCAATTAGGGTTTTTAAGCAATCTTGTGCATCCAATATGTGATTTTGTGTCATTGGTTGAACATTTAGGGCATTTTCGTCCTCCCAAAGCTTATTCTAATCCAATTAGGGTTTTTAACCAATCTTGTGCATCCAATATGTGATTTTGTGTCATTGGTTGAACATTTAGGTCATTTTCGTCCTCCCTAGGCTTATTCTAATCCAATTAGGGTTTTTAACCAATCTTGTGCATCCAATATGTGATTTTGTGTCATTTTGTGTCATTGGCTAAACTTTTAGTTCATTTTCGTCCTCCTAGGCTTATTCTAATCCAATTAGGGTTTTTAACCAATCTTGTGCATCCAATATGTGATTTTGTGTCATTTTGTGTCATTGGTTGAACATTTAGGTCATTTTCGTCCTCCCTAGGCTTATTCTAATCCAATTAGGGTTTTTAACCAATCTTGTGCATCCAATATGTGATTTTGTGTCATTTTGTGTAATTGGATGAACATTTAGGTCATTTTCGTCCTCCCTAGGCTTATTCTAATCCAATTAGGGTTTTTAACCAATCTTGTGCATCCAATATGTGATTTTGTGTCATTGGTTGAACATTTAGGTCATTTTCGTCCTCCCAAGGCTTATTCTAATCCAATTAGGGTTTTTAGCCAATCTTGTGCATCCAATATGTGATTTTGTGTCATTGGTTGAACATTTAGGTCATTTTCGTCCTCCCTAGGATTATTCTAGTCCAATTAGGGTTTTTAACAAATATTGTGCATCCAATATGTGATTTTGTGTCATTTTGTGTCATTGGTTGAACATTTAGGTCATTTTCGTCCTCCCTAGGCTTATTCTAATCCAATTAGGATTTTTAACCAATCTTGTGCATCCAATATGTGATTTTGTGTCATTGGATGAACATTTAGGTCATTTTCGTCCTCCCTAGGCTTATTCTAATCCAATTAGGGTTTTTAACCAATCTTTTGCATCCAATATGTGATTTTGTGTCATTTTGTGTCATTGGTTGAACATTTAGGTCATTTTCTTTCTCGCTAGGCTTATTCTAATCCAATTATGGTTTTTAACCAATCTTGTGCATCCAATGTGTGATTTTGTGTCATTTTGTGTCATTGGTTAAACATTTAGGTCATTTTCGTCCTCCCTATGCTCTTTTTAATCCAATTAAGGTTTTTAACCAATCTTGTGCATCCAATATGTGATTTTGTGTCATTGGTTGAACATTTAGGTCATTTTCGTCCTCCCTAGGCTTATTCTAATCCAATTAGGGTTTTTAACCAATCTTTTGCATCCAATATGTGATTTTGTGCCATTTTGTGTCATTGGTTGAACATTTAGGTCACTTTCGTCCTCCCTAGGCTAATTCTAATCCAATTAGGGTTTTTAACCAATCTTGAGCATCCAATATGTGATTTTATGATTGGTTGAACATTTATGTCATTTTCGTCCTCCCTAGGCTTATTCTAATCCAATTAGGGTTTTTAACCAATCTTGTGCATCCAATATGTGATTTTGTGTCATTTTGTGTCATTGGTTGAACATTTAGGTCATTTTCGTCCTCCCTAGGCTTATTCTAATCCAATTAGGGTTTTTAACCAATCTTGTGCATCCAATATCTGATTTTTTGTCATTTTGTGTCATTGGTTGAACATTTAGGTCAATTTCGTCCTCCCTAGGTTTATTCTAATCCAATTAGGGTTTTTAACCAATCTTGTGCACCCAGTATGTGATTTTGTGTCATTGGTTAAACATTTAGGTCACATTCATCCTCCCTAGGCTTATTCTTATCCAATTAGGGTTTTAAACCAATCTTGTGCATCCAATATGTGATTTTGTGTCATTGGTTGAACATTTAGGTCATTTCCGTCCTCCCTAGGCTTATTCTAATCCAATTAGGGTTTTTAACCAATCTTGTGCATCCAATATCTGATTTTTTGTCATTTTGTGTCATTGGTTGAACATTTAGGTCATTTTCGTCCTCCCTAGGCTTATTCTAATCCAATTAGGATTTTTAACCAATCTTGTGCATCCAATATGTGATTTTGTGTCATTGGTTGAACATTTATGTCATTTTCGTCCTCCCTAGGCTTATTCTAATCCAATTAGGGTTTTTAACCAATCTTGTGCATCCAATATGTGATTTTGTGTCATTGGTTGAACATTTAGATCACTTTCGTCCTTCCTAGGCTTATTCTAATCCAATTAGGGTTTTTAACCAATCTTGTGCATCCAATATTTGATTTTGTGTCATTGGTTGAACATTTAGGTCATTTTCGTCCTCCCTAGGCTTATTCTAATCCAATTAGGGTTTTTAACCAATCTTGTGCATCCAATTTGTGATTTTGTGTCATTGGTTGAACATTTAGGTCATTTTCGTCCTCCCTAGTCTTATTCTAATCCAATTAGGGTTTTTAACCAATCTTGTGCATCCAATATGTGATTTTGTGTCATTTTGTGTCATTGGTTGAACATTTAGGTCATTTTCGTCCTCCCTAGCCTTATTCTAATCCAATTAGGGTTTTTAACCAATCTTGTGCATCCAATATGTGATTTTGTGTCATTGGTTGAACATTTAGGTCATCTTCGTCCTCCCTTGGCTTATTCAAATCCAGTTAGGGTTTTTAACCAATCTTGTGCATCCAATATGTGATTTTTTGTCATTTTGTGTCATTGGTTGAACATTTAGGTTATTTTCGTCCTCCCTAGGCTTATTCTAATCCAATTAGGGTTTTTAACCAATCTTGTGCATCCAATATGTGATTTTGTGTCATTTTGTGTCATTGGTTGAACATTTACGTCATTTTCGTCCTCCCTAGGCTTATTCTAATCCAGTTAGGGTTTTTAACCAATCTTGTGCATCCAATATGTGATTTTGTGTCATTTTGTGTCATTGGTTGAACATTTAGGTCATTTCCGTCCTCCCTAGGCTTATTCTAATCCAATTAGGGTTTTTAACCAATCTTGTGCATCCAATATGTGATTTTGTGTCATTGGTTGAACATTTAGGTCATTTTTGTCCTCCCTAGGCTTATTCTAATCCAATTACGGTTTTTAACCAATCTTGTGCATCCAATATGTGATTTTGTGTCATTTTGTGTCATTGGTTGAACATTTAGGTCATTTTCGTCCTCCCTAGGCTTATTCTAATCCAATTAGGATTTTTAACCAATCTTGCGCATCCAATATGTGATTTTGTGTCATTTTGTGTCATTGGTTGAACATTTAGGTCATTTTCGTCCTCCCTAGGCTTATTCTAATCCAATTAGGATTTTTAACGATTCTCTTGCATCCAATATGTGATTTTGTGTCATTTTGTGTCATTGCTTGAACATTTAGGTCATTTCCGTCCTCCCTAGGCTTATTCTAATCCAATTAGGGTTTTTAACCAATCTTGTGCATCCAATATGTGATTTTGTGTCATTTTGTGTCATTGGTTGAACATTTAGGTCATTTTCGTCCTCCCTAGGCTTATTCTAATCCAATTAGGATTTTTAACGATTCTTGTGCATCCAATCTGTGATTTTGTGTCATTTTGTGTCATTGGTTGAACATTTAGGTCATTTTCGTCCTCCCTAGGCTTATTCTTATCCAATTAGGGTTTTTAACCAATCTTGTGCATCCAATATGTGATTTTGTGTCATTTTGTGTCATTGGTTGAACATTTAGGTCATTTCCGTCCTCCCTAGGCTTATTCTAATCCAATTAGGATTTTTAACCAATCTTGTGCATCCAATATGTGATTTTGTGTCATTTTGTGTCATTGGTTGAACATTTAGGTCAATTTCGTCCTCCCTAGGTTTATTCTAATCCAATTAGGGTTTTTAACCAATCTTGTGCACCCAGTATGTGATTTTGTGTCATTGGTTAAACATTTAGGTCATTTTCATCCTCCCTAGGCTTATTCTTATCCAATTAGGGTTTTACACCAATCTTGTGCATCCAATATGTGATTTTGTGTCATTGGTTGAACATTTAGGTCATTTCCGTCCTCCCTAGGCTTATTCTAATCCAATTAGGGTTTTTAACCAATCTTGTGCATCCAATATCTGATTTTTTGTCATTTTGTGTCATTGGTTGAACATTTTGGTCATTTTCGTCCTCCGAAGGCTTATTCTAATCCAATTAGGGTTTTTAACCAATCTTGTGCATCCGATATGTGATTTTGAGTCATTGGTTGAACATTTAGGTCATTTTCGTCCGCCCTAGGCTTATTTTAATCCAATTAGGGTTTTTAACCAATCTTGTGCATCCAATATGTGATTTAGTGACATTGGTAGAACATTTAGGTCATTTCCGTCCTCCCTAGGCTTATTCTAATCCAATTAGGATTTTTAACCAATCTTGTGCATCCAATATGTGATTTTGTGTCATTTTGTGTCATTGGTTGAACATTTAGGTCAATTTCGTCCTCCCTAGGTTTATTCTAATCCAATTAGGGTTTTTAACCAATCTTGTGCACCCAGTATGTGATTTTGTGTCATTGGTTAAACATTTAGGTCATTTTCATCCTCCCTAGGCTTATTCTTATCCAATTAGGGTTTTAAACCAATCTTGTGCATCCAATATGTGATTTTGTGTCATTGGTTGAACATTTAGGTCATTTCCGTCCTCCCTAGGCTTATTCTAATCCAATTAGGGTTTTTAACCAATCTTGTGCATCCAATATCTGATTTTTTGTCATTTTGTGTCATTGGTTGAACATTTAGGTCATTTTCGTCCTCCCTAGGCTTATTCTAATCCAATTAGGATTTTTAACCAATCTTGTGCATCCAATATGTGATTTTGTGTCATTGGTTGAACATTTTGGTCATTTTCGTTCTCTCAAGCCTTATTCTAATCCAATTAGGGTTTTTAACCAAACTTGTGCATCCGATCTGTGATTTTGTGTCATTGGTTGAACATTTAGGTCATTTTCATCCGCCCTAGGCTTATTCTAATCCAATTAGGGTTTTTAACCAATCTTGTGCATCCAATATGTGATTTTGTGTCATTGGTGGAACATTTAGGTCATTTCCGTCCTCCCTAGGCTTATTCTAATCCAATTAGGATTTTTAACCAATCTTGTGCATCCAATATGTGATTTTGTGTCATTGGTTGAACATTTAGGTCATTTTCGTCCTCCCTAAGCTTATTCTAATCCAATTAGGGTTTTTAACCAATCTTGTGCATCGAATATCTGATTTTTTGTCATTTTGTGTCATTGGTTGAACATTTAGGTCATTTTCGTCCTCCCTAGGCTTATTCTAATCCAATTAGGATTTTTAACCAATCTTGTGCATCCAATATGTGATTTTGTGTCATTGGTTGAACATTTACGTCATTTTCGTCCTCCCAAGGCTTATTCTAATCCAATTAGGATTTTTAACCAATCTTGTGCATCCAATATCTGATTTTTTGTCATTTTGTGTCATTGGTTGAACATTTAGGTCATTTTCGTCCTCCCTAGGCTTATTCTAATCCAATTAGGATTTTTAACCAATCTTGTGCATCCAATATGTGATTTTGTGTCATTGGTTGAACATTTTGGTCATTTTCGTCCTCAAAAGGCTTATTCTAATCCAATTAGGGTTTTTAACGATTCTTGTGCATCCAATCTGTGATTTTGTGTCATTTTGTGTCATTGGTTGAACATTTTGGTCATTTTCGTCCTCCCAAGGCTTATTCTAATCCAATTAGGGTTTTTAACGATTCTTGTGCATCCAATCTGTGATTTTGTGTCATTTTGTGTCATTGGTTGAACATTTTGGTCATTTTCGTCCGCCCTAGGCTTATTCTAATCCAATTAGGGTTTTTAACCAATCTTGTGCATCCAATATGTGATTTTGTGTCATTTTGTGTCATTGGTTGAACATTTAGGTCACTTTCGTCCTCGCTAGGCTTATTCTAATCCAATTAGGATTTTTAACCAATCTTGTGCATCCAATATGTGATTTTGTGTCATTTTGTGTCATTGGTTGAACATTTAGGTCATTTTCGTCCTCCCTAGGCTTATTCTAATCCAATTAGGGTTTTTAACCAATCTTGTGCATCCAATATCTGATTTTTTGTCATTTTGTGTCATTGGTTGAACATTTAGGTCATTTTCGTCCTCCCTAAGCTTATTCTAATCGAATTAGGGTTTTTAACCAATCTTGTGCATCCAATATGTGATTTTGTGTTATTTTGTGTCATTGGTTGAACATTTAGGTCATTATCGTCCTCCCTAGGCTTATTCTAATCCAATTAGGGTTTTTAACCAATCTTGTGCACCCAGTATGTGATTTTGTGTCATTCGTTTAAAATTTAGGTCATTTTCATCCTCCCTAGGCTTATTCTAATCCAATTAGGATTTTTAACCAATCTTGTGCATCCAATATGTGATTTTGTGTCATTGGTTGAACATTTTGGTCATTTTCGTCCTCCCAAGGCTTATTCTAATCCAATTAGGGTTTTTAACCAATCTTGTGCATCCGATCTGTGATTTTGTGTCATCGGTTGATCATTTAGGTCATTTTCATCCACCATAGGCTTATTCTATTCCAATTAGGATTTTTAACCAATCTTGTGCATCCAATATGTGATTTTGTGTCATTTTGTGTCATTTGTTGAACATTTAGGTTATTTTCGTCCTCCCTAGGCTTATTCTAATCCAATTAGGGTTTTTAACCAATCTTGTGCATCCAATATGTGATTTTGTGTCATTGGTTGAACATTTAGGTCATTTTCGTCCTCCTTAGGCTTATTCTAATCCAATTAGGGTTTCTAACCAATCTTGTGCATCCAATATGTGATTTTGTGTCATTTTGTGTCATTGGTTGAACATTTAGGTCATTTTCGTCCTCCCTAGGCTTATTCTAATCCAATTAGGGTTTTTAACCAATCTTCTGCATCCAATTAGTGATTTTGTGTCATTTTGTGTCATTGGTTGAACGTTTAGGTCATTTTCGTCCCCCCTAGGCTTATTCTAATGCAATTAGGGTTTTTAACCAATCTTGTGCATCCAATATGTGATTTTGTGTCATTGGTTTAACATTTAGGTCATTTTCGTCCTCCCTAGGCTTATTCTAATCCAATTAGGATTTTTAACCAATCTTGTGCATCCAATATGTGATTTTGTGTCATTGGTTGAACATTTAGGTCATTTTCGTCCTCCCAAGGCTTATTCTAATCCAATTAGGGTTTTTAACAAATCTTGTGCATCCAATATCTGATTTTTTGTCATTTTGTGGCATTGGTTGAACATTTAGGTCATTTTCGTCCTCCCTAGGCTTATTCTAATCCAATTAGGATTTTTAACGATTCTTGTGCATCCAATCTGTGATTTTGTGTCATTTTGTGTCATTGGTTGAACATTTAGGTCATTTTCGTCCTCCCTAGGCTTATTCTAATCCAATTAGGGTTTTTAACCAATCTTGTGCATCCAATATCTGATTTTTTGTCATTTTGTGTCATTGGTTGAACATTTTGGTCATTTTCGCCCTCCCAAGGCTTATTCTAATCCAATTAGGGTTTTTAACCAATCTTGTGCATCCGATCTGTGATTTTGTGTCATTGGTTGAACATTTAGGTCATTTTCGTCCGCCCTAGGCTTATTCTAATCCAATTAGGGTTTTTAACCAATCTTGTGCATCCAATATGTGATTTAGTGACATTGGTAGAACATTTAGGTCATTTCCGTCCTCCCTAGGCTTATTCTAATCCAATTAGGATTTTTAACCAATCTTGTGCATCCAATATGTGATTTTGTGTCATTTTGTGTCATTGGTTGAACATTTAGGTCATTTTCGTCCTCCTTAGGCTTATTCTAATCCAAGTAGGGTTTTTAACCAATCTTGTGCACCCAGTATGTGATTTTGTGTCATTCGTTTAAAATTTCGGTCATTTTCATCCTCCCTAGGCTTATTCTAATCCAATTAGGATTTTTAACAAATCTTGCGCATCCAATATGTGATTTTGTGTCATTTTGTGTCATTGGTTGAACATTTAGGTCATTTTCGTCCTCGCTAGGCTTATTCTTATCCAATTAGGGTTTTTAACCAATCTTGTGCATCCAATATGTGATTTTGTGTCATTTTGTGTCATTGGTTGAACATTTAGGTCATTTCCGTCCTCCCTAGGCTTATTCTAATCCAATTAGGATTTTTAACCAATCTTGTGCATCCAATATGTGATTTTGTGTCATTGGTTGAACATTTTGGTCATTTTCGTCCTCCCAAGGCTTATTCTAATCCAATTAGGGTTTTTAACCAATCATGTGCATAATCTGTGATTTTGTGTCATTTTGTGTCATTGGTTGAACATTTAGGTCATTTTCGTCCGCCCTAGGCTTATTCTAATCCAATTAGGGTTTTTAACCAATCTTGTGCATCCAATATGTGATTTTGTGTCATTTTGTGTCATTGGTTGAACATTTAGGTCATTTTCGTCCTCCCTATGTTTATTCTAATCCAATTAGGGTTTTTAACCAATCTTGTGCACCCAGTATGTGATTTTGTGTCATTTGTTTAACATTTAGGTCATTTTCATCCTCCCTAGGCTTATTCTAATCCAATTAGGATTTTTAACCAATCTTGTGCATCCAATATGTGATTTTGTGTCATTGGTTGAACATTTTGGTCATTTTCGTCCTCCCAAGGCTTATTCTAATCCAATTAGGGTTTTTAACGATTCTTGTGCATCCAATCTGTGATTTTGTGTCATTTTGTGTCATTGGTTGAACATTTAGGTCATTTCCGTCCTCCCTAGGCTTATTCTAATCCAATTAGGGTTTTTAACCAATCTTGTGCATCCAATATGTGATTTTGTGTCATTTTGTGTCATTGGTTGAACATTTAGGTCAATTTCGTCCTCCCTAGGTTTATTCTAATCCAATTAGGGTTTTTAACCAATCTTGTGCACCCAGTATGTGATTTTGTGTCATTGGTTAAACATTTAGGTCATTTTCATCCTCCCTAGGCTTATTCTTATCCAATTAGGGTTTTAAACCAATCTTGTGCATCCAATATGTGATTTTGTGTCATTGGTTGAACATTTAGGTCATTGCCGTCCTCCCTAGGCTTATTCTAATCCAATTAGGGTTTTTAACCAATCTTGTGCATCCAATATCTGATTTTTTGTCATTTTGTGTCATTGGTTGAACATTTTGGTCATTTTCGTCCTCCGAAGGCTTATTCTAATCCAATTAGGGTTTTTAACCAATCTTGTGCATCCGATATGTGATTTTGAGTCATTGGTTGAACATTTAGGTCATTTTCGTCCGCCCTAGGCTTATTTTAATCCAATTAGGGTTTTTAACCAATCTTGTGCATCCAATATGTGATTTAGTGACATTGGTAGAACATTTAGGTCATTTCCGTCCTCCCTAGGCTTATTCTAATCCAATTAGGATTTTTAACCAATCTTGTGCATCCAATATGTGATTTTGTGTCATTTTGTGTCATTGGTTGAACATTTGGGTCATTTTCGTCCTCCTTAGGCTTATTCTAATCCAATTAGGGTTTTTAACCAATCTTGTGCACCCAGTATGTGATTTTGTGTCATTCGTTTAAAATTTCGGTCATTTTCATCCTCCCTAGGCTTATTCTAATCCAATTAGGATTTTTAACCAATCTTGCGCATCCAATATGTGATTTTGTGTCATTTTGTGTCATTGGTGGAACATTTAGGTCATTTTCGTCCTCGCTAGGCTTATTCTTATCCAATTAGGGTTTTTAACCAATCTTGTGCATCCAATATGTGATTTTGTGTCATTTTGTGTCATTGGTTGAACATTTAGGTCATTTCCGTCCTCCCTAGGCTTATTCTAATCCAATGAGGGTTTTTAACCAATCTTGTGCATCCAATATGTGATTTTGTGTCATTTTGTGTCATTGGTTGAACATTTAGGTCAATTTCGTCCTCCCTAGGTTTATTCTAATCCAATTAGGGTTTTTAACCAATCTTGTGCACCCAGTATGTGATTTTGTGTCATTGGTTAAACATTTAGGTCATTTTCATCCTCCCTAGGCTTATTCTTATCCAATTAGGGTTTTAAACCAATCTTGTGCATCCAATATGTGATTTTGTGTCATTGGTTGAACATTTAGGTCATTGCCGTCCTCCCTAGGCTTATTCTAATCCAATTAGGGTTTTTAACCAATCTTGTGCATCCAATATCTGATTTTTTGTCATTTTGTGTCATTGGTTGAACATTTTGGTCATTTTCGTCCTCCCAAGGCTTATTCTAATCCAATTAGGGTTTTTAACCAATCTTGTGCATCCGATATGTGATTTTGAGTCATTGGTTGAACATTTAGGTCATTTTCGTCCGCCCTAGGCTTATTTTAATCCAATTAGGGTTTTTAACCAATCTTGTGCATCCAATATGTGATTTAGTGACATTGGTAGAACATTTAGGTCATTTCCGTCCTCCCTAGGCTTATTCTAATCCAATTAGGATTTTTAACCAATCTTGTGCATCCAATATGTGATTTTGTGTCATTTTGTGTCATTGGTTGAACATTTAGGTCATTTTCGTCTTCCTTAGGCTTATTCTAATCCAATTAGGGTTTTTAACCAATCATGTGCACCCAGTATGTGATTTTGTGTCATTCGTTTAAAATTTCGGTCATTTTCATCCTCCCTAGGCTTATTCTAATCCAATTAGGATTTTTAACCAATCTTGCGCATCCAATATGTGATTTTGTGTCATTTTGTGGCATTGGTGGAACATTTAGATCATTTTCGTCCTCGCTAGGCTTATTCTTATCCAATTAGGGTTTTTAACCAATCTTGTGCATCCAATATCTGATTTTTTGTCATTTTGTGTAATTGGTTGAACATTTAGGTCATTTTCGTCCTCCCGAGGCTTATTCTAATCCAATTAGGATTTTTAACCAATCTTGTGCATCCAATATGTAATTTTGTGTCATTGGTTGAACATTTTGGTCATTTTCGTCCTCCCAAGGCTTATTCTAATCCAATTAGGGTTTTTAACCAATCTTGTGCATCCAATATGTGATTTTGTGTCATTTTGTGTCATTGGTTGAACATTTAGGTCATTTTCGTCCTCCCTAGGCTTATTCTAATTCAATTAGGGTTTTTAACCAATCTTGTACATCCAATATGTGATTTTGTGTCATTGGTTGAACATTTAGGTCATTTTCGTCCTCCCTAGGCTTATTCTAATCCAATTTGGGTTTTTAACCAATCTTGTGCATCCAATATGTAATTTTGTGTCATTGGTTGCACATTTAGGTCATTTTCGTCCTCTCTAGGCTTATTCTAATCCAATTAGGGTTTTTAATTAATCTTGTGCATCCAATATGTAATTTTGTATCATTGGTTGAACATTTAGGTCATTTTCGTCCTCCCTAAGCTTATTCTAATCCAATTAGGGTTTTTAACCAATCTTGTGCATCCAATATGTGATTTTGTGTCATTTTGTGTCATTGGTTGAACATTTAGGTCATTTTCGTCCTCCCTAGGCTTATTCTAATCCAATTAGGGTTTTTAACCAATCTTGTGCATCCAATTTGTGATTTTGTGTCATTGGTTTAACATTTAGGTCATTTTCGTCCTCCCTAGGCTTATTCTAATCCAATTAGGGTTTTTAACCAATCTTGTGCATCCAATATGTGATTTTGTGTCATTTTGTGTCATTGGTTGAACATTTAGGTCATTTTCGTCCTCCCTAGGCTTATTCTAATCCAATTAGAGTTTTTAACCAATCTTGTGCATCCAATACGTGATTTTGTGTCATTTGTTGAACATTTAGGTCATTTTCGTCATCGCTATGCTTATTCTAATCCAATTAGGGTTTTTAACCAATCTTGTGCATCCAATATGTGATTTTGTGTCATTTTGTGTCATTGGTTGAACATTTAGGTCATTTTCGTCCTCCCTAGGCTTATTCTAATCCAATTAGGGTTTTTAACCAATCTTGTGCATCCAATATGTGATTTTGTGTCATTTTGTGTCATTGGTTGAACATTTAGGTCATTTTCGTCCTCCCTAGGCTTATTCTAATCCAATTACGGTTTTTAACCAATCTTGTGTATCCAATATGTGATTTTGTGTCACTAGTTGAACATTGAGGTCATTTTCATCCTCCCTAGGCTTATTCTAATCCAATTAGGGTTTTTAACCAATCTTGTGCATCCAATATGTGATTTTGTGTCATTTTGTGTCATTGGTTGAACATTTAGGTCATTTTCGTCCTCCCTAGGCTTATTCTAATCCAATTAGGGTTTTTAACCGATCTTGTTCATCCAATATGTGATTTTGTGTCATTTTGTGTCATTGGTTGAACATTTAGGTCATTTTCGTCCTCCCTAGGCTTATTCTAATCCAATTAGGGTTTTTAACCAATCTTGTGCATCCAATATGTGATTTTGTGTCATTTTGTGTAGTTGGTTGAACATTTAGGTCATTTTCTTCCTCCCTAGGCTTATTCTAATCCAATTAGTGTTTTTATCCAATCTTGTGCATCCAATATGTGATTTTGTGTCATTGGTTGAACATTTAGGTCATTTTCGTCCTCCATAGGCTTATTCTAATCCAATTAGGGTTTTTAACCAATCTTGTGCATCCAATATGTGATTTTGTGTCATTTTGTGTCATTGGTTGAACATTTAGGTCATTTTCGTCCTCCTTAGGCTTATTCTAATCCAATTAGGGTTTTTAACCAATCTTGTGCATCCAATATGTGATTTTGTGTCATTTTGTGTCATTGGTTGAACAACTAGGTCATTTTCGTCCTCCCTAGGCTTATTCTAATCCAATTAGGGTTTTTAACCAATCTTGTGCATCCAATATGTGATTTTGTGTCATTTTGTGTCATTGGTTGAACATTTAGGTCATTTTCGTCCTCCCTAGGCTTATTCTAATCCAATTAGGGTTTTTAACCAATCTTGTGCATCCAATATGTCATTTTTTGTCATTGGTTGAACATTTAGGTCATTTTCGTCCTCCCTAGGCTTATTCTAATCCAATTAGGGTTTTTAACCAATCTTGTGCATCCAATATGTGATTTTGTGTCATTGGTTGAACATTTAGGTCATTTTCGTCCTCCCTAGAGTTATTCTAATCCAATTAGGGTTTTTAACCAATCTTGTGCATCCAATATGTGATTTTGTGTCATTTTGTGTCATTGGTTGAACATTTAGGTCATTTTCGTCCTCCCTAGGCTTATTCTAATCCAATTAGGGTTTTTAACCAATCTTGTGCATCCAATATGTGATTTTGTGTTATTTTGTGTCATTGGTTAAACATTTAGGTTATTTTCATCCTCCCTAGGCTTATTCTAATCCAATTAGGGTTTTTAACCAATCTTGTGCATCCAATATGTGATTTTGTGTCTTTGGTTGAACATTTAGGTCATTTTCGTCCTCCCTAGGCTTATGCTAATCCAATTAGGGTTTTTAACCAATCCTGTGCATCCAATATGTGATTTTGTGTCATTTTGTGTCATTGGTTGAACATTTAGGTCATTTTCGTCCTCCCTAGGCTTATTCTAATCCAATTAGGGTTTTTAACCAATCTTGTGCATCCAATATCTGATTTTTTGTCATTTTGTGTCATTGGTTGAACATTTTGGTCATTTTCGCCCTCCCAAGGCTTATTCTAATCCAATTAGGGTTTTTAACCAATCTTGTGCATCCGATCTGTGATTTTGTGTCATTGGTTGAACATTTAGGTCATTTTCGTCCGCCCTAGGCTTATTCTAATCCAATTAGGGTTTTTAACCAATCTTGTGCACCCAATATGTGATTTTGTGTCATTGGTTTAACATTTAGGTCATTTTCGTCCTCCCTAGGCTTATTCTAATCCAATTAGGATTTTTGACCAATCTTGTGCATCCAATATGTGATTTTGTGTCATTTGGTTTCATTGGTTGAACACTTTGGTCATTTTCGTCCTCCCTAGGCTTATTCTAATCCAATTAGGGTTTTTAACCAATCTTGTGCACCCAGTATGTGATTTTGCGTCATTCGTTTAAAATTTAGGTCATTTTCATCCTCCCTAGGCTTATTCTAATCCAATTAGGATTTTTAACCAATCTTGTGCATCCAATATGTGATTTTGTGTCATTTTGTGTCATTGGTTGAACATTTAGGTCATTTTCGTCCTCCCTAGGCTTATTCTAATCCAATTAGGGTTTTTAACCAATCTTGTGCACCCAGTATGTGATTTTGTGTCATTCGTTTAAAATTAGGTCATTTTCATCCTCCCTAGGCTTAATCTAATCCAATTAGGATTTTTAACCAATCTTGTGCATCCAATATGTGATTTTGTGTCATTTTGTGTCATTGGTTGAACATTTAGGTCATTTTCGTCCTCCCTAGGTTTATTCTAATCCAATTAGGGTTTTTAACCAATCTTGTGCACCCAGTATGTGATTTTGTGTTATTGGTTTAACATTTAGGTCATTTTCATCCTCCCTAGGCTTATTCTAATCCAATTAGGGTTTTTAACCAATCTTGTGCATCCAATATCTGATTTTTTGTCATTTAGTGTCATTGGTTGAACATTTAGGTCATTTTTGTCGTCCCTAGGCTTACTCTAATCCAATTAGGTTTTTTAACCAGTCTTGTGCATCCAATATGTGATTTTGTGTCATTGGTTGAACATTTTGGTCATTTTCGTCCTCCCAAGGCTTATTCTAATCCAATTAGGGTTTTTAACCAATCTTGTGCATCCGATCTGTGATTTTGTGTCATTGGTTGAACATTTAGGTCATTTTCGTCCGCCCTAGGCTTATTCTAATCCAATTAGGATTTTTAACCAATCTTGTGCATCCAATATGTGATTTTGTGTCATTTTGTGTCATTGGTTGAACATTTAGGTAATTTTCGTCCTCCTTAGGCTTATTCTAATCCAATTAGGGTTTTTAACCAATCATGTGCACCCAGTATGTGATTTTGTGTCATTCGTTTAAAATTTCGGTCATTTTCATCCTCCCTAGGCTTATTCTAATCCAATTAGGATTTTTAACCAATCTTGCGCATCCAATATGTGATTTTGTGTCATTGGTTGAACATTTAGGTCATTTTCGTCCTCGCTAGGCTTATTCTTATCCAATTAGGGTTTTTAACCAATCTTGTGCATCCAATATGTGATTTTGTGTCATTTTGTGTCATTGGTTGAACATTTAGGTCATTTTCGTCCTCCCTAGGTTTATTCTAATCCAATTAGGGTTTTTAACCAATCTTGTGCACCTAGTATGTGATTTTGTGTCATCGGTTTAACATTTAGGTCATTTTCATCCTCCCTAGGCTTATTCTAATCCAATTAGGATTTTTAACCAATCTTGTGCATCAAATATGTGATTTTGTGTCATTTTGTGTCATTGGTTGAACATTTAGGTCATTTTCGTCCTCCCTAGGCTTATTCTAATCCAATTAGGGTTTTTAACCAATCTTGTGCATCCAATATCTGATTTTTTGTCATTTTGTGTCATTGGTTGAACATTTAGGTCATTTTCGTCCTCCTTAGCCTTATTCTAATCCAATTAGGATTTTTAACCAATCTTGTGCATCCAATATGTGATTTTGTGTCATTGGTTGAACATTTTGGTCATTTTCGTCCTCCCAAGGCTTATTCTAATCCAATTAGGATTTTTAACCAATCTTGTGCATCCAATATGTAATTTTGTGTCATTGGTTGAACATTTTGGTCATTTTCGTCCTCCCAAGGCTTATTCTAATCCAATTAGGGTTTTTAACCAAACTTGTGCATCCGATCTGTGATTTTGTGTCATTGGTTGAACATTTAGGTCATTTTCATCCGCCCTAGGCTTATTCTAATCCAATTAGGGTTTTTAACCAATCTTGTGCATCCAATATGTGATTTTGTGTCATTGGTAGAACATTTAGGTCATTTCCGTCCTCCCTAGGCTTATTCTAATCCAATTAGGATTTTTAACCAATCTTGTGCATCCAATATGTGATTTTGTGTCATTGGTTGAACATTTAGGTCATTTTCGTCCTCCCTAAGCTTATTCTAATCCAATTAGGGTTTTTAACAATTCTTGTGCACCCAGTATGTGATTTTGTATCATTCGTTTAAAATTTAGGTCATTTTCATCCTCCCTAGGCTTATTCTAATCCAATTAGGAATTTTAACCAATCTTGTGCATCCAATATGTGATTTTGTTTCATTTTGTGTCATTGGTGTAACCATTAGGTCATTTTCGTCGTCCCTAGCCTTATTCTAATCCAATTAGGGTTTTTAACCAATCTTGTGCATCCAATATGTGATTTTGTGTCATTGGTTGAACATTTAGGTCATTCTTGCCTCCCTAGGCTTATTCTAATCCAATTAGGGTTTTTAACCAATCTTGTGCATCCAATATGTGATTTTGTGTCTTTTTGTGTCATTGGTTGAACATTTAGGTCATTTTCGTCCTCCCTAGGCTTATTCTAATCCAATTAGGGTTTTTAACCAATCTTCTGCATCCAATTAGTGATTTTGTGTCATTTTGTGTCATTGGTTGAACGTTTAGGTCATTTTCGTCCCCCCTAGGCTTATTCTAATCCAATTAGGGTTTTTAACCAATCTTGTGCATCCAATATGTGATTTTGTGTCATTGGTTTAACATTTAGGTCATTTTCGTCCTCCCTAGGCTTATTCTAATCCAATTAGGATTTTTAACCAATCTTGTGCATCCAATATATTATTTTGTGTCATTTTGTGTCATTAGTTGAAGATTAAGGTCATTTTCGTCCTCCCTAGTCTTATTCTATTCCAATTAGGGTTTTTAACCAATCTTATGCATCCAATATGTGATTTTCTGTCATTTTGTGTCATTGGTTGAACGTTTAGGTCACTTTCGTCCTCCCTAGGCTTATTCTAATCCAATTAGGGTTTTTAACCAATCTTTTGCATCCAATATGTGATTTTCTGTCATTTTGTGTCATTGGTTGAACGTTTAGGTCACTTTCGTCCTCCCTAGGCTTATTCTAATCCAATTAGGGTTTTTAACCAATCTTGTGCATCCAATATGTGATTTTGTGTCATTTTGTGTCATTGGTTGAACGTTTAGGTCATTTTCGTCCTCCCTAGGCTTATTCTAATCAAATTAGGGTTTTTAACTAATCTTGTGCATCCAATATGTGATTTTGTGTCATTGGTTTAACATTTAGGTCATTTTCGTCCTCCCTAGGCTTATTCTAATCCAATTATGATTTTTAACCAATCTTGTGCATCCAATATGTGATTTTGTGTCATTTTGTGTCATTGGTTGAAGATTAAGGTCATTTTCGTCCTCCCTAGTCTTATTCTAATCCAATTAGGGTTTTTAACCAATCTTATGCATCCAATATGTGATTTTCTGTCATTTTGTGTCATTGGTTGAACGTTTAGGTAACTTTCGTCCTCCCTAGGCTTATTCTAATCCAATTAGGGTTTTTAACCAATCTTGTGAATCCAATATGTGATTTTGTGTCATTTTGTGTCATTGGTTGAACGTTTAGGTCATTTTCGTCCTCCCTAGGCTTATTCTAATCAAATTAGGGTTTTTAACTAATCTTGTGCATCCAATATGTGATTTTGTGTCATTGGTTTAACTTTTAGGTTATTTTCGTCCTCCCTAGGCTTATTCTAATCCAATTAGGATTTTTAACCAATCTTGTGCATCCAATATGTGATTTTGTGTCATTTTGTGTCATTGGTTGAACATTTAGGTCATTTTCGTCCTCCCAAGGCTTATTCTAATCCAATTAGGGTTTTTAGCCAATATTGTGCATCCAATATGTGATTTTGTGTCATTGGTTGAACATTTAGGTCATTTTCGTCCTCCCTAGGCTTATTCTAATCCAATTAGGGTTTTTAACAAATCTTGTGCATCCAATATGTGATTTTGTGTCATTTTGTGTCATTGGTTGAACATTTAGGTCATTTTCGTCCTCCCTAGGCTTATTCTAATCCAATTACGGTTTTTAACCAATCTTGTGCATCCAATATGTGATTTTGTGTTATTGGTTGAACATTTAGGTCATTTTCGTCCTCCCTAGGCTTATTCTAATCCAATTAAGGTTTTTAACCAATCTTGTGCATCCAATATGTGATTTTGTGTCATTTTGTGTCATTGGTTGAACATTTAGGTCATTTTCGTCCTCCCTAGGCTTATTCTAATCCAATTAGGGTTTTTAACCAATCTTGTGCATCCAATATGTGATTTTGTGTCATTGGTTGAACATTTAGTTCATTTTCGTCCTCCCTAGGCTTATTCTATTCCATTTAGGGTTTTTAACCAATCTTCTGCATCCAATATGTGATTTTGTGTCATTTTGTGTCATTGGTTCAACATTTAGGTCATTTTCGTCCTCCCTAGGGTTATTTTAATCCAATTAGGATTTTTAACCAATCTTGTGCATCCAATATGTGATTTTGTGTCATTTTGTGTCATTGGTTGAACATTTAGGTCATTTTCGTCCTCCCTAGGCTTATTCTAATCCAATTAGGGTTTTTAACCAATCTTGTGCATCCAATATGTGATTTTGTGTCATTTTGTGTCATTGGTTGAACATTTAGGTCAATTTCATCCTCGCTAGGCTTATTCTTATCTAATTAGGGTTTTTAACCAATCTTGTGCGTCCAATATGTGATTATGTGTCATTTTGTGTCAATTGTTGAACATTTAGGTCATTTCCGTCCTCCCTAGGCTTATTCTAAACCAATTAGGGTTTTTAACCAATCTTGTGCATCCAATATGTGATTTTGTGTCATTTTGTGTCATTGGTTGAACATTTAGGTCATTTTCGTCCTCGCTAGGCTTATTCTTATCCAATTAGGGTTTTTAACCAATCTTGTGCATCCAATATGTGATTTTGTGTCATTTTGTGTCATTGGTTGAACATTTAGGTCATTTCCGTCCTCCCTAGGCTTATTCTAATCCAATTAGGGTTTTTAACCAATCTTGTGCATCCAATATGTGATTTTGTGTCATTTTGTGTCATTGGTTGAACATTTAGGTCAATTTCGTCCTCCCTAGGTTTATTCTAATCCAATTAGGGTTTTTAACCAATCTTGTGCACCCAGTATGTGATTTTGTGTCATTGGTTAAACATTTAGGTCATTTTCATCCTCCCTAGGCTTATTCTTATCCAATTAGGGTTTTAAACCAATCTTGTGCATCCAATATGTGATTTTGTGTCATTGGTTGAACATTTAGGTCATTTCCATCCTCCCTAGGCTTATTCTAATCCAATTAGGGTTTTAACCAATCTTGTGCATCCAATATCTGATTTTTTGTCATTT
Source organism: Cicer yamashitae (assembly GCA_037974755.1). Lineage (NCBI taxonomy): Eukaryota > Viridiplantae > Streptophyta > Magnoliopsida > Fabales > Fabaceae > Cicer > Cicer yamashitae. The sequence continues at coordinate 20,355,746 of JBBPBQ010000008.1, read as the reverse complement.
TGTGTCATTGGTTGAACATTTAGGTCATTTTCGTCCTCCCTAGGCTTATTCTAATCCAATTAGGATTTTTAACCAATCTTGTGCATCCAATATGTGATTTTGTGTCATTGGTTGAACATTTAGGTCATTTTCGTCCTCCCTAGGCTTATTCTAATTCAATTAGGGTTTTTAACCAATCTTGTGCACCCAGTATGTGATTTTGTGTCATTCGTTTAAAATTTAGGTCATTTTCCTCCTCCCTAGGCTTATTCTAATCCAATTAGGATTTTTAACCAATCTTGTGCATCCAATATGTGATTTTGTGTCATTTTGTGTCATTGGTTGAACATTTAGGCCATTTTCGTCATCCCTAGGCTTATTCTAATCCAATTAGGATTTTTAACCAATCTTGTGCATCCAATATGTGATTTTGTGTCATTTTGTGTCATTGGTTGAACATTTAGGTCATTTTCGTCCTCCCTAGGCTTCTTCTAATCCAATTATGGTTTTTAACCAATCTTGTGCATCCAATATCTGATTTTTTGTCATTTTGTGTCATTGGTTGAACATTTAGGTCATTTTCGTCCTCCCTAGGCTTATTCTAATCCAATTAGGATTTTTAACCAATCTTGTGCATCCAATATGTGATTTTGTGTCATTGGTTTAACATTTAGGTCATTTTCGTCCTCCCTAGGCTTATTCTAATCCAATTAGGGTTTTTAACCAATCTTGTGCATCCAATATGTGATTTTGTGTCATTTTGTGTCATTGGTTGAAAATTTAGGTCATTTTCGTCCTCCCTAGGCTTATTCTCATCCAATTAGGACTTTTAACCAATCTTGTGCATCCAATATGTGATTTTGTGTCATTTTGTGTCATTGGTTGAACATTTAGGTCATTTTCGTCCTCCCTAGGCTTATTCTAATCCAATTAGGGTTTTTAACCAATCTTGTGCATCCAATATGTGATTTTGTGCTATTTTGTGTCATTGGTTGAACATTATTTCATTTTCGTCCTCCGTAAGCTTATTCTAATCCTATTAGGGTTTTTAACCAATCTTGTGCATCCAATATGTGATTTTGTGTCATTTTGTGTCATTGGTTGAACATTTAGGTCATTTTCGTCCTCCCTAGGCTTATTCTAATCCAATTAGGGTTTTTAACCAATCTTGTGCATCAAATATGTGATTTTGTGTCATTTTGTGTCATTGGTTGAACATTTAGGTCATTTTCGTCCTCCCTAGGCTTATTCTAATCATATTAGGGTTTTTAACCAATCTTGTGCATCCAATATGTGATTTTGTGTCATTTTTTGTCATTTGTTGAACATTTAGGTCATTTTCGTCCTCCCTAGGCTAATTCTAATCCAATTAGGGTTTTTAACCAATCTTGTGCATCCAATATGTGATTTTGTGTCATTTTGTGTCATTGGTTGAACATTTAGGTCATTTTCGTCCTCCCTAGGCTTATTCTAATCCAATTAGGGTTTTTAACCAATCTTGTGCATCCAATATGTGATTTTGTGTCATTGGTTGAACATTTAGGTCATTCTTGCCTCCCTAGGCTTATTCTAATCCAATTAGGGTTTTTAACCAATCTTGTGCATCCAATATGTGATTTTGTGTCTTTTTGTGTCATTGGTTGAACATTTAGGTCATTTTAGTCCTCCCTAGGCTTATTCTAATCCAATTAGGGGTTTTAACCAATCTTGTGCATCCAATATGTGATTTTCTGTCATTGATAGAACATTTAGGTCATTTTCGTCCTCCCTAGGCTTATTCTAATCCAATTAGGGTTTTTAACCAATCTTCTGCATCCAATTAGTGATTTTGTGTCATTTTGTGTCATTGGTTGAACGTTTAGGTCATTTTCGTCCCCCTAGGCTTATTCTAATCCAATTAGGGTTTTTAACCAATCTTGTGCATCCAATATGTGATTTTGTGTCATTGGTTTAACATTTAGGTCATTTTCGTCCTCCCTAGGCTTATTCTAATCCAATTAGGATTTTTAACCAATCTTGTGCATCCAATATGTGATTTTGTGTCATTTTGTGTCATTGGTTGAAGATTAAGGTCATTTTCGTCCTCGCTAGTCTTATTCTAATCCAATTAGGGTTTTTAACCAATCTTATGCATCCAATATGTGATTTTCTGTCATTTTGTGTCATTGGTTGAACGTTTAGGTAACTTTCGTCCTCCCTAGGCTTATTCTAATCCAATTAGGGTTTTTAACCAATCTTGTGAATCCAATATGTGATTTTGTGTCATTTTGTGTCATTGGTTGAACGTTTAGGTCATTTTCGTCCTCCCTAGGCTTATTCTAATCAAATTAGGGTTTTTAACTAATCTTGTGCATCCAATATGTGATTTTGTGTCATTGGTTTAACTTTTAGGTTATTTTCGTCCTCCCTAGGCTTATTCTAATCCAATTAGGATTTTTAACCAATCTTGTGCATCCAATATGTGATTTTGTGTCATTTTGTGTCATTAGTTGAAGATTAAGGTCATTTTCGTCCTCCCTAGTCTTATTCTATTCCAATTAGGGTTTTTAACCAATCTTATGCATCCAATATGTGATTTTCTGTCATTTTGTGTCATTGGTTGAACGTTTAGGTCACTTTCGTTCTCCCTAGGCTTATTCTAATCCAATTAGGGTTTTTAACCAATCTTGTGCATCCAATATGTGATATTCTGTCATTTTGTGTCATTGGTTGAACTTTTAGGTCACTTTCGTCCTCCCTAGGCTTATTCTAATCCAATTAGGGTTTTTAACCAATCTTGTGCATCCAATATGTGATTTTGTGTCATTTTGTGTCATTGGTTGAACGTTTAGGTCATTTTCATCCTCCCTAGGCTTATTCTAATCAAATTAGGGTTTTTAACTAATCTTGTGCATCCAATATGTGATTTTGTGTCATTGGTTTCACTTTTAGGTTATTTTCGTCCTCCCTAGGCTTATTCTAATCCAATTAGGATTTTTAACCAATCTTGTGCATCCAATATGTGATTTTGTGTCATTTTGTGTCATTGGTTGAACATTTAGGTCATTTTCGTCCTCCCAAGGCTTATTCTAATCGAATTAGGGTTTTTAGCCAATCTTGTGTATCCAATATGTGATTTTGTGTCATTTTGTGTAATTGGATGAACATTTAGGTCATTTTCGTCCTCCCTAGGCTTATTCTAATCCAATTAGGGTTTTTAACCAATCTTGTGCACCCAGTATGTGATTTTGTGTCAATCGTTTAAAATTTAGGTCATTTTCATCCTCCCTAGTCTTATTCTAATCCAATTAGGATTTTTAAACAATCTTGTGCATCCAATATGTGATTTTGTGTCATTTTGTGTCATTGGTTGAACATTTAGGTCATTTTCGTCCTCCCTAGGCTTATTCTAATCCAATTAGGGTTTTTAACCAATCTTGTGCATCCAATATCTGATTTTTTGTCATTTTGTGTCATTGGTTGAACATTTAGGTCATTTTCGTCCTCCTTAGCCTTATTCTAATCCAATTAGGATTTTTAACCAATCTTGTGCATCCAATATGTGATTTTGTGTCATTGGTTGAACATTTTGGTCATTTTCGTCCTCCCAAGGCTTATTCTAATCCAATTAGGGTTTTTAGCCAATCTTGTGCATCCAATATGTGATTTTGTGTCATTGGTTGAACATTTAGGTCATTTTCGTCCTCCATAGGCTTATTCTAATCCAATTAGGGTTTTTAACCAATCTTGTGCATCCAATATGTGATTTTGTGTCATTTTGTGTAATTGGATGAACATTTAGGTCATTTTCGTCCTCCCTAGGCTTATTCTAATCCAATTAGGGTTTTTAACCAATCTTGTGCATCCAATATGTGATTTTGTGTCATTGGTTGAACATTTAGGTCATTTTCGTCCTCCCAAGGCTTATTCTAATCCAATTAGGGTTTTTAGCCAATCTTGTGCATCCAATATGTGATTTTGTGTCATTGGTTGAACATTTAGGTCATTTTCGTCCTCCCTAGGATTATTCTAGTCCAATTAGGGTTTTTAACAAATATTGTGCATCCAATATGTGATTTTGTGTCATTTTGTGTCATTGGTTGAACATTTAGGTCATTTTCGTCCTCCCTAGGCTTATTCTAATCCAATTAGGATTTTTAACCAATCTTGTGCATCCAATATGTGATTTTGTGTCATTGGTTGAACATTTAGGTCATTTTCGTCCTCCATAGGCTTATTCTAATCCAATTAGGGTTTTTAACCAATCTTGTGCATCCAATATGTGATTTTGTGTCATTTTGTGTCTTTTTGTGTCATTGGTTGAACATTTAGGTCATTTTCGTCCTCCCTAGGCTTATTCTAATCCAATTAGGGTTTTTAACCAATCTTGTGTATCCAATATGTGATTTTGTGTAATTTTGTGTCATTGGTTGAACATTTAGGTCATTTTCGTCCTCCCTAGGCTTATTCTAATCCAATTAGGGTTTTTAACCAATCTTGTGCATCCAATATGTGATTTTGTGTCATTGGTTGAACATTTAGGTCATTTTCGTCCTCCCTAGGCTTATTCTAATCAAATTAAGGTTTTTAACCAATCTTGTGCATCCAATATGTGATTTTGTGTCATTTTGTGTCATTGGTTGAACATTTAGGTCATTTTCGTCCTCCCTAGGCTTATTCTAATCCAATTAGGGTTTTTAACCAATCTTGTGCACATAATAAGTGATTTTATTTCATTGGTAACCCAATTAGGTCATTTTCGTCCTCGCTAGGCTTATTCTAATCCAATTAGAGTTTTTAACCAATCTTGTGCATCCAATATGTGATTTTGTGTCATTTTGTGTCATTGGTTGAACATTTAGGTCATTTTCGTCCTCCCTAGGCTTATTCTAATCCAATTAGGGTTTTTAACCAATCTTGTGCATCCAATATGTGATTTTGTGTCATTTTGTGTCATTGGTTGAACATTTAGGTCATTTTCGTCCTCCCTAGGCTTATTCTAATCCAATTAGGGTTTTTAACCAATCTTGTGCATATGATAAGTGATTTTATGTCATTGGTAATCCAATTAGGTCATTTTCGTCCTCCCTAGGCTTATTACAATCCAATTAGGGTTTTTAACCAATCTTGTGCATCCAATATGTGATTTTGTGTCATTTTGTGTCATTGGTTGAACATTTAGGTCATTTTCGTCCTCCCTAGGCTTATTCTAATCCAATTAGGGTTTTTAACCAATCTTTGCATCCAATATGTGATTTTGTTTCATTGGTTGAACATTTAGGTCATTTTTGTCCTCCCTAGGCTTATTCTAATCCAATTAGGGTTTTTAACCAATCTTGTGCATCCAATATGTGATTTTGTGTCATTGGTTGAACATTTAGGTCATTTTCGTCGTCCCTAGGCTTATTCTAATCCAATTAGGATTTTTAACCAATCTTGTGCATCCAATATGTGATTTTGTGTCATTTTGTGTCATTGGTTGAACATTTAGGTCATTTTCGTCCTCCCTAGGCTTATTCTAATCCAATTAGGGTTTTTAACCAATCTTGTGCATCCAATATGTGATTTTGTGTCATTTTGTGTCATTGGTTGAATATTTAGGTCATTTTCATCCTCCGTAGGGTTATTTTAATCCAATTAGGATTTTTAACCAATCTTGTGCATCCAATATGTGATTTTGTGTCATTGGTTGAATATTTAGGTCATTTTCGTCCTCCCTAGGGTTATTTTAATCCAATTAGGATTTTTAACCAATCTTGTGCATCCAATATGTGATTTTGTGTCATTTTGTGTGAATTGGTTGAACATTTAGGTCATTTTCGTCCTCCCTAGGCTTATTCTACGCCGATTAGGGTTTTTAACCAATCTTGTGCATCCAATATGTGATTTTGTGTCATTTTGTGTCATTGGTTGAACATTTAGGTCATTTTCGTCCTCCCTTGGCTTATTCTAATCCAATTAGGGTTTTTAACCAATCTTGTGCATCCAATATGTGATTTTGTGTCATTGGTTTAACATTTAGGTCATTTTCGTCCTCCCTAGGCTTATTCTAATCCAATTAGGATTTTTAACCAATCTTGTGCATCCAATATGTGATTTTGTGTCATTTTGTGTCATTGGTTGAACATTTAGGTCATTTTCGTTCTCCCTAGGCTTATTCTAATCTAATTAGGGTTTTTAACCAATCTTGTGCATCCAATATGTGATTTTGTGTCAGTGGTTGAACATTTAGGTCATTTTCGTCCTCCCTAGGCTTTTACTAATCCAGCTAGGGTTTTTAACCAATCTTGTGCATCCAATATGTGATTTTGTGTCATTTTGTGTCATTGGTTGAACATTTAGGTCATTTTCGTCCTCCCTAGGCTTATTCTAATCCAATTAGGGTTTTTAACCAATCTTGTGCATCCAATATGTGATTTTGTGTCATTGGTTTAACATTTAGGTCATTTTCGTCCTCCATAGGCTTATTCTAATCCAATTAGGATTTTTAACCAATCTTGTGCATCCAATATGTGATTTTGTGTCATTTTGTGTCATTTTGTGTCATTAGTTGAAGATTAAGCTAATTTTCGTCCTCCCTAGTCTTATTCTATTCCAATTAGGGTTTTTAACCAATCTTATGCATCCAATATGTGATTTTCTGTCATTTTGTGTCATTGGTTGAACGTTTAGGTCACTTTCGTCCTCCCTAGGCTTATTCTAATCCAATTAGGGTTTTAACCAATCTTGTGCATCCAATATGTGATTTTCTGTCATTTTGTGTCATTGGTTGAACGTTTAGGTCACTTTCGTCCTCCCTAGGCTTATTCTAATCCAATTAGGGTTTTTCGCCAATCTTGTGCATCCAATATGTGATTTTGTGTCATTTTGTGTCATTGGTTGAACGTTTAGGTCATTTTCGTCCTCCCTAGGCTTATTCTAATCAAATTAGGGTTTTTAACTAATCTTGTGCATCCAATATGTGATTTTGTGTCATTGGTTTAACTTTTAGGTTATTTTCGTCCTCCCTAGGCTTATTCTAATCCAATTAGGATTTTTAACCAATCTTGTGCATCCAATATGTGATTTTGTGTCATTTTGAGTCATTGGTTGAACATTTAGGTCATTTTCGTCCTTCCAAGGCTTATTCTAATCCAATTAGGGTTTTTAGCCAATCTTGTGCATCCAATATGTGATTTTGTGTCATTGGTTGAACATTTAGGTCATTTTCGTCCTCCCTAGGCTTATTCAAATCCAATTAGGGTTTTTAACAAATCTTGTGCATCCAATTTGTGATTTTGTGTCATTTTGTGTCATTGGTTGAACATTTAGGTCATTTTCGTCCTCCCTAGGCTTATTCTAATCCAATTTGGGTTTTTAACCAATCTTGTGCACCCAATATGTGATTTTGTGTCATTGGTTTAACATTTATGTCATTTTCGTCCTCCCTAGGCTTATTCTAATCCAATTAGGATTTTTAACCAATCTTGTGCATCCAATATGTGATTTTGTGTAATTGGTTGAACATTTTGGTCCTTTTCGTCCTCCCAAGGCTTATTCTAATCGAATTAGGGTTTTTAACCAATCTTGTGCATCCAATATGTGATTTTGTGTTATTTTGTGTCATTGGTTGAACATTTAGGTCATTATCGTCCTCCCTAGGCTTATTCTAATCCAATTAGGGTTTTTAACCAATCTTGTGCATCCAATATGTGATTTTGTGTCATTGGTTGAACATTTAGGTCATTTTTGTCCTCCCTAGGCTTATTCTAATCCAATTAGTGTTTTTAACCAATCTTGTGCATCCAATATGTGATTTTGTGTCATTTTGTGTCATTGGTTGAACATTTAGGTCATTTTCGTCCTCCCTAGGCTTATTCTAATCCAATTAGGGTTTTTAACCAATCTTGTGCATCCAATATGTGATTTTGTGTCATTGGTTGAACATTTAGTTCATTTTCGTCCTCCCTAGGCTTATTCTATTCCATTTAGGGTTTTTAACCAATCTTCTGCATCCAATATGTGATTTTGTGTCATTTTGTGTCATTGGTTCAACATTTAGGTCATTTTCGTCCTCCCTAGGGTTATTTTAATCCAATTAGGATTTTTAACCAATCTTGTGCATCCAATATGTGATTTTGTGTCATTTTGTGTCATTGGTTGAACATTTAGGTCATTTTCGTCCTCCCTAGGCTTATTCTAATCCAATTAGGGTTTTTAACCAATCTTGTGCATCCAATATGTGATTTTGTGTCATTTTGTGTCATTGGTTGAACATTTAGGTCAATTTCATCCTCGCTAGGCTTATTCTTATCTAATTAGGGTTTTTAACCAATCTTGTGCGTCCAATATGTGATTATGTGTCATTTTGTGTCAATTGTTGAACATTTAGGTCATTTCCGTCCTCCCTAGGCTTATTCTAAACCAATTAGGGTTTTTAACCAATCTTGTGCATCCAATATGTGATTTTGTGTCATTTTGTGTCATTGGTTGAACATTTAGGTCATTTTCGTCCTCGCTAGGCTTATTCTTATCCAATTAGGGTTTTTAACCAATCTTGTGCATCCAATATGTGATTTTGTGTCATTTTGTGTCATTGGTTGAACATTTAGGTCATTTCCGTCCTCCCTAGGCTTATTCTAATCCAATTAGGGTTTTTAACCAATCTTGTGCATCCAATATGTGATTTTGTGTCATTTTGTGTCATTGGTTGAACATTTAGGTCATTTTCGTTCTCCCTAGGTTTATTCTAATCCAATTAGGGTTTTTAACCAATCTTGTGCACCCAGTATGTGATTTTGCGTCATTGGTTTAACATTTAGGTCATTTTCATCCTCCCTAGGCTTATTCTAATCCAATTAGGATTTTTAACCAATCTTGTGCATCCAATATGTGATTTTGTGTCATTTTGTGTCAATGATTGAACATTTAGGTGATTTCCGTCCTCCCAAGGCTTATTCTAGTCCAATTAGATTTTTTAACCAATCTTGTGCATCCAATATGTGATTTTGTGTCATTTTGTGTCATTGGTTGAACATTTAGGTCATTTTCGTCCTCCCTAGGCTTATTCTAATCCAATTAGGGTTTTTAACCAATCTTGTGCACCCAGTATGTGATTTTGTGTCATTGGTTTAACATTTAGGTCATTTTCATCCACCATAGGCTTATTCTAATCCAATTAGGATTTTTAACCAATCTTGTGCATCCAATATGTGATTTTGTGTCATTTTGTGTCATTGGTTGAACATTTAGGTCATTTTCGTCCTCCCTAGGCTTATTCTAATCCAATTAGGGTTTTTAACCAATCTTGTGCATCTAATATCTGATTTTTTGTCATTTTGTGTCATTGGTTGAACATTTAGGTCATTTTCGTCCTCCCTAGGCTTATTCTAATCCAATTAGGATTTTTAACCAATCTTGTGCATCCAATATGTGATTTTGTGTCATTGGTTGAACATTTTGGTCATTTTCGTCCTCCCAAGGCTTATTCTAATCCAATTAGGGTTTTTAACCAATCTTGTGCATCCAATATGTGATTTTGTGTCATTTTGTGTCATTGGTTGAACATTTAGGTCATTTTCGTCCGCCCTAGGCTTATTCTAATCCAATTAGGGTTTTTAACCAATCTTGTGCATCCAATATGTGATTTTGTGTCATTTTGTGTCATTGGTTGAACATTTAGGTCATTTTCGTCCTCCCTAGGGTTATTCTTATCCAATTAAGGTTTTTAACCAATCTTGTGCATTCAATATGTGATTTTGTGTCATTTTGTGTCATTGGTTGAACATTTAGGTCATTTCCGTCCTCCCTAGGCTTATTCTAATCCAATTAGGGTTTTTAACCAATCTTGTGCATCCAATATGTGATTTTGTGTCATTTTGTGTCATTGGTTGAACATTTCGGTCATTTTCGTCCTCGCTAGGCTTATTCTTATCCAATTAGGGTTTTTAACCAATCTTGTGCATCCAATATGTGATTTTGTGTCATTTTGTGTCATTGGTTGAACATTTAGGTCATTTCCGTCCTCCCTAGGCTTATTCTAATCCAATTAGGGTTTTTAACCAATCTTGTGCATCCAATATGTGATTTTGTGTCATTTTGTGTCATTGGTTGAACATTTAGGTCATTTTCGTCCGCCCTAGGCTTATTCTAATCCAATTAGGGTTTTTAACCAATCTTGTGCATCCAATATGTGATTTTGTGTCATTTTGTGTCATTGGTTGAACATTTAGGTCATTTTCGTCCTCCCTAGGCTTATTCTTATTCAATTAGGGTTTTTAACCAATCTTGTGCATCCAATATGTGATTTTGTGTCATTTTGTGTCATTGGTTGAACATTTAGGTCATTTTCGTCCTCCCTAGGCTTATTCTAATCCAATTAGGGTTTTTAACCAATCTTGTGCATCCAATATCTGATTTTGTGTCATTTTGTGTCATTGGTTGAACATTTAGGTCATTTTCATCCTCCCTAGGCTTATTCTAATCCAATTAGGGTTTTTAACTAATCTTGTGCATCCAATATGTAATTTGATGTCATTTTGTGTCATTGGTGGAACATTTAGGTCATTTTCGTCCTCCCTAGGCTTATTCTAACCAATTAGGGTTTTTAACCAATATTATGCATCCAATATGTGATTTTTTGTCATTTTGTGTCATTGGTTGAACATTTAGGTCATTTTCGTCCTCCCTAGGCTTATTCTAATCCAATTAGGGTTTTTAACCAATCTTGTGCATCCAATATGTGATTTTCTGTCATTTTGTGTCATTGGTTGAACATTTACATCATTTTTGTCCTCCCTAGGCTTATTCTAATCCAATTAGGGTTTTTAACCAATCTTGTGCATCCAATATGTGATTTTGTGTCATTGGTTGAACATTTAGGTCATTTTCGTCCTCCCTAGGCTTATTCTAATCCAATTAGGGTTTTTAACCAATCTTGTGCATCCAATACGTGATTTTGTGTCATTGGTTGAACATTTAGGTCATTTTTGTCCTCCCTAGGCTTATTCTAATCCAATTAGGGTTTTTAACCAATCTTGTACATCCAATATGTGATTTTGTATCATTGGTTGATTATTTATGTCATTTTCGTCGTCCCTAGGCTTATTCTAATCCAACTACGGTTTTTAACCAATCTTGTGCATCCAATATGTGATTTTGTGTCATTTTGTGTCATTGGTTGAACATTTAGGTCATTTTCGTCCTCCCTAGGCTTATTCTAATCCAATTAGGGTTTTTAACCAATCTTGTGCATCCAATATGTGATTTTGTGTCATTGGTTGAACATTTAGGTCATTTTCGTCCTCCCTAGGCTTATTATAATCCAACTAGGGTTTTTAACCAATCTTGTGCATCCAATATGTGATTTTGTGTCATTTTGTGTCATTGGTTGAACATTTAGGTCATTTTCGTCCTCCCTAGGCTTATTCTAATCCAATTAGGGTTTTTAACCAATCTTGTGCATCCAATATGTGATTTTGTGTCACTTTTTATCATTGTATGAACATTTAGGTAATTTTCATCCTCCTTAGGCTTATTCTAATCCAATTAGGGTTTTTCACCAATCTTGTGCATCCAATATGTGATTTTGTGTCATTTTGTGTCATTGGTTGAACATTTAGGTCATTTTCGTCCTCCCTAGGCTTATTCTAATCCAATTAGGGTTTTTAACCAATCTTGTGCATCCAATATGTGATTTTGTGTCATTGGTTTAACATTTACGTCATTTTCGTCCTCCATAGGCCTATTCTAATCCAATTAGGATTTTTAACCAATCTTGTGCATCCAATATGTGATTTTGTGTCATTTTGTGTCATTGGTTGAACATTTAGGTCATTTTCGTCCTCCCTAGGCTTATTCTAATCCAATTAGGGTTTTTAACCAATCTTGTGCATCCAATATCTGATTTTTTGTCATTTTGTGTCATTGGTTGAACATTTAGGTCATTTTCGTCCTCCCTAGGCTTATTCTAATCCAATTAGGATTGTTAACCAATCTTGTGCATCCAATATGTGATTTTGTGTCATTGGTTGAACATTTTGGTCATTTTTGTCCTCCCAAGGCTTATTCTAATCCAATTAGGGTTTTTAACCAATCTTGTGCATCCGATTTGTGATTTTCTGTCATTGGTTGAACATTTAGGTCATTTTCGTCCGCCCTAGGCTTATTCTAATCCAATTAGGGTTTTTAACCAATCTTGTGCATCCAATATGTGATTTTGTGTCATTTTGTGTCATTGGTTGAACATTTAGGTCATTTTCGTCCTCCCTAGGCTTATTCTAATCCAATTAGGGTTTTTAACCAATCTTGTGCATCCAATATCTGATTTTCTGTCATTTAGTGTCATTGGTTGAACATTTAGGTCATTTTCGTCCTCCCTAGGCTTATTCTAATCCAATTAGGGTTTTTAACCAATCTTGTGCATCCAATATGTGATTTTCTGTCATTTAGTGTCATTGGTTGAACATTTAGGTCATTTTCGTCCTCCCTAGGCTTATTCTAATCCAATTAGGGTTTTTAACCAATCTTGTGCATCCAATATGTGATTTTGTGTCATTTTGTATCATTGGTTGAACATTTAGGTCATGTTCGTCCTCCCAAGGCTTATTCTAATCCAATTAGGGTTTTTAACCAATCTTGTGCATCCAATATGTGATTTTGTGTCATTTTGTGTCATTGGTTGAACATTTAGGTCATTTTCGTCCTCCCTAGGCTTATTCTAATCCAATTAGGGTTTTTAACCAATCTTGTGCATCCAATATGTGATTTTGTGTCATTTTGTGTCATTGGTTGAACATTTGGGTCATTTTCGTCCTCCCTCGGCTTATTCTAATCCAATTAGGGTTTTTAACCAATCTTGTGCATCCAATATGTGATTTTGTGTCATTTTGTGTCATTGGTTGAACATTTAGGTCATTTTCGTCCTCCCTAGGCTTATTCTAATCCAATTAGGGTTTTTAACCAATCTTGTGCATCCAATATCTGATTTTGTGTCATTTTTTGTCATTGGTTGAACATTTAGGTCATTTTCGTCCTCCCTAGGCTTATTCTAATCCAATTAGGGTTTTTAACCAATCTTGTGCATCCAATATGTGATTTTGTGTCATTGGTTGAACATTTAGGTCATTTTCGTCCTCCCTAGGCTTATTCTAATCCACTTAGGGTTTTTAACCAATCTTGTCAATCCAATATGTGATTTTGTGTCATTTTGTGTCAACGGTTGAACATTTACGTCATTTTCGTCCTCCCTAGGCTTATTCTAATCCAATTAGGTTTTTTAACCAATCTTGTGCATCCAATATGTGATTTTGTGTCATTTTGTGTCATTGGTTGAACATTTAGGTCATTTTCGTCCTCCCTAGGCTTATTCTAATCCAATTACGGATTTTAACCAATCTTGTGCATCCAATATGTGATTTTGTGTCATTTTGTGTCATTGGTTGAACATTTAGGTCATTTTCGTCCTCCCTAGGCTTATTCTAATCCAATTAGGGTTTTTAACCAATCTTGTGCATCCAATATGTGATTTTGTGTCATTGGTTGAACATTTAGGTCATTTTCGTCCTCCCTCGGCTTATTATAATCCAATTAGGGTTTTTAACCAATCTTGTGCATCCAATATGTGATTTTGTGTCATTGGTTGAACATTTAGGTCATTTTCGTCCTCCCTAGGCTTATTCTAATCCAATTAGGGTTTTTAACCAATCTAGTGCATCCAATATGTGATTTTGTGTCATTGGTTGAACATTTAGGTCATTTTCGTCCTCCATAGGCTTATTCTAATCCAATTAGGGTTTTTAACCAATCTTGTGCATCCAATATGTGATTTTGTGTCATTTTGTGTCATTGGTTGAACATTTAGGTCATTTTCGTCCTCCCTAGGCTTATTCTAATCCAGTTAGGGTTTTTAACCAATCTTGTGCATCCAATATGTGATTTTTTGTCATTTTGTGTCATTGGTTGAACATTTAGGTCATTTTCGTCCTCCCAAGGCTTATTCTAATCCAATTAGGATTTTTAACCAATCTTGTGCATCCAATATGTGATTTTGTGTCATTTTGTGTCATTGGTTGAACATTTAGGTCATTTTCGTCCTCCCTAGGCTTATTCTAATCCAATTAGGGTTTTTAACCAATCTTGTGGATCCAATATGTGATTTTGTGTCATTGGTTGAACATTTAGGTCATTTTTGTCCTCCCTAGGCTTATTCTACTCCAATTAGGGTTTTTAACCAATCTTGTGCATCCAATATGTGATTTTGTGTCATTTTGTGTCATTGGTTGAACATTTAGGTCATTTTCGTCCTCCCTAGGCTTATTCTAATCCAATTAGGGTTTTTAACCAATCTTGTGCATCCAATATGTGATTTGGTGTAATTTTGTGTCATTGGTTGAACATTTAGGTCATTTTCGTCCTCCCTAGGCTTATTCTAATCCAATTAGGGTTTTTAACCAATCTTGTGCATCCAATATGTGATTTTGTGTCATTTTGTGTCATTGGTTGAATATTTAGGTCATTTTCGTCCTCCCTAGGCTTATTCTAATCCAATTAGGGTTTTTAACCAATCTTGTGCATCCAATATGTGATTTTGTGTCATTTGTTTAACATTTAGGTCATTTTCGTCCTCCCTAGGCTTATTCTAATCCAATTAGGATTTTTAACCAATCTTGTGCATCCAATATGTGATTTTGTGTCATTTTGTGTCATTGGTTGAACATTTAGGTCATTTTCGTTCTCCCTAGGCTTATTCTAATCTAATTAGGGTTTTTAACCAATCTTGTGCATCTAATATGTGATTTTGTGTCATTGGTTTAACATTTAGGTTATTTTCGTCCACCCTAGGCTTATTCTAGTCCAATTAGGGTTTTTAACCAATCTTGTGCATCCAATATGTGATTTTGTGTCATTTTGTGTCATTGGTTGAACATTTAGGTCATTTTCGTCCTCCCTAGGCTTATTCTAATCCAATTAGGGTTTTTAACCAATCTTGTGCATCCAATATGTGATTTTGTGTCATTTGTTTAACATTTAGGTCATTTTCGTCCTCCCTAGGCTTATTCTAATCCAATTAGGATTTTTAACCAATCTTGGGCATCCAATATGTGATTTTGTGTCATTTTGTGTCATTGGTTGAACATTTAGGTCATTTTCGTCCACCCTAGGCTTATTCTAACCCAATTAGGATTTTTAACCAATCTTGTGCATCTAATATGTGATTTTGTGTCATTTTGTGTCATTGGTTGAACGTTTAGGTCATTTTCGTCCTCCCTAGGCTTATTCTAATCCAATTAGGGTTTTTAACCAATCTTGTGCATCCAATATGTGATTTTGTGTCATTGGTTTAACATTTAGGTCATTTTCGTCCTCCCTAGGCTTATTCTAATCCAATTAGGATTTTTAACCAATCTTGTGCATCCAATATGTCATTTTGTGTCATTTTGTGTCATTGGTTGAACATTTAGGTCATTTTCGTCCTCCCTAGGCTTATTCTAATCCAATTAGGGTTTTTAACCAATCTTGTGCATCCAATATCTGATTTTTTGTCATTTTGTGTCATTGGTTGAACATTTAGGTCATTTTCGTCCTCCCTAGGCTTATTCTAATCCAATTAGGATTTTTAACCAATTTTGGTTATCCAATATGTGATTTTGTGTCATTGGTTGAACATTTAGGTCATTTTCGTCCTCCCTAGGCTTATTCTAATCCAATTAGGGTTTTTAACCAATCTTGTGCATCCAATATCTGATTTTTTGTCATTTTGTGTCATTGGTTGAACATTTAGGTCATTTTCGTCCTCCTTAGCCTTATTCTAATCCAATTAGGATTTTTAACCAATCTTGTGCATCCAATATGTGATTTTGTGTCATTGGTTGAACATTTTGGTCATTTTCGTCCTCCCAAGGCTTATTCTAATCCAATTAGGGTTTTTAGCCAATCTTGTGCATCCAATATGTGATTTTGTGTCATTGGTTGAACATTTAGGTCATTTTCGTCCTCCATAGGCTTATTCTAATCCAATTAGGGTTTTTAACCAATCTTGTGCATCCAATATGTGATTTTGTGTCATTTTGTGTAATTGGATGAACATTTAGGTCATTTTCGTCCTCCCTAGGCTTATTCTAATCCAATTAGGGTTTTTAACCAATCTTGTGCATCCAATATGTGATTTTGTGTCATTGGTTGAACATTTAGGTCATTTTCGTCCTCCCAAGGCTTATTCTAATCCAATTAGGGTTTTTAGCCAATCTTGTGCATCCAATATGTGATTTTGTGTCATTGGTTGAACATTTAGGTCATTTTCGTCCTCCCTAGGATTATTCTAGTCCAATTAGGGTTTTTAACAAATATTGTGCATCCAATATGTGATTTTGTGTCATTTTGTGTCATTGGTTGAACATTTAGGTCATTTTCGTCCTCCCTAGGCTTATTCTAATCCAATTAGGATTTTTAACCAATCTTGTGCATCCAATATGTGATTTTGTGTCATTGGTTGAACATTTTGGTCATTTTCGTCCTACCAAGGCTTATTCTAATCCAATTAGGGTTTTTAACCAAACTTGTGCATCCGATCTGTGATTTTGTGTCATTGGTTGAACATTTAGGTCATTTTCATCCGCCCTAGGCTTATTCTAATCCAATTAGGATTTTTAACCAATCTTGTGCATCCAATATGTGATTTTGTGTCATTTTGTGTCATTGGTTGTACATTTAGGTCATTTTCGTCCTCCCAAGGCTTATTCTAATCGAATTAGGGTTTTTAGCCAATCTTGTGTATCCAATATGTGATTTTGTGTCATTTTGTGTAATTGGATGAACATTTAGGTCATTTTCGTCCTCCCTAGGCTTATTCTAATCCAATTAGGGTTTTTAACCAATCTTGTGCACCCAGTATGTGATTTTGTGTCAATCGTTTAAAATTTAGGTCATTTTCATCCTCCCTAGTCTTATTCTAATCCAATTAGGATTTTTAAACAATCTTGTGCATCCAATATGTGATTTTGTGTCATTTTGTGTCATTGGTTGAACATTTAGGTCATTTTCGTCCTCCCTAGGCTTATTCTAATCCAATTAGGGTTTTTAACCAATCTTGTGCATCCAATATCTGATTTTTTGTCATTTTGTGTCATTGGTTGAACATTTAGGTCATTTTCGTCCTCCTTAGCCTTATTCTAATCCAATTAGGATTTTTAACCAATCTTGTGCATCCAATATGTGATTTTGTGTCATTGGTTGAACATTTTGGTCATTTTCGTCCTCCCAAGGCTTATTCTAATCCAATTTGGGTTTTTAGCCAATCTTGTGCATCCAATATGTGATTTTGTGTCATTAGTTGAACATTTAGGTCATTTTCGTCCTCCATAGGCTTATTCTAATCCAGTTAGGGTTTTTAACCAATCTTGTGCATCCTATATCTGATTTTTTGTCATTTTGTGTCATTGGTTGAACATTTAGGTCATTTTCGTCCTCCCTAGGCTTATTCTAATCCAATTAGGGTTTTTAACCAATCTTGTGCATCCAATATGTGATTTTGTGTCATTGGTTTAACATTTAGGTCATTTTCGTCCTCCATAGGCTTATTCTAATCCAATTAGGATTTTTAACCAATCTTGTGCATCCAATATGTGATTTTGTGTCATTTTGTGTCATTTTGTGTCATTAGTTGAAGATTAAGCTAATTTTCGTCCTCCCTAGTCTTATTCTATTCCAATTAGGGTTTTTAACCAATCTTATGCATCCAATATGTGATTTTCTGTCATTTTGTGTCATTGGTTGAACGTTTAGGTCACTTTCGTCCTCCCTAGGCTTATTCTAATCCAATTAGGGTTTTAACCAATCTTGTGCATCCAATATGTGATTTTCTGTCATTTTGTGTCATTGGTTGAACGTTTAGGTCACTTTCGTCCTCCCTAGGCTTATTCTAATCCAATTAGGGTTTTTCGCCAATCTTGTGCATCCAATATGTGATTTTGTGTCATTTTGTGTCATTGGTTGAACGTTTAGGTCATTTTCGTCCTCCCTAGGCTTATTCTAATCAAATTAGGGTTTTTAACTAATCTTGTGCATCCAATATGTGATTTTGTGTCATTGGTTTAACTTTTAGGTTATTTTCGTCCTCCCTAGGCTTATTCTAATCCAATTAGGATTTTTAACCAATCTTGTGCATCCAATATGTGATTTTGTGTCATTTTGTGTCATTGGTTGAACATTTAGGTCATTTTCGTCCTCCCAGGGCTTATTCTAATCCAATTAGGGTTTTTAGCCAATCTTGTGCATCGAATATGTGATTTTGTGTCATTGGTTGAACATTTAGGTCATTTTCGTTCTCCCTAGGCTTATTCTAATCCAATTAGGGTTTTTAACCAATCTTGTGCATCCAATATGTGATTTTGTGTCATTTTGTGTCATTGGTTGAACATTTAAGTCATTTTCATCCTCCCTAGGCTTATTCTAATCCAATTAGGGTTTTTAACCAAACTTGTGCATCCAATATGTGATTTTGTGTCATTTTGTGTCATTGGTTGAACATTTAGGTCATTTTCGTCCTCCCTAGGCTTATTCTAATCCAATTAGGGTTTTTAACCAATCTTGTGCATCCAATATCTGATTTTTTGTCATTTTGTGTCATTGGTTGAACATTTAGGTCAATTTCGTCCTCCCTAGGTTTATTCTAATCCAATTAGGGTTTTTAACCAATCTTGTGCACCCAGTATGTGATTTTGTGTCATTGGTTAAACATTTAGGTCACATTCATCCTCCCTAGGCTTATTCTTATCCAATTAGGGTTTTAAACCAATCTTGTGCATCCAATATGTGATTTTGTGTCATTGGTTGAACATTTAGGTCATTTCCGTCCTCCCTAGGCTTATTCTAATCCAATTAGGGTTTTTAACCAATCTTGTGCATCCAATATCTGATTTTTTGTCATTTTGTGTCATTGGTTGAACATTTAGGTCATTTTCGTCCTCCCTAGGCTTATTCTAATCCAATTAGGATTTTTAACCAATCTTGTGCATCCAATATGTGATTTTGTGTCATTGGTTGAACATTTTGGTCATTTTCGTTCTCTCAAGCCTTATTCTAATCCAATTAGGGTTTTTAACCAAACTTGTGCATCCGATCTGTGATTTTGTGTCATTGGTTGAACATTTAGGTCATTTTCATCCGCCCTAGGCTTATTCTAATCCAATTAGGGTTTTTAACCAATCTTGTGCATCCAATATGTGATTTTGTGTCATTGTTAGAACATTTAGGTCATTTCCGTCCTCCCTAGGCTTATTCTAATCCAATTAGGATTTTTAACCAATCTTGTGCATCCAATATGTGATTTTGTGTCATTGGTTGAACATTTAGGTCGTTTTCGTCCTCCCTAAGCTTATTCTAATCCAATTAGGGTTTTTAACCAATCTTGTGCACCCAGTATGTGATTTTGTATCATTCGTTTAAAATTTAGGTCATTTTCATCCTCCCTAGGCTTATTCTAATCCAATTAGGATTTTTAACCAATCTTGTGCATCCAATATGTGATTTTGTGTCATTTTGTGTCATTGGTTGAACATTTAGGTCATTTTCGTCCTCCCTAGTCTTATTCTAATCCAATTAGGGTTTTTAACCAATCTTGTGCATCCAATATGTGATTGTGTGTCATTGGTTGAACATTTAGGTCATTCTTGCCTCCCTAGGCTTATTCTAATCCAATTAGGGTTTTTAACCAATCTTGTGCATCCAATATGTGATTTCGTGTCTTTTTGTGTCATTGGTTGAACATTTAGGTCATTTTATTCCTCCCTAGCCTTATTCTAATCCAATTAGGGGTTTTAACCAATCTTGTGCATCCAATATGTGATTTTGTGTCATTGATAGAACATTTAGGTCATTTTCGTCCTCCCTAGGCTTATTCTAATCCAATTAGGGTTTTTAACCAATCTTCTGCATCCAATTAGTGATTTTGTGTCATTTTGTGTCATTGGTTGAACGTTTAGGTCATTTTCGTCCCCCTAGGCTTATTCTAATCCAATTAGGGTTTTTAACCAATCTTGTGCATCCAATATGTGATTTTGTGTCATTTTGTGTCATTGGTTGAACATTTAGGTCATTTTCGTCCTCCCTAGGTTTATTCTAATCCAATTAGGGTTTTTAACCAATCTCATACACCCAGTATGTGATTTTGTGTCATCAGTTTAACATTTAGGTCATTTTCATCCTCCCTAGGCTTATTTTAATCCAATTAGGATTTTTAACCAATCTTGTGCATCCAATATGTGATTTTGTGTCATTTTGTGTCATTGGTTGAACATTTAGGTCATTTTCGTCCTCCCTAGGCTTATTCTAATCCAATTAGGGTTTTTAACCAATCTTGTGCATCCAATATCTGATTTTTTGTCATTTTGTGTCATTGGTTGAACATTTAGGTCATTTTCGTCCTCCCTAGGCTTATTCTAATCCAATTAGGATTGTTAACCAATCTTGTGCATCCAATATGTGATTTTGTGTCATTGGTTGAACATTTTGGTCATTTTTGTCCTCCCAAGGCTTATTCTAATCCAATTAGGGTTTTTAACCAATCTTGTGCATCCGATTTGTGATTTTCTGTCATTGGTTGAACATTTAGGTCATTTTCGTCCGCCCTAGGCTTATTCTAATCCAATTAGGGTTTTTAACCAATCTTGTGCATCCAATATGTGATTTTGTGTCATTTTGTGTCATTGGTTGAACATTTAGGTCATTTTCGTCCTCCCTAGGCTTATTCTAATCCAATTAGGGTTTTTAACCAATCTTGTGCATCCAATATGTTATTTTGGTCATTTTGGGTCATTGGTTGAACATTTAGGTCATTTTCGTCCTCCGTAGTCTTATTCTAATCCAATTAGGGTTTTTAACCAATCTTGTGCATCCAATATGTGATTTTGTGTCATTTTGTGTCATTGGTTGAACATTTAGGTCATTTTCGTCCTCCCTAGGCTTATTCTAATCCAATTAGGGTTTTTAACCAATCTTGTGCATCCAGTATGTGATTTTTTGTCATTTTGTGTCATTGGTTGAACATTTAGGTCATTTTTTCCTGCCTAGGCTTATTCTAATCCAATTAGGGTTTTTAACCAATCTTGTGCATCCAATATGTGATTTTGTGTCATTGGTTGAACATTTAGGTCATTTTTGTCCTCCCTAGGCTTATTCTAATCCAATTAGGGTTTTTAACCAATCTTGTGCATCCAATATGTGATTTTGTGTCATTTTGTGTCATTGGTTGAACATTTAGGTCATTTTCGTCCTCCGTAGTCTTATTCTAATCCAATTAGGGTTTTTAACCAATCTTGTGCATCCAATATGTGATTTTGTGTCATTGGTTGAACATTTAGGTCATTTTCGTCCTCCCTAGGCTTATTCTAATCCAATTAGGGTTTTTAACCAATCTTGTGCATCCAATATGTGATTTTGTGTCATTTTGTGTCATTGGCTAAACTTTTAGTTCATTTTCGTCCTCCTAGGCTTATTCTAATCCAATTAGGGTTTTTAACCAATCTTGTGCATCCAATATGTGATTTTGTGTCATTTTGTGTCATTGGTTGAACATTTAGGTCATTTTCGTCCTCCCTAGGCTTATTCTAATCCAATTAGGGTTTTTAACCAATCTTGTGCATCCAATATGTGATTTTGTGTCATTTTGTGTCATTAGTTGAACATTTAGGTCGTTTTCGTCCTTCCTAGGCTTATTCTGATCCAATTAGGGTTTTTAACCAATCTTGTGCATCCAATATGTGATTTTGTGTCATTTTGTGTCATTGGTTGAACATTTAGGTCATTTTCGTCCTCCCTAGGCTTATTCTAATCCAATTAGGGTTTTTAACCAATCTTGTGCATCCAATATGTGATTTTGTGTCATTGGTTGAACATTTAGTTCATTTTCGTCCTCCCTAGGCTTATTCTATTCCATTTAGGGTTTTTAACCAATCTTCTGCATCCAATATGTGATTTTGTGTCATTTTGTGTCATTGGTTCAACATTTAGGTCATTTTCGTCCTCCCTAGGGTTATTTTAATCCAATTAGGATTTTTAACCAATCTTGTGCATCCAATATGTGATTTTGTGTCATTTTGTGTCATTGGTTGAACATTTAGGTCATTTTCGTCCTCCCTAGGCTTATTCTAATCCAATTAGGGTTTTTAACCAATCTTGTGCATCCAATATGTGATTTTGTGTCATTTTGTGTCATTGGTTGAACATTTAGGTCATATTCGTCCTCCCTAGGCTTATTCTAATCCAATTAAGGTTTTTAACCAATCTTGTGCATCCAATATGTGATTTTGTGTCATTTTGTGTCATTGGTTGAACATTTAGGTCATTTTCGTCCTCCCTAGGCTTATTCTAATCCAATTAGGGTTTTTAACCAATCTTGTGCATCCAATATGTGATTTTGTGTCATTTTGTGTCATTGGTTGAACATTTAGGTCATTTTCGTCCTCCGAAGGCTTATTCTCATCCAATTAGGGTTTTTAAACAATTTTGAGCATCCAATATGTGATTTTGAGTCATTGGTTGCACATTTAGGTCATTTTCGTCCTCCCAAGGCTTATTCTAATCCAATTAGGGTTTTTAACCAATCTTGTGCATCCAATATGAGATTTGGTGTCATTTTGTGTTATTGGTTGAACATTTAGGTCATTTTCGTCCTCCCTAGGCTTATTCTAATCCAATTAGGGTTTTTAACCAATCTTGGGCATCCAATATGTGATTTTGTGTCATTTTGTGTCATTGGTTGAACATTTAGGTCATTTTCGTCCTCCCAAGGCTTATTCTAATCCAATTAGGGTTTTTAACCAATCTTGTGCATCCAATATGTGATTTTGTGTCATTTTGTGTCATTGGTTGAACATTTAGATCATTTTCGTCCTTCCTATGCTTGTTCTAATCCAATTACGGTTTTTAACCAATCTTGTGCATCCAATATGTGATTTTGTGTCATTTTGTGTCATTGGTTGAACATTTAGGTCATTTTCGTCCTCCCTAGGCTTATTCTAATCCAATTAGGGTTTTTAACCAATCTTGTGCATCCAATATGTGATTTTGTGTCATTTTGTGTCATTGGTTGAACATTTAGGTCATTTTCGACCTCGCTAGGCATATTCTAATCCAATTAGGGTTTTTAACCAATCTTGTGCATCCAATATGTGATTTTGTGTCATTGGTTGAACATTTAGGTCATTTTCGTCCTCCCTAGGCTTATTCTAATCCAATTAGGGTTTTTAAACACTCTTTTGCATATAATAAGTGATTTTGTTTCATTGGTAATCCAATTAGGTCATTTTTGTCCTCCCTAGGCTTATTCTAATCCAATTAGGGTTTTTAACCAATCTTGTGCATCCAATATGTGATTTTGTGTCATTTTGTGTCATTGGTTGAACATTTACGTCATTTTCGTCCTCCCTAGGCTTATTCTAATCCAATTAGGGTTTTTAACCAATCTTGTGCATCCAATATGTCATTTTGTGTCATTGGTTGAACATTTAGGTCATTTTCGTCCTCCCTAGGCTTATTCTAATCCAATTAGTGTTTTTAACCAATCTTGTGCATCCAATATGTGATTTTGTGTCATTTTGTGTCATTGGTTGAACATTTATGTCATTTTCGTCCTCCCTAGGCTTATTCTAATCCAATTAGGGTTTTTAACCAATCTTGTGCATCCAATATGTGATTTTGTGTCATTGGTTGAACATTTAGGTCATTCTTGCCTCCCTAGGCTTATTCTAATCCAATTAGGGTTTTTAACCAATCTTGTGCATCCAATATGTGATTTTGTGTCTTTTTGTGTCATTGGTTGAACATTTATGTCATTTTAGTCCTCCCTAGGCTTATTCTAATCCAATTAGGGGTTTTAACCAATCTTGTGCATCCAATATGTGATTTTGTGTCATTGATAGAACATTTAGGTCATTTTCGTCCTCCCTAGGCTTATTCTAATCCAATTAGGGTTTTTAACCAATCTTCTGCATCCAATTAGTGATTTTGTGTCATTTTGTGCCATTGGTTGAACGTTTAGGTCATTTTCGTCCCCCTAGGCTTATTCTAATCCAATTAGGGTTTTTAACCAATCTTGTGCATCCAATATGTGATTTTGTGTCATTGGTTTAACATTTAGGTCATTTTCGTCCTCCCTAGGCTTATTCTAATCCAATTAGGATTTTTAACCAATCTTGTGCATCCAATATGTGATTTTGTGTCATTTTGTGTCATTAGTTGAAGATTAAGGTCATTTTCGTCCTCCCTAGTCTTATTCTAATCCAATTAGGGTTTTTAACCAATCTTATGCATCCAATATGTGATTTTCTGTCATTTTGTGTCATTGGTTGAACGTTTAGGTCAGTTTCGTCCTCCCTAGGCTTATTCTAATCCAATTAGGGTTTTTAACCAATCTTGTGCATCCAATATGTGATTTTCTGTCATTTTTTGTCATTGGTAGAACGTTTAGGTCATTTTCGGCCTCCCTAGGCTTATTCTAATCCAATTAGGGTTTTTAACCAATCTTGTGCATCCAATCTAGGATTTTGTGTCATCGTGTGTCATTGGTTGAACATTTAGCTCATTTTCGTCCTCCCTAAGCTTATTCTAATCCAATTAGGGTTTTTAACCAATCTTGTGCATCCAATATGTGATTTTGTGTCATTTTGTGTCATTGGTTGAACGTTTAGGTCATTTTCGTCCTCCCTAGGCTTATTCTAATCCAATTAGGGTTATTAACCAATCTTGTGCATCCAATATGTGATTTTGTGTCATTTTGTGTCATTGGTTGAACATTTAGGTCATTTTCGTCCGCCCTAGGCTTATTCTAATCCAATTAGGGTTTTTAACCAATCTTGTGCATCCAATATGTGATTTTGTGTCATTGGTTTAACATTTAGGTCATTTTCGTCCTCCCTAGGCTTATTCTAATCCAATTAGGATTTTTAACCAATCTTGTGCATCCAATATGTGATTTTGTGTCATTTTGTGTCATTAGTTGAACATTTAGGTCATTTTCGTTCTCCCTATGCTTATTCTAATCTAATTAGCGTTTTTAACCAAACTTGTGCATCCAATATGTGATATTGTGTCATTGGTTGAACATTTAGGTCATTTTCGTCCTCCCTAGGCTTATGCTAATCCAACTAGGCTTTTTAACCAATCTTGTGCATCCAATATGTGATTTTGTGTCATTTTGTGTCATTGGTTGAACATTTAGGTCATTTTCGTCCTCCCTAGGCTTATTCTAATCCAATTAGGGTTTTTAACCAATCTTGTGCATCCAATATGTGATTTTGTGTCATTGGTTGAACATTTAGTTCATTTTCGTCCTCCCTAGGCTTATTCTATTCCATTTAGGGTTTTTAACCAATCTTCTGCATCCAATATGTGATTTTGTGTCATTTTGTGTCATTGGTTCAACATTTAGGTCATTTTCGTCCTCCCTAGGGTTATTTTAATCCAATTAGGATTTTTAACCAATCTTGTGCATCCAATATGTGATTTTGTGTCATTTTGTGTCATTGGTTGAACATTTAGGTCATTTTCGTCCTCCCTAGGCTTATTCTAATCCAATTAGGGTTTTTAACCAATCTTGTGCATCCAATATGTGATTTTGTGTCATTTTGTGTCATTGGTTGAACATTTAGGTCATATTCGTCCTCCCTAGGCTTATTCTAATCCAATTAAGGTTTTTAACCAATCTTGTGCATCCAATATGTGATTTTGTGTCATTTTGTGTCATTGGTTGAACATTTAGGTCATTTTCGTCCTCCCTAGGCTTATTCTAATCCAATTAGGGTTTTTAACCAATCTTGTGCATCCAATATGTGATTTTGTGTCATTTTGTGTCATTGGTTGAACATTTAGGTCATTTCGTCCTCCCTAGGCTTATTCTAAAACAATTAGGGTTTTTAACCAATCTTGTGCATCCAATATGTGATTTTGTGTCATTTTGTGTCATTGGTTGAACATTTAGGTCATTTTCGTCCTCCCTAGGCTTATTCTAATCCAATTAGGGTTTTTAACCAATCTTGTGCATCCAATATGTGATTTTGTGTCATTGGTTGAACATTTAGGAAATTTTTGTCCTCCCTAAGCTTTTTCTAATCCAATTAGGGTTTTTAACCAATCTTGTGCATCCAATATGTGATTTTGTGTCATTTTGTGTCATTGGTTGAACATTTAGGTCATTTTCGTCCTCCCTAGGCTTATTCTAATCCAATTAGGGTTTTTAACCAATCTTGTGCATCCAATATGTGATTTTGTGTCATTATGTGTCATTGGTTGAACATTTAGGTCATTTTGGTCCTCCCTAGGCATATTCTAATCCAATTAGGGTTTTTAACCAATCTTGTGCATCCAATATGTGATTTTGTGTCATTTTGTGTCATTGGTTGAACATTTAGGTCATTTTCGTCCTCCCTAGGCTTATTCTAATCCAATTAGGGTTTTTAACCAATCTTGTGCATCCAATATTGATTTTGTGTCATTTTGTGTCACTGGTTGAACATTTAGGTCATTTTCGTCCTCCCTAGGCTTATTCTAATCCAATTAGGGTTTTTAACCAATCTTGTGCATCCAATATGTGATTTTGTGTCATTGGTTGAACATTTAGTTCATTTTCGTCCTCCCTAGGCTTATTCTAATCCAATTAGGGTTTTTAACCAATCTTGTGCATCCAATATGTGATTTTCTGTCATTTTGTGTCATTGGTTGAACATTTACGTCATTTTTGTCCTCCCTAGGCTTATTCTAATCCAATTAGGGTTTTTAACCAATCTTGTGCATCCAATATGTGATTTTGTGTCATTTTGTGTCATTGGTTGAACATTTAGGTCATTTTCGTCCTCCCTAGGTTTATTCTAATCCAATTAGGGTTTTTAACCAATCTTGTGCACCCAGTATGTGTTTTTGCGTCATTGGTTTAACATTTAGGTCATTTTCATCCTCCCTAGGCTTATTCTAATCCAATTAGGATTTTTAACCAATCTTGTGCATCCAATATGTGATTTTGTGTCATTTTGTGTCAATGATTGAACATTTAGGTGATTTCCGTCCTCCCAAGGCTTATTCTAATCCAATTAGATTTTTTAACCAATCTTGTGCATCCAATATGTGATTTTGTGTCATTTTGTGTCATTGGTTGAACATTTAGGTCATTTCCGTCCTCCCTAGGCTTATTCTAATCCAATTAGGGTTTTTAACCAATCTTGTGCATCCAATATGTGATTTTGTGTCATTTTGTGTCATTGGTTGAACATTTAGGTCATTTTCGTCCTCCCTAGGCATATTCTAATCCAATTAGGGTTTTTAACCAATCTTGTGCATCCAATATAAGATTTTGTGTCATTTTGTGTCATTGGTTAAACATTTAGGTCATTTTCGTCCTCATTAGGCTTATTCTAATCCAATTAGGGTTTTTAACCAATCTTGTGACTCCAATATGTGATTTTGTGTCATTTTGTGTCATTCGTTGAACATTTAGGTCATTTTCGTCCTCCCTAGGCTTATTCTAATCCAATTAGGGTTTTTAACCAATCTTGTGCATCCAATATGTGATTTTTTGTCATTTTGTGTCATTGGTTGAACATTTAGGTTATTTTCATCCTCCCTATGCCTATTCTAATCCAATTAGGGTTTTTAACCAATCTTGTGCATCCAATATGTGATTTTGTGTCATTTTGTGTCATTGGTTGAACATTTAGGTCATTTTCGTCCTCCCTAGGCTTATTCTAATCCAATTAGGGTTTTTAACCAATCTTGTGCATCCAATATGTGATTTTGTGTCATTTTGTGTCATTGGTTGGACATTTAGGTCATTTTTGTCCTCCCTGGGCTTATTCTAATCCAGTTAGGGATTTTAACCAATCTTGTGCATCCAATATGTGATTTTGTGTCATTGGTTGAACATTTAGGTCATTTTCGTCCTCCCTAAGCTTATTCTAATCCAATTAGGGTTTTTAACCAATCTTGTGCATCCAATATGTGATTTTGTGTCATTTTGTGTCATTGGTTGAACATTAAGGTCATTTTCGTCCTCCCTAGGCTTATTCTAATCCAATTAGGGTTTTTAACCAATCTTGTGCATCCAATATGTGATTTTGTGTCATTTTGTGTCATTGGTTGAACATTTAGGTCATTTTCGTCCTCCCTAGGATTATTCTAATCCAATTAGGGTTTTTAACGAATCTTGTGCATCCAATATGTTATTTTGTGTCATTGGTTGAACATTTTGTTCATTTTCACCCACCCTAGGCTTATTCTAATCCAATTAGGGTTTTCAACAAATCTTGTGCATCCAATATGTGATTTTGTCTCATTGGTTGAAAATTTAGGTCATTTTCGTCCTCCCTACGCTTATTCTAATCCAATTAGGGTTTTTAACCAATCTTGTGCATCCAATATGTGATTTTTTGTCATTTTGTGTCATTGGTTGAACATTTAGGTTATTTTCGTCCTCCCTAGACTTATTCTAATCCAATTAGGGTTTTTAACCAATCTTGTGCATCCAATATGTGATTTTGGGTCATTTTGTGTCATTGGTTGAACATTTAGGTCATTTTCGCCCTCCCTAGGCTTATTCTAATCCAATTAGAGTTTTTAACCAATCTTCTGCATCCAATATGTGATTTTGTGTCATTTTGTGTCATTGGTTGAACATTTAGATCATTTTCGTCCTCCCTAGGCTTATTCTAATCCAATTAGGGTTTTTAACCAATCTTGTGCATCCAATATGTGATTTTGTGTCATTGGTTGAATATTTAGGTCATTTTCGTCCTCCCTAGGCTTATTCTAATCCAATTAGGGTTTTTAACCAATCTTGTGCATCCAATATGTGATTTTGTGTCATTTTGTGTCATTGGTTGAACATTTAGGTCATTTCCGTCCTCCCTAGGCTTATTCTAATCCAATTAGGGTTTTTAACCAATCTTGTGCATCCAATATGTGATTTTGTGTCATTGGTTGAATATTTAGGTCATTTTCGTCCTCCCTAGGCTTATTCTAATCCAATTAGGGTTTTTAACCAAATCTTGTGCATCCAATATGTGATTTTGTGTCATTGGTTGAAGATTTAGGTCATTTTCGTCCTCCCTAGGCTTATTCTAATCCAATTAGGGTTTTTAAACAATCTTCTGCATCCAATATGTGATTTTGTGTAATTGGTTGAATATTTAGGTCATTTTCGTCCTCCCTAGGCTTATTCTAATCCAAATAGGGTTTTTAACCAATCTTGTGCATCCAATATGTGATTTTGTGTCGTTGGTTGAATATTTATGTCATTTTCGTCCTCCCTAGGTTTATTCTAATCCAATTAGGGTTTTTAACCAATCTTGTGCACCCAGTATGTGATTTTGTGTCATTGGTTTAACATTTAGGTCATTTTCATCCTCCATAGGCTTATTCTAATTCAATTAGGATTTCTAACCAATCTTTTGCATCCAATATGTGATTTTGTGTCATTTTGTGTCATTTGTTGAACATTTAGGTCATTTTCGTCCTCCCTAGGCTTATTCTAATCCAATTAGGGTTTTTAACCAATCTTGTGCATCCTATATCTGATTTTTTGTCATTTTGTGTCATTGGTTGAACATTTAGGTCATTTTCGTCCTCCCTAGGCTTATTCTAATCCAAATAGGGTTTTTAACCAATCTTGTGCATCCAATATGTGATTTTGTGTCATTGGTTAAATATTTAGGTCATTTTCGTCCTCCCTAGGCTTATTCTAATCCAATTAGGGTTTTTAACCAAATCTTGTGCATCCAATATGTGATTTTGTGTCATTGGTTGAACATTTAGGTCATTTTCGTCCTCCCTAGGCTTATTCTAATCCAATTAGGGTTTTTAAACAATCTTTTGCATCCAATATGTGATTTTGTGTCATTGGTTGAATATTTAGGTCATTTTCGTCCTCCCTAGGCTTATTCTAATCCAATTAGGGTTTTTAACCAATCTTGTGCATCCAATATGTGATTTTGTGTCATTTTGTGTCCTTGGTTGAACATTTAGGTCATTTTGGTCCTCCCTAGGCTTATTCTAATCCAATTAGGGTTTTTAACCAAACTTGTGCATCCAATATGTGATTTTGTGTCATTTTGTGTCATTGGTTAAACATTTAGGTCATTTTCGTCCTTCCTAGGCTTATTGTAATTCAATTAGGGTTTTTAACCAATCTTGTGCCTCCAATATGTGATTTTGTGTCATTTTGTGTCATTGGTTGAACATTTAGGTCATTTTCGTCCTCCCTATGCTTATTTTAATCCAATTAGGGTTTTTAACAAATCTTGTGCCTCCAATATGTGATTTTGTGTCATTTTGTGTCATTGGTTGAACATTTAGGTCATTTTCGTCCTCCCAAGGCTTATTCTAATCCAATTAGGGTTTTTAGCCAATCTTGTGCATCCAATATGTGATTTTGTGTCATTGGTTGAACATTTAGGTCATTTTCGTCCTCCCTAGGCTTATTCTAATCCAATTAGGGTTTTTAACAAATCTTGTGCATCCAATATGTGATTTTGTGTCATTTTGGGTCATTGGTTGAACATTTAGGTCATTTTCGTCCTCCCTAGGCTTATTCTAATCCAATTAGGGTTTTTAACCAATCTTGTGCATCCAATATGTGATTTTGTTTCATTGGTAAAACATTTAGGTCATTTTCGTCCTCCCTAGGCTTATTCTAATCCAATTAGGGTTTTTAACCAATCTTGTGCATCCAAAATGTGATTTTGTGTCATTTGTGTCATTGGTTGAACATTTAGGTCATTTTCGTCCTCCGTAGGCTTATTCTAATCCAATTAAGGTTTTTAACCAATCTTGTGCATCCAATGTGTGATTTTTTGTCATTGGTTGAACATTTAGGTCATTTTCGTCCTCCCTAGGCTTATTTTAATCCAATGTTTTTAACCAATCTTGTGCATCCAATATGTGATTTTTTGTCATTGGTTGAACATTTAGGTCATTTTCGTCCTCCCTAGGCTTATTCTAATCCAATTAGGGTTTTTAACCAATCTTGTGCATCCAATATGTGATTTTGTGTCATTGGTTAAACATTTAGGTCATTTTCGTCCCCCTTAGGCTTATTCTAATCCAATTAGGGTTTTTAACCAATCTTGTGCATCCAATATGTGATTTTGTGTCATTGGTTGAACATTTAGGTCATTTTCTTCCTCCCTAGGCTTATTCTAATCCAATTAGGGTTTTTATCCAATCTTGTGCATCCAATATGTGATTTTGTGTCATTGGTTGAACATTTAGGTCATTTTCGTCCTCCCTAGGATTATTCTAATCCAATTAGGGTTTTTAACCAATCTTGTGCATCCAATATGTGATTTTGTGTCATTTTGTGTCATTGGTTGAACATTTAGGTCATTTTCGTCCTCCCTAGGCTTATTCTAATCCAATTAGGGTTTTTAACCAATCTTGTGCATCCAATATGTGATTTTGTGTCATTTTGTGTCATTGGTTGAACATTTAGGTCATTTTCGTCCTCCCTAGGCTTATTCTAATCCAATTAGCGTTTTTAACCAATCTTGTGTATCCAATATGTGATTTTGTGTCACTAGTTGAACATTGAGGTCATTTTCATCCTCCCTAGGCTTATTCTAATCCAATTAGGGTTTTTAACCAATCTTGTGCATCCAATATGTGATTTTGTGTCATTTTGTTTCATTGGTTGAACATTTAGGTCATTTTCGTCCTCCCTAGGCTTATTCTAATCCAATTAGGGTTTTTAACCGATCTTGTTCATCCAATATGTGATTTTGTGTCATTTTGTGTCATTGGTTGAACATTTAGGTCATTTTCGTCCTCCCTAGGCTTATTCTAATCCAATTAGGGTTTTTAACCAATCTTGTGCATCCAATATGTGATTTTGTGTCATTTTGTGTCATCAGTTGAACATTTAGGTCGTTTTCGTCCTCCCTAGGCTTATTCTAATCCAATTAGGGTTTTCAACCAATTTGTGCATCCAATATGTGATTTTGTGTCATTTTGTGTCATTGGTTGAACATTTAGGTCATTTTCGTCCTCCCTAGGCTTATTCTAATCCAATTAGGGTTTTTAACCAATCTTGTGCATCCAATATGTGATTTTGTGTCATTTTGTGTCATCAGTTGAACATTTAGGTCATTTTCGTCCTCCCTAGGCTTATTCTAATCCAATTAGGGTTTTTAACCAATCTTGTGCATCCAATATGTGATTTTGTGTCATTTTGTGTCATTGGTTGAACATTTAGGTCATTTTCGTCCTCCCTAGGCTTATTCTAATCCAATTAGAGTTTTTAACCAATCTTGTGCATCCAATACGTGATTTTGTGTCATTTGTTGAACATTTAGGTCATTTTCGTCATCGCTATGCTTATTCTAATCCAATTAGGGTTTTTAACCAATCTTGTGCATCCAATATGTGATTTTGTGTCATTTTGTGTCATTGGTTGAACATTTAGGTCATTTTCGTCCTCCCTAGGCTTATTCTAATCCAATTAGGGTTTTTAACCAATCTTGTGCATCCAATATGTGATTTTGTGTCATTTTGTGTCATTGGTTGAACATTTAGGTCATTTTCGTCCTCCCTTGGCTTATTCTTATCCAATTAAGGTTCTTAACCAATCTAGTGCATCCAATGTGTGATTTTGTGTCATTTTGGGTCATTGGTTGAACATTTAGGTCATTTTCGTCCTCCCTAGGCTTATTCTAATCCAATTAGGGTTTTTAACCAATCTTGTGCATCCAATATGTGATTTTGTGTCATTTTGTGTCATTGGTTGAACATTTAGGTCATTTTCGTCCTCCCTAGGCTTTTTCTAATCCAATTAGGGTTTTTAACCAATCTTGTGCATCCAATATGTGATTTTGTGTCATTGGTTGAACATTTAGGTCATTTTTGTCCTCCCTAGGCTTATTCTAATCCAATTAGGGTTTTTAACCAATCTTGTGCATCCAATATGTGATTTTGTGTCATTGGTTGAGCATTTAGGTCATTTTCGTCCTCCCTAGGCTTATTCTAATCCAATTAGGGTTTTTAATCAATCTTGTGCATCGAATATGTGATTTTGTGTTATTTTGTGTCATTGGTTGAACATTTAGGTCATTTTCGTCCTCCCTAGGCTTATTCTAATCCAATTAGGGTTTTTAACCAATCTTGTGCATCCAATATGTGATTTTGTGTCATTGGTTAAACATTTAGGTCATTTTCGTCCCCCTTAGGCTTATTCTAATCCAATTAGGGTTTTTAACCAATCTTGTGCATCCAATATGTGATTTTGTGTCATTGGTTGAACATTTAGGTCATTTTCTTCCTCCCTAGGCTTATTCTAATCCAATTAGGGTTTTTATCCAATCTTGTACATCCAATATGTGATTTTGTGTCATTGGTTGAACATTTAGGTCATTTTCGTCCTCCCTAGGCTTATTCTAATCCAATTAGGGTTTTTAACCAATCTTGTGCATCCAATATGTGATTTTGTGTCATTTTGTGTCATTGGTTGAACATTTAGGTCATTTTCGTCCTCCCTAGGCTTATTCTAATCCAATTAGGGTTTTTAACCAATCTTGTGCATCCAATATGTGATTTTGTGTCATTTTGTGTCATTGGTTGAACATTTAGGTCATTTTCGTCCTCCCTAGGCTTATTCTAATCCAATTAGCGTTTTTAACCAATCTTGTGTATCCAATATGTGATTTTGTGTCACTAGTTGAACATTGAGGTCATTTTCATCCTCCCTAGGCTTATTCTAATCCAATTAGGGTTTTTAACCAATCTTGTGCATCCAATATGTGATTTTGTGTCATTTTGTTTCATTGGTTGAACATTTAGGTCATTTTCGTCCTCCCTAGGCTTATTCTAATCCAATTAGGGTTTTTAACCGATCTTGTTCATCCAATATGTGATTTTGTGTCATTTTGTGTCATTGGTTGAACATTTAGGTCATTTTCGTCCTCCCTAGGCTTATTCTAATCCAATTAGGGTTTTTAACCAATCTTGTGCATCCAATATGTGATTTTGTGTCATTTTGTGTCATCAGTTGAACATTTAGGTCGTTTTCGTCCTCCCTAGGCTTATTCTAATCCAATTAGGGTTTTCAACCAATTTGTGCATCCAATATGTGATTTTGTGTCATTTTGTGTCATTGGTTGAACATTTAGGTCATTTTCGTCCTCCCTAGGCTTATTCTAATCCAATTAGGGTTTTTAACCAATCTTGTGCATCCAATATGTGATTTTGTGTCATTTTGTGTCATTGGTTGAACATTTAGGTCATATTCGTCCTCCCTAGGCTTATTCTAATCCAATTAAGGTTTTTAACCAATCTTGTGCATCCAATATGTGATTTTGTGTCATTTTGTGTCATTGGTTGAACATTTAGGTCATTTTCGTCCTCCCTAGGCTTATTCTAATCCAATTAGGGTTTTTAACCAATCTTGTGCATCCAATATGTGATTTTGTGTCATTTTGTGTCATTGGTTGAACATTTAGGTCATTTTCGTCCTCCATAGGCTTATTCTAATCCAATTAGGGTTTTTAACCAATCTTGTGCATCCAATATGTGATTTTGTGTCATTTTGTGTAATTGGATGAACATTTAGGTCATTTTCGTCCTCCCTAGGCTTATTCTAATCCAATTAGGGTTTTTAACCAATCTTGTGCATCCAATATGTGATTTTGTGTCATTTTGTGTCATTGGTTGAACATTTAGGTCATTTCCGTCCTCCCTAGGCTTATTCTAATCCAATTAGGGTTTTTAACCAATCTTGTGCATCCAATATGTGATTTTGTGTCATTGGTTGAATATTTAGGTCATTTTCGTCCTCCCTAGGCTTATTCTAATCCAATTAGGGTTTTTAACCAAATCTTGTGCATCCAATATGTGATTTTGTGTCATTGGTTGAAGATTTAGGTCATTTTCGTCCTCCCTAGGCTTATTCTAATCCAATTAGGGTTTTTAAACAATCTTCTGCATCCAATATGTGATTTTGTGTCATTGGTTGAATATTTAGGTCATTTTCGTCCTCCCTAGGCTTATTCTAATCCAAATAGGGTTTTTAACCAATCTTGTGCATCCAATATGTGATTTTGTGTCGTTGGTTGAATATTTATGTCATTTTCGTCCTCCCTAGGTTTATTCTAATCCAATTAGGGTTTTTAACCAATCTTGTGCACCCAGTATGTGATTTTGTGTCATTGGTTTAACATTTAGGTCATTTTCATCCTCCATAGGCTTATTCTAATTCAATTAGGATTTTTAACCAATCTTGTGCATCCAATATGTGATTTTGTGTCATTTTGTGTCATTTGTTGAACATTTAGGTCATTTTCGTCCTCCCTAGGCTTATTCTAATCAAATTAGGGTTTTTAACCAATCTTGTGCATCCTATATTTGATTTTTTGTCATTTTGTGTCATTGGTTGAACATTTAGGTCATTTTCGTCCTCCCTAGGCTTATTCTAATCCAATTAGGATTTTTAACCAATCTTGTGCATACAATATGTGATTTTGTGTCATTGGTTGAACATTTTGGTCATTTTCGTCCTCCCAAGGCTTATTCTAATCCAATTAGGGTTTTTAACCAATCTTGTGCATCCGATCTGTGATTTTGTGTCATTGGTTGAACATTTAGGTCATTTTCGTCCGCCCTAGGCTTATTCTAATCCAATTAGGGTTTTTAACCAATCTTGTGCACCCAATATGTGATTTTGTGTCATTGGTTGAACATTTAGGTCATTTTCGTCCTCCCTAGGCTTATTCTAATCCAATTAGGATTTTTAACCAATCTTGTGCATCCAATATGTGATTTTGTGTCATTTTGTGTCATTGGTTGAACATTTAGGTCATTTCCGTCCTCCCTAGGCTTATTCTAATCCAATTAGGGTTTTTAACCAATCTTGTGCATCCAATATGTGATTTTGTGTCATTTTGTATCATTGGTTGAACATTTAGGTCATTTTCGTCCTCCCTAGGCTTATTCTAATCCAATTAGGGGTTTTAACCAATCTTGTGCATCCAATATGTGATTTTGTGTCATTTTGTGTCATTGGTTGAACATTTAGGTCATTTTCGTCCTCCCTAGACTTGTTGTAATCCAATTAGGGTTTTTAACCAATCTTGTGCATCCAATATGTGATTTTGTGTCATTTTGTGTCATTGGTTGAACATTTAGGTCATTTTCGTCATCCCTAGGCTTATTCTAATCCAATTAGGGTTTTTAACCAACATTGTGCATCCAATATGTGAGTTTGTGTCATTTTGTGTCATTGGTTGAACATTTAGGTCATTTTCGTCCTCCCTAGGCTTATTCTAATCAAATAAGGGTTTTTAACCAATCTTGTGCATCCAATATGTGATTTTGTGTCATTGGTTGAACATTTAGGTCATTTTCGTCCTCCCTAGGCTTATTCTAATCCAATTAGGGTTTTTAACCAATCTCGTGCATCCAATATGTAATTTTGTGTCATTTTGTGTCATTGGTTGAACATTTAGGTCATTTTCGTCCTCCCTAGGCTTATTCTAATCCAATTAGGGTTTTTAACCAATCTTGTGCATCCAATATGTGATTTTGTGTCATTTTGTGTCATTGGTTGAACATTTAGGTCATTTTCGTCCTCCCTAGGCCTATTCTAATCTAATTAAGGTCTTTAACCAATCTTGTGCATCCAATATGTGATTTTGTGTCATTGGTTGAACATTTAGGTCATTTTCGTCCTCCCTAGGCTTATTCTAATCCAATTAGGGTTTTTAACCAATCTTGTGCATCCAATATGTGATTTTGTGTCATTTTGTGTCATTGGTTGAACATTTAGGTAATTTTCGTCCTCCCTAGGCTTATTCTAATCCAATTAGGATTTTTAACCAATCTTGTGCATCCAATATGTGATTTTGTGTCATTTTGTGTCATTGGTTGAACATTTAGGTCATTTTCGTCCTCCCTAGGCTTATTCTAATCCAATTAGGGTTTTTAACCAATCTTGTGCACCCAGTATGTGATTTTGTGTCAATCGTTTAAAATTTAGGTCATTTTCATCCTCCCTAGTCTTATTCTAATCCAATTAGGATTTTTAACCAATCTTGTGCATCCAATATGTGATTTTGTGTCATTTTG
>JBBPBQ010000008.1:20298396-20312560 GCA_037974755.1 Cicer yamashitae | reverse complement strand
TTTTTAACCAATCTTGTGCATCCAATATGTGATTTTGTGTCATTGGTTGAACATTTAGGTCATTTTCGTCCTCCCTAGGTTTATTCTAATCCAATAAGGGTTTTTAACCAATCTTGTGCACCCAGTATGTGCTTTTGTGTCATTGGTTTAACATTTAGGTCATTTTCATCCTCCCTAGGCTTATTCTAATCCAATTAGCATTTTTAACCAATCTTGTGCATCCAATATGTGATTTTGTGTCGTTTTGTGTCATTGGTTGAACATTTAGGTCATTTTCGTCCTCCCTTGGCTTATTCTAATCCAATTAGGGTTTTTAACCAATCTTGTGCATCCAATATCTGATTTTTTGTCATTTTGTGTCATTGGTTGAACATTTAGGTCATTTTCGTCCTCCCTAGGTTTATTCTAATCCAATTAGGGTTTTTAACCAATCTTGTGCACCCAGTTTGTGATTTTGTGTCATTCGTTTAAAATTTAGGTCATTTTCATCCTCCCTAGGCTTATTCTAATCCAATTAGGGTTTTTAACCAATCTAGTGCACCCAGTATGTGATTTTGTGTCATTGGTTTAACATTTAGGTCATTTTCATCCACCATAGGCTTATTCTAATCCAATTAGGATTTTTAACCAATCTTGTGCATCCAATATGTGATTTTGTGTCATCTTGTGTCATTGGTTGAACATTTAGGTCATTTTCGTCCTCCCTAGGCTTATTCTAATCCAATTAGGGTTTTTAACCAATCTTGTGCATCTAATATCTGATTTTTTGTCATTTTGTGTCATTGGTTGAACATTTAGGTCATTTTCGTCCTCCCTAGGCTTATTCTAATCCAATTAGGATTTTTAACCAATCTTGTGCATCCAATATGTGATTTTGTGTCATTGGTTGAACATTTTGGTCATTTTCGTCCTCCCAAGGCTTATTCTAATCCAATTAGGGTTTTTAACCAATCTTGTGCATCCAATCTGTGATTTTGTGTCATTTTGTGTCATTGGTTGAACATTTAGGTCATTTGCGTCCGCCCTAAGCTTATTCTAATCCAATTAGGGTTTTTAACCAATCTTGTGCATCCAATATGTGATTTTGTGTCATTTTGTGTCATTGGTTGAACATTTAGGTCATTTTCGTCCTCCCTAGGCTTATTCTAATCCAATTAGGGTTTTTAACCAATCTTGTGCATCCAATATGTGATTTTGTGTCATTTTGTGTCATTGGTTGAACATTTAGGTCAGTGTTGTCCTCCCTAGGCTTATTCTAATCCAATTAGGGTTTTTAACCAATCTTGCGCATCCAATATGTGATTTTGTGTCATTGGTTGAATATTTAGGTCATTTTCATCCTCCCTAAGCTTATTCTAATCCAATTAGGGTTTTTAACCAATCTTGTGCATCCAATATGTGATTTTGTGTCATTTTGTGTCATTGGTTGAACATTTAGGTCATTTTCGTCCTCCCTAGGCTTATTCTAATCCAATTAGGGTTTTTAACCAATCTTGTGCATCCAATATGTGATTTTGTGTCATTTTCTGTCATTTTGTGTCATATGTAATCCAATTAGGTCATTTTCGTCCTCCCTAGACTTATTCTAATCCAATTAGGGTTTTTAACCAATCTTGTGCATCCAATATGTGATTTTGTGTCATTTTGTGTCATTGGTTGAACATTTAGGTCATTTTCGTCCTCCCTAGGCTTATTCTAATCCAATTAGGGTTTTTAACCAATCTTGTGCATCCAATATGTGATTTTGTGTCATAGGTTGAACATTTAGGTCATTTTCGTCCTCCCTAGGCTTATTCTAATCTAATTAGGGTTTTTAACCAATCTTGTGCATCCAATATGTGATTTTGTGTCATTTTGTGTCATTGGTTGAACATTTAGGTCATTTTCGTCCTCCCTAGGCTTATTCTAATCCAATTAGGGTTTTTAACCAATCTTGTGCATCCAATATGTGATTTTGTGTCATTTTGTGTCATTTGTAATCCAATTAGGTCATTTTCGTCCTCCCTAGGCTTATTCTTATCCAATTAGGGTTTTTAACCAATCTTGTGCATCCAATATGTGATTTTGTGTCATTTTGTGTCATCTGTAATCCAATTAGGTCATTTTCGTCCTCCCTAGGCTTATTCTAATCCAATTAGCCTTTTTAACCTATCTTGTGCATCCAATATGTGATTTTGTGTCATTTTGTGTCATTGGTTGAACATTTAGGTCATTTTCGTCCTCCCTAGGCTTATTCTAATCCAATTAGGGTTTTTAACCAATCTTGTGCATCCAATATGTGATTTTGTGTCATTTTGTGTCATTGGTTGAACATTTAGGTCATTTTCGTCCTCCCAAGGGTTATTCTAATCCAATTAGGGTTTTTAACCAATCTTGTGCATCCAATATGTGATTTTGTGTCATTGGTTGAACATTTAGGTCATTTTCGTCCTCCCTAGGCTTATTCTAATCCAATTAGGGTTTTTAACCAAGCTTGTGCATCCAATATGTGATTTGGTGTCATTGGTTGAACATGTAGGTCATTTTCGTCCTCCCTAGGCTTGTTCTAATCCAATTACGGTTTTCAACCAATCTTGTGCATCCAATATGTGATTTTGAGTCATTTTGTGTCATTGGTTGAACATTTAGGTTATTTTCGTCCTCCCTAGGCTTATTCTAATCCAATTAGGGTTTTTAACCAATCTTGTGCATCCAATATGTGATTTTGTGTCATTGGTTGAACATTTAGGTCATTTTCGTCCTCCCTAGGCTTATTCTAATCCAATTAGGGTTTTTAACCTATCTTGGGCATGCAATATGTGATTTTGTGTCATTTTGTGTCATTGGTTGAACATTTAGGTCATTTTCGTCCTCCCTAGGCTTATTCTAATCCAATTAGGGTTTTTAACCAATCTTGTGCATCCAATATGTGATTTTGTGTCATTGGTTGATTATTTAGGTCATTTTCATCCTCCCTAGGCTTATTCTAATCCAATTAGGGTTTTTAACCAATCTTGTGCATCCAATATGTGATTTTGTGTTATTTTGTGTCATTGGTTGAACATTTAGGTCATTCGTCCTCCCTAGGCTTATTCTAAGCCAATTAGGGTTTTTAACCAATCTTGTGCATCCAATATGTGATTTTGTGTCATTTTGTGTCATTGGTTGAACATTTAGGTAATTTTCGTCCTCCCTAGGCTTATTCTAATCCAATTAGGGTTTTTAACCAATCTTGTGCATCCAATAAGTGATTTTGTGTCATTTTGTGTCATTGGTTCAACATTTTTGTCATTTTCGTCCTCCCTAGGCTTATTCTAATCCAATTAGGGTTTTTAACCAATCTTGTGCATCCAATATGTGATTTTGTGTCATTTTGTGTCATTGGTTGAACATTTAGGTCATTTTCGTCCTCCCTAGGCTTATTCTAATCCAATTAGGGTTTTTAACCAATCTTGTGCATCCAATATGTGATTTTGTGTCATTGGTTGAACATTTAGGTCATTTTCGTCCTCCCTAGGCTTATTCTAATCTAATTAGGGTTTTTAACCAATCTTGAGCATCCAATATGTGATTTTGTGTCATTTTGTGTCATTGGTTGAACATTTAGGTCATTTTCGTCCTCCCTAGGCTTATTCTAATCCAATTAGGGTTTTTAACCAATCTTGTGCATCCAATATGTGATT
Source organism: Cicer yamashitae (assembly GCA_037974755.1). Taxonomy (NCBI): domain Eukaryota; kingdom Viridiplantae; phylum Streptophyta; class Magnoliopsida; order Fabales; family Fabaceae; genus Cicer; species Cicer yamashitae. Next base: position 20,308,898 of record JBBPBQ010000008.1, on the reverse strand, counting down.
TTGTGTCATTTTGTGTCATTGGTTGAAAATTTAGGTCATTTTCATCCTCCCTAGGCTTATTCTAATCCAATTAGGGTTTTTAACCAATCTTGTGCATTCAATATGTGATTTTGTGTCATTAGTTGAACATTTAGGTCATTTTCGTCCTCCCTAGGCTTATTCTAAACCAATTAGGGTTTTTAACCAATCTTGTGCATCCAATATGTGATTTTGTGTCATTGGTCGAACATTTAGGTCATTTTCGTCCTCCCTAGGCTTATTCTAATCCAATTAGGGTTTTAAACCACTAGTGCATCCAATATGTGATTTTGTGTCATTTTGTGTCATTGGTTGAACATTTAGGACATTTTTGTCCTCCCTAGGCTTATTCTAATCTAATTAGGGTTTTTAACCAATCTTGTGCATCCAATATATGATTTTGTGTCATTAGTTGAACATTTAGGTCATTTTCGTCCTCCCTAGGCTTATTCTAATCCAATTAGGATTTTTAACCAATCTTGTGCATCCAATATGTGATTTTGTGTCATTTTGTGTCATTGGTTGAACATTTAGGTCATTTTCGTCCTCCCTAGGCTTATTCTAATCCAATTAGGGTTTTTAACCAATCTTGTGCATCCAATATGTGATTTTGTGTCATTGGTTGAACATTTAGGTCATTTTTGTCCTCCCTAGGCTTATTCTAATCCAATTAGGGTTTTTAACCAATCTTGTGCATCCAATATGTGATTTTGTGTCATTTTGTGTCATTGGTTGAACATTTAGGTCATTTTCGTCCTTGCTAGGCTTATTCTAATCCAATTAGGGTTTTTAACCAATCTTGTGCATCCAATATGTGATTTTGTGTCATTGGTTGAACATTTAGGTCATTTTCGTCCTCCCTAGGCTTATTCTAATCCAATTAGGGTTTTTAACCAATCTTGTGCATCCAATATGTGATTTTGTGTCATTTTGTGTCATTGGTTGAATATTAAGTTCATTTTCGTCCTCGCTAGGCTTATTCTAATCCAATTAGGGTTTTTAACAAATCTTGTGCATATAATAAGTGATTTTGTGTCATTGGTAATCCAATTTGGTCATTTTCGTCCTCGCTAGGCTTATTCTAATCCAATTAGGGTTTTTAACCAATCTTGTGCATCCAATATGTGATTTTGTGTCATTTTGTGTCATTGGTTGAACATTTAGGTCATTTTCGTCCTCCCTAGGCTTATTCTAATCCAATTAGGGTTTTTAACCAATCTTGTGCATCCAATATGTGATTTTGTGTCATTGGTAGAACATTTAGGTCATTTTTGTCCTCCCTAGGCTTATTCTAATCCAATTAGGGTTTTTAACCAATCTTGTGCATCCAATATCTGGTTTTTTGTCATTTTGTGTCATTGGTTGAACATTTAGGTCATTTTCGTCCTCCCTAGGCTTATTCTAATCCAATTAGGATTTTTAACCAATCTTGTGCATCCAATATGTGATTTTGTGTCATTGGTTGAACATTTTGGTCATTTTCGTCCTCCCAAGGCTTATTCTAATCCAATTAGGGTTTTTAACCAATCTTGTGCATCCGATCTGTGATTTTGTGTCATCGGTTGAACATTTAGGTCATTTTCGTCCGCCCTAGGCTTATTCTAATCCAATTAGGGTTTTTAACCAATCTTGTGCACCCAATATGTGATTTTGTGTCATTGGTTTAACATTTATGTCATTTTCGTCCTCCCTAGGCTTATTCTAATCCAATTAGGATTTTTAACCAATCTTGTGCACCCAATATGTGATTTTGTGTCATTGGTTGAACCTTTAGGTCATTTTCGTCCTCCCTAGGCTTATTCTAATCCAATTAGGATTTTTAACCAATCTTGTGCATCCAATATGTGATTTTGTGTCATTGGTTGAACATTTTGGTCATTTTCGTCCTGCCAAGGCTTATTCTAATCCAATTAGAGTTTTTAACCAATCTTGTGCATCCGATCTGTGATTTTGTGTCATTGGTTGAACATTTAGGTCATTTTCGTCCGCCCTAGGCTTTTTGTAATCCAATTAGGGTTTTTAACCAATCTTGTGCATCCAATATGTGATTTTGTGTCATTTTGTGTCATTGGTTGAACATTTAGGTCATTTTCGTCCTCCCTATGTTTATTCTATTCCAATTAGGGTTTTTAACCAATCTTGTGCACCCAGTATGTGATTTTGTGTCATTGGTTTAACATTTAGGTCATTTTCATCCACCATAGGCTTATTCTAATCCAATTAGGATTTTTAACCAATCTTGTGCATCCAATATGTGATTTTGTGTCATTTTGTGTCATTTGTTGAACATTTAGGTTATTTTCGTCCTCCCTAGGCTTATTCTAATCCAATTAGGGTTTTTAACCAATCTTGTGCATCCAATATGTGATTTTGTGTCATTGGTTGAACATTTAGGTCATTTTCGTCCTCCCTAGGCTTATTCTAATCCAATTAGGATTTTTAACCAATCTTGTGCATCCAATATGTGATTTTGTGTCATTGGTTGAACAATTTGGTCATTTTCGTCCTCCCAAGGCTTATTCTAATCCAATTAGGGTTTTTAACCAATCTTGTGCATCCGATCTGTGATTTTGTGTCATCGGTTGAACATTTAGGTCATTTTCGTCCGCCCTAGGCTTATTCTAATCCAATTAGGGTTTTTAACCAATCTTGTGCACCCAATATGTGATTTTGTGTCATTGGTTTAACATTTAGGTCATTTTCGTCCTCCCTAGGCTTATTCTAATCCAATTAGGATTTTTAACCAATCTTGTGCACCCAATATGTGATTTTGTGTCATTGGTTGAACCTTTAGGTCATTTTCGTCCTCCCTAGGCTTATTCTAATCCAATTAGGATTTTTAACCAATCTTGTGCATCCAATATGTGATTTTGTGTCATTGGTTGAACATTTTGGTCATTTTCGTCCTCCCAAGGCTTATTCTAATCCAATTAGAGTTTTTAACCAATCTTGTGCATCCGATCTGTGATTTTGTGTCATTGGTTGAACATTTAGGTCATTTTCGTCCGCCTTAGGCTTATTCTAATCCAATTAGGGTTTTTAACCAATCTTGTGCACCCAATATGTGATTTTGTGTCATTGGTTTAACATTTAGGTCATTTTCGTCCTCCCTAGGCTTATTCTAATCCAATTAGGAATTTTAACCAATCTTGTGCATCCAATATGTGATTTTGTGTCATTTTGTGTCATTGGTTGAACAATTAGGTCATTTTCGTCCTCCCTAGGCTTATTCTAATCCAATTAGGGTTTTTAACCAATCTTGTGCACCCAGTATGTGATTTTGTATCATTCTTTTAAAATTTAGGTCATGTTCATCCTCCCTAGGCTTATTCTAATCCAATTAGGATTTTTAACCAATCTTGTGCATCCAATATGTGATTTTGTGTCATTTTGTGTCATTGGTTGAACATTTAGGTCATTTTCGTCCTCCCTAGGCTTATTCTAATCCAATTTGGGTTTTTAACCAATCCTGTGCACCCAATATGTGATTTTGTGTCATTGGTTTAACATTTAGGTCATTTTCGTCCTCCCTAGGCTTATTCTAATCCAATTAGGATTTTTAACCAATCTTGTGCATCCAATATGTGATTTTGTGTCATTTTGTGTCATTGGTTGAACATTTAGGTCATTTTCGTCCTCCCTAGGCTTATTCTAATCCAATTAGGGTTTTTAACCAATCTTGTGCACCCAGTATGTGATTTTGTGTCATTCTTTTAAAATTTAGGTCATGTTCATCCTCCCTAGGCTTATTCTAATCCAATTAGGATTTTTAACCAATCTTGTGCATCCAATATGTGATTTTGTGTCATTTTGTGTCATTGGTTGAACATTTAGGTCATTTTCGTCCTCCCTAGGCTTATTCTAATCCAATTAGAGTTTCTAACCAATCTTGTGCATCCAATATCTGATTTTTTGTCATTTTGTGTCATTGGTTTAACATTTAGGTCATTTTCGTCCTCCCTAGGCTTATTCTAATCCAATTAGGATTTTGAACCAATCTTGTGCATCCAATATGTAATTTTGTGTCATTGGTTGAACATTTTGGTCATTTTCGTCCTCCCAAGGCTTATTCTCATCCAATTAGGGTTTTTAACCAATCTTGTGCATCCAATCTGTGATTTTCTGTCATTTTGTGTCATTGGTTGAACATTTAGGTCATTTTCGTCCGCCCTAGGCTTATTCTAATCCAATTAGGGTTTTTAACCAATCTTGTGCATCCAATATGTGATTTTGTGTCATTTTGTGTCATTGGTTGAACATTTAGGTCATTTTCGTCCTCGCTAGGCTTATTCTTATCCAATTAGGGTTTTTAACCAATCTTGTGCATCCAATATGTGATTTTGTGTCATTTTGTGTCATTGGTTGAACATTTAGGTCATTTCCGTCATCCCTAGGCTTATTCTAATCCAATTAGGGTTTTTAACCAATCTTGTGCATCCAATATGTGATTTTGTGTCATTGGTTGAACATTTAGGTCATTTTCGTCCTCCCTAGGCTTATTCTAATCCAATTAGGGTTTTTAACCAATCTTGTGCATCCAATATGTGATTTTGTGTCATTGGTTGAACATTTAGGTCATTTTCGTCCTCCCTAGGCTTATTCTAATCCAATTAGGATTTTTAACCAATCTTGTGCATCCAATATGTGATTTTGTGTCATTGGTTAAACATTTAGGTCATTTTGGTCCTCTCTATGCTTATTCTAATCCAATTAGGGTTTTTAACCAATCTTGTGCATATAATAAGTGATTTTGTGTTATTGGTAATACAATTAGGTCATTCTCGTCCTCGCTAGGCTTATTCTAATCCAATTAGGGTTTTTTACCAATCTTGCGCATCCAATATGTGATTTTGTGTCATTGGTTGCACATTTAGGTAATTTTCGTCCTCCCTAGGCTTATTCTAATCCAATTAGGGTTTTTAACCAATGTTGTTCATCTAATATGTGACTTTGTGTCATTGGTTGAACATTTAGGTCATTTTCGTCCTCCCTAGGCTTATTCTAATCCAATTAGGGTTTTTAACCAATCTTGTGCATCCAATATGTGATTTTGTGTCATTGGTTGAACATTTAGGTCATTTTCGTCCTCCCTAGGCTTATTCTAATCCAATTAGGATTTTTAACCAATCTTGTGCATCCAATATGTGATTTTGTGTCATTTAGTGTCATTCGTTGAAAATTTAGTTCATTTTTGTCCTCCCTAGGCTTATTCTAATCCAATTAGGGTTTTTAACCAATCTTGTGCATCCAATATGTGATTTTGTGTCATTTTGTGTCATTGGTTGAAGATTTAGGTCATTTTCGTCCTCCCTAGGCTTATTCTAATCCAATTAGGGTTTTTAACCAATCTTGTGCATCCAATATGTGATTTTGTGTCATTGGTTGAACATTTAGGTCATTTTCGTCCTCCCTAGACTTATTCTATTCCAATTAGGGTTTTTAACCAATCTTGTGCATCCAATATGTGATTTTGTGTCATTGGTTGAACATTTAGGTCATTTTCGTCCTCCCTAGGCTTATTCTAATCCAATTAGGGTTTTTAACCAATCTTGTGCATCCAATATGTGATTTTGTGTCATTGGTTGAACATTTAGGTCATTTTCGTCCTCCCTAGGCTTATTCTCATCCAATTAGGGTTTTTAACCATTCTTGTGCATCCAATATGTGATTTTGTGTCATTTTGTGTCATTGGTTGAACATTTAGGTCATTTTCGTCCTCCCTAGGCTTATTCTAATCCAATTAGGGTTTTTAACCAATCTTGTGCATCCAATATGTGATTTTGTGTCATTTTATGTCATTGGTATAACATTTAGGTCATTATCGTCCTCCCTAGGCCTATTCTAATCCAATTAGGGTTTTTAACCAATCTTGTGCATCCAATATGTGATTTTGTGTCATTTTGTGTCATTGGTTGAACATTTAGGTCATTTTCGTCCTCCCTAGGCTTATTCTAATCCAATTAGGGTTTTTAACCAATCTTGTGGATCCAATATGTGATTTTCTGTCATTTTGTGTCATTGGTTGAACATTTACGTCATTTTTGTCCTCCCTAGGCTTATTCTAATCCAATTAGGGTTTTTAACCAATCTTGTGCATCCAATATGTGATTTTGTGTCATTTTGTGTCATTGGTTGAACATTTAGGTCATTTTCGTCCTCCCTAGGATTATTCTTATCCAATTAGGGTTTTTAACCAATCTTGTGCATCCAATATGTGATTTTGTGTCATTTTGTGTCATTGCTTGAACATTTAGGTCATTTCCGTCCTCCCTAGGCTTATTCTAATCCAATTAGGGTTTTTAACCAATCTTGTGCATCCAATATGTGATTTTGTGTCATTGGTTGAACATTTAGGTCATTTTCGTCCTCCCTAGGTTTATTCTAATCCAATAAGGGTTTTTAACCAATCTTGTGCACCCAGTATGTGCTTTTGTGTCATTGGTTTAACATTTAGGTCATTTTCATCCTCCCTAGGCTTATTCTAATCCAATTAGCATTTTTAACCAATCTTGTGCATCCAATATGTGATTTTGTGTCGTTTTGTGTCATTGGTTGAACATTTAGGTCATTTTCGTCCTCCCTTGGCTTATTCTAATCCAATTAGGGTTTTTAACCAATCTTGTGCATCCAATATCTGATTTTTTGTCATTTTGTGTCATTGGTTGAACATTTAGGTCATTTTCGTCCTCCCTAGGTTTATTCTAATCCAATTAGGGTTTTTAACCAATCTTGTGCACCCAGTTTGTGATTTTGTGTCATTCGTTTAAAATTTAGGTCATTTTCATCCTCCCTAGGCTTATTCTAATCCAATTAGGGTTTTAAACCAATCTAGTGCACCCAGTATGTGATTTTGTGTCATTGGTTTAACATTTAGGTCATTTTCATCCACCATAGGCTTATTCTAATCCAATTAGGATTTTTAACCAATCTTGTGCATCCAATATGTGATTTTGTGTCATTTTGTGTTATTGGTTGACCATTTAGGTCATTTTCGTCCTCCCTTGGCTTATTCTAATCCAATTAGGGTTTTTAACCAATCTTGTGCATCCAATATCTGATTTTTTGTCATTTTGTGTCATTGGTTGAACATTTAGGTCATTTTCGTCCTCCCTAGGCTTATTCTAATCCAATTAGGATTTTTAACCAATCTTGTGCATCCAATATGTGATTTTGTGTCATTGGTAAAACATTTTGGTCATTTTCGTCCTCCCAAGGCTTATTCTAATCCAATTAGGGTTTTTAACCAATCTTGTGCATCGAATATCTGATTTTTTGTCATTTTGTGTCATTGGTTGAACATTTAGGTCATTTTCGTCCGCCCTAGGCTTACTCTAATCCAATTAGGGTTTTTAACCAATCTTGTGCATCCAATATGTGATTTGGTGTCATTTTGTGTCATTGGTAGAACATTTAGGTCATTTTCGTCCTCCCTAGGCTTATTCTAATCGAATTAGGGTTTTTAACCAATCTTGTGCACCCAGTATGTGATTTTGTGTCATTCGTTTAAAATTTAGGTCATTTTCATCCTCCCTAGGCTTATTCTAATCCAATTAGGATTTTTAACCAATCTTGTGCATCCAATATGTGATTTTGTGTCATTGGTTGAACATTTAGGTCATTTTCGTCCTCCCTAGGCTTATTCTAATCCAATTAAGGTTTTTAACCAATCTTGTGCATCCAATATCTGATTTTTTGTCATTTTGTGTCATTGGTTGAACATTTAGGTCATTTTTTTCCTCCTTAGGCTTATTCTAATCCAATTAGGATTTTTAACCAATCTTGTGCATCCAATATGTGATTTTGTGTCATTGGTTGAACATTTTGGTCATTTTCGTCCTCCCAAGGCTTATTCTAATCCAATTAGGGTTTTTAACCAATCTTGTGCATCCAATCTGTGATTTTGTGTCATTTTGTGTCATTGGTTGAACATTTAGGTCATTTTCGTCCTCCCTAGGCTTATTCTAATCCAATTAGGGTTTTTAACCAATCTTGTGCATCCAATATGTGATTTTGTGTCATTGGTTGAACATTTAGGTCATTTTCGTCCTCCCTAGGCTTATTCTACGCCAATTAGGCTTTTTAACCAATCTTGTGCATCCAGTATGTGATTTTGTGTCATTGGTTGAACATTTAGGTCATTTTCGTCCTCCCTAGGCTTATTCTAATCCAATTAGGGTTTTTAACCAATCTTGTGCATCCAATATGTGATTTTGTGTCATTTTGTGTCATTGGTTGAACATTTAGGTCATTTTCGTCCTCCCTAGGCTTATTCTAATCCGATAAGGGTTTTTAACCAATCTTGTGCATCCAATATGTGATTTTGTGTCATTGGTTGAACATTTAGGTCATTTTCGTCCTCCCTAGGCTTATTCTAATCCAATTAGGGTTTTTAACCAATCTTGTGCATCCAATATGTGATTTTGTGTCATTGGTTGAACATTTAGGTCATTTTCGTCCTCCCTAGGCTTATTCTAATCCAATTAGGGTTTTTAACCAATCTTGTGCATCCAATATGTGATTTTCTGTCATTTTGTGTCATTGGTTGAACATTTATGTCATTTTCGTCCTCCCCAGGCTTACTCTAATCAAATTAGGGTTTTTAACCAATCTTGTGCATCCAATATGTGATTTTGTGTCATTGGTTGAACATTTAGGTCATTTTCGTCCTCCCTAGGCTTATTCTAATCCAATTAGGGTTTTTAACCAATCTTGTGCATCCAATATGTGATTTTGTGTCATTGGTTGAACATTTAGGTCATTTTCGTCCTCCCTAGGCTTATTCTCATCCAATTAGGGTTTTTAACCATTCTTGTGCATCCAATATGTGATTTTGTGTCATTTTGTGTCATTGGTTGAACATTTAGGTCATTTTCGTCCTCCCTAGGCTTATTCTAATCCAATTAGGGTTTTTAACCAATCTTGTGCATCCAATATGTGATTTTGTGTCATTGGTTGAACATTTAGGTCATTTTCGTCCACCCTAGGTTTATTCTAATCAAATTAGGGTTTTTAACCAATCTTGTGCATCCAATATGTGATTTTGTGTAATTTTGTGTCATTGGTTGAACATTTAGGTCATTTTCGTCCTCCCTAGGCTTATTCTAATCCAATTAGGGTTTTTAACCAATCTTGTGCAACCAATATGTGATTTTGTGTCATTGGTTGAACATTTAGGTCTATTTCGTCCTCCGTAGGCTTATTCTAATCCAATTAGGGTTTTTAACCAATCTTGTGCATCCAACATGTGATTTTGTGTCATTGGGTGAACATTTAGGTCATTTTCGTCCTCCCTAGGCTTATTCTAATCCAATTAGGGTTTTTAACCAATCTTGTGCATCCAATATGTGATTTTGTGTCATTGGTTGAACATTTAGGTCATTTTCGTCCTCCCTAGGCTTATTCTAATCCAATTAGGGTTTTTAACCAATCTTGTGCATCCAATATGTGATTTTGTGTCATTGGTTGAACATTTAGGTCATTTTCGTCCTCCCTAGGCTTATTTTAATCCGATTAGGGTTTTTAACCAATCTTGTGCAACCAATATGTGATTTTGTGTCATTGGTTGAACATTTAGGTCATTTTCGTCCTCCCTAGGCTTATTCTAATCCAATTAGGGTTTTTAACCAATCTTGTGCATCCAATATGTGATTTTGTATCATTGGTTGAATATTTAGGTCATGTTTGTCCTCCCTAGGCTTATTCTATTCCAATTAGGGTTTTTAACCAATCTTGTGCATCCAATACGTGATTTTGTGTCATTTTGTGTCATTTGTTGAACATTTAGGTCATTTTCCTCCTCCGTAGGCTTATTCTAATCCAATTAGGGTTTTTAACCAATCTTGTGCACCCAATATGTGATTTTCTGTCATTTTGTGTCATTGGTTGAACATTTAGGTCATTTTCGTCCTCCCTAGGCTTATTCTAATCCAATTAGGGTTTTTAACCAATCTTGTGCATCCAATATGTGATTTTGTGTCATTGGTTGAACATTTAGGTCATTTTCGTCCCCCCTAGGCTTATTCTAATCCAATTAGGGTTTTTAACCAATCTTGTGCATCCAATATGTGATTTTGTGTCATTGGTTGAACATTTAGGTCATTTTCGTCCTCCCTAGGCTTATTCTAATCCAATTAGGGTTTTTAACCAATCTTGTGCATCCAATATGTGATTTTGTGTCATTGGTTGAACATTTAGGTCATTTTCGTCCTCCCTAGGCTTATTCTAATCCAATTAGGGTTTTTAACCAATCTTGTGCATCCAATATGTGATTTTGTGTCATTGGTTTAACATTTAGGTCATTTTCGTCCTCTCTAGACTTATTCTAATCCAATTAGGGTTTTTAACCAATCTTGTGCATCCAATATGTAATTTTGTGTCATTTTGTGTCATTGGTTGAAGATTTAGGTCATTTTGGTCCTCCCTAGGCTTATTCTAATCCAATTAGGGTTTTTAACCAATCTTGTGCATCCAATATGTGATTTTGT
>JBBPBQ010000008.1:20284296-20298125 GCA_037974755.1 Cicer yamashitae | reverse complement strand
AACATTTAGGTCATTTTCGTCCTCTCTAGACTTATTCTAATCCAATTAGGGTTTTTAACCAATCTTGTGCATCCAATATGTAATTTTGTGTCATTTTGTGTCATTGGTTGAAGATTTAGGTCATTTTGGTCCTCCCTAGGCTTATTCTAATCCAATTAGGGTTTTTAACCAATCTTGTGCATCCAATATGTGATTTTGTTTCATTTTGTGTGATTGGTTGAACATTTATGTCATTTTCGTCCTCCCTAGGCTTATTCTAATCCAATTAGGGTTTTTAACCAATCTTGTGCATCCAATATGTGATTTTGTGTCATTGGTTGAACATTTAGGTCATTTTCGTCCTCCATAGGCTTATTCTAATCCACTTAGGGTTTTTAACCAATCTTGTGCATCCAATATGTGATTTTGTATCATTTTGTGTCATTGGTTGAACATTTAGCTCATTTTCGTCCTCCCCAGGCTTATTCTAATCCAATTAGGGTTTTTAACCAATCTTGTACATCCAATATGTGATTTTGTGTCCTTTTGTGTCATTGGTTTAACATTTAGGTCATTTTCGTCCTACCTAAGCTTATTCTAATCCAATTAGGTTTTTAACCAATCTTGTGCATCCAATAAGTTATTTTGTGTCCTTTTGTGTCATTGGTTTAACATTTAGGTCATTTTCGTCCTCCCTATGCTTATTCTAATCCAATTAGGTTTTTAACCAATCTTGTGCATCCAATAAGTTATTTTGTGTCATTTTGTGTCATTGGTTGAACATTTAGGTCATTTTCGTCCTCCCTAAGCTTATTCTATTCCAATTAGGTTTTTAACCAATCTTGTGCATCCAATATGTGATTTTGTGTCATTGGTTGAACATTTAGGTCATTTTCGTCCTCCCTAGGCTTATTCTAATCCAATTAGGGTTTTTAACCAATCTTGTGCATCCAATATGTGATTTTGTGTCATTGGTTGAACATTTAGGTCATTTTCGTCGTCCCTAGGCTTATTCTAATCCAATTAGGGTTTTTAACCAATCATGTGCATCCAATATGTGATTTATTGTCATTGGTTGAACATTTAGGTCATTTTCGTCCTCCCTAGGCTTATTCTAATCCAATTAGGGTTTTTAACCAATCTTGTGCATCCAATATGTGATTTTGTGTCATTGGTTGAACATTTAGGTCATTTTCGTCCTCCCTAGGCTTATTCTAATCCAATTAGGGTTTTTAACCAATCTTGTGCATCCAATATGTGATTTTGTGTCATTGGTAGAACATTTAGGTCATTTTTGTCCTCCCTAGGCTTATTCTAATCCAATTAGGGTTTTTAACCAATCTTGTGCATCCAATATCTGATTTTTTGTCATTTTGTGTCATTGGTTGAACATTTAGGTCATTTTCGTCCTCCCTAGGCTTATTCTAATCCAATTAGGATTTTTAACCAATCTTGTGCATCCAATATGTGATTTTGTGTCATTGGTTGAACATTTTGGTCATTTTCGTCCTCCCAAGGCTTATTCTAATCCAATTAGGGTTTTTAACCAATCTTGTGCATCCGATCTGTGATTTTGTGTCATCGGTTGAACATTTAGGTCATTTTCATCCACCATAGGCTTATTCTAATCCAATTAGGGTTTTTAACCAATCTTGTGCATCCGATCTGTGATTTTGTGTCATCGGTTGAACATTTAGGTCATTTTCATCCACCATAGGCTTATTCTAATCCAATTAGGATTTTTAACCAATCTTGTGCACCCAATATGTGATTTTGTGTCATTGGTTTAACATTTATGTCATTTTCGTCCTCCCTAGGCTTATTCTAATCCAATTAGGATTTTTAACCAATCTTGTGCACCCAATATGTGATTTTGTGTCATTGGTTGAACCTTTAGGTCATTTTCGTCCTCCCTAGGCTTATTCTAATCCAATTAGGATTTTTAACCAATCTTGTGCATCCAATATGTGATTTTGTGTCATTGGTTGAACATTTTGGTCATTTTCGTCCTCCCAAGGCTTATTCTAATCCAATTAGAGTTTTTAACCAATCTTGTGCATCCGATCTGTGATTTTGTGTCATTGGTTGAACATTTAGGTCATTTTCGTCCGCCCTAGGCTTTTTGTAATCCAATTAGGGTTTTTAACCAATCTTGTGCACCCAATATGTGATTTTGTCTCATTGGTTTAACATTTAGGTCATTTTCGTCCTCCCTAGGCTTATTCTAATCCAATTAGGATTTTTAACCAATCTTGTGCATCCAATATGTGATTTTGTGTCATTTTGTGTCATTGGTTGAACATTTAGGTCATTTTCGTCCTCCCTAGGCTTATTCTAATCCAATTAGGGTTTTTAACCAATCTTGTGCACCCAGTATGTGATTTTGTATCATTCTTTTAAAATTGAGGTCATGTTCATCCTCCCTAGGCTTATTCTAATCCAATTAGGATTTTTAACCAATCTTGTGCATCCAATATGTGATTTTGTGTCATTTTGTGTCATTGGTTGAACATTTAGGTCATTTTCGTCCTCCCAAGGCTTATTCTAATCCAATTAGGGTTTTTAACCAATCTTGTGCATCCGATCTGTGATTTTGTGTCATCGGTTGAACATTTAGGTCATTTTCATCCACCATAGGCTTATTCTAATCCAATTAGGATTTTTAACCTATCTTGTGCATCCAATATGTGATTTTGTGTCATTTTGTGTCATTTGTTGAACATTTAGGTTATTTTCGTCCTCCCTAGGCTTTTTCTAATCCAATTAGGGTTTTTAACCAATCTTGTGCATCCTATATCTGATTTTTTGTCATTTTGTGTCATTGGTTGAACATTTAGGTCATTTTCATCCTCCCTAGGCTTATTCTAATCCAATTAGGATTTTTAACCAATCTTGTGCATCCAATATGTGATTTTGTGTCATTGGTTGAACATTTTGGTCATTTTCGTCCTCCCAAGGCTTATTCTAATCCAATTAGGGTTTTTAACCAATCTTGTGCATCCGATCTGTGATTTTGTGTCATCGGTTGATCATTTAGGTCATTTTCATCCACCATAGGCTTATTCTATTCCAATTAGGATTTTTAACCAATCTTGTGCATCCAATATGTGATTTTGTGTCATTTTGTGTCATTTGTTGAACATTTAGGTTATTTTCGTCCTCCCTAGGCTTATTCTAATCCAATTAGGGTTTTTAACCAATCTTGTGCATCCAATATGTGATTTTGTGTCATTGGTTGAACATTTAGGTCATTTTCGTCCTCCCTAGGCTTATTCTAATCCAATTAGGATTTTTAACCAATCTTGTGCATCCAATATGTGATTTTGTGTCATTGGTTGAACAATTTGGTCATTTTCGTCCTCCCAAGGCTTATTCTAATCCAATTAGGGTTTTTAACCAATCTTGTGCATCCGATCTGTGATTTTGTGTCATCGGTTGAACATTTAGGTCATTTTCGTCCGCCCTAGGCTTATTCTAATCCAATTAGGGTTTTTAACCAATCTTGTGCACCCAATATGTGATTTTGTGTCATTGGTTTAACATTTAGGTCATTTTCGTCCTCCCTAGGCTTATTCTAATCCAATTAGGATTTTTAACCAATCTTGTGCACCCAATATGTGATTTTGTGTCATTGGTTGAACATTTAGGTCATTTTCGTCCTCCCTAGGCTTATTCTAATCCAATTAGGATTTTTAACCAATCTTGTGCATCCAATATGTGATTTTGTGTCATTGGTTGAACATTTTGGTCATTTTCGTCCTCCCAAGGCTTATTCTAATCCAATTAGGGTTTTTAACCAATCTTGTTCATCCGATCTGTGATTTTGTGTCATTGGTTGAACATTTAGGTCATTTTCGATTGCCCTAGGCTTATTCTAATCCAATTAGGGTTTTTATCCAATCTTGTGCACCCAATATGTGATTTTGTGTCATTGGTTTAACATTTAGGTCATTTTCGTCCTCCCTAGGCTTATTCTAATCCAATTAGGATTTTTCACCAATCTTGTGCATCCAATATGTGATTTTGTGTCATTTTGTGTCATTGGTTGAACATTTAGGTCATTTTCGTCCTCCCTAGGCTTATTCTAATCCAATTAGGGTTTTTAACCAATCTTGTGCACCCAGTTTGTGATTTTGTGTCATTCGTTTAAAATTTACGTTATTTTCATCCTCCCTAGGCTTATTCTAATCCAATTAGGATTTTTAACCAATCTTGTGCATCCAATATGTGATTTTGTGTCATTTTGTGTCATTGGTTGAACATTTAGGTCATTTTCGTCCTCCCTAGGCTTATTCTAATCCAATTAGGGTTTTTAACCAATCTTTTGCACCCAGTTTGTGATTTTGTGTCATTCGTTTAAAATTTAGGTCATTTTCATCCTCCCTAGGCTTATTCTAATCCAATTAGGATTTTTAACCAATCTTGTGCATCCAATATGTGATTTTGTGTCATTTTGTGTCATTGGTTGAACATTTAGGTCATTTTCGTCCTCCCTAGGCTTATTCTAATCCAATTAGGGTTTTTAACCAATCTTGTGCACCCAGTATGTGATTTTGTGTCATTCGTTTAAAATTAGGTCATTTTCATCCTCCCTAGGCTTAATCTAATCCAATTAGGATTTTTAACCAATCTTGTGCATCCAATATGTGATTTTGTGTCATTTTGTGTCATTGGTTGAACATTTAGGTCATTTTCGTCCTCCCTAGGTTTATTCTAATCCAATTAGGGTTTTTAACCAATCTTGTGCACCCAGTATGTGATTTTGTGTCATTGGTTTAACATTTAGGTCATTTTCGTCCTCCCTAGGCTTATTCTAATCCAATTAGGGTTTTTAACCAATCTTGTGCATCCAATATGTGATTTTGTGTCATTTTGTGTCATTGGTTGAACATTTAGGTCATTTTCGTCCTCCCTAGGCTTATGCTAATCCAATTAGGGTTTTTAACCAATCTTGTGCATCCAATATGTGATTTTGGGTCATTGATTGCACATTTAGGTTATTTTCGTTCTCCCTAGGCTTATTCTAATCCAATTAGGGTTTTTAACTAATCTTGTGCATATAATAAGTCATTTTGTGTCATTGGTAATCCAATTAGGTCATTTTCGTCCTCGCTAGGCTTATTCTAATCCAATTAGGGTTTGTAACCAATCTTATGCATCCAATATGTGATTTTGTGTCATTTTGTGTCATTGGTAATCCAATTAGGTCATTTTCGTCCTCGCTAGGCTTATTGTAATCCAATTAGGGTTTTTAACCAATCTTGTGCATCCAATATGTGATTTTGTGTCATTTTGTGTCATTGGTTGAACATTTAGGTCATTTTCGTCCTCCCTAGGCTTATGCTAATCCAATTAGGGTTTTTAACCAATCTTGTGCATCCAATATGTGATTTTGTGTCATTTTGTGTCATTGGTTGCACACTTAGGTAATTTTTTTTCTCCCTAGGCTTATTCTAATCCAATTGGGGTTTTTAACCAATCTTGTGCATATAATAATTGATTTTGTGTCATTGGTAATCAAATTAGGTCATTTTCGTCCTCGCTAGGCTTATTCTAATCCAATTAGGGTTTTTAACCAATCTTGTGCATCCAATATGTGATTTTGTGTCATTTTGTGTCATTGGTTGAACATTTAGGTCATTTTCGTCCTCCCTAGGCTTATGCTAATCCAATTAGGGTTTTTAACCAATCTTGTGCATCCAATATGTGATTTTGTGTCATTGGTTGAACATTTAGGTCATTTTAGTCCTCTCTAGGCTTATTCTAATCCAATTAGGGTTTTTAACCAATCTTGTGCATCCAATATGTGATTTTGTGTCATTTTGTGTCATTGGTTGAACATTTAGGTCATTTTCGTCCTCCCTAGGCATATTCCAATCCAATTAGGGTTTTTAACCAATCCTGTGCATCCAATATGTGATTTTGTGTCATTTTGTGTCATTGGTTGAACATTTAGGTCATTTTCGTCCCCCCTAGGCTTATTCTAATCCAATTAGGGTTTTTAACCAATCTTGTGCATCCAATATGTGATTTTGTGTCATTGGTTGAACATTTAGGTCATTTTCGTCCTCCCTAGGCTTATTCTAATCCAATTAGGATTTTTATCCAATCTTGTGCATCCAATATGTGATTTTGTGTCATTGGTTGAACATTTTGGTCATTTTCGTCCTCCCAAGGCTTATTCTAATCCAATTAGGGTTTTTAACCAATCTTGTGCATCCGATCTGTGATTTTGTGTCATTGGTTGAACATTTAGGTCATTTTCGTCCGCCCTAGGCTTATTCTAATCCAATTAGGGTTTTTAACCAATCTTGTGCACCCAATATGTGATTTTGTGTCATTGGTTTAACATTTAGGTCATTTTCGTCCTCCCTAGGTTTATTCTAATCCAATTAGGATTTTTAACCAATCTTGTGCATCCAATATGTGATTTTGTGTCATTTTGTGTCATTGGTTGAACATTTAGGTCATTTTCGTCCTCCCTAGGCTTATTCTAATCCAATTAGGGTTGTTAACCAATCTTGTGCATCCAATATGTGATTTTGTGTCATTGGTTGAACATTTAGGTCATTTTCGTCCTCCCTAGGCTTATTCTAATCCAATTAGGGTTTTTAACCAATCTTGTGCATCCAATATGTGTTTTTGTGTCATTTTGTGTCATTTGTTGAACATTTAGGTCATTTTCGTCCTCCCTAGGCTTATTCTAATCCAATTAGGGTTTTTAACCAATCTTGTGCATCCAATATGTGATTTTGTGTCATTGGTTGAACATTTAGGTCATTTTCGTCCTCCCTAGGCTTATTCTAATCCAATTAGGGTTTTTAACCAATCTTGTGCATCCAATATGTGATTTTGTGTCATTTTGTTTCATTGGTTGTACATTTAGGTTATTTTCGTCCTCCCTAGGCTTATTCTAATCCAATTAGGGTTTTTAACCAATCTTGTGCATACAATATGTGATTTTGTGTCATTGGTTGAACATTTAGGTCATTTTCGTCCTCCATAGGCTTATTCTAATCCAACTGGGGTTTTTAACCTATCTTGTACATCCAATATGTAGTTTTGTGTCATTGGTTGAACATTTAGGTCATTTTCGTCCTCCCTAGGCTTATTCTAATCCAATTAGGGTTTTTAACCAATCTTGTGCATCCAATATGTGATTTTGTGTCATTGGTTGAACATTTAGGTCATTTTCCTCTTCCCTAGGCATATTCTAATCCAATTAGGGTTTTTAACCAATCTTGTGCATCCAATATGTGATTTTGTGTCGTTTTGTGTAATTGGTTGAACATTTAGGTCATTTTCGTCCTCCCTAGGCTTATTCTAATCCAATTAGGGTTTTTAACCAATCTTGTGCATCCAATATGTGATTTTGTGTCATTGGTTGAACATTTAGGTCATTTTCGTCCTCCCTAGGCTTATTCTAATCCAATTAGGGTTTTTAACCAATCTTGTGCATCCAATATGTGATTTTGTGTCATGGGTTGAACTTTTAGGTCATTTTCCTCTTCCCTAGGCATATTCTAATCCAATTAGGGTTTTTAACCAATCTTGTGCATCCAATATGTGATTTTGTGTCATTGGTTGAACATTTAGGTCATTTTCGTCCTCCCTAGGCTTATTCTAATCCAATTAGTGTTTTTAACCAATCTTGTGCATCCAATATGTGATTTTGTGTCATTGGATGAACATTTAGGTTATTTTCGTCCTCCCTAGGCTTATTCTAATCCAATTAGGGTTTTTAACCAATCTTGTGCATCCAATATGTGATTTTGTGTCATTGGTTGAACATTTAGGTCATTTTCGTCCTCCCTAGGCTTATTCTAATCCAATTAGTGTTTTTAACCAATCTTGTGCATCCAATATGTGATTTTGTGTCATTTTGTGTCATTGGTTGAACATATAGGTTATTTTCGTCCTCCCTAGGCTTATTCTAATCCAATTAGGGTTTTTAACCAATCTTGTGCATCCAATATGTGATTTTGTGTCATTGGTTGAACATTTAGGTCATTTTCGTCCTCCCTAGGCTTATTCTAATCCAATTAGGGTTTTTAACCAATCTTGTGCATCCAATATGTCATTTTGTGTCATTGCTTGAACATTTAGGTCATTTTCGTCCTCCCTAGGCTTATTCTAATCCAATTAGGGTTTTTAACCAATCTTGTGCATCCAATATGTGATTTTGTGTCATCTTGTGTCATTGGTTGAACATTTAGGTCATTTTCGTCCTCCCTAGGCTTATTCTAATCCAATTAGGGTTTTTAACCAATCTTGTGCATCTAATATCTGATTTTTTGTCATTTTGTGTCATTGGTTGAACATTTAGGTCATTTTCGTCCTTCCTAGGCTTATTCTAATCCAATTAGGATTTTTAACCAATCTTGTGCATCCAATATGTGATTTTGTGTCATTGGTTGAACATTTTGGTCATTTTCGTCCTCCCAAGGCTTATTCTAATCCAATTAGGGTTTTTAACCAATCTTGTGCATCCGATCTGTGATTTTGTGTCATCGGTTGAACATTTAGGTCATTTTCGTCCGCCCTAGGCTTATTCTAATCCAATTAGGGTTTTTAACCAATCTTGTGCACCCAATATGTGATTTTGTGTCATTGGTTTAACATTTATGTCATTTTCGTCCTCCCTAGGCTTATTCTAATCCAATTAGGATTTTTAACCAATCTTGTGCACCCAATATGTGATTTTGTGTCATTGGTTGAACCTTTAGGTCATTTTCGTCCTCCCTAGGCTTATTCTAATCCAATTAGGATTTTTAACCAATCTTGTGCATCCAATATGTGATTTTGTGTCATTGGTTGAACATTTTGGTCATTTTCGTCCTCCCAAGGCTTATTCTAATCCAATTAGAGTTTTTAACCAATTTTGTGCATCCGATCTGTGATTTTGTGTCATTGGTTGAACATTTAGGTCATTTTCGTCCGCCTTAGGCTTATTCTAATCCAATTAGGGTTTTTAACCAATCTTGTGCACCCAATATGTGATTTTGTGTCATTGGTTTAACATTTAGGTCATTTTCGTCCTCCCTAGGCTTATTCTAATCCAATTAGGAATTTTAACCAATCTTGTGCATCCAATATGTGATTTTGTGTCATTTTGTGTCATTGGTTGAACAATTAGGTCATTTTCGTCCTCCCTAGGCTTATTCTAATCCAATTAGGGTTTTTAACCAATCTTGTGCACCCAGTATGTGATTTTGTATCATTCTTTTAAAATTTAGGTCATGTTCATCCTCCCTAGGCTTATTCTAATCCAATTAGGATTTTTAACCAATCTTGTGCATCCAATATGTGATTTTGTGTCATTTTGTGTCATTGGTTGAACTTTTAGGTCATTTTCGTCCTCCCTAGGCTTATTCTAATCCAATTAGGGTTTTTAACCAATCTTGTGCATCCAATCTGTGATTTTGTGTCATTTTGTGTCATTGGTTGAACATTTAGGTCATTTTCGTCCTCCCTAGGCTTATTCTTATCCAATTAGGGTTTTTAACCAATCTTGTGCATCCAATATGTGATTTTGTGTCATTTTGTGTCATTGGTTGAACATTTAGGTCATTTCCGTCCTCCATAGGCTTATTCTAATCCAATTAGGGTTTTTAACCAATCTTGTGCATCCAATATGTGATTTTGTGTCATTTTGTGTCATTGGTTGAACATTTTGGTCATTTTCGTCCTCCATAGGCTTATTCTAATCCAATTAGGGTTTTTAACCAATCTTGTGCATCCAATATGTGATTTTGTGTCATTTTGTGTCATTGGTTGAACATTTAGGTCATTTTCGTCCTCCCTAGGCTTATTCTAATCCAATTAGGAATTTTAACCAATCTTGTGCATCCAATATGTGATTTTGTGTCATTTTGTGTCATTGGTTGAACATTTAGGTCATTTTCGTCCTCCCTAGGCTTATTCTAATCCAATTAGGGTTTTTAACCAATCTTGTGCACCCAGTATGTGATTTTGTATCATTCTTTTAAAATTTAGGTCATGTTCATCCTCCCTAGGCTTATTCTAATCCAATTAGGATTTTTAACCAATCTTGTGCATCCAATATGTGATTTTGTGTCATTTTGTGTCATTGGTTGAACATTTAGGTCATTTTCGTCCTCCCTAGGCTTATTCTAATCCAATTAGGGTTTTTAACCAATCTTGTGCATCCAATATGTGATTTTGTATCATTTTGTGTCATTGGTTGAACGTTTTGGTCATTTTCGTCCTCCCTAGGTTTATTCTACTCCAATTAGGGTTTTTAACCAATCTTGTGCATCCAATATGTGATTTTGTGTCATTTTGTGTCATTGGTTTAACATTTATGTCATTTTAGTCCTCCCTAGGCTTATTCTAGTCCAATTAGGGTTTTTAACCAATCTTGTGCATCCAATATGTGATTTTGTGTCATTGGTTGAATATTTAGGTCATTTTCGTCCTCCCTAGGCTTATTCTAATCCAATTAGGGATTTTTATCAATCTTGTGCATCCAATATGTGATTTTGTGTCATTTGTTTAACATTTAGGTCATTTTCGTCCTCCCTAGGCTTATTCTAATCCAATTAGGATTTTTAACCAATCTTGTGCATCCAATATGTGATTTTGTGTCATTTTGTGTCATTGGTTGAACATTTAGGTCATTTTCGTCCTCCCTAGGCTTATTCTAATCCAATTAGGGTTTTTAACCAATATGGTGCATCGAATATGTGATTTTGTGTCATTGGTTGAACATTTAGGTCATTTTCGTCCTCCCTAGGCTTATTCTAATCCAATTAGGGTTTTTAACCAATCTTGTGCATCCAATATGTGATTTTGTGTCATTTTGTGTCATTGGTTGAACATTTAGGTCATTTTCGTCCTCCCCAGGCTTATTCTAATCCAATTAGGGTTTTTCACGAATCCTGTGCATCCAATATGTGATTTTGTGTCATTTTGTGTCATTGGTTGAACATTTAGGTCATTTTCGTCCTCCCTAGGGTTATTTTAATCTAATTAGGATTTTTAACCAATCTTGTGCATCCAATATGTGATTTTGTGTCATTTTGTGTCATTGGTTGAACATTTAGGTCATTTTCGTCCTCCCTAGGCTTATTCTAATCCAATTAGGGTTTTTAACCAATCTTGTGCATCCAATATGTGATTTTGTGTCATTTTGTGTCATTGGTTGAACATTTAGGTCATTTTCGTCCTCGCTATGCTTATTCTAATCCAATTAGGGTTTTTAACCAATCTTGTGCATCCAATATGTGATTTTGTGTCATTGGTTAAACATTTAGGTCATTTTCGTCCTCCCTATGCTTATTCTAATCCAATTAGGGTTTTTAACCAATCTTGTGCATCCAATATGTGATTTTGTGTCATTTTGTGTCATTGGTTGAACATTTAGGTCATTTTCGTCCTCGCTATGCTTATTCTAATCCAATTAGGGTTTTTAACCAATCTTGTGCATCCAATATGTGATTTTGTGTCATTTTGTGTCATTGGTTGAACATTTAGGTCATTTTCGTCCTCGCTAGCTTATTCTAATCCAATTAAGGTTTTTAACCAATCTTGTGCATCCAATGTGGGATTTTGTGTCATTTTTTGTCATTGGTTGAACATTTAGGTCATTTTCGTCCTCCCTAGGCTTATTCTAATCCAATTAGGGTTTTTAACCAATCTTGTGCATCCAATATGTGATTTTATGTCATTTTGTGTCATTGGTTGAACATTTAGGTCATTTTCGTCCTCCCTAGGCTTATTCTAATCCAATTAGCGTTTTTAACAAAACTTGTGCATCCAATATGTGATTGTGTCATTGGTTGAACATTTAGGTCATTTTCGTCCTCCCTAGGCTTATTCTAATCTAATTAGGGTTTTTAACCAATCTTGTGCATCCAATATGTGATTTTGTGTCATTTTGTGTCATTGGTTGAACATTTAGGTCAATTTCGTCCTCCCTAGGCTTATTCTAATCCAATTAGGGTTTTTAACCAATCTTGTGCATCCAATATGTGATTTTCTGTCATTTTGTGTCATTGGTTGAACGTTTAGGTCATTTTCGTCCTCCCTAGGCTTATTCTAATCCAATTAGGGTTTTTAACCAATCTTGTGCATCCAATATGTTATTTTGTGTCATTTTGTGTCATTGGTTGAACATTTAGGTCAATTTCGTCCTCCCTAGGCTTATTCTAATCCAATTAGGATTTTTAACCAATCTTGTGCATCCAATATGTGATTTTGTGTCATTTTGTGTCATTGGTTGAACATTTAGGTCATTTTCGTCCTCCCTAGGCTTATTCTAATCCAATTAGGGTTTTTAACCAATCTTGTGCTTCCAATATGTGATTTTGTGTCATTCGTTGAACATTTAGGTCGTTTTCGTCCTCCCTAGGCTTATTCGAATCCAATTAGGGTTTTTAACCAATCTTGTGCATCCAATATGTGATTTTGTGTCATTTTGTGTCATTTGTTGAACATTTAGGTCATTTTCGTCCTCCCTAGGCTTATTCTAATCCAATTAGGGTTTTTAACCAATCTTGTGCATCCAATATGTGATTTTATGTCATTGGTTGAACATTTAGGTCATTTTCATCCTCCCTAGGCTTATTCTAATCCAATTAGGATTTTTAACCAATCTTGTGCATCCAATATGTGATTTTGTGTCATTTTGTGTCATTGGTTGAACATTTAGGTCATTTTCGTCCTCCCTAGGCTTATTCTAATCCAATTAGGGTTTTTAACCAATCTTGTGCATCCAATATGTGATTTTGTGTCATTGATTGAACATTTAGGTCTTTTTCGTCCTCCCTATGCTTATTCTAATCCAGTTAGGGTTTTTAACCAATCTTGTGCATCCAATATGTGATTTTGTGTCATTTTGTGTCATTGGTTGAACATTTAGGTCATTTTCGTCCTCCCTAGGCTTATTCTAATCCAATTAGGGTTTTTAACCAATCTTGTCCATCCAATATGTGATTTTGTGTCATTTTGTGTCATTTGTTGAACATTTAGGTCATTTTCGTCCTCCCTAGGCTTATTCTAATCCAATTAGGGTTTTTAACCAATCTTGTGCATCCAATATGTGATTTTGTGTCATTTTGTGTCATTGGTTGAACATTTAGGTCATTTTCGTCCTCCCTAGGCTTATTCTAATCCAATTAGGGTTTTAAACCACTAGTGCATCCAATATGTGATTTTGTGTCATTTTGTGTCATTGGTTGAACATTTAGGACATTTTTGTCCTCCCTAGGCTTATTCTAATCTAATTAGGGTTTTTAACCAATCTTGTGCATCCAATATATGATTTTGTGTCATTAGTTGAACATTTAGGTCATTTTCGTCCTCCCTAGGCTTATTCTAATCCAATTAGGATTTTTAACCAATCTTGTGCATCCAATATGTGATTTTGTGTCATTTTGTGTCATTGGTTGAACATTTAGGTCATTTTCGTCCTCCCTAGGCTTATTCTAATCCAATTAGGGTTTTTAACCAATCTTGTGCATCCAATATGTGATTTTGTGTCATTGGTTGAACATTGAGGTCATTTTCGTCCTCCCTAGGCTTATTCTAATCCATTTAGGGTTTTTAACCAATCTTGTGCATCCAATATGTGATTTTGTGTCATTGGTTGAACATTTAGGTCATTTTCGTCCTCCCTAGGCTTATTCTAATCCAATTAGGATTTTTAACCAATCTTGTGCATCCAATATGTGATTTTGTGTCATTTGTTGAACATTTAGGTCATTTTCGTCGTCCCTAGGCTTATTCTAATCCAATTAGGGTTTTTAACCAATCTTGTGCATCCAATATGTGATTTTGTGTAATTTTGTGTCATTGGTTGAACATTTAGGTCATTTTCTTCCTCCCTA
>JBBPBQ010000008.1:20219158-20281460 GCA_037974755.1 Cicer yamashitae | reverse complement strand
ATTTTGTGTCATTGGTTGAACATTTTGGTCATTTTCGTCCTCCATAGGCTTATTCTAATCCAATTAGGGTTTTTAACCAATCTTGTGCATCCAATATGTGATTTTGTGTCATTTTGTGTCATTGGTTGAACATTTCGGTCATTTTCGTCCTCCCTATGTTTATTCTATTCCAATTAGGGTTTTTAACCAATCTTGTGCACCCAGTATGTGATTTTGTGTCATTGGTTTAACATTTAGGTCATTTTTATCCTCCCTAGGCTTATTCTAATCCAATTAGGATTTTTAACCAATCTTGTGCATCCAATATGTCATTTTGTGTCATTTTGTGTCATTGGTTGAACATTTAGGTCATTTTCGTCCTCCCTAGGCTTATTCTAATACAATTAGGGTTTTTAACCAATCTTGTGCATCCAATATGTGATTTTGTGTCATTGGTTGAACATTTAGGTCATTTTCGTCCTCCCTAGGTTTATTCTAATCCAATTAGGGTTTTTAACCAATCTTGTGCACCCAGTATGTGATTTTGTGTCATTGGTTTAACATTTAGGTCATTTTCATCCACCATAGGCTTATTCTAATCCAATTAGGATTTTTAACCAATCTTGTGCATCCAATATGTGATTTTGTGTCATTTTGTGTCATTGGTTGAACATTTAGGTCATTTTCGTCCTCCCTAGGCTTATTCTAATCCAATTAGGGTTTTTAACCAATCTTGTGCATCTAATATCTGATTTTTTGTCATTTTGTGTCATTGGTTGAACATTTAGGTCATTTTCGTCCTCCCTAGGCTTATTCTAATCCAATTAGGATTTTTAACCAATCTTGTGCATCCAATATGTGATTTTGTGTCATTGGTTGAACATTTTGGTCATTTTCGTCCTCCCAAGGCTTATTCTAATCCAATTAGGGTTTTTAACCAATCTTGTGCATCCAAAATGTGATTTTGTGTCATTTTGTGTCATTGGTAGAACATTTAGGTCATTTTCGTCCTCCCTAAGCTTATTCTAATCCAATTAGGGTTTTTAACCAATCTTGTGCACCCAGTATGTGATTTTGTGTCATTCGTTTAAAATTTAGGTCATTTTCATCCTCCCTAGGCTTATTCTAATCCAATTAGGATTTTTAACCAATCTTGTGCATCCAATATGTGATTTTGTGTCATTGGTTGAACATTTTGGTCATTTTCGTCCTCCCAAGGCTTATTCTAATCCAATTAGGGTTTTTAACCAATCTTGTGCATCCGATCTGTGATGTTGTGTCATTGGTTGAACATTTAGGTCATTTTCGTCCGCCTTAGGCTTATTCTAATCCAATTAGGGTTTTTAACCAATCTTGTGCACCCAATATCTGATTTTGTGTCATTGGTTTAACATTTAGGTAATTTTCGTCCTCCCTAGTCTTATTCTAATCCAATTAGGATTTTTAACCAATCTTGTGCATCCAATATGTGATTTTGTGTCATTTTGTGTCATTGGTTGAACATTTAGGTCATTTTCGTCCTCCCTAGGCTTATTCTAATCCAATTAGGGTTTTTAACCAATCTTGTGCATCGAATATCTGATTTTTTGCCATTTTGTGTCATTGGTTGAACATTTAGGTCATTTTCGTCCTCCCTAGGCTTATTCTAATCCAATTAGGATTTTTAACCAATCTTGTGCATCCAATATGTGATTTTGTGTAATTGGTTGACAATTTTGGTCATTTTCGTCCTCCCAAGGCTTATTCTAATCCAATTAGGGTTTTTAACCAATCTTGTGCATCCGATCTGTGATGTTGTGTCATTGGTTGAACATTTAGGTCATTTTCGTCCGCCTTAGGCTTATTCTAATCCAATTAGGGTTTTTAACCAATCTTGTGCACCCAATATGTGATTTTGTGTCATTGGTTTAACATTTAGGTCATTTTCGTCCTCCCTAGGCTTATTCTAATCCAATTAGGATTTTTAACCAATCTTGTGCATCCAATATGTGATTTTGTGTCATTTTGTGTCATTTGTTGAACATTTAGGTTATTTTCGTCCTCCCTAGGCTTATTCTAATCCAATTAGGGTTTTTAACCAATCTTGTGCATCCAATATGTGATTTTGTGTCATTGGTTGAACATTTAGGTCATTTTCGTCCTCCCTAGGCTTATTCTAATCCAATTAGGATTTTTAACCAATCTTGTGCATCCAATATGTGATTTTGTGTCATTGGTTGAACAATTTGGTCATTTTCGTCCTCCCAAGGCTTATTCTAATCCAATTAGGGTTTTTAACCAATCTTGTGCATCCGATCTGTGATTTTGTGTCATCGGTTGAACATTTAGGTCATTTTCGTCCGCCCTAGGCTTATTCTAATCCAATTAGGGTTTTTAACCAATCTTGTGCACCCAATATGTGATTTTGTGTCATTGGTTTAACATTTAGGTCATTTTCGTCCTCCCTAGGCTTATTCTAATCCAATTAGGATTTTTAACCAATCTTGTGCACCCAATATGTGATTTTGTGTCATTGGTTGAACATTTAGGTCATTTTCGTCCTCCCTAGGCTTATTCTAATCCAATTAGGATTTTTAACCAATCTTGTGCATCCAATATGTGATTTTGTGTCATTGGTTTAACATTTTGGTCATTTTCGTCCTCCCAACGGTTATTCTAATCCAATTAGGGTTTTTAACCAATCTTGTGCATTAATCTGTGATTTTGTGTCATTTTGTGTCATTGGTTGAACATTTAGGTCATTTTTGTCCTCCCTAGGCTTATTCTAATCGAATTAGGGTTTTTAACCAATATTGTGCATCCAATATGTGCTTTTGAGTCATTTTTTGTCATTGGTTGAACGTTTAGGTCATTTTCGGCCTCCCTAGGCTTATTCTAATCCAATTAGGGTTTTTAACAAATCTTGTGCATCCAATATGTGATTTTGTGTCATTTTGTGTCATTGGTTGAACATTTAGGTCATTTTCGTCCTCCCTAGGCTTATTCTAATCCAATAAGGGTTTTTAACCAATCTTGTGCATCCAATATGTGATTTTGTGTCATTTTGTGTCGTTTGTTGAACATTTAGGTCATTTTCGTCCTCCCTAGGCTTATTCTAATCCAATTAGGGTTTTTAACCAATCTTGTGCATCCAATATGTGATTTTGTGTCATTTTGTGTCATTGGTTGAACATTTAGGTCATTTTCGTTCTCCCTAGGCTTATTCTAATCTAATTAGGGTTTTTAAGCAATCTTGTGCATCCAATATGTGATTTTGTGTCATTGGTTGAACATTTAGGTCATTTTCGTCCTCCCTAGGCTTATTCTAATCCAATTAGGATTTTTAACCAATCTTGTGCATCCAATATGTGATTTTGTGTCATTTTGTGTCATTTGTTGAACATTTAGGTCATTTTCGTCCTCCCTAGGCTTATTCTAATCCAATTAGGGTTTTTAACCAATCTTGTGCATCCAATATGTGATTTTGTGTCATTTTGTGTCATTGGTTGAACATTTAGGTCATTTCGTCCTCCCTAGGCTTATTCT
This sequence comes from Cicer yamashitae, assembly GCA_037974755.1. Taxonomy (NCBI): domain Eukaryota; kingdom Viridiplantae; phylum Streptophyta; class Magnoliopsida; order Fabales; family Fabaceae; genus Cicer; species Cicer yamashitae. Next base: position 20,277,956 of record JBBPBQ010000008.1, on the reverse strand, counting down.
AAAACAATTAGGGTTTTTAACCAATCTTGTGCATCCAATATGTGATTTTGTGTCATTTTGTGTCATTGGTTGAACATTTAGGTCATTTTCGTCCTCCCTAGGCTTATTCTAATCCAATTAGGGTTTTTAACCAATCTTGTGCATCCAATATGTGATTTTGTGTCATTGGTTGAACATTTAGGTCATTTTCGTCCTCCCAAGGCTTATTCTAATCCAACTAGGGTTTTTAACCAATCTTGTACATCCAATATGTGGTTTTGTGTCATTGGTTGAACATTTAGGTCATTTTCGTCCTCCCTAGGCTTATTCTAATCCAATTAGGGTTTTTAACCAATCTTGTGCATCCAATATGTGATTTTGTGTCATTTTGTGTCATTGGTTGAACATTTAGGTCATTTTCGTCCTCCCTAGGCTTATTCTTATCCAATTAGGGTTTTTAACCAATCTTGTGCATCCAATATGTGATTTTGTGTCATTTAGTGTCATTGGTTGAACATTTAGGTCATTTTCGTCCTCCCTAGGCTTATTCTAATCCAATTAGGGTTTTTAACCAATCTTGTGCATCCAATATGTGATTTTGTGTCATTTTGTGTCATTGGTTGAACATTTAGGTCATTTTCGTCCTCCCTAGGCTTCTTCTAATCGAGTTAGGGTTTTTAACCAATCTTGTGCATCCAATATGTGATTTTGTGTCATTGGTTGAACATTTAGGTCATTTTCGTCCTCCCTAGGCTTATTCTAATCTAATTAGGGTTTTTAACCAATCTTGTGCATCCAATATGTGATTTTGTGTCATCAGTTGAACATTTTGGTCATTTTCGGCCTCCCTAGGCTTATTCTAATCCAATTAGGGTTTTTAACCAATCTTGTGCATCCAATATGTGATTTTTTGTCATTTTGTGTCATCGGTTGAACATTTAGGTCATTTTCGTCCTCCCTAGGCTTATTCAAATCCAATTAGGATTTTTAACCAATCTTGTGCATCCAATATGTGATTTTGTGTCATTTTGTGTCATTGGTTGAACATTTAGGTCATTTTCGTCCTCCCTAGGCTTATTCTAATCCAATTAGGGTTTTTAACCAATCTTGTGCATCCAATATGTGATTTTGTGTCATTTTGTGTCATTGGTTGAACATTTAGGTCATATTCGTCCTCCCTAGGCTTATTCTAATCCAATTAAGGTTTTTAACCAATCTTGTGCATCCAATATGTGATTTTGTGTCATTTTGTGTCATTGGTTGAACATTTAGGTCATTTTCGTCCTCCCTAGGCTTATTCTAATCCAATTAGGGTTTTTAACCAATCTTGTGCATCCAATATGTGATTTTGTGTCATTTTGTGTCATTGGTTGAACATTTAGGTCATTTTCGTCCTCCCCAGGCTTATTCTAATCCAATTAGGGTTTTTCACGAATCCTGTGCATCCAATATGTGATTTTGTGTCATTTTGTGTCATTGGTTGAACATTTAGGTCATTTTCGTCCTCCCTAGGGTTATTTTAATCTAATTAGGATTTTTAACCAATCTTGTGCATCCAATATGTGATTTTGTGTCATTTTGTGTCATTGGTTGAACATTTAGGTCATTTTCGTCCTCCCTAGGCTTATTCTAATCCAATTAGGGTTTTTAACCAATCTTGTGCATCCAATATGTGATTTTGTGTCATTTTGTGTCATTGGTTGAACATTTAGCTCATTTTCGTCCTCCCTAGGCTTAATCTAATCCAATTAGGGTTTTTAACCAATCTTGTGCATCCAATATGTGATTTTATGTCATTGGTTGAACATTTAGGTCATTTTCGTCCTCTCTTGGGTTATTCTTATCCAATTAGGGTTTTTAACAAATCTTGTGCATCCAATATGTGATTTTGTGTCATTTTGTATCATTGGTTGAACATTTAGGTCATTTTTCGTCCTCCCTAGGCTTGTTCTAATCCAATTAGGGATTTTAACCAATCTTGTGCATCCAATATGTGATTTTGTGTCATTGGTTGAACATTTAGGTCATTTTCGTCCTCCCTAGGCTTATTCTAATCCAATTAGGGTTTTTAACCAATCTTGTGCATCCAATATGTGATTTTGTGTCATTTTGTGTCATTGGTTGAACATTTAGGTAATTTTCGTCCTCCCTAGGCTTATTCTAATCCAATTAGGATTTTTAACCAATCTTGTGCATCCAATATGTGATTTTGTGTCATTTTGTGTCATTGGTTGAACATTTAGGTCATTTTCGTCCTCCCTAGGCTTATTCTAATCCAATTAGGGTTTTTAACCAATCTTGTGCACCCAGTATGTGATTTTGTATCATTCTTTTAAAATTTAGGTCATGTTCATCCTCCCTAGGCTTATTCTAATCCAATTAGGATTTTTAACCAATCTTGTGCATCCAATATGTGATTTTGTGTCATTTTGTGTCATTGGTTGAACTTTTAGGTCATTTTCGTCCTCCCTAGGCTTATTCTAATCCAATTAGGGTTTTTAACCAATCTTGTGCATCCAATCTGTGATTTTGTGTCATTTTGTGTCATTGGTTGAACATTTAGGTCATTTTCGTCCTCCCTAGGCTTATTCTTATCCAATTAGGGTTTTTAACCAATCTTGTGCATCCAATATGTGATTTTGTGTCATTTTGTGTCATTGGTTGAACATTTAGGTCATTTCCGTCCTCCATAGGCTTATTCTAATTCAATTAGGGTTTTTAACCAATCTTGTGCATCCAATATGTGATTTTGTGTCATTTTGTGTCATTGGTTGAACATTTTGGTCATTTTCGTCCTCCATAGGCTTATTCTATTCCAATTAGGGTTTTTAACCAATCTTGTGCATCCAATATGTGATTTTGTGTCATTTTGTGTCATTGGTTGAACATTTCGGTCATTTTCGTCCTCCCTATGTTTATTCTATTCCAATTAAGGTTTTTAACCAATCTTGTGCACCCAGTATGTGATTTTGTGTCATTGGTTTAACATTTAGGTCATTTTTATCCTCCCTAGGCTTATTCTAATCCAATTAGGATTTTTAACCAATCTTGTGCATCCAATATGTCATTTTGTGTCATTTTGTGTCATTGGTTGAACATTTAGGTCATTTTCGTCCTCCCTAGGCTTATTCTAATACAATTAGGGTTTTTAACCAATCTTGTGCATCCAATATGTGATTTTGTGTGATTGGTTGAACATTTAGGTCATTTTCGTCCTCCCTAGGTTTATTCTAATCCAATTAGGGTTTTTAACCAATCTTGTGCACCCAGTATGTGATTTTGTGTCATTGGTTTAACATTTAGGTCATTTTCATCCACCATAGGCTTATTCTAATCCAATTAGGATTTTTAACCAATCTTGTGCATCCAATATGTGATTTTGTGTCATTTTGTGTCATTTGTTGAACATTTAGGTTATTTTCGTCCTCCCTAGGCTTTTTCTAATCCAATTAGGGTTTTTAACCAATCTTGTGCATCCTATATCTGATTTTTTGTCATTTTGTGTCATTGGTTGAACATTTAGGTCATTTTCATCCTCCCTAGACTTATTCTAATCCAATTAGGATTTTTAATCAATCTTGTGCATCCAATATGTGATTTTGTGTCATTGGTTGAACATTTTGGTCATTTTCGTCCTCCCAAGGCTTATTCTAATCCAATTAGGGTTTTTAACCAATCTTGTGCATCCGATCTGTGATTTTGTGTCATCGGTTGAACATTTAGGTCATTTGCGTCCGCCCTAGGCTTATTCTAATCCAATTAGGGTTTTTAACCAATCTTGTGCACCCAATATGTGATTTTGTGTCATTGGTTTAACATTTAGGTCATTTTCGTCCTCCCTAGGCTTATTCTAATCCAATTAGGATTTTTAACCAATCTTGTGCACCCAATATGTGATTTTGTGTCATTGGTTGAACATTTAGGTCATTTTCGTCCTCCCTAGGCTTATTCTAATCCAATTAGGATTTTTAACCAATCTTGTGCATCCAATATGTGATTTTGTGTCATTGGTTTAACATTTTGGTCATTTTCGTCCTCCCAACGGTTATTCTAATCCAATTAGGGTTTTTAACCAATCTTGTGCATTAATCTGTGATTTTGTGTCATTTTGTGTCATTGGTTGAACATTTAGGTCATTTTTGTCCTCCCTAGGCTTATTCTAATCGAATTAGGGTTTTTAACCAATATTGTGCATCCAATATGTGCTTTTGAGTCATTTTTTGTCATTGGTTGAACGTTTAGGTCATTTTCGGCCTCCCTAGGCTTATTCTAATCCAATTAGGGTTTTTAACAAATCTTGTGCATCCAATATGTGATTTTGTGTCATTTTGTGTCATTGGTTGAACATTTAGGTCATTTTCGTCCTCCCTAGGCTTATTCTAATCCAATTAAGGTTTTTAACCAATCTTGTGCATCCAATATGTGATTTTCTGTCATTTTGTGTCATTGGTTGAACATTTACGTCATTTTTGTCCTCCCTAGGCTTATTCTAATCCAATTAGGGTTTTTAACCAATCTTGTGCATCCAATATGTGATTTTGTGTCATTGGTTGAACATTTAGGTCATTTTCGTCCTCCCTAGGCTTATTCTAATCCAATTAGGATTTTTAACCAATCTTGTGCATCCAATATGTGATTTTGTGTCATTGGTTGAACATTTCGGTCATTTTCGTCCACCCTAGGCTTATTCTAATCCAATTAGGGTTTTTAACCAATCTTGTGCATCCAATATGTGATTTTGTGTCATTGGTTGAACATTTAGGTCATTTTCGTCCTCCCTAGGCTTATTCTAATCCAATTAGGGTTTTTAACCAATCTTGTGCATCCAATATGTGATTTTGTGTCATTTTGTGTCATTGGCTAAACTTTTAGTTCATTTTCGTCCTCCTAGGCTTATTCTAATCCAATTAGGGTTTTTAACCAATCTTGTGCATCCAATATGTGATTTTGTGTCATTTTGTGTCATTGGTTGAACATTTAGGTCATTTTCGTCCTCCCTAGGCTTATTCTAATCCAATTAGGGTTTTTAACCAATCTTGTGCATCCAATATGTGATTTTGTGTCATTTTGTGTCATTGGTTGAACATTTAGGTCATTTTCGTCCTCCCTAGGCTTATTCTAATCCAATTAGGGTTTTTAACCAATCTTGTGCATCCAATATGTAATTTTGGGTCATTTTGTGTCATTGGTTGAACATTTAGGTCATTTTCGTCCTCCCTTGGCTTATTCCAATCCAATTAGGGTTTTTAACCTATCTTGTGCATCCAATATGTGATTTTGTGTCATTGGTTGAACATTTAGGTCATTTTCGTCCTCCCTAGGCTTATTCTAATCCAATTAGGGTTTTTAACCAATCTTGTGCATCCAATATGTGATTTTGTGTCATTGGTTGAACATTTAGGTCATTTTCGTCCTCCCTAGGCTTATTCTCATCCAATTAGGGTTTTTAACCATTCTTGTGCATCCAATATGTGATTTTGTGTCATTTTGTGTCATTGGTTGAACATTTAGGTCATTTTCGTCCTCCCTAGGCTTATTCTAATCCAATTAGGGTTTTTAACCAATCTTGTGCATCCAATATGTGATTTTGTGTCATTTTGTGTCATTGGTTGAACATTTAGGTCATTTTCGTCCTCCCTAGGCTTATTCTAATCCAATTAGGGTTTTTAACCAATCTTGTGCATCCAATATTTGATTTTGTGTCATTTTGTGTTATTGGTTGACCATTTAGGTCATTTTCGTCCTCCCTAGGCTTATTCTAATCCAATTAGGGTTTTTAACCAATCTTGTGCATCCAATATGTGATTTTGTGTAATTTTGTGTCATTGGTTGAACATTTAGGTCATTTTCGTCCTCCCTATGCTTATTCTAATCCAATTAGGGTTTTTAACCAATCTTGTGCATCCAATATGTGATTTTGTGTCATTGGTTGAACATTTAGGTCATTTTTGTCCTCCCTAGGCTTATTCTAATCCAATTAGGGTTTTTAACCAATCTTGTGCAACCAATATGTGAGATTGTGTCATTGGTTGAACATTTAGGTCATTTTCGTCCTCCCTAGGCTTATTCTAATCCAATTAGGGTTTTTAACCAATCTTGTGCATCCAATATGTGATTTTGTGTCATTTTGTGTCATTGGTTGAACATTTAGGTCATTTTCGTCCTCCCTTGGCTTATTCTTATCCAATTAAGGTTCTTAACCAATCTAGTGCATCCAATGTGTGATTTTGTGTCATTTTGGGTCATTGGTTGAACATTTAGGTCATTTTCGTCCTCCCTAGGCTTATTCTAATCCAATTAGGGTTTTTAACCAATCTTGTGCATCCAATATGTGATTTTGTGTCATTTTGTGTCATTGGTTGAACATTTAGGTCATTTTCGTCCTCCCTAGGCTTATTCTAATCCAATTAGGGTTTTTAACCAATCTTGTGCATCCAATATGTGATTTTTTTTCATTTTGTGTCATTGGTTGAACATTTAGGTCATTTTCGTCCTCCCTAGGCTTATTCTAATCCAATTAGGGTTTTTAACCAATCTTGTGCATCCAATATGTGATTTTGTGTCATTTTGTGTCATTGGTTGAACATTTAGGTCATTTTCGTCCTCCATAGGCTAATTCTAACCCAATTAGGGTTTTTAACCAATCTTGTGCATCCAATATGTGATTTAGTGTCATTGGTTAAACATTTAGGTCATTTTCGTCCTCCCTAGGCTTATTCTAATCCAATTAGGGTTTATAACAAATCTTGTGCATCCAATATGAGATTTTGTGTCATTTTGTGTCGTTGGTTGAACATTTAGGTCATTTTCGTCCTCCCTAGGCTTATTCTAATCCAATTAGGGTTTTTAACCAATCTTGTGCATCCAATATGTGATTTTGTGTCATTGGTTGAACATTTAGGTCATTTTCGTCCTCCCTAGGCTTATTCTAATCCAATTAGGGTTTTTAACCAATCTTGAGCATCCAATATGTGATTTTGTGTCATTTTATGTCATTGGTTGAACATTTAGGTCATTTTCGTCCTCCCTAGGCTTATTCTAATCCAATTAGGGTTTTTAACCAATCTTGTGCATCCAATATGTGATTTTGTGTCATTGGTTGAACATTTAGGCCATTTTCGTCCTCCTTGGGCTTATTCTAATCCAATTAGGGTTTTTAACCAATCTTGTGCATCCAATATGTGATTTTGTGTCATTGGTTGAACATTTAGGTCATTTTCCCCTAGGCTTATTCTAATCCAATTAGGGTTTTAAACCAATCTTGTGCATCCAATATGTGATTTTGTGTCATTTTGTGTCATTGGTTGCACATTAAGGTCATTTTCGTCCTCCCTAGGCTTATTCTAATCCAATTAGGGTTTTTAACCAATCTTGAGCATCCAATATGTGATTTTGTGTCATTTTGTGTCATTGGTTGAACATTTAGGTCATTTTCGTCCTCCCTAGGCTTATTCTAATCAAATTAGGGTTTTTAAGCAATCTTGTGCATCCAATATGTTATTTTGTGTCATTGGTTGAACATTTTGTTCATTTTCGCCCACCCTAGGCTTATTCTAATCCAATTAGGGTTTTCAACAAATCTTGTGCATCCAATATGTGATTTTGTGTCATTGGTTGAAAATTTAGGTCATTTTCGTCCTCCCTACGCTTATTCTAATCCAATTAGGGTTTTTAACCAATCTTGTGCATCCAATATGTGATTTTGTGTCATTTTGTGTCATTGGTTGAACATTTAGGTTATTTTCGTCCTCCCTAGACTTATTCTAATCCAATTAGGGTTTTTAACCAATCTTGTGCATCCAATATGTGATTTTGTGTCATTTTGTGTCATTGGTTGAACATTAAGGTCATTTTCGTCCTCCCTAGGCTTATTCTAATCCAATTAGGGTTTTTAACCAATCTTGTGCATCCAATAAGTGATTTTGTGTCATTGGTTGAACATTTAGGTCATTTTCGTCCTCCCTAGGCTTATTCTAATCCAATTAGGATTTTTAACCAATCTTGTGCATCCAATATGTGATTTTGTGTCATTGGTTGAACATTTAGGTCATTTTTGTCCTCCCTAGGCTTATTCTAATCCAATTAGGGTTTTTAACCAATCTTGTGCATCCAATATGTGATTTTGAGTCATTGGTTGAACATTTAGGTCATTTTCGTCCTCCCTAGGCTTATTCTAATCCAATTAGGGTTTTTAACCAATCTTGTGCATCCAATATGTGATTTTGTGTCATTTTGTGTCATTGGTTGAACATTTAGGTCATTTTCGTCCTCCCTAGGCTTATTCTAATCCAATTAAGGTTTTTAACCAATCTTGTGCATCCAATATGTGATTTTGTGTCATTGGTTGAACATTTAGGTCATTATCGTCCTCCCTAGGCTTAATCTAATCCAATTAGGGTTTTTAACCAATCTTGTGCATCCAATATGTCATTTAGTGTCATTGGTTGAACATTTAGGTCATTTTCGTCCTCCCTTGGGTTATTCTTATCCAATTATGGTTTTTAACAAATCTTGTGCATCCAATATGTGATTTTGTGTCATTTTGTATCATTGGTTGAACATTTAGGTCATTTTCGTCCTCCCTAGGCTTATTCTAATCCAATTAGGGTTTTTAACCAATCTTGTGCATCCAATATGTGATTTTGTGTCATTTTGTGTCATTGGTTGAACATTTAGGTCATTTTCGTCCTCCCTAGGCTTATTCTAATCCAATTAGGGTTTTTAACCAATCTTGTGGATCCAATATGTGATTTTGTGTCATTGGTTGAACATTTAGGTCATTTTTGTCCTCCCTAGGCTTATTCTACTCCAATTAGGGTTTTTAACCAATCTTGTGCATCCAATATGTGATTTTGTGTCATTTTGTGTCATTGGTTGAACATTTAGGTCATTTTCGTCCTCCCTAGGCTTATTCTAATCCAATTAGGGTTTTTAACCAATCTTGTGCATCCAATATGTGATTTGGTGTAATTTTGTGTCATTGGTTGAACATTTAGGTCATTTTCGTCCTCCCTAGGCTTATTCTAATCCAATTAGGGTTTTTAACCAATCTTGTGCATCCAATATGTGATTTTGTGTCATTTTGTGTCATTGGTTGAAAATTTAGGTCATTTTCGTCCTCCCTAGGCTTATTCTAATCCAATTAGGATTTTTAACCAATCTTGTGCATCCAATATGTGATTTTGTGTCATTGGTTGAACATTTAGGTCATTTTCGTCCTCCCTAAGGTTATTCTAATCCAATTAGGGTTTTTAACCAATCTTGTGCATCGAATATGTCATTTTGTGTCATTGGTTGAACATTTGGGTCATTTTCGTCTTCCATAGGCTTATTCTAATCCAATTAGGGTTTTTAACCAATCTTGTGCATCCAATATGTGATTTTGTGTCATTTTGTGTCATTGGTTGAACATTTAGGTCATTTTCGTCCTCCCTAGGCTTATTCTAATCCAATTAGGGTTTTTAACCAATCTTGTGCATCCAATATGTGATTTTTTTGTCATTTTGTGTCATTGGTTGAACATTTAGGTCATTTTCGTCCTCCCAAGGCTTATTCTAATCCAATTAGGATTTTTAACCAATCTTGTGCATCCAATATGTGATTTTGTGTCATTCGTTGAAAATTTTTGTCATTTTCGTTCTCCCAAGGCTTATTCTAATCCAATTAGGGTTTTTAACCAATCTTGTGCATCCAATATGTGATTTTGTGTCATTTTGTGTCATTGGTTGAACATTTAGGTCATTTTCGTCCTCCCTAGGCTTATTCTAATCCAATTAGGGTTTTTAACCAATCTTGTGCATCCAATATGTGATTTTGTGTCATTGGCTTAACATTTAGGTCATTTTCGTCCTCCCTAGGCTTATTCTAATCCAATTAGGATTTTTAAACAATCTTGTGCATCCAATATCTGATTTTTTGTCATTTTGTGTCATTGGTTGAACATTTAGGTCATTTTCGTCCTCCCTAGGCTTATTCTAATCCAATTAGGATTTTTAACCAATCTTGTGCATCCAATATGTGATTTTGTGTCATTCGTTGAAAATTTTTGTCATTTTCGTTCTCCCAAGGCTTATTCTAATCCAATTAGGGTTTTTAACCAATCTTGTGCATCCAATATGTGATTTTGTGTCATTTTGTGTCATTGGTTGAACATTTAGGTCATTTTCGTCCTCCCTAGGCTTATTCTAATCCAATTAGGGTTTTTAACCAATCTTGTGCATCCAATATGTGATTTTGTGTCATTGGTAGAACATTTAGGTCATTTTTGTCCTCCCTAGGCTTATTCTAATCCAATTAGGGTTTTTAACCAATCTTGTGCATCCAATATCTGATTTTTTGTCATTTTGTGTCATTGGTTGAACATTTAGGTCATTTTCGTCCTCCCTAGGCTTATTCTAATCCAATTAGGATTTTTAACCAATCTTGTGCATCCAATATGTGATTTTGTGTCATTGGTTGAACATTTTGGTCATTTTCGTCCTCCCAAGGCTTATTCTAATCCAATTAGGGTTTTTAACCAATCTTGTGCACCCAGTATGTGATTTTGTGTCATTGGTTTAACATTTAGGTCATTTTCATCCTCCCTAGGCTTATTCTAATCCAATTAGGATTTTTAACCAATCTTGTGCATCCAATATGTGATTTTGTGTCATTTTGTGTCTTTGGTTGAACATTTAGGTCATTTTCGTCCTCCCTAGGCTTATTCTAATCCAATTAGGGTTTTTAACCAATCTTGTGCATCCAATATCTGATTTTTTGCCATTTTGTGTCATTGGTTGAACATTTAGGTCACTTTCGTCCTCCCTAGGCTTATTCTAATCCAATTACGATTTTTAACCAGTCTTGTGCATCCAATATGTGATTTTGTGTCATTGGTTGAACATTTTGGTCATTTTCGTCCTCCCAAGGCTTATTCTAATCCAATTAGGGTTTTTAACCAATCTTGTGCATCCGATCTGTGATTTTGTGTCATTGGTTGAACATTTAGGTCATTTTCGTCCGCCCTAGGCTTATTCTAATCCAATTAGGGTTTTTAACCAATCTTGTGCACCCAATATGTGATTTTGTGTCATTGGTTGAACATTTAGGTCATTTTCGTCCTCCCTAGGCTTATTCTAATCCAATTAGGATTTTTAACCAATCTTGTGCACCCAATATGTGATTTTGTGTCATTGGTTGAACATTTAGGTCATTTTCGTCCTCCCTAGGCTTATTCTAATCCAATTAGGATTTTTAACCAATCTTGTGCATCCAATATGTGATTTTGTGTCATTGGTTTAACATTTTGGTCATTTTCGTCCTCCCAAGGCTTATTCTAATCCAATTAGGGTTTTTAACCAATCTTGTGCATCCGATCTGTGATTTTGTGTCATTGGTTGAACATTTAGGTCATTTTCGTCCGCCCTAGGCTTATTCTAATCCAATTAGGGTTTTTAACCAATCTTGTGCACCCAATATGTGATTTTGTGTCATTGGTTGAACATTTAGGTCATTTTCGTCCTCCCTAGGCTTATTCTAATCCAATTAGGATTTTTAACCAATCTTGTGCACCCAATATGTGATTTTGTGTCATTGGTTGAACATTTAGGTCATTTTCGTCCTCCCTAGGCTTATTCTAATCCAATTAGGATTTTTAACCAATCTTGTGCATCCAATATGTGATTTTGTGTCATTGGTTTAACATTTTGGTCATTTTCGTCCTCCCAACGGTTATTCTAATCCAATTAGGGTTTTTAACCAATCTTGTGCATTAATCTGTGATTTTGTGTCATTTTGTGTCATTGGTTGAACATTTAGGTCATTTTTGTCCTCCCTAGGCTTATTCTAATCGAATTAGGGTTTTTAACCAATATTGTGCATCCAATATGTGCTTTTGAGTCATTTTTTGTCATTGGTTGAACGTTTAGGTCATTTTCGGCCTCCCTAGGCTTATTCTAATCCAATTAGGGTTTTTAACAAATCTTGTGCATCCAATATGTGATTTTGTGTCATTTTGTGTCATTGGTTGAACATTTAGGTCATTTTCGTCCTCCCTAGGCTTATTCTAATCCAATTACGGTTTTTAACCAATCTTGTGCATCCAATATGTGATTTTGTGTCATTTTGTGTCATTGGTTGAATATTTAGGTCATTTTTGTCGTCCCTATGTTTATTCTAATCCAATTAGGGTTTTTAACCAATCTTGTGCATCCAATATGTGATTTTGTGTCATTGGTTGAACATTTAGGTCATTTTCGTCCTCCCTAGGTTTATTCTAATCCAATTAGGGTTTTTAACCAATCTTGTGCATCCAATATGTGATTTTGTGTCATTGGTTGATCATTTAGGTCATTTTCGTCCTCCCTAGGCTTATTCTAATCCAATTAGGGTTTTTAACCAATCTTGTGCATCCAATATGTGATTTTGTGTCATTTTTTGTCATTGGTTGAACATTTAGGTCATTTTCGTCCTCCCTAGGCTAATTCTAATCCAATTGGGATGTTTAACCAATCTTGTGCATCCAATATGTGATTTTGTGTCATTTTGTGTCATTGGTTGAACATTTAGGTCATTTTCGTCCTCCCTAGGCTTATTCTAATCCAATTAGGGTTTTTAACCAATCTTGTGCATCCAATATGTGATTTTGTGTCATTTTGTGTCATTGGTTGAACATTTAGGTCATTTTCGTCCTCCCTAGGCTTATTCTAATCCAATTAGGGTTTTTAACCAATCTTGTGCATCCAATATGTAATTTTGGGTCATTTTGTGTCATTGGTTGAACATTTAGGTCATTTTCGTCCTCCCTTGGCTTATTCCAATCCAATTAGGGTTTTTAACCTATCTTGTGCATCCAATATGTGATTTTGTGTCATTGGTTGAACATTTAGGTCATTTTCGTCCTCCCTAGGCTTATTCTAATCCAATTAGGGTTTTTAACCAATCTTGTGCATCCAATATGTGATTTTGTGTCATTGGTTGAACATTTAGGTCATTTTCGTCCTCCCTAGGCTTATTCTCATCCAATTAGGGTTTTTAACCATTCTTGTGCATCCAATATGTGATTTTGTGTCATTTTGTGTCATTGGTTGAACATTTAGGTCATTTTCGTCCTCCCTAGGCTTATTCTAATCCAATTAGGGTTTTTAACCAATCTTGTGCATCCAATATGTGATTTTGTGTCATTTTGTGTCATTGGTTGAACATTTAGGTCATTTTCGTCCTCCCTAGGCTTATTCTAATCCAATTAGGGTTTTTAACCAATCTTGTGCATCCAATATTTGATTTTGTGTCATTTTGTGTTATTGGTTGACCATTTAGGTCATTTTCGTCCTCCCTAGGCTTATTCTAATCCAATTAGGGTTTTTAACCAATCTTGTGCATCCAATATGTGATTTTGTGTAATTTTGTGTCATTGGTTGAACATTTAGGTCATTTTCGTCCTCCCTATGCTTATTCTAATCCAATTAGGGTTTTTAACCAATCTTGTGCATCCAATATGTGATTTTGTGTCATTGGTTGAACATTTAGGTCATTTTTGTCCTCCCTAGGCTTATTCTAATCCAATTAGGGTTTTTAACCAATCTTGTGCAACCAATATGTGAGATTGTGTCATTGGTTGAACATTTAGGTCATTTTCGTCCTCCCTAGGCTTATTCTAATCCAATTAGGGTTTTTAACCAATCTTGTGCATCCAATATGTGATTTTGTGTCATTTTGTGTCATTGGTTGAACATTTAGGTCATTTTCGTCCTCCCTTGGCTTATTCTTATCCAATTAAGGTTCTTAACCAATCTAGTGCATCCAATGTGTGATTTTGTGTCATTTTGGGTCATTGGTTGAACATTTAGGTCATTTTCGTCCTCCCTAGGCTTATTCTAATCCAATTAGGGTTTTTAACCAATCTTGTGCATCCAATATGTGATTTTGTGTCATTTTGTGTCATTGGTTGAACATTTAGGTCATTTTCGTCCTCCCTAGGCTTATTCTAATCCAATTAGGGTTTTTAACCAATCTTGTGCATCCAATATGTGATTTTTTTTCATTTTGTGTCATTGGTTGAACATTTAGGTCATTTTCGTCCTCCCTAGGCTTATTCTAATCCAATTAGGGTTTTTAACCAATCTTGTGCATCCAATATGTGATTTTGTGTCATTTTGTGTCATTGGTTGAACATTTAGGTCATTTTCGTCCTCCATAGGCTAATTCTAACCCAATTAGGGTTTTTAACCAATCTTGTGCATCCAATATGTGATTTAGTGTCATTGGTTAAACATTTAGGTCATTTTCGTCCTCCCTAGGCTTATTCTAATCCAATTAGGGTTTATAACAAATCTTGTGCATCCAATATGAGATTTTGTGTCATTTTGTGTCGTTGGTTGAACATTTAGGTCATTTTCGTCCTCCCTAGGCTTATTCTAATCCAATTAGGGTTTTTAACCAATCTTGTGCATCCAATATGTGATTTTGTGTCATTGGTTGAACATTTAGGTCATTTTCGTCCTCCCTAGGCTTATTCTAATCCAATTAGGGTTTTTAACCAATCTTGAGCATCCAATATGTGATTTTGTGTCATTTTATGTCATTGGTTGAACATTTAGGTCATTTTCGTCCTCCCTAGGCTTATTCTAATCCAATTAGGGTTTTTAACCAATCTTGTGCATCCAATATGTGATTTTGTGTCATTGGTTGAACATTTAGGCCATTTTCGTCCTCCTTGGGCTTATTCTAATCCAATTAGGGTTTTTAACCAATCTTGTGCATCCAATATGTGATTTTGTGTCATTGGTTGAACATTTAGGTCATTTTCCCCTAGGCTTATTCTAATCCAATTAGGGTTTTAAACCAATCTTGTGCATCCAATATGTGATTTTGTGTCATTTTGTGTCATTGGTTGCACATTAAGGTCATTTTCGTCCTCCCTAGGCTTATTCTAATCCAATTAGGGTTTTTAACCAATCTTGAGCATCCAATATGTGATTTTGTGTCATTTTGTGTCATTGGTTGAACATTTAGGTCATTTTCGTCCTCCCTAGGCTTATTCTAATCAAATTAGGGTTTTTAAGCAATCTTGTGCATCCAATATGTTATTTTGTGTCATTGGTTGAACATTTTGTTCATTTTCGCCCACCCTAGGCTTATTCTAATCCAATTAGGGTTTTCAACAAATCTTGTGCATCCAATATGTGATTTTGTGTCATTGGTTGAAAATTTAGGTCATTTTCGTCCTCCCTACGCTTATTCTAATCCAATTAGGGTTTTTAACCAATCTTGTGCATCCAATATGTGATTTTGTGTCATTTTGTGTCATTGGTTGAACATTTAGGTTATTTTCGTCCTCCCTAGACTTATTCTAATCCAATTAGGGTTTTTAACCAATCTTGTGCATCCAATATGTGATTTTGTGTCATTTTGTGTCATTGGTTGAACATTAAGGTCATTTTCGTCCTCCCTAGGCTTATTCTAATCCAATTAGGGTTTTTAACCAATCTTGTGCATCCAATATGTGATTTTGTGTCATTGGTTGAACATTTAGGTCATTTTCGTCCTCCCTAGGCTCTTTTTAATCCAATTAGGGTTTTTATCCAATCTTGTGCATCCAATATGTGATTTTGTGTCATTGGTTGAACATTTAGGTCATTTTCGTCCTCCCTAGGCTTATTCTAATCCAATTAGGGTTTTTAACCAATCTTGTGCATCCAATATGTGATTTTGTGTCATTTTGTGTCATTGGTTGAACATTTAGGTCATTATCGTCCTCCTTAGGCTTATTCTAATCGAGTTAGGGTTTTTAACCAATCTTGTGCATCCAATATGTGATTTTGTGTCATTTTGTGTCATTGGTTGAACATTTACGTCATTTTCGTCCTCCCTAGGCTTATTCTAATCCAATTAAAGTTGTTAACCAATCTTGTGCATCCAATATGTGATTTTGTGTCATTTTGTGTCATTGGTTGAACATTTAGGTCATTTTCGTCCTCCCTAGGCTTATTCTAATCCAATTAGGGTTTTTAACCAATCTTGTGCATCCAATATGTGATTTTAAGTCATTTTGTGTCATTGGTTGAACATTTAGGTCATTTTCGTCCTCCCTAGGCTTATTCTACGCCAATTAGGGTTTTTAACCAATCTTGTGCATCCAATATGTGATTTTGTGTCATTTTGTGTCATTGGTTGAACATTTAGGTCATTTTCGTCCTCCCTAGGCTTATTCTAATCCAATTAGGGTTTTTAACCAATCTTGTGCATCCAATATGTGATTTTGTATCATTGGTTGAACATTTAGGTCATTTTCGTCCTCGCTAAGCTTATTCTAATCCAATTAGGGTTTTTAACCAATCTTGTGCATCCAATATGTGATTTTGTGTCATTGGTTGAACATTTAGGTCATTTTCGTCCTCCCTAGGCTTATTCTAATCCAATTAGGGTTTTTAACCAATCTTGTGCATCCAATATGTGATTTTGTGTCATTTTGTGTCATTGGTTGAACATTTAGGTAATTTTCGTCCTCCCTAGGCTTATTCTAATCCAATTAGGATTTTTAACCAATCTTGTGCATCCAATATGTGATTTTGTGTCATTTTGTGTCATTGGTTGAACATTTAGGTCATTTTCGTCCTCCCTAGGCTTATTCTAATCCAATTAGGGTTTTTAACCAATCTTGTGCACCCAGTATGTGATTTTGTATCATTCTTTTAAAATTTAGGTCATGTTCATCCTCCCTAGGCTTATTCTAATCCAATTAGGATTTTTAACCAATCTTGTGCATCCAATATGTGATTTTGTGTCATTTTGTGTCATTGGTTGAACATTTAGGTCATTTTCGTCCTCCCTAGGCTTATTCTATTCCAATTAGGGTTTTTAACCAATCTTGTGCATCCAATATGTGATTTTGTGTCATTTTGTGTCATTGGTTGAACATTTAGGTCATTTTCGTCCTCCCTAGGTTTCTTCTAATCGAATTAGGGTTTTTAACCAATCTTGTGCATCCAATATGTGATTTTGTGTCATTGGTTGAACATTTAGGTCATTTTCGTCCTCCCTAGGCTTATTCTAAACCAATTAGGATTTTTAACCAATCTTGTGCATCCAATATGTGATTTTGTGTCATTTTGTGTCATTGGTTGAACATTTAGGTCATTTTCGTCCTCCCTAGGCTTATTCTAATCCAATTAGGGTTTTTAACCAATCTTGTGCATCCAATATGTGATTTTGTGTCATTTTGTGTCATTGGTTGAACATTTAGGTCATATTCGTCCTCCCTAGGCTTATTCTAATCCAATTAAGGTTTTTAACCAATCTTGTGCATCCAATATGTGATTTTGTGTCATTTTGTGTCATTGGTTGAACATTTAGGTCATTTTCGTCCTCCCTAGGCTTATTCTAATCCAATTAGGGTTTTTAACCAATCTTGTGCATCCAATATGTGATTTTGTGTCATTTTGTGTCATTGGTTGAACATTTAGGTCATTTTCGTCCTCCCCAGGCTTATTCTAATCCAATTAGGGTTTTTCACGAATCCTGTGCATCCAATATGTGATTTTGTGTCATTTTGTGTCATTGGTTGAACATTTAGGTCATTTTCGTCCTCCCTAGGGTTATTTTAATCTAATTAGGATTTTTAACCAATCTTGTGCATCCAATATGTGATTTTGTGTCATTTTGTGTCATTGGTTGAACATTTAGGTCATTTTCGTCCTCCCTAGGCTTATTCTAATCCAATTAGGGTTTTTAACCAATCTTGTGCATCCAATATGTGATTTTGTGTCATTTTGTGTCATTGGTTGAACATTTAGGTAATTTTCGTCCTCGCTAGGCTTATTCTAATCCAATTAGGGTTTTGAACCAACCTTGTGCATCCAATATGTTGTTTTGTGTCATTGATTGAACATTTAGGTCATTTTTGTCCTCCCTAGGATTATTCTAATCCAATTAGGGTTTTTAACCAATCTTGTGCATCAAATATGTGATTTTGTGTCATTTTGTGTCATTGGTTGAACATTTAGGTCATTTTCGTCCTCCCTAGGCTTATTCTAATCATATTAGGGTTTTTAACCAATCTTGTGCATCCAATATGTGATTTGTGTCATGTTGTGTCATTGGTTGAACATTTAGGTCATTTTCGTCCTCCCTAGGCTTATTCTAATCCAATTAGGGTTTTTAACCAATCTTGTGCATCCAATATGTGATTTTGTGTCATTTTGTGTCATTGGTTGAACATTTAGGTCATTTTCGTCCTCCCTAGGCTTACTCTAATCCAATTAGGGTTTTTAACCAATCTTGTGCATCAAATATGTGATTTTGTGTCATTTTTTGTCATCGGTTGAACATTTAGGTCATTTTCGTCCTCCCTATGCTTATTCTAATCCAATTAGGGTTTTTAACCAATCTTGTGCATCCAATATGTGATTTTGTGTCATTGGTTGAACATTTAGGTCATTTTCGTCCTCCCTAGGCTTATTCTAATCCAATTAGGGTTTTTCACCAATCTTGTGCATCCAATATGTGATTTTGTGTCATTGGTTTAACATTTAGGTCATTTTCGTCCTCCCTAGGCTTATTCTAATCCAATTAGGGTTTTTAACCAATCTTGTGCATCCAATATGTGATTTTGTGTCATTTTGTGTCATTGGTTGAACATTTAGGTCATTTTCGTCCTCCCTAGGCTTGTTCTAATCCAATTAGGGTTTTTAACCAATCTTGTGCACCCAGAATGTGATTTTGTGTCATTCGTTTAAAATTTAGGTCATTTTCATCCTCCCTAGGCTTATTCTAATCCAATTAGGATTTTTAACAAATCTTGTGCATCCAATATGTGATTTTGTGTCATTTCGTGTCATTTGTTGAACATTTTGGACATTTTCGTCCTCCCTAGGCTTATTCTAATCCAATTAGGGTTTTTAACCAATCTTGTGCATCCAATATCTGATTTTTTGTCATTTTGTGTCATTGGTTGAACATTTAGGTCATTTTCGTCCTCCCTAGGCTTATTCTAATCCAATTAGGATTTTTAACCAATCTTGTGCATCCAATATGTGATTTTGTGTCATTTTGTGTCATTGGTTGAATATTTAGGTCATTTTCATCCTCCCTAGGCTTATTCTTATCCAATTAGGGTTTTTAACCAATCTTGTGCATCCAATATGTGATTTTGTGTCATTTTGTGTCATTTGTTGAACATTTAGGTTATTTTCGTCCTCCCTAGGCTTATTCTAATCCAATTAGGGTTTTTAACCAATCTTGTGCATCCTATATTTGATTTTTTGTCATTTTGTGTCATTGGTTGAACATTTAGGTCATTTTCGTCCTCCCTAGGCTTATTCTAATCCAATTAGGATTTTTAACCAATCTTGTGCATCCAATATGTGATTTTGTGTCATTGGTTGAACATTTTGGTCATTTTCGTCCTCCCAAGGCTTATTCTAATCCAATTGGGGTTTTTAACCAATCTTGTGCATCCGATCTGTGATTTTGTGTCATTGGTTGAACATTTAGGTCATTTTCGTCCGCCCTTGGCTTATTCTAATCCAATTAAGGTTTTTAACCAATCTTGTGCACCCAATATGTGATTTTGTGTCATTGGTTTAACATTTAGGTCATTTTCGTCCTCCCTAGGCTTATTCTAATCCAATTAGGGTTTTTAACCAATCTTGTGCACCCAGTTTGTGATTTTGTGTCATTCGTTTAAAATTTAGGTCATTTTCATCCTCCTTAGTCTTATTCTAATCCAATTAGGATTTTTAACCAATCTTGTGCATCCAATATGTGATTTTGTGTCATTTTGTGTCATTGGTTGAACATTTAGGTCATTTTCGTCCTCCCTAGGTTTATTCTAATCCAATTAGGGTTTTTAACCAATCTTGTGCATCCAATATCTGATTTTTTGTCATTTTGTGTCATTGGTTGAACATTTAGGTCATTTTCGTCCTCCCTAGGCTTATTCTAATCCAATTAGTATTTTTAACCAATCTTGTGCATCCAATATGTCATTTTGTGTCATTGGTTGAACATTTTGGTCATTTTCGTCCTCCCAAGGCTTATTCTAATCCAATTAGGGTTTTTAACCAATCTTGTGCATCCAAAATGTGATTTTGTGTCATTTTGTGTCATTGGTAGAACATTTAGGTCATTTTCGTCCTCCCTAGGCTTATTCTAATCCAATTAGGGTTTTTAACCAATCTTGTGCACCCAGTATGTGATTTTGTGTCATTCGTTTAAAATTTAGGTCATTTTCATCCTCCCTAGGCTTATTCTAATCCAATTAGGATTTTTAACCAATCTTGCGCATCCAATATTTGATTTTGTGTCATTTTGTGTCATTGGTTGAACATTTAGGTCATTTTCGTCCTCCCTAGGCTTATTCTAATCGAATTAGGGTTTTTAACCAATCTTGTGCATCCAATATGTGATTTTGTGTCATTTTGTGTCAATTGTTGAACATTTAGCTCATTTTCGTCCTCTCTAGGCTTATTCCAATCCAATTAGGGTTTTTAACCAATCTGTTGCATCCAATATGTGATTTTGTGTCATTGGTAGAACCTTTAGGTCATTTTCGTCCTCCCTAGGCTTATTCTAATCCAATTAGGGTTTTTAACCAATCTTGTGCACCCAGTATGTGATTTTGTGTCATTCGTTTAAAATTTAGGTCATTTTCATCCTCCCTAGGCTTATTCTAATCCAATTAGGATTTTTAACCAATCTTGTGCATCCAATATGTGATTTTGTGTCATTGGTTGAACATTTTGGTCATTTTCGTCCTCCCAAGGCTTATTCTAATCCAATTAGGGTTTTTAACCAATCTTGTGCATCCGATCTGTGATGTTGTGTCATTGGTTGAACATTTAGGTCATTTTCGTCCGCCTTAGGCTTATTCTAATCCAATTAGGGTTTTTAACCAATCTTGTGCACCCAATATCTGATTTTGTGTCATTGGTTTAACATTTAGGTAATTTTCGTCCTCCCTAGTCTTATTCTAATCCAATTAGGATTTTTAACCAATCTTGTGCATCCAATATGTGATTTTGTGTCATTTTGTGTCATTGGTTGAACATTTAGGTCATTTTCGTCCTCCCTAGGCTTATTCTAATCCAATTAGGGTTTTTAACCAATCTTGTGCATCCAATATGTGATTTTGTGTCGTTTTGTGTCATTGTTTGAACGTTTAGGTCATTTTCGTCCTCTCTAGGCTTATTCTAATCCAATTAGGGTTTTTAACCAATCTTGTGCATCCAATATGTGATTTTGTGTCATTTTGTGTCATTGGTTGAAAATTTAGGTCATTTTCGTCCTCCCTAGGCTTTTTCTAATCCAATTAGGATTTTTAACCAATCTTGTGCATCCAATATGTGATTTTGTGTCATTTTGTGTCATTGGTTGAACATTTAGGTCATTTTCGTCGTCCCTAGGCTTATTCTAATCCAATTAGGATTTTTAACCAATCTTGTGCATCCAATATGTGATTTTGTGTCATTTTGTGTCATTGGTTGAACATTTAGGTCATTTTCGTCCTCCCTAGGCTTATTCTAATCCAATTAGGGTTTTTAACCAATCTTGTGCATCCAATATGTGATTTTGTGTCATTTTGTGTCATTGGTTGAACATTTAGGTCATTTTCATCCTCCCTAGGCTTATTCTAATCCAATTAGGGTTTTTAACCAATCTTGTGCATCCAGTATCTGATTTTGTGTCATTGGTT
This sequence comes from Cicer yamashitae, assembly GCA_037974755.1. Classification (NCBI taxonomy): domain Eukaryota; kingdom Viridiplantae; phylum Streptophyta; class Magnoliopsida; order Fabales; family Fabaceae; genus Cicer; species Cicer yamashitae. Next base: position 20,256,307 of record JBBPBQ010000008.1, on the reverse strand, counting down.
GAACATTTAGGTCATTTTCGTTCCCCCTAGGCTTATTCTAATCCAATTAGGGTTTTAAACCAATCTTGTGCTTCCGATATGTGATTTTGTGTTAGTTTGTGTCATTGGTTGAACATTTAGGTCATTTTCGTCCTCACCAGGCTTATTCTAATCCAATTAGGGTTTTTCACCAATCCTGTGCATCCAATATGTGATTTTGTGTCATTGGTTGAACATTTAGGTCATTTTCGTCCTCCCTAGGGTTATTTTAATCCAATTATGATTTGTAACCAATCTTGTGCATCCAATATGTGATTTTGTGTCATTGGTTGAACATTTAGGTCATTTTTGTCCTCCCTAGGCTTATTCTACGCCAATTAGGGTTTTTAACCAATCTTGTGCATCCAATATGTGATTTTGTGTCATTTTGTGTCATTGGTTGAACATTTAGGTCATTTTCGTCCTCCCTAGGCTTATTCTAATCCAATTAGGGTTTTTAACCAATCTTGTGCATCCAATATGTGATTTTGTGTCATTTTGTGTCATTGGTTGAACATTTAGGTCATTTTCGTCCTCGATAGGCATATTCTAATCCAATTAGGGTTTTTAACCAATCTTGTGCATCCAATATGTGATTTTGTGTCATTGGTTGAACATTTAGGTCATTTTCGTCCTCCCTAGGCTTATTCTAATCCAATTAGGGTTTTTAACCAATCTTGTGCATCCAATATGTGATTTTGTGTCATTTTGTGTCATTGGTTGAACATTTAGGTCATTTTCGTCCTCCCTAGGCTTATTTTAATCCAATTAGGGTTTTTAACCAATCTTGTGCATCCAATATGTGATTTTGTATCATTTTGTGTCATTGGTTGAACATTTAGGTCATTTTCGTCCTCCCTAGGCTTATTCTAATCCAATTAGGGTTTTTAACCAATCTTGTGCATCCAATATGTGATTTTGTGTCATTTTGTGTCATTGGTTGAACATTTAGGTCATTTTTGTCCTCTCTAGGCTTATTCTAATCCAATTAGGGTTTTTAACCAATCTTGTGCATCCAATATGTGATTTTGTGTCATTTTGTGTCATTGGTTGAACATTTAGGTCATTTTCGTCCTCCCTAGGCTTATTCTAAACCAATTAGTGTTTTTAACCAATCTTGTGCATCCAATATGTGATTTTGTGTCATTTTGTGTCATTGGTTGAACATTTAGGTCATTTTCGTCCTCCCTAGGCTTATTCTAATCCAATTAGGGTTTTTAACCAATCTTGTGCATCCAATATGTGATTTTGTGTCATTTTGTGTCATTGGTTGAACATTTAGGTCATATTCGTCCTCCCTAGGCTTATTCTAATCCAATTAAGGTTTTTAACCAATCTTGTGCATCCAATATGTGATTTTGTGTCATTTTGTGTCATTGGTTGAACATTTAGGTCATTTTCGTCCTCCCTAGGCTTATTCTAATCCAATTAGGGTTTTTAACCAATCTTGTGCATCCAATATGTGATTTTGTGTCATTTTGTGTCATTGGTTGAACATTTAGGTCATTTTTATCCTCCCTAGGCTTATTCTAATCCAATTAGGGTTTTTAACCAATCTTGTGCATCCAATATGTGATTTTGTGTCATTGGTTGAACATTTAGGTCATTTTCGTCCTCCCTAGGCTTATTCTAATCCAATTAAGGTTTTTAACGAATCTTGTGCATCAAATATGTGATTTTGTGTCATTGGTTGAACATTTAGGTCATTTTCGTCCTCCCTAGGCTTATTCTAATCCAATTAGGGTTTTTAACCAATCTTGTGCATCCAATATGTGATTTTGTGTCATTTTGTGTCATTGGTTGAACATTTAGGTCATTTTCGTCCTCCCTAGGCATATTCTAATACAATTACGGTTTTTAACCAATCTTGTGCATCCAATATGTGATTTTGTGTCATTGGTTGAACATTTAGGTCATTTTCGTCCTCCCTAGGCTTATTCTAATCCAATTAGGGTTTTTAACCAATCTTGTGCATCCAATCTGTGATTTTGTGTCATTTTGTGTCATTGGTTGAACATTTAGGTCATTTTCGTCCTCCCTAGGCTTATTCTTATCCAATTAGGGTTTTTAACCAATCTTGTGCATCCAATATGTGATTTTGTGTCATTTTGTGTCATTTGTTGAACATTTAGGTCATTTCCGTCCTCCATAGGCTTATTCTAATCCAATTAGGGTTTTTAACCAATCTTGTGCACCCAGTATGTGATTTTGTGTCATTGGTTTAACATTTAGGTCATTTTCATCCTCCCTAGGCTTATTCTAATCCAATTAGGATTTTTAACCAATCTTGTGCATCCAATATGTCATTTTGTGTCATTTTGTGTCATTGGTTGAACATTTAGGTCATTTTCGTCCTCCCTAGGCTTATTCTAATACAATTAGGGTTTTTAACCAATCTTGTGCATCCAATATGTGATTTTGTGTCATTGGTTGAACATTTAGGTCATTTTCGTCCTCCCTAGGTTTATTCTAATCCAATTAGGGTTTTTAACCAATCTTGTGCACCCAGTATGTGATTTTGTGTCATTGGTTTAACATTTAGGTCATTTTCATCCACCATAGGCTTATTCTAATCCAATTAGGATTTTTAACCAATCTTGTGCATCCAATATGTGATTTTGTGTCATTTTGTGTCATTGGTTGAACATTTAGGTCATTTTCGTCCCCTCTAGGCTTATTCTAATCCAATTAGGGTTTTTAACCAATCTTGTGCATCCAATATCTGATTTTTTGTCATTTTGTGTCATTGGTTCAACATTTAGGTCATTTTCGTCCTCCCTAGGCTTATTCTAATCCAATTAGGATTTTTAACCAATCTTGTGCATCCAATATGTGATTTTGTGTCATTGGTTGAACATTTTGGTCATTTTCGTCCTCCCAAGGCTTATTCTAATCCAATTAGGGTTTTTAACCAATCTTGTGCATCCAAAATGTGATTTTGTGTCATTTTGTGTCATTGGTAGAACATTTAGGTCATTTTCGTCCTCCCTAAGCTTATTCTAATCCAATTAGGGTTTTTAACCAATCTTGTGCACCCAGTATGTGATTTTGTGTCATTCGTTTAAAATTTAGGTCATTTTCATCCTCCCTAGGCTTATTCTAATCCAATTAGGATTTTTAACCAATCTTGTGCATCCAATATGTGATTTTGTGTCATTGGTTGAACATTTTGGTCATTTTGGTCCTCCCAAGGCTTATTCTAATCCAATTAGGGTTTTTAACCAATCTTGTGCATCCGATCTGTGATATTGTGTCATTGGTTGAACATTTAGGTCATTTTCGTCCTCCTTAGGCTTATTCTAATCCAATTAGGGTTTTTAACCAATCTTGTGCACCCAATATGTGATTTTGTGTCATTCGTTTAACATTTAGGTCATTTTCGTCCTCCCTAGTCTTATTATAATCCAATTAGGATTTTTAACCAATCTTGTGCATCCAATATGTGATTTTGTGTCATTTTGTGTCATTGGTTGAACATTTAGGTCATTTTCGTCCTCCCTAGGCTTATTCTAATCCAATTAGGGTTTTTAACCAATCTTGTGCATCCAATATCTGATTTTTTGTCATTTTGTGTCATTGGTTGAACATTTAGGTCATTTTCGTCCTCCCTAGGCTTATTCTAATCCAATTAGGATTGTTAACCAATCTTGTGCATCCAATATGTGATTTTGTGTCATTGGTTGAACATTTTGGTCATTTTTGTCCTCCCAAGGCTTATTCTAATCCAATTAGGGTTTTTAACCAATCTTGTGCATCCGATCTGTGATTTTCTGTCATTGGTTGAACATTTAGGTCATTTTCGTCCGCCCTAGGCTTATTCTAATCCAATTAGGGTTTTTAACCAATCTTGTGCATCCAATATGTGATTTTGTGTCATTTTGTGTCATTGGTTGAACATTTAGGTCATTTTCGTCCTCCCTAGGTTTATTCTAATCCAATTAGGGTTTTTAACCAATCTCATACACCCAGTATGTGATTTTGTGTCATCAGTTTAACATTTAGGTCATTTTCATCCTCCCTAGGCTTATTTTAATCCAATTAGGATTTTTAACCAATCTTGTGCATCCAATATGTGATTTTGTGTCATTTTGTGTCATTGGTTGAACATTTAGGTCATTTTCGTCCTCCCTAGGTTTATTCTAATCCAATTAGGGTTTTTAACCAATCTTGTGCACCCAGTATGTGATTTTCTGTCATTCGTTTAAAATTTAGGTCATTTTCATACTCCCTAGGCTTATTCTAATCCAATTAGGATTTTTAACCAATCTTGTGCATCCAATATGTGATTTTGTGTCATTGGTTGAAAATTTAGGTCATTTTCGTCCTCCCTAGGCTTATTCTAATCCAATTAGGGTTTTTAACCAATCTTGTGCATCCAATATCTGATTTTTTGTCATTTTGTGTCATTGGATGAACATTTAGGTCATTTTTGTCCTCCCTAGGCTTATTCTGATCCATTTAGGATTTTTAACCAATCTTGTGCATCCAATATGTGATTTTGTGTCATTGGTTGAACATTTTGGTCATTTTCGTCCTCCCAAGGCTTATTCTAATCCAATTAGGGTTTTTAACCAATCTTGTGCATCCAATCTGTGATTTTGTGTCATTTTGTGTCATTGGTTAAACATTTAGGTCATTTTCGTCCTCCCTAGGTTTATTCTAATCCAATTAGGGTTTTTAACCAATCTTGTGCACCCAGTATGTGATTTTGTGTCATTGGTTAAACATTTAGGTCATTTTCGTCCTCCCTAGGCTTATTCTAATCCAATTAGGGTTTTTAACCAATCTTGTGCATCCAATATGTGATTTTGTGTCATTTTGTGTCATTGGTTGAACATTTAGGTCATTTTCGTCCTCCCTAGGCTTATTCTAATCCAATTAGAGTTTTTAACCAATCTTGTGCATCCAATACGTGATTTTGTGTCATTTGTTGAACATTTAGGTCATTTTCGTCATCGCTATGCTTATTCTAATCCAATTAGGGTTTTTAACCAATCTTGTGCATCCAATATGTGATTTTGTGTCATTTTGTGTCATTGGTTGAACATTTAGGTCATTTTCGTCCTCCCTAGGCTTATTCTAATCCAATTAGGGTTTTTAACCAATCTTGTGCATCCAATATGTGATTTTGTGTCATTTTGTGTCATTGGTTGAACATTTAGGTCATATTCGTCCTCCCTAGGCTTATTCTAATCCAATTAAGGTTTTTAACCAATCTTGTGCATCCAATATGTGATTTTGTGTCATTTTGTGTCATTGGTTGAACATTTAGGTCATTTTCGTCCTCCCTAGGCTTATTCTAATCCAATTAGGGTTTTTAACCAATCTTGTGCATCCAATATGTGATTTTGTGTCATTTTGTGTCATTGGTTGAACATTTAGGTCATTTTCGTTCTCCCTAGGCTTATTCTAATCCAATTAGGGTTTTTAACCAAACTAGTGCACCCAATACGTCATTTTGTGTCATTGGTTGAACATTTAGGTCATTTTCGTCCTCCCTAGGCTTATTCTAATCCAATTAGGGTTTTTAACCAATCTTGTGCATCCAATATGTGATTTTGTGTCATTTTGTGTCATTGGTTGAACATTTAGGTCATTTTCGTCCTCCCTAGGCTTATTCTAATCGAATTAGGGTTTTTAACAACAATCTTGTGCATCCAATATGTGATTTTGTGTCATATTGGGTCATTGGTTGAACATTTAGGTCATTTTCGTCCTCCCTAGGCTTATTCTAATCCAATTAGGGTTTTTAACCAATCTTGTGCATCCAATATGTGATTTTGTGTCATTTTGTGTCATTGGTTGAACATTTAGGTCATTTTCGACCGCCCTAGGCTTATTCTAATCCAATTAGGGTTTTTAACCAATCTTGTGCATCCAATATGTGATTTTGTGTCATTTTGTGTCATTGGTTGAACATTTAGGTCATTTTCGTCCTCCCTAGGCTTATTCTAATCCAATTAGGGTTTTTAACCAATCTTGTGCATCCAATATGTGATTTTGTGTCATTGGTTCAACATTTAGGTCATTTTCGTCCTCCCTAGGCTTATTCTAATCCAATTAGGAATTTTAACCAATCTTGTGCATCCAATATGTGATTTTGTGTCATTTTGTGTCATTGGTTGAACATTTAGGTCATTTTCGTCCTCCCTAGGCTTATTCTAATCCAATTAGGGTTTTTAACCAATCTTGTGCATCCAATATGTGATTTTAAGTCATTTTGTGTCATTGGTTGAACATTTAGGTCATTTTCGTCCTCCCTAGGCTTATTCTACGCCAATTAGGGTTTTTAACCAATCTTGTGCATCCAATATGTGATTTTGTGTCATTTTGTGTCATTGGTTGAACATTTAGGTCATTTTCGTCCTCCCTAGGCTTATTCTAATCCAATTAGGGTTTTTAACCAATCTTGTGCATCCAATATGTGATTTTTTGTCATTTTGTGTCATTGGTTGAACATTTAGGTCATTTTCGTCCTCCCAAGGCTTATTCTAATCCAATTAGGATTTTTAACCAATCTTGTGCATCCAATATGTGATTTTGTGTCATTCGTTGAAAATTTTTGTCATTTTCGTTCTCCCAAGGCTTATTCTAATCCAATTAGGGTTTTTAACCAATCTTGTGCATCCAATATGTGATTTTGTGTCATTTTGTGTCATTGGTTGAACATTTAGGTCATTTTCGTCCTCCCTAGGCTTATTCTAATCCAATTAGGGTTTTTAACCAATCTTGTGCATCCAATATGTGATTTTGTGTCATTGGCTTAACATTTAGGTCATTTTCGTCCTCCCTAGGCTTATTCTAATCCAATTAGGATTTTTAAACAATCTTGTGCATCCAATATCTGATTTTTTGTCATTTTGTGTCATTGGTTGAACATTTAGGTCATTTTCGTCCTCCCTAGGCTTATTCTAATCCAATTAGGATTTTTAACCAATCTTGTGCATCCAATATGTGATTTTGTGTCATTCGTTGAAAATTTTTGTCATTTTCGTTCTCCCAAGGCTTATTCTAATCCAATTAGGGTTTTTAACCAATCTTGTGCATCCAATATGTGATTTTGTGTCATTTTGTGTCATTGGTTGAACATTTAGGTCATTTTCGTCCTCCCTAGGCTTATTCTAATCCAATTAGGGTTTTTAACCAATCTTGTGCATCCAATATGTGATTTTGTGTCATTGGTAGAACATTTAGGTCATTTTTGTCCTCCCTAGGCTTATTCTAATCCAATTAGGGTTTTTAACCAATCTTGTGCATCCAATATCTGATTTTTTGTCATTTTGTGTCATTGGTTGAACATTTAGGTCATTTTCGTCCTCCCTAGGCTTATTCTAATCCAATTAGGATTTTTAACCAATCTTGTGCATCCAATATGTGATTTTGTGTCATTGGTTGAACATTTTGGTCATTTTCGTCCTCCCAAGGCTTATTCTAATCCAATTAGGGTTTTTAACCAATCTTGTGCATCCGATCTGTGATTTTGTGTCATCGGTTGATCATTTAGGTCATTTTCATCCACCATAGGCTTATTCTATTCCAATTAGGATTTTTAACCAATCTTGTGCATCCAATATGTGATTTTGTGTCATTTTGTGTCATTTGTTGAACATTTAGGTTATTTTCGTCCTCCCTAGGCTTATTCTAATCCAATTAGGGTTTTTAACCAATCTTGTGCATCCAATATGTGATTTTGTGTCATTGGTTGAACATTTAGGTCATTTTCGTCCTCCCTAGGCTTATTCTAATCCAATTAGGATTTTTAACCAATCTTGTGCATCCAATATGTGATTTTGTGTCATTGGTTGAACAATTTGGTCATTTTCGTCCTCCCAAGGCTTATTCTAATCCAATTAGGGTTTTTAACCAATCTTGTGCATCCGATCTGTGATTTTGTGTCATCGGTTGAACATTTAGGTCATTTTCGTCCGCCCTAGGCTTATTCTAATCCAATTAGGGTTTTTAACCAATCTTGTGCACCCAATATGTGATTTTGTGTCATTGGTTTAACATTTAGGTCATTTTCGTCCTCCCTAGGCTTATTCTAATCCAATTAGGATTTTAATCCAATCTTGTGCATCCAATATGTGATTTTGTGTCATTGGTTGAACATTTAGGTCATTTTCATCCTCCCAAGGCTTATTCTAATCCAATTAGGATTTTTAACCAATCTTGTGCATCAAATATCTGATTTTTTGTCATTTTGTGTCATTGGTTGAACATTTAGGTCATTTTCGTCCTCCCTAGGCTAATTCCAATCCAATTAGGATTTTTAACGAATCTTGTGCATCCAATATCTGATTTTTTGTCATTTTGTGTCATTGGTTGAACATTTAGGTCATTTTCGTCCTCCCTAGGCTTATTCTAATCCAATTAGGATTTTTAACCAATCTTGTGCATCCAATATGTGATTTTGTGTCATTGGTTGAACATTTTGGTCATTTTCGTCCTCCCAAGGCTTATTCTAATCCAATTAGGGTTTTTAACCTATCTTGTGCATCCAAAATGTGATTTTGTGTCATTTTGTATCATTGGTAGAACATTTAGGTCATTTTCGTCCTCCCTAGGCTTATTCTAATCCAATTAGGGTTTTTAACCAATCTTGTGCTCCCAGTATGTGATTTTGTGTCATTCGTTTAAAATTTAGGTCATTTTCATCCTCCCTAGGCTTTTTCTAATCCAATTAGGATTTTTAACCAATCTTGTTCATCCAATATGTGATTTTGTGTCATTGGTTGAACATTTAGGTCATTTTCGTCCTCCCTAGGCTTATTCTAATCCAATTAAGGTTTTTAACCAATCTTGTGCATCCAATATCTGATTTTTTGTCATTTTGTGTCATTGGTTGAACATTTAGGTCATTTTCGTCCTCCCTAGGATTATTCTAATCCAATTAGGATTTTTAACCAATCTTGTGCATCCAATATTTGATTTTGTGTCATTGGTAAAACATTTTGGTCATTTTCGTCCTCCCAAGGCTTATTCTAATCCAATTAGGGTTTTTAACCAATCTTGTGCATCGAATATCTGATTTTTTGTCATTTTGTGTCATTGGTTGAACATTTAGGTCATTTTCGTCCGCCCTAGGCTTACTCTAATCCAATTAGGGTTTTTAACCAATCTTGTGCATCCAATATGTGATTTTGTGTCATTTTGTGTCATTGGTAGAACATTTAGGTCATTTTCGTCCTCCCTAAGCTTATTCTAATCCAATTAGGGTTTTTAACCAATCTTGTGCACCCAGTATGTGATTTTGTGTCATTCGTTTAAAATTTAGGTCATTTTCATCCTCCCTAGTCTTATTCTAATCCAATTAGGATTTTTAACCAATCTTGTGCATCCAATATGTGATTTTGTGTCATTGGTTGAACATTTAGGTCATTTTCGTCCTCCCTAGGCTTATTCTAATCAAATTAAGGTTTTTAACCAATCTTGTGCATCCAATATCTGATTTTTTGTCATTTTGTGTCATTGGTTGAACATTTAGGTCATTTTTTTCCTCCTTAGGCTTATTCTAATCCAATTAGGATTTTTAACCAATCTTGTGCATCCAATATGTGATTTTGTGTCATTGGTTGAACATTTTGGTCATTTTCGTCCTCCCAAGGCTTATTCTAATCCAATTAGGGTTTTTAACCAATCTTGTGCATCCAATCTGTGATTTTGTGTCATTTTGTGTCATTGGTTGAACATTTAGGTCATTTTCGTCCTCCCTAGGCTTATTCTTATCCAATTAGGGTTTTTAACCAATCTTGTGCATCCAATATGTGATTTTGTGTCATTTTGTGTCATTTGTTGAACATTTAGGTCATTTCCGTCCTCCATAGGCTTATTCTAATCCAATTAGGGTTTTTAACCAATCTTGTGCACCCAGTATGTGATTTTGTATCATTCTTTTAAAATTTAGGTCATGTTCATCCTCCCTAGGCTTATTCTAATCCAATTAGGATTTTTAACCAATCTTGTGCATCCAATATGTGATTTTGTGTCATTTTGTGTCATTGGTTGAACATTTAGGTCATTTTCGTCCTCCCTAGGCTTATTCTAATCCAATAAGGGTTTTTAACCAATCTTGTGCATCCAATATCTGATTTTTTGTCATTTTGTGTCATTGGTTGAACATTTAGGTCATTTTCGTCCTCCCTAGGCTTATTCTAATCCAATTAGGATTTTTAACCAATCTTGTGCATCCAATATGTGATTTTGTGTCATTTTGTGTCATTGGTTGAATATTTAGGTCATTTTCATCCTCCCTAGGCTTATTCTTATCCAATTAGGGTTTTTAACCAATCTTGTGCATCCAATATGTGATTTTGTGTCATTTTGTGTCATTTGTTGAACATTTAGGTTATTTTCGTCCTCCCTAGGCTTATTCTAATCCAATTAGGGTTTTTAACCAATCTTGTGCATCCTATATTTGATTTTTTGTCATTTTGTGTCATTGGTTGAACATTTAGGTCATTTTCGTCCTCCCTAGGCTTATTCTAATCCAATTAGGATTTTTAACCAATCTTGTGCATCCAATATGTGATTTTGTGTCATTGGTTGAACATTTAGGTCATTTTCATCCACCATAGGCTTATTCTAATCCAATTAGGATTTTTAACCAATCTTGTGCATCCAATATGTGATTTTGTGTCATTTTGTGTCATTGGTTGAACATTTAGGTCATTTCCGTCCTCCATAGGCTTATTCTTATCCAATTAGGGTTTTTAACCAATCTTGTGCATCCAATCTGTGATTTTGTGTCATTTTGTGTCATTGGTTGAACATTTAGGTCATTTTCGTCCTCCCTAGGCTTATTCTAATCCAATTAGGATTTTTAACCAATCTTGTGCATCCAATATGTGATTTTGTGTCATTGGTTGCACATTTAGGTCATTTTCGTCCTCCCTAGGCTTATTCTAATCCAATTAGGGTTTTTAACCAATCTTGTGCATATAATAAGTCATTTTGTGTCATTGGTAATCCAATTAGGTCATTTTCTTCCTCGCTAGGCTTATTCTAATCCAATTAAGGTTTTTAACCAATCTTATGCATCCAATATTTGATTTTGTGTCATTTTGTGTCATTGGTAATCCAATTAGGTCATTTTCGTCCTCGCTAGGCTTATTGTAATCCAATTTAGGTTTTTAACCAATCTTGTGCATCCAATATGTGATGTTGTGTCATTGGTTGCAAATTTAGGTCATTTTCGTCCTCCCTAGGCTTATTCTAATCCAATTAGGGTTTTTAACCAATCTTGTGCATCCAATATGTGATTTTGTGTCATTTTGTGTCATTGGTTGAACATTTAGGTCATTTTCGTCCTCCCTAGGCTTATTCTAATCCAATTAGGGTTTTTAACCAATCTTGTGCATCCAATATGAGATTTTGTGTCATTGGTTGCACACTTAGGTAATTTTTTTTTCTCCCTAGCCTTATTCTAATCCAATTGGGGTTTTTAACCAATCTTGTGCATATAATAAGTGATTTTGTGTCATTGGTAATCCAATTAGGTCATTTTCGTCCTCGCTAGGCTTATTCTAATCCAATTAGGGTTTTTTACCAATCTTGTGCATCCAATATGTGATTTTGTGTCAGTGGTTGCACATTTAGGTCATTTTCGTCCTCCCGAGGCTTATTCTAATCCAATTACGGTTTTTAACCAATCTTGTGCATCCAATATGTGATTTTGTGTCATTTTGTGTCATTGGTTGAACATTTAGGTCATTTTCGTCCTCCCTAGGCTTATGCTAATCCAATTAGGGTTTTTAACCAATCTTGTGCATCCAATATGTGATTTTGTGTCATTTTGTGTCATTGGTTGAACATTTAGGTCATTTTCGTCCTCCCTAGGCTTATTCTAATCCAATTAGGGTTTTTAACCAATCTTGTGCATCCAATATGTGATTTCGTGTCATTGGTTGAACATTTAGGTCATTTTCGTCCTCCCTAGGCTTATTCTAATCCAATTAGGGTTTTTAACCAATCTTGTGCATCCAATATGTGATTTTGTGTCATTTTGTGTCATTGGTTGAACATTTAGGTCATTTTCGTCCTCCCTAGGCTTATTCCAATCCAATTAGGGTTTTTAACCAATCCTTTGCATCCAATATGTGATTTTGTGTCATTTTGTGTCATTGGTTGAACATTTAGGTCATTTTCGTCCTCCCTAGGCTTATTCTAATCCAATTAGGGTTTTTAACCAATCTTGTGCATCCAATATGTGATTTTGTGTCATTTTGTGTCATTGGTTGAACATTTAGGTCATATTCGTCCTCCCTAGGCTTATTCTAATCCAATTAAGGTTTTTAACCAATCTTGTGCATCCAATATGTGATTTTGTGTCATTTTGTGTCATTGGTTGAACATTTAGGTCATTTTCGTCCTCCCTAGGCTTATTCTAATCCAATTAGGGTTTTTAACCAATCTTGTGCATCCAATATGTGATTTTGTGTCATTTTGTGTCATTGGTTGAACATTTAGGTCATTTTCGTCCTCCCTAGGCTTATTCTAATCTAATTTGGGTTTTTAACCAATCTTGTGCATCCAATATGTGATTTTGTGTCATTTTGTGTCATTGGTTGAACATTTAGGTCATTTTCGTCCTCCCTAGGCTTATTCTAATCCAATTAGGGTTTTTAACCAATCTTGTGCATCCAATATGTGATTTTGTGTCATTTTGTGTCATTGGTTGAACATTTAGGTCATTTTCGTCCTCCCTAGGCTTATTCTAATCCAATTAGGGTTTTTAACCAATCTTGTGCATCCAATATGTGATTGTGTGTCATTTTGTGTCATTGGTTGAACATTTAGGTCATTTTCGTCCTCCCTAGGCTTATTCTAATCCAATTAGGGTTTTTAACCAATCTTGTGCATCCAATATGTGATTTTGTGTCATTTTGTGTCATTGGTTGAACATTTAGGTCATTTTCGTCCTCCCTAGGCTTATTCTAATCCAATTAGGGTTTTTAACCAATCTTGTGCATCCAATATGTGATTTTCTGTCATTTTGTGTCATTGGTTGAACATTTAGGTCATTTTCGTCCTCCCTAGGCTTATTCTAATCCAATTAGGGTTTTTAACCAATCTTGTGCATCCAATATCTGATTTTTTGTCATTTTGTGTCATTGGTTGAACATTTAGGTCATTTTCGTCCTCCCTAGGTTTATTCTAATCCAATTAGGGTTTTTAACCAATCTTGTGCACCCAGTTTGTGATTTTGTGTCATTCGTTTAAAATTTAGGTCATTTTCATCCTCCCTAGGCTTATTCTAATCCAATTAGGGTTTTTAACCAATCTAGTGCACCCAGTATGTGATTTTGTGTCATTGGTTTAACATTTAGGTCATTTTCATCCACCATAGGCTTATTCTAATCCAATTAGGATTTTTAACCAATCTTGTGCATCCAATATCTGATTTTTTGTCATTTTGTGTCATTGGTTGAACATTTAGGTCATTTTCGTCCTCCCTAGGCTTATTCTAATCCAATTAGGATTTTTAACCAATCTTGTGCATCCAATATGTGATTTTGTGTCATTTTGTGTCATTGGTTGAAAATTTAGGTCATTTTCGTCCTCCCTAGGCTTATTCTAATCCAATTAGGATTTTTAACCAATCTTGTGCATCCAATATGTGATTTTGTGTCATTGGTTGAACATTTAGGTCATTTTCGTCCTCCCTAAGGTTATTCTAATCCAATTAGGGTTTTTAACCAATCTTGTGCATCGAATATGTCATTTTGTGTCATTGGTTGAACATTTGGGTCATTTTCGTCTTCCATAGGCTTATTCTAATCCAATTAGGGTTTTTAACCAATCTTGTGCATCCAATATGTGATTTTGTGTCATTTTGTGTCATTGGTTGAACATTTAGGTCATTTTCGTCCTCCCTAGGCTTATTCTAATCCAATTAGGGTTTTTAACCAATCTTGTGCATCCAATATGTGATTTTTTTGTCATTTTGTGTCATTGGTTGAACATTTAGGTCATTTTCGTCCTCCCAAGGCTTATTCTAATCCAATTAGGATTTTTAACCAATCTTGTGCATCCAATATGTGATTTTGTGTCATTCGTTGAAAATTTTTGTCATTTTCGTTCTCCCAAGGCTTATTCTAATCCAATTAGGGTTTTTAACCAATCTTGTGCATCCAATATGTGATTTTGTGTCATTTTGTGTCATTGGTTGAACATTTAGGTCATTTTCGTCCTCCCTAGGCTTATTCTAATCCAATTAGGGTTTTTAACCAATCTTGTGCATCCAATATGTGATTTTGTGTCATTGGCTTAACATTTAGGTCATTTTCGTCCTCCCTAGGCTTATTCTAATCCAATTAGGATTTTTAAACAATCTTGTGCATCCAATATCTGATTTTTTGTCATTTTGTGTCATTGGTTGAACATTTAGGTCATTTTCGTCCTCCCTAGGCTTATTCTAATCCAATTAGGATTTTTAACCAATCTTGTGCATCCAATATGTGATTTTGTGTCATTCGTTGAAAATTTTTGTCATTTTCGTTCTCCCAAGGCTTATTCTAATCCAATTAGGGTTTTTAACCAATCTTGTGCATCCAATATGTGATTTTGTGTCATTTTGTGTCATTGGTTGAACATTTAGGTCATTTTCGTCCTCCCTAGGCTTATTCTAATCCAATTAGGGTTTTTAACCAATCTTGTGCATCCAATATGTGATTTTGTGTCATTGGTAGAACATTTAGGTCATTTTTGTCCTCCCTAGGCTTATTCTAATCCAATTAGGGTTTTTAACCAATCTTGTGCATCCAATATCTGATTTTTTGTCATTTTGTGTCATTGGTTGAACATTTAGGTCATTTTCGTCCTCCCTAGGCTTATTCTAATCCAATTAGGATTTTTAACCAATCTTGTGCATCCAATATGTGATTTTGTGTCATTGGTTGAACATTTTGGTCATTTTCGTCCTCCCAAGGCTTATTCTAATCCAATTAGGGTTTTTAACCAATCTTGTGCATCCAATCTGTGATTTTGTTTCATTTTGTGTCATTGGTTGAACATTTAGGTCATTTTCGTCCTCCCTAGGCTTATTCTTATCCAATTGGGGTTTTTAACCAATCTTGTGCATCCAATATGTGATTTTGTGTCATTTTGTGTCATTGGTTGAACATTTAGGTCATTTCCGTCCTCCATAGGCTTATTCTAATCCAATTAGGGTTTTTAAACAATCTTGTGCATCCAATATGTGATTTTGTGTCATTTTGTGTCATTGGTTGAACATTTAGGTCATTTTTGTCCTCCCTATGTTTATTCTATTCCAATTAGGGTTTTTAACCAATCTTGTGCACCCAGTATGTGATTTTGTGTCATTGGTTTAACATTTAGGTCATTTTCATCCTCCCTAGGCTTATTCTAATCCAATTAGGATTTTTAACCAATCTTGTGCATCCAATATGTCATTTTGTGTCATTTTGTGTCATTGGTTGAACATTTAGGTCATTTTCATCCTCCCTAGGCTTATTCTAATCCAATTAGGGTTTTTAACCAATCTTGTGCATCCAATATGTGATTTTGTGTCATTTTGTGTCATTGGTTGAACATTAAGGTCATTTTCGTCCTCCCTAGGCTTATTCTAATCCAATTAGGGTTTTTAACCAATCTTGTGCATCCAATATGTGATTTTGTGTCATTGGTTGAACATTTAGGTCATTTTCGTCCTCCCTAGGCTCTTTTTAATCCAATTAGGGTTTTTATCCAATCTTGTGCATCCAATATGTGATTTTGTGTCATTGGTTGAACATTTAGGTCATTTTCGTCCTCCCTAGGCTTATTCTAATCCAATTAGGGTTTTTAACCAATCTTGTGCATCCAATATGTGATTTTGTGTCATTTTGTGTCATTGGTTGAACATTTAGGTCATTATCGTCCTCCTTAGGCTTATTCTAATCGAGTTAGGGTTTTTAACCAATCTTGTGCATCCAATATGTGATTTTGTGTCATTTTGTGTCATTGGTTGAACATTTACGTCATTTTCGTCCTCCCTAGGCTTATTCTAATCCAATTAAAGTTGTTAACCAATCTTGTGCATCCAATATGTGATTTTGTGTCATTTTGTGTCATTGGTTGAACATTTAGGTCATTTTCGTCCTCCCTAGGCTTATTCTAATCCAATTAGGGTTTTTAACCAATCTTGTGCATCCAATATGTGATTTTGTGTCATTTTGTGTCATTGGTTGAACATTTAGGTCATTTTCGTCCTCCCTTGGCTTATTCTACGCCAATTAGGGTTTTTAACCAATCTTGTGCATCCAATATGTGATTTTGTGTCATTTTGTGTCATTGGTTGAACATTTAGGTCATTTTCGTCCTCCCTAGGCTTATTCTAATCCAATTAGGGTTTTTAACCAATCTTGTGCATCCAATATGTGATTTTGTGTCATTTTGTGTCATTGGTTGAACATTTAGGTCATATTCGTCCTCCCTAGGCTTATTCTAATCCAATTAAGGTTTTTAACCAATCTTGTGCATCCAATATGTGATTTTGTGTCATTTTGTGTCATTGGTTGAACATTTAGGTCATTTTCGTCCTCCCTAGGCTTATTCTAATCCAATTAGGGTTTTTAACCAATCTTGTGCATCCAATATGTGATTTTGTGTCATTTTGTGTCATTGGTTGAACATTTAGGTCATTTTCGTTCTCCCTAGGCTTATTCTAATCCAATTAGGGTTTTTAACCAAACTAGTGCACCCAATACGTCATTTTGTGTCATTGGTTGAACATTTAGGTCATTTTCGTCCTCCCTAGGCTTATTCTAATCCAATTAGGGTTTTTAACCAATCTTGTGCATCCAATATGTGATTTTGTGTCATTTTGTGTCATTGGTTGAACATTTAGGTCATTTTCGTCCTCCCTAGGCTTATTCTAATCCAATTAGAGTTTTTAACCAATCTTGTGCATCCAATACGTGATTTTGTGTCATTTGTTGAACATTTAGGTCATTTTCGTCATCGCTATGCTTATTCTAATCCAATTAGGGTTTTTAACCAATCTTGTGCATCCAATATGTGATTTTGTGTCATTTTGTGTCATTGGTTGAACATTTAGGTCATTTTCGTCCTCCCTAGGCTTATTCTAATCCAATTAGGGTTTTTAACCAATCTTGTGCATCCAATATGTGATTTTGTGTCATTTTGTGTCATTGGTTGAACATTTAGGTCATTTTCGTCCTCCCTATGGTTATTCTAATCCAATTAGGGTTTTTAACCAATCTTGTGCATCCAATATGTGATTTTGTGTCATTTTGTGTCATTGGTTGAACATTTAGGTCATTTTCGTCCTCCCTAGGCTTATTCTAATCCAATTAGGGTTTTTAACCAATCTTGTGCATCCAATATGTGATTCTGTGTCATTGGTTGAACATTTAGGTCATTTTCGTCCTCCCTAGGCTTTTCTAATCCAATTAGGGTTTTTAACCAATCTTGTGCATCCAATATGTGATTTTGTGTCATTTTGTGTCATTGGTTGAACATTTAGGTCATTTTCGTCCTCCCTAGGCTTATTCTAATCCAATTAGGGTTTTTAACCAATCTTGTGCATCCAATATGTGATTTTGTGCCATTATGTGTCATTGGTTGAACATTTAGGTCATTTTCGTCCTCCCTAGGCTTATTCTAATCCAATTAGGGTTTTTAACCAATCTTGTGCATCCAATATGTGATTTTGTGTCATTTTGTGTCATTGGTTGAACATTTAGGTCATTTTCGTCCTCCCTAGGCTTATTCTAATCCAATTAGGGTTTTTAACCAATCTTGTGCACCCAGTATGTGATTTTGTGTCATTGGTTTAACATTTAGGTCATTTTCATCCACCATAGGCTTATTCTAATCCAATTAGGATTTTTAACCAATCTTGTGCATCCAATATGTGATTTTGTGTCATTTTGTGTCATTGGTTGAACATTTAGGTCATTTTCGTCCTCCCTAGGCTTATTCTAATCCAATTAGGGTTTTTAACTAATTTTGTGCATCCAATATGTGATTTTGTGTCATTTGTTGAACATTTAGGTCATTTTCGTCCTCCCTAGGCTTATTCTAATCCAATTAGGATTTTTAACCAATCTTGTGCATCCAATATGTGATTTTGTGTCATTGGTTGAACATTTTGGTCATTTTCGTCCTCCCAAGGCTTATTCTAATCCAATTAGGGTTTTTAACCAATCATGTGCATAATCTGTGATTTTGTGTCATTTTGTGTCATTGGTTGAACATTTAGGTCATTTTCGTCCGCCCTAGGCTTATTCTAATCCAATTAGGGTTTTTAACCAATCTTGTGCATCCAATATGTGATTTTGTGTCATTTTGTGTCATTGGTTGAACATTTAGGTGATTTTCGTACTCCCTAGGCTTATTCTAATCCAATTAGGGTTTTTAACCAATCTTGTGCATCCAATATGTGATTTTGTGTCATTTTGTGTCATTGGTTGAACATTTAGGTCATTTTCCTCCTCTCTAGGCTTATTCTAATCCAATTAGGGTTTTTAACCAATCTTGTGCATCCAATATGTGATTTTGTGTCATTTTGTGTCATTGGTTGAACATTTAGGTCATTTTCGTCCTCCCTAGGCTTATTCTAATCCAATTAGGGTTTTTAACCAATCTTGTGCATCCAATATGTGATTTTGTGTCATTGGTTGAACATTTAGGTCATTTTCATCCTCCCTAGGCTTATTCTAATCCAATTAGTATTTTTAACCAATCTTGTGCATCCAATATGTGATTTTGTGTCATTTTGTGTCATTGGTTGAACATTTAGGTCATTTTCGTCCTCCCTAGGCTTATTCTAATCCAATTAGGGTTTTTAACCAATCTTGTGCATCCAATATGTGACTTTGTGTCATTGGTTGAACATTTAGGTCACTTTCGTCCTCCCTAGGCTTATTCTAATCCAATTACGGTTTTTAACCAATCTTGTGCATCCAATATGGGATTTTGTGTCATTGGTTGAACATCTAGGTCAATTTCATCCTCCTTAGGCTTATTCTAATCCAATTAGGGGTTTTAACCTATCTTGTGCATCCAATATGTGATTTTGTGTCATTGGTTGAACATTTAGGTCATTTTCGTCCTCCCTAGGCTTATTCTAATCCAATTAGGGTTTTTAACCAATCTTGTGCATCCAATATGTGATTTTCTGTCATTTTGTGTCATTGGTTGAACATTTAGGTCATTTTCGTCCTCCCTAGGCTTATTCTAATCCAATTAGGGTTTTTAACCAATCTTGTGCATCCAATATCTGATTTTTTGTCATTTTGTGTCATTGGTTGAACATTTAGGTCATTTTCGTCCTCCCTAGGTTTATTCTAATCCAATTAGGGTTTTTAACCAATCTTGTGCACCCAGTTTGTGATTTTGTGTCATTCGTTTAAAATTTAGGTCATTTTCATCCTCCCTAGGCTTATTCTAATCCAATTAGGGTTTTTAACCAATCTAGTGCACCCAGTATGTGATTTTGTGTCATTGGTTTAACATTTAGGTCATTTTCATCCACCATAGGCTTATTCTAATCCAATTAGGATTTTTAACCAATCTTGTGCATCCAATATCTGATTTTTTGTCATTTTGTGTCATTGGTTGAACATTTAGGTCATTTTCGTCCTCCCTAGGCTTATTCTAATCCAATTAGGATTTTTAACCAATCTTGTGCATCCAATATGTGATTTTGTGTCATTTTGTGTCATTGGTTGAATATTTAGGTCATTTTCATCCTCCCTAGGCTTATTCTTATCCAATTAGGGTTTTTAACCAATCTTGTGCATCCAATATGTGATTTTGTGTCATTTTGTGTCATTTGTTGAACATTTAGGTTATTTTCGTCCTCCCTAGGCTTATTCTAATCCAATTAGGGTTTTTAACCAATCTTGTGCATCCTATATCTGATTTTTTGTCATTTTGTGTCATTGGTTGAACATTTAGGTCATTTTCGTCCTCCCTAGGATTATTCTAATCCAATTAGGATTTTTAACCAATCTTGTGCATCCAATATGTCATTTTGTGTCATTTTGTGTCATTGGTTGAACATTTAGGTCATTTTCATCCTCCCTAGGTTTATTCTAATCCAATTAGGGTTTTTAACCAATCTTGTGCATCCAATATGTGATTTTGTGTCATTTTGTGTCATTGGTTGAACATTAAGGTCATTTTCGTCCTCCCTATGCTTATTCTAATCCAATTAGGGTTTTTAACCAATCTTGTGCATCCAATATGTGATTTTGTGTCATTTTGTGTCATTGGTTGAATATTTAGGTCATTTTCATCCTCCCTAGGCTTATTCTTATCCAATTAGGGTTTTTAACCAATCTTGTGCATCCAATATGTGATTTTGTGTCATTTTGTGTCATTTGTTGAACATTTAGGTTATTTTCGTCCTCCCTAGGCTTATTCTAATCCAATTAGGGTTTTTAACCAATCTTGTGCATCCTATATCTGATTTTTTGTCATTTTGTGTCATTGGTTGAACATTTAGGTCATTTTCGTCCTCCCTAGGATTATTCTAATCCAATTAGGATTTTTAACCAATCTTGTGCATCCAATATGTCATTTTGTGTCATTTTGTGTCATTGGTTGAACATTTAGGTCATTTTCATCCTCCCTAGGCTTATTCTAATCCAATTAGGGTTTTTAACCAATCTTGTGCATCCAATATGTGATTTTGTGTCATTTTGTGTCATTGGTTGAACATTAAGGTCATTTTCGTCCTCCCTATGCTTATTCTAATCCAATTAGGGTTTTTAGCCAATCTTGTGCATCCAATATGTGATTTTGTGTCATTGGTTGAACATTTAGGTCATTTTTGCCTCCCTAGGCTTATTCTCATCCAATTAGGGTTTTTAACCAATCTTGTGCATCCAATCTGTGATTTTGTGTCATTCGTTTAAAATTTAGGTCATTTTCATCCTCCCTAGGCTTATTCTAATCCAATTAGGATTTTTAACCAATCTTGTGCATCCAATATGTGATTTTGTGTCATTGGTTGAACATTTTGGTCATTTTCGTCCTCCCAAGGCTTATTCTAATCCAATTAGGGTTTTTAACGAATCTTGTGCATCCAAAATGTGATTTTGTGTCATTTTGTGTCATTGGTAGAACATTTAGGTCATTTTCGTCCTCCCAAGGCTTATTCTAATCCAATTAGGGTTTTTAACCAATCTTGTGCACCCAGTTTGTGATTTTGTGTCATTCGTTTAAAATTTAGCTCATTTTCATCCTCCCTAGGCTTATTCTAATCCAATTAGGGTTTTTAACCAATCTAGTGCACCCAGTATGTGATTTTGTGTCATTGGTTTAACATTTAGGTCATTTTCATCCACCATAGGCTTATTCTAATCCAATTAGGATTTTTAACCAATCTTGTGCATCCAATATGTGATTTTGTGTCATTTTGTGTCATTGGTTGAACATTTAGGTTATTTTCATCCTCCCTAGGCTTATTCTAATCCAATTAGGGTTTTTAACCAATCTTGTGCATCCGATCTGTGATGTTGTGTCATTGGTTGAACATTTAGGTCATTTTCGTCCGCCTTAGGCTTATTCCAATCCAATTAGGGTTTTTAACCAATCTTGTGCACCCAATATGTGATTTTGTGTCATTGGTTTAACATTTAGGTCATTTTCGTCCTCCCTAGTCTTATTCTAATCCAATTAGGATTTTTAACAAATCTTGTGCATCCAATATGTGATTTTGTGTCATTTTGTGTCATTGGTTGAACATTTAGGTCATTTTCGTCCTCCCTAGGCTTATTCTAATCCAATTAGGGTTTTTAACCAATCTTGTGCACCCAGTATGTGATTTTGTGTCATTGGTTTAACATTTAGGTCATTTTCATCCACCATAGGCTTATTCTAATCCAATTAGGATTTTTAACCAATCTTGTGCATCCAATATGTGATTTTGAGTCATTTTGTGTCATTTGTTGAACATTTAGGTTATTTTCGTCCTCCCTAGGCTTTTTCTAATCCAATTAGGGTTTTTAACCAATCTTGTGCATCCTATATCTGATTTTTTGTCATTTTGTGTCATTGGTTGAACATTTAGGTCATTTTCATCCTCCCTAGGCTTATTCTAATCCAATTAGGATTTTTAACCAATCTTGTGCATCCAATATGTGATTTTGTGTCATTGGTTGAACATTTAGGTCATTTTCGTCCTCCCTAGGCTTATTCTAATCCAATTAGGGTGTTTAACCAATCTTGTGAATCCAATATGTGATTTTGTGTTATTTTGTGTCATTGGTTGAACATTTAGGTCATTATCGTCCTCCCTAGGCTTATTCTAATCCAATTAGGGTTTTTAACCAATCTTGTGCACCCAGTATGTGATTTTGTGTCATTCGTTTAAAATTTAGGTCATTTTCATCCTCCCTAGGCTTATTCTAATCCAATTAGGATTTTTAACCAATCTTGTGCATCCAATATGTGATTTTGTGTCATTTTGTGTCATTGGTTGAACATTTAGGTCATTTTCGTCCTCGCTAGGCTTATTCTTATCCAATTAGGGTTTTTAACCAATCTTGTGCATCCAATATGTGATTTTGTGTCATTGGTTGAACATTTAGGTCATTTCCGTCCTCCCTAGGCTTATTCTAATCCAATTAGGGTTTTTAACCAATCTTGTGCATCCAATATCTGATTTTTTGTCATTTTGTGTCATTGGTTGAACATTTAGGTCATTTTCGTCCTCCCTAGGTTTATTCTAATCCAATTAGGGTTTTTAACCAATCTTGTGCATCTAATATGTGGTTTTGTGTCATTTTGTGTCATTGGTTGAACATTTAGGTCATTTTCGTCCTCGCTAGGCTTATTCTTATCCAATTAGGGTTTTTAACCAATCTTGTGCATCTAATATGTGATTTTGTGTCATTTTGTGTCATTTTTTGAACATTTAGGTCATTTCCGTCCTCCCTAGGCTTATTCTAATCCAATTAGGGTATTTAACAAATCTTGTGCATCCAATATGTGATTTTGTGTCATTTTGTGTCATTGGTTGAACATTTAGGTCATTTTCGTCCTCCCTAGGCTTATTCTAATCCAATTAGGGTTTTTAACAAATCTTGTGCATCCAATATCTGATTTTTTGTCATTTTGTGTCATTGGTTGAACATTTTGGTCATTTTCGCCCTCCCAAGGCTTATTCTAATCCAATTAGGGTTTTTAACCAATCTTGTGCATCCGATCTGTGATTTTGTGTCATTGGTTGAACATTTAGGTCATTTTCGTCCGCCTTAGGCTTATTCTAATCCAATTAGGGTTTTTAACCAATCTTGTGCACCCAATATGTGATTTTGTGTCATTGGTTGAACATTTAGGTCATTTTCGTCCTCCCTAGGCTTATTCTAATCCAATTAGGGTTTTTAACCAATCTTGTGCATCCAATATGTGATTTTGTGTCATTTTGTGTCATTGGTTGAACATTTAGGTCATTTTCGTCCTCCCTATGCTTATTCTAATCCAACTAGAGTTTTTAACCAATCTTGTGCATCCAATATGTGATTTTGTGTCATTGGTTGAACATTTAGGTCATTTTCGTCCTCCCTAGGCTTATTCTAATCCAATTAGGGTTTTTAACCAATCTTGTGCATCCAATATGTGATTTTGTGTCATTTTGTGTCATTGGTTGAAGATTTTGTTCATTTTCGTTCTCCCTAGGCTTATTCTAATCCAATTAGGGTTTTTAACCAATCTTGTGCATCCAATATGTGATTTTGTGTCATTTTGTGTCATTGGTTGAACATTTAGGTCATTTTCGTCCTCCCTAGGCTTATTCTAATCCAATTAGGGTTTTTAACCAATCTTGTGCATCCAATATGTGATTTTGTGTCATTGGTTGAACATTTAGGTCATTTTCGTCCTCCCTAGGTTTATTCTAATCCAATTAGGGTTTTTAACCAATCTTGTGCACCCAGTATGTGATTTTGTGTCATTGGTTTAACATTTAGGTCATTTACATCCACCATAGGCTTATTCTAATCCAATTAGGATTTTTAACCAATCTTGTGCATCCAATATGTCATTTTGTGTCATTTTGTGTCATTGGTTGAACATTTAGGTCATTTTCATCCTCCCTAGGCTTATTCTAATCCAATTAGGGTTTTTAACCAATCTTGTGCATCCAATATGTGATTTTGTGTCATTTTGTGTCATTGGTTGAACATTTAAGTCATTTTCGTCGTCCCTAAGCTTATTCTAATACAATAACGGTTTTTAACCAATCTTGTGCAACCAATATGTGATTTTGTGTCATTGGTTGAACATTTAGGTCATTTTCGTCCTCCCTTGGCTTATTCTAATCTAATTAGGGTTTTTAACCAATCTTGTGCATCCAATATGTGATTTTGTGTCATCAGTTGAACATTTTGGTCATTTTCGTCCTCCCTAGGCTTATTCTAATCCAATTAGGGTTTTTAACCAATCTTGTGCATCCAATATGTGATTTTGTGTCATTTTGTGTCATCGGTTGAACATTTAGGTCATTTTTCGTCCTCCCTAGGCTTATTCTAATCCAATTAGGGTTTTTAACCAATCTTGTGCATCTAATATGTGATTTTGTGTCATTTTGTGTCATCGGTTGAACATGTTGGTCATTTTCGTCCTCCCTAGGCTTATTCTAATCCAATTAGGGTTTTTAACCAATCTTGTGCATCCAATATGTGATTTTGTGTCATTGGTTGAACATTTAGGTCATTTTCGTCCTCCCTAGGCTTATTCTAATCCAATTAGGGTTTTTAACCAATCTTGTGCATCCAATATGTGATTTTGTGTCATTTTGTGTCATTGGTTGAACATTTAGGTCATTTTCGTCCTCCCTAGGCTTATTTTAATCCAATTAGGGTTTTTAACCAATCTTGTGCATCCAATATGTGATTTTGTATCATTTTGTGTCATTGGTTGATCATTTAGGTCATTTTCGTCCTCCCTAGGCTTATTCTAATCCAATTAGGGTTTTTAACCAATCTTGTGCATCCAATATGTGATTTTGTGTCATTGGTTGAACATTTAGGTCATTTTCGTCCTCCGTAGGCTTATGCTAATCCAATTAGGGTTTTTAACCAATCTTGTGCATCCAATATGTGATTTTGTGTCATTGGTTGAACATTTAGGTCATTTTCGTCCTCCCTAGGCTTATTCAAATCCAATTAGGGTTTTTAACCAATCTTGTGCATCCAATATGTCATTTTGTGTCATTTTGTGTCATTGGTTGTACATTAAGGTCATTTTCGTCCTCCCTAGGCTTATTCTAATCCAATTAGGAATTTTAACCAATCTTGTGCATCCAATATGTGATTTTGTGTCATTGGTTGAACATTTAGGTCATTTTCGTCCTCCCTAGACTTATTCTAATCCAATTAGGGTTTTTAACCAATCTTGTGCATCCAATGTGGGATTTTGTGTCATTTTGTGTCATTGGATGAACATTGAGGTCATTTTCGTCCTCCCTAGGGTTATTCTAATCCAATTAGGGTTTTTAACCAATCTTGTGCATCCAATATGTGATTTTGTGTCATTTTGTGTCATTGGTTGAACATTTAGGTCATTTTCGTCCTCCCTAGGCTTATTCTAATCCAATTAGGGTTTTTAACCAATCTTGTGCATCCAATATGTGATTTTGTGTCATTTTGTGTCATTGGTTGAACATTTAGGTCATTTTCGTCCTCCATAGGCTTATTCTAATCCATTTAGGGTTTTTAACCAATCTTGTGCATCCAATATGTGATTTTGTGTCATTGGTTGCACATTTAGGTCATTTTCGTCCTCCCTAGGCTTATTCTAATCCAATTAGGGTTTTTAATCAATCTTGTGCATCCAATATGTGATTTTGTGTCATTTTGTGTCATTGGTTGAACATTTAGGTCATTTTCGTCCTCCCTAGGCTTATTCTAATCCAATTAGGGTTTTTAACCAATCTTGTGCATCCAATATGTGATTTTGTGTCATTCTGTGTCCACGGTTGAACATTTAGGTCATTTTCGTCCTCCCTAGGCTTATTCTAATCGAATTAGGGTTTTTAATCAATCTTGTGCATCCAATATGTGATTTTGTGTCATTTTGTGTCATTAGTTGAACATTTAGGTCATTTTCGTCCTCCCTAGGCTTATTCTAATCCAATTAGGGTTTTTAACCAATCTTGTACATCCAATATGTGATTTTGTGTAATTTTGTGTCATTGGTTGAACATTTACGTCATTTTTGTCCTCCCTAGGCTTATTCTAATCCAATTAGGGTTTTTAATCAATCTTGTGCATCCAATATGTGATTTTGTGTCATTGGTTGAACATTTAGGTCATTTTCGTCCTCCCTAGGCTTATTCTAATCCAATTAGGGTTTTTAACCAATCTTGTGCATCCAATATGTGATTTTGTGTCATTTTGTGTCCACGGTTGAACATTTAGGTCATTTTCGTCCTCCCTAGGCTTATTCTAATCCAATTAGGGTTTTTAACCAATCTTGTGCATCCAATATGTGATTTTGTGTCATTGGTTGAACATTTAGGTCATTTTCGTCCTCCTTAGGCTTATTCTAGTCCAATTAGGGTTTTTAACCAATCTTGTGCATCCAATATGTGATTTTGTGTCATTTTGTGTCATTGGTTGAACATTTACGTCATTTTCGTCCACTATAGGCTTATTCTAATCCAATTAGGGTTTTTAACCAATCTTGTGCATCCAATATGTGATTTTTTGTCATTGGTTGAACATTTAGGTCATTTTCGTCCTCCCTAGGCTTATTCTAATCCAATTAGGGTTTTTAACCAATCTTGTGCATCCAATATGTGATTTTGTGTCATTTTGTGTCATTGGTTGAACATTTAGGTCTTCTTCGTCCTCCCTAGGATCTTTTTAATCCAATTAGGGTTTTTAACCAATCTTGTGCATCCAATATGTGATTTTGTGTCATTGGTTGAACATTTAAGTCATTTTCGTCCTCGCTAGGCTTTTTCTAATCCAATTAGGGTTTTTAACCAATCTTGTGCATCCAATATGTGATTTTGTGTCATTGGTTGAACATATAGGTCATTTTCGTCCTCCCTAGGCTTATTCTAATCCAATTAGGGTTTTTAACCAATCTTGTGCATCCAATATGTGATTTTGTGTCATTGGTTAAACATTTAGGTCATTTTCGTCCTCCCTATGCTTATTCTAATCCAATTATGGTTTTTAACCAATCTTGTGGATCCAATATGTGATTTTGTGACATTTTGTGTCATTGGTTGAACATTTAGGTCATTTTCGTCCTCCCTAGGCTTATTCTAATCCAATTAGGGTTTTTAACCAATCTTGTGCATCCAATATGTGATTTTGTGTCATTTTGTGTCATTGGTTGAACATTTAGGTCTTTTTCGTCCTCCCTAGGATCTTTTTAATCCAATTAGGGTTTTTAACCAATCTTGTGCATCCAATATGTGATTTTGTGTCATTGGTTGATCATTTAGGTCATTTTCGTCCTCGCTAGGCTTTTTCTAATCCAATTAGGGTTTTTAACCAATCTTGTGCATCCAATATGTGATTTTGTGTCATTGGTTGAACATTTAGGTCATTTTCGTCCTCCCTAGGCTTATTCTAATCCAATTAGGGTTTTAACCAATCTTGTGCATCCAATATGTGATTTTGTGTCATTTTGTGTCATTGGTTGAACATTTAGGTCATTTTCGTCCTCCCTAGGCTTATACTTTTCCAATTAGGGTTTTTAACCAATCTTGTGGATCCAATATGTGATTTTGTGTCGTTTTGTGTCATTGGTTGAACATTTAGGTCATTTTCGTCCTCCCTAGGCTTATTCTAATCCAATTAGGGTTTTTAACCAATCTTGTGCATCCAATATGTGATTTTGTGTCATTTTGTGTCATTGGTTGAACATTTAGGTCATTTTTGTCCTCCCTAGGCTTATTCTAATCCAATTAGGGTTTTTAACCAATCTTGTGCATCCAATATGTGATTTTGTGTCATTTTGTGTCATTGGTAGAACATTTAGGTCATTTTCGTCCTCCCTAGGCTTATTCTAATCCAATTAGGGTTTTTAACCAATCTTGTGCACCCAGTATGTGATTTTGTGTCATTCGTTTAAAATTTAGGTCATTTTCATCCTCCCTAGGCTTATTCTAATCCAATTAGGATTTTTAACCAATCTTGTGCATCCAATATGTGATTTTGTGTCATTGGTTGAACATTTAGGTCATTTTCGTCCTCCCTAGGCTTATTCTAATCCAATTAAGGTTTTTAACCAATCTTGTGCATCCAATATCTGATTTTTTGTCATTTTGTGTCATTGGTTGAACATTTAGGTCATTTTTTTCCTCCTTAGGCTTATTCTAATCCAATTAGGATTTTTAACCAATCTTGTGCATCCAATATGTGATTTTGTGTCATTGGTTGAACATTTTGGTCATTTTCGTCCTCCCAAGGCTTATTCTAATCCAATTAGGGTTTTTAACCAATCTTGTGCATCCAATCTGTGATTTTGTGTCATTTTGTGTCATTGGTAGAACATTTAGGTCATTTTCGTCCTCCCTAGGCTTATTCTAATCCAATTAGGGTTTTTAACCAATCTTGTGCACCCAGTATGTGATTTTGTGTCATTTGTTTAAAATTTAGCTCATTTTCATCCTCCCTAGGCTTATTCTAATCCAATTAGGATTTTTAACCAATCTTGTGCATCCAATATGTGATTTTGTGTCATTGGTTGAACATTTAGGTCATTTTCGTCCTCCCTAGGCTTATTCTAATCCAATTAAGGTTTTTAACCAATCTTGTGCATCCAATATCTGATTTTTTGTCATTTTGTGTCATTGGTTGAACATTTAGGTCATTTTCGTCCTCCCTAGGCTTATTCTAATCCAATTAGGATTTTTAACCAATCGTGTGCATCCAATATGTGATTTTGTGTCATTGGTAAAACATTTTTGTCATTTTCGTCCTCCCAAGGCTTATTCTAATCCAATTAGGGTTTTTAACCAATCTTGTGCATCGAATATCTGATTTTTTGTCATTTTGTGTCATTGGTTGAACATTTAGGTCATTTTCGTCCGCCCTAGGCTTACCTAATCCAATTAGGGTTTTTAACCAATCTTGTGCATCCAATATGTGATTTTGTGTCATTTTGTGTCATTGGTAGAACATTTAGGTCATTTTCGTCCTCCCTAGGCTTATTCTAATCCAATTAGGGTTTTTAACCAATCTTGTGCACCCAGTATGTGATTTTGTGTCATTCGTTTAAAATTTAGGTCATTTTCATCCTCCCTAGGCTTATTCTAATCCAATTAGGATTTTTAACCAATCTTGTGCATCCAATATGTGATTTTGTGTCATTGGTTGAACATTTAGGTCATTTTCGTCCTCCCTAGGCTTATTCTAATCCAATTAAGGTTTTTAACCAATCTTGTGCATCCAATATCTGATTTTTTGTCATTTTGTGTCATTGGTTGAACATTTAGGTCATTTTTTTCCTCCTTAGGCTTATTCTAATCCAATTAGGATTTTTAACCAATCTTGTGCATCCAATATGTGATTTTGTGTCATTGGTTGAACATTTTGGTCATTTTCGTCCTCCCAAGGCTTATTCTAATCCAATTAGGGTTTTTAACCAATCTTGTGCATCCAATCTGTGATTTTGTGTCATTTTGTGTCATTGGTTGAACATTTAGGTCATTTTCGTCCTCCCTAGGCTTATTCTAATCCAATTAGGGTTTTTAACCAATCTTGTGCATCCAATATGTGATTTTGTGTCATTTTGCGTCATTGGTTGAACATTTAGGTCATTTTCGTCCTCCCTAGGCTTATTCTAATCCAATTAGGGTTTTTAACCAATCTTGTGCATCCAATATGTGATTTTGTGTCATTTTGTGTCATTGGTTGAACATTTAGGTCATTTTCGTCCTCCCTTGGCTTATTCTTATCCAATTAAGGTTCTTAACCAATCTAGTGCATCCAATGTGTGATTTTGTGTCATTTTGGGTCATTGGTTGAACATTTAGGTCATTTTCGTCCTCCCTAGGCTTATTCTAATCCAATTAGGGTTTTTAACCAATCTTGTGCATCCAATATGTGATTTTGTGTCATTTTGTGTCATTGGTTGAACATTTAGGTCATTTTCGTCCTCCCTAGGCATATTGTAATACAATTACGGTTTTTAACCAATCTTGTGCATCCAATATGTGATTTTGTGTCATTGGTTGAACATTTAGGTCATTTTCGTCCTCCCTAGGCTTATTCTAATCCAATTAGGGTTTTTAACCAATCTTGTGCATCCAATATGTGATTTTGTGTCATTTTGTGTCATTGGTTGAATATTTAGGTCATTTTCGTCCTCCCTAGGCATATTCTAATCCAATTACGATTGTTAACCAATCTTGTGCATCCAATATGTGATTTTGTGTCATTGGTTGAACATTTAGGTCATTTTCGTCGTCCCTAGGCTTATTCTAATCCAATTAGGGTTTTTAACCAATCTTGTGCATCCAATATGTGATTTTGTGTCATTGGTTGAACATTTAGGTCATTTTCGTCCTACCTAGGCTTATTCCAATCCAATTAGGGGTTTTAACCAATCTTGTGCATCCAATATGTGATTTTGTGTCATTGGTTGAACATTTAGGTCATTTTCGTCCTCCCTAGGCTTATTCTAATCCAATTAGGGTTTTTAACCAATCTTGTGCATCCAATATGTGATTTTGTGTCATTTTGTGTCATTGGTTGAACATTTAGGTCATTTTCGTCCTCCCTAGACTTATTCTAATCCAATTATGGTTTTTAACCAATCATGTGCATCCAATATGTGATTTTGTGTCATTTTGTGTTATTGGTTGATCATTTAGGTCATTTTCGTCCTCCCTAGGCTTATTCTAATCCAATTAGGGTTTTTAACCAATCTTGTGCATCCAATATGTGATTTTGTGTCATTGGTTGAACTTTTAGGTCAATTTCGTCCTCCCTAGGCTTATTCTAATCCAATTAGGGTTTTTAACCAATCTTGTGCATCCAATATGTGATTTTGTGTCATTGGTTGAACATTTAGGTCATTTTCGTCCTCCCTAGGCTTATTCTAATCCAATTAGGGTTTTTAACCAATCTTGTGCATCCAATATGTGATTTTGTGTCATTTTGTGTCATTGGCTAAACTTTTAGTTCATTTTCGTCCTCCTAGGCTTATTCTAATCCAATTAGGGTTTTTAACCAATCTTGTGCATCCAATATGTGATTTTGTGTCATTTTGTGTCATTGGTTGAACATTTAGGTCATTTTCGTCCTCCCTAGGCTTATTCTAATCCAATTAGGGTTTTTAACCAATCTTGTGCATCCAATATGTGATTTTGTGTCATTTTGTGTCATTGGTTGAACATTTGGGTCATTTTTGTCCTCCCTAGGCTTATTCTAATCCAATTAGGGTTTTTAACCAATCTTGTGCATCCAATATGTGATTTTGTGTCATTGGTTTATCATTTAGGTCATTTTCGTCCTCCATAGCCCTATTTTAATCCAATTAGGATTTTTAACCGATCTTGTCTATCCAATATGTGATTTTGTGTCATTATGTGTCATTGGTTGAACATTTAGGTCATTTTCGTCCTCCCTAGGCTTATTCTAATCCAATTAGGGTTTTTAACCAATCTTGTGCATCCAATATGTGATTTTGTGTCATTATGTGTCATTGGTTGAACATTTAGGTCATTTTCGTCCTCCCTAGGCTTATTCTAATCCAATTAAGGTTTTTAACCAATCTTGTGCATCCAATATGTGATTTTGTGTCATTTTGTGTCATTGGTTGAACATTTAGGTCATTTTCGTCCTCCCTAGGCTTATTCTAATCTAATTAGGTTTTAAACCAATCTTGTGCATCCAATATGTGATTTTGTGTCATTGGTTGAACATTTAGGTCATTTTCGTCCTCCCTAGGCTTATTCTAATCCAATTAGGGTTTTTAACCAATCTTGTGCATCCAATATGTGATTTTGTGTCATTTTGTGTCATTGGTTGAACATTTAGGTCATTTTCGTCCTCCCTAGGCTTATTCTAATCTAATTAGGGTTTTTAACCAATCTTGTGAATCCAATATGTGATTTTGTGTCATTTTGTGTCATTGGTTGAACATTTAGGTCATTTTCGTTCTCCCGAGGCTTATTCTAATCCAATTAGGGTTTTTAACCAATCTTGTGTATCCAATATGTGATTTTGTGTCATTTTTTTGTCATTGGTTGAACATTTAGGTCATTTTCATCCTCGCTAGGCTTGTTCTAATCCAATTAGGGTTTTTAACCAATCTTGTGCATCCAATATGTGATTTTGTGTCATTGGTTGAACATTTAGGTCATTTTCATCCTCCCTAGGCTTATTCTAATCCAATTAGGGATTTTAACAAATCTTGTGCATCCAATATGTGATTTTGTGTCATTGGTTGAACATTTAGGTCATTTTCGTCCTCCCTAGGCTTATTCTAATCCAATTAGGGTTTTTAACCAATCTTGTGCATCCAATATGTGATTTTGTGTCATTTTGTGTCATTGGTTTAACATTTATGTCATTTTCGTCCTCCCTAGGCTTATTCTAATCCAATTAGGATTTTTAATCAATCTTGTGCATCCAATATGTGATTTTGTGTCATTTTGTGTCATTGGTTGAACATTTAGGTCATTTTCGTCCTCCATAGGCTAATTCTAATCCAATTAGGGTTTTTAACCAATCTTGTGCACCCAGTATGTGATTTTGTGTCATTCGTTTAAAATTTAGGTCATTTTCATCCTCCCTAGGCTTATTCTAATCCAATTAGGATTTTTAACCAATCTTGTGCATCCAATATGTGATTTTGTGTCATTTTGTGTCATTGGTTGAACATTTTGGTCATTTTCGTCCTCCCTAGGCTTATTCTAATCCAATTAGGGTTTTTAACCAATCTTGTGCATCCAATATCTGATTTTTTGTCATTTTGTGTCATTGGTTGAACATTTAGGTCATTTTCGTCCTCCCTAGGTTTATTCTAATCCAATTAGGGTTTTTAACCAATCTTGTGCACCCAGTTTGTGATTTTGTGTCATTCGTTTAAAATTTAGGTCATTTTCATCCTCCCTAGGCTTATTCTAATCCAATTAGGGTTTTTAACCAATCTAGTGCACCCAGTATGTGATTTTGTGTCATTGGTTTAACATTTAGGTCATTTTCATCCACCATAGGCTTATTCTAATCCAATTAGGATTTTTAACCAATCTTGTGCATCCAATATCTGATTTTTTGTCATTTTGTGTCATTGGTTGAACATTTAGGTCATTTTCGTCCTCCCTAGGCTTATTCTAATCCAATTAGGATTTTTAACCAATCTTGTGCATCCAATATGTGATTTTGTGTCATTTTGTGTCATTGGTTGAATATTTAGGTCATTTTCATCCTCCCTAGGCTTATTCTTATCCAATTAGGGTTTTTAACCAATCTTGTGCATCCAATATGTGATTTTGTGTCATTTTGTGTCATTTGTTGAACATTTAGGTTATTTTCGTCCTCCCTAGGCTTATTCTAATCCAATTAGGGTTTTTAACCAATCTTGTGCATCCTATATCTGATTTTTTGTCATTTTGTGTCATTGGTTGAACATTTAGGTCATTTTCGTCCTCCCTAGGATTATTCTAATCCAATTAGGATTTTTAACCAATCTTGTGCATCCAATATGTCATTTTGTGTCATTTTGTGTCATTGGATGAACATTTAGGTCATTTTCATCCTCCCTAGGCTTATTCTAATCCAATTAGGGTTTTTAACCAATCTTGTGCATCCAATATGTGATTTTGTGTCATTTTGTGTCATTGGTTGAACATTAAGGTAATTTTCGTTCTCCCTATGCTTATTCTAATCCAATTAGGGTTTTTAACCAATCTTGTGCATCCAATATGTGATTTTGTGTCATTTTGTGTCATTGGTTGAATATTTAGGTCATTTTCATCCTCCCTAGGCTTATTCTTATCCAATTAGGGTTTTTAACCAATCTTGTGCATCCAATATGTGATTTTGTGTCATTTTGTGTCATTTGTTGAACATTTAGGTTATTTTCGTCCTCCCTAGGCTTATTCTAATCCAATTAGGGTTTTTAACCAGTCTTGTGCATCCTATATCTGATTTTTTGTCATTTTGTGTCATTGGTTGAACATTTAGGTCATTTTCGTCCTCCCTAGGATTATTCTAATCCAATTAGGATTTTTAACCAATCTTGTGCATCCAATATGTCATTTTGTGTCATTTTGTGTCATTGGTTGAACATTTAGGTCATTTTCATCCTCCCTAGGCTTATTCTAATCCAATTAGGGTTTTTAACCAATCTTGTGCATCCAATATGTGATTTTGTGTCATTTTGTGTCATTGGTTGAACATTTAAGTCATTTTCGTCGTCCCTAAGCTTATTCTAATACAATAACGGTTTTTAACCAATCTTGTGCAACCAATATGTGATTTTGTGTCATTGGTTGAACATTTAGGTCATTTTCGTCCTCCCTTGGCTTATTCTAATCTAATTAGGGTTTTTAACCAATCTTGTGCATCCAATATGTGATTTTGTGTCATCAGTTGAACATTTTGGTCATTTTCGTCCTCCCTAGGCTTATTCTAATCCAATTAGGGTTTTTAACCAATCTTGTGCATCCAATATGTGATTTTGTGTCATTTTGTGTCATCGGTTGAACATTTAGGTCATTTTTCGTCCTCCCTAGGCTTATTCTAATCCAATTAGGGTTTTTAACCAATCTTGTGCATCTAATATGTGATTTTGTGTCATTTTGTGTCATCGGTTGAACATGTTGGTCATTTTCGTCCTCCCTAGGCTTATTCTAATCCAATTAGGGTTTTTAACCAATCTTGTGCATCCAATATGTGATTTTGTGTCATTGGTTGAACATTTAGGTCATTTTCGTCCTCCCTAGGCTTATTCTAATCCAATTAGGGTTTTTAACCAATCTTGTGCATCCAATATGTGATTTTGTGTCATTTTGTGTCATTGGTTGAACATTTAGGTCATTTTCGTCCTCCCCAGGCTTATTCTAATCCAATTAGGGTTTTTCACGAATCCTGTGCATCCAATATGTGATTTTGTGTCATTTTGTGTCATTGGTTGAACATTTAGGTCATTTTCGTCCTCCCTAGGGTTATTTTAATCTAATTAGGATTTTTAACCAATCTTGTGCATCCAATATGTGATTTTGTGTCATTTTGTGTCATTGGTTGAACATTTAGGTCATTTTCGTCCTCCCTAGGCTTATTCTAATCCAATTAGGGTTTTTAACCAATCTTGTGCATCCAATATGTGATTTTGTGTCATTTTGTGTCATTGGTTGAACATTTAGCTCATTTTCGTCCTCCCTAGGCTTAATCTAATCCAATTAGGGTTTTTAACCAATCTTGTGCATCCAATATGTGATTTTATGTCATTGGTTGAACATTTAGGTCATTTTCGTCCTCTCTTGGGTTATTCTTATCCAATTAGGGTTTTTAACAAATCTTGTGCATCCAATATGTGATTTTGTGTCATTTTGTATCATTGGTTGAACATTTAGGTCATTTTTCGTCCTCCCTAGGCTTGTTCTAATCCAATTAGGGATTTTAACCAATCTTGTGCATCCAATATGTGATTTTGTGTCATTGGTTGAACATTTAGGTCATTTTCGTCCTCCCTAGGCTTATTCTAATCCAATTAGGGTTTTTAACCAATCTTGTGCATCCAATATGTGATTTTGTGTCATTTTGTGTCATTGGTTGAACATTTAGGTAATTTTCGTCCTCCCTAGGCTTATTCTAATCCAATTAGGATTTTTAACCAATCTTGTGCATCCAATATGTGATTTTGTGTCATTTTGTGTCATTGGTTGAACATTTAGGTCATTTTCGTCCTCCCTAGG
Source organism: Cicer yamashitae (assembly GCA_037974755.1). Taxonomy (NCBI): domain Eukaryota; kingdom Viridiplantae; phylum Streptophyta; class Magnoliopsida; order Fabales; family Fabaceae; genus Cicer; species Cicer yamashitae. The sequence continues at coordinate 20,220,426 of JBBPBQ010000008.1, read as the reverse complement.
CTTATTCTAATCCAATTAGGGTTTTTAACCAATCTTGTGCATCCAATATGTGATTTTGTGTCATTGGTTGAACATTTAGTTCATTTTCGTCCTCCCTAGGCTTATTCTATTCCATTTAGGGTTTTTAACCAATCTTCTGCATCCAATATGTGATTTTGTGTCATTTTGTGTCATTGGTTCAACATTTAGGTCATTTTCGTCCTCCCTAGGGTTATTTTAATCCAATTAGGATTTTTAACCAATCTTGTGCATCCAATATGTGATTTTGTGTCATTTTGTGTCATTGGTTGAACATTTAGGTCATTTTCGTCCTCCCTAGGCTTATTCTAATCCAATTAGGGTTTTTAACCAATCTTGTGCATCCAATATGTGATTTTGTGTCATTTTGTGTCATTGGTTGAAAATTTAGGTCATTTTCCTCCTCCCTAGGCTTATTTTAATCCAATTAGGGTATTTAACCAATCTTGTGCATCCAATATGTGATTTTGTGTCATTTTGTGTCATTGGTTGAACATTTAGGTCATTTTCGTCCTCCCTAGGCTTATTCTAATCCAATTAGAGTTTTTAACCAATCCTGTGCATCCAATATGTGATTTTGTGTCATTGGTTGAACATTTAGGTCATTTTCGTCCTCCCTAGGCTTATTCTAATCCAATTAGGGTTTTTAACCAATCTTGTGCATCCAATATGTGATTTTGTGTCATTTTGAATCATTGGTTGAACATTTAGGTCATTTTCGTCCTCCCTAGGCTTATTCTAATGCAATTACGGTTTTTAACCAATCTTGTGCATCGAATATGTGATTTTGTGTCATTGGTTGAACATTTAGGTCATTTTCGTCCTCCCTAGGCTTATTCTAATCCAATTAGGGTTTTTAACCAATCTTGTGCATCCAATATGTGATTTTGTGTCATTTTGTGTCATTGGTTGAACATTTAGGTCATTTTCGTTCTCCCTATGCTTATTCTAATCTAATTAGCGTTTTTAACCAATCTTGTGCATCCAATATGTGATTTTGTGTCATTGGTTGAACATTTAGGTCATTTTCGTCCTCCCTAGGCTTATTCTAATCCAATTAGGATTTTTAACCAATCTTGTGCATCCAATATGTGATTTTGTGTCATTTGTTGAACATTTAGGTCATTTTCGTCGTCCCTAGGCTTATTCTAATCCAATTAGGGTTTTTAACCAATCTTGTGCATCCAATATGTGATTTTGTGTAATTTTGTGTCATTGGTTGAACATTTAGGTCATTTTCTTCCTCCCTA
>JBBPBQ010000008.1:20181675-20200015 GCA_037974755.1 Cicer yamashitae | reverse complement strand
ACGAAAATGACCTAAATGTTCAACCAATGACACAAAATGACACAAAATCACGTATTGGATGCACAAGATTGGTTAAAAATCCTAATTGGATTAGAATAAGCCTAGGGAGGATGAAAATGACCTAAATTTTAAACGAATGAAACAAAATCACATACTGGGTGCACAAGATTGGTTAAAAACCCTAATTGGATTAGAATAAGCCTAGGGAGGACGAAAATGACCTAAATGTTCAACCAATGACACAAAATGACACAAAATCACATATTGGAATCACAAGATCTGTTAAAAATCCTAATTGGATTAGAATAAGCCTAGGGAGGACGAAAGTGACCTAAATGTTAAACCAATGACACAAAATCATATATTGGGTGCACAAGATTGGTTAAAAACCGTAATTGGATTAGAATAAGCCTAGGGCGGACGAAAATGACCTAAATGTTCAACCAAAGACACAAAATGACACAAAATCACAGATTGGATGCACAAGATTGGTTGAAAACCCTAATTAGATTAGAATAAGCCTAGGGAGGACGAAAATGACCAAAATGTTCAACCAATGACACAAAATGACACAAAATCACATATTGGATGCACAAGATTGTTTAAAACCTCAAACTGGATTAGAATAAGCCTAGGGAGGACGAATATGACCTAAATGTTCAACCAATGACACAAAATGACAAAAAATCACATATTGGATGCACAACATTGGTTAAAAACCCTAATTGGATAAGAATAAGCCTAGGGAGGACGAAAATGACCTAAATGTTCAACCAATGACACAAAATGACACAAAATCACATATTGGATGCACAAGATGGGTTAAAATCCCTAATTGGATTAGAATAAGCCTAGGGCGGACGAAAATGACCTAAATGTTCAACAAATGGCACAAAATCACAGATCGGATGCACAAGATTGGTTAAAAACCCTAATTGGATTAGAATAAGCCTAGGGAGGACGAAAATGACCTAAATGTTCAACCAATGACACAAAATGACAAACAATCAGATATTGGATGCACAAGATTGGTTAAAAACCCTAATTGGATTTGAATAAGCCTAAGGAGGACAAAAATGACCAAAATGTTCAACCAATGACACAAAATCACATATTGGATGCACAAGATTGGTTAAAAATCCTAATTGGATTAGAATAAGCCTAGGGAGGACGAAAATGACCTAAATGTTCAACCAATGACACAAAATCACATATTGGATGCACAAGATTTGTTAAAAACCCTAATTGGATTAGAATAAGCCTAGGGAGGGCGAAAATGACCTAAATGTTCAACCAATGACACAAAATCACATATTGGATGCACAAGATTGGTTAAAAACCCTAATTGGATTAGAATAAGCCTAGGGAGGACGAAAATGACCTAAATGTTCAACCAATGACACAAAATCACATATTGGATGCACAAGATTGGTTAAAAACCCTCATTGGATTAGAATAAGCCTAGGGAGGACGAAAATGACCTAAATGTTCAACCAATGACACAAAATCACATATTGGATGCACAAGATTGGTTAAAAACCCTAATTGGATTAGAATAAGCCTAGGGAGGACGAAAATGACCTAAATGTTCAACCAATGACACAAAATGACACAAAATCACATATTGGATGTACAAGATTGGTTAAAATCCCTAATTGGATTAGAATAAGTGTAGGGACGACGAAAATGACCTAAATGATCAACCAATGACACAAAATCACATATTGGATGCACAAGATTGGTTAAAAACCCTAATTGGATTAGAATAAGCCTAGGGAGGACGAAAATGACCTAAATGTTCAACCAATGACACAAAATCACATATTGGATGCACAAGATTGGTTAAAACCCCTAATTGGATTGGAATAAGCCTAGGTAGGACGAAAATGACCTAAATGTTCAACCAATGACACAAAATCACATATTGGATGCACAAGATTGGTTAAAAACCCTAATTGGATTAGAATAAGCCTAGGGACGACGAAAATGACCTAAATGTTCAACCAATGACACAAAATGATACAAAATCACATATTGGATGCACAAGATTGGTTAAAACCCTAATTGGATTAGAATAAGCCTAGGGAGGACGAAAATGACATAAATGTTCAACCAATGACACAAAATCACATATTGGATGCACAAGATTGGTTAAAAACCCTAATTGGATTAGAATAAGCCTAGGGAGGACGAAAATGACCTAAATGTTCAACCAATGACACAAAATCACATATTGGATGCACAAGTTTTGTTAAAAACCCTAATTGGATTAGAATAAGCCTAGGGAGGACGAAAATGACCTAAATGTTCAACCAATGACACAAAATCACATATTGGATGCACAAGATTGGTTAAAAACCCTAATTGGATTAGAATAAGCCTAGGGAGGACGAAAATGACCTAAATGTTCAACCAATGACACAAAATCACATATTGGATGCACAAGATTGGTTAAAAACCCTAATTGGATTAGAATAAGCCTAGGGAGGATGAAAATGACCTAAATGTTCAACGAATGACACAAAATCACATATTGGATGCACAAGATTGGTTAGAAACCCTAATTGGATTAGAATAAGCCTAGGGAGGACGAAAATGACCTAAATGTTCAACCAATGACACATAATCTCATATTGGATGCACAAGATTGGTTAAAAACCCTAATTGGATTAGAATAAGCCTAGGGAGGACGAAAATGACCTAAATGTTCAACCAATGACACAAAATGACACAAAATCACATATTGGATGCACAAGATTGGTTAAAAACCCTAATTGGATTAGAATATGCCTAGGGAGGACCAAAATGACCTAAATGTTCAACCAATGACACATAATGACACAAAATCACATATTGGATGCACAAGATTGGTTAAAAACCCTAATTGGATTAGAATAAGCCTAGGGAGGACGAAAATGACCTAAATGTTCAACCAATGACACAAAATGACACAAAATCACATATTGGATGCACAAGATTGGTTAAAAACCCTAATTGGATTAGAATAAGCCTAGGGAGAACGAAAATGAACTAAATGTTCAAGCAATGACACAAAATCACATATTGGATGCACAAGATTGGTTAAAAACCCTAATTGGATTAGAATAAGCCTAGGGAGGACGAAAATGACCTAAATGTTCAACCAATGACACAAAATCACATATTGGATGCACAAGATTGGTTAAAAACCCTAATTGGATTAGAATAAGCCTTTGGAGCATGAAAATGACCTAAATGTTCAACCAATGACACAAAATCACATATTGGATGCACAAGATTGGTTAAAAACCCTAATTGGATTAGAATAAGCCTAGGGAGGACGAAAATGACCTAAATGTTCAACCAATGACACAAAATCACATATTGGATGCACAAGATTGGTTAAAAACCCTAATTAGAATAAGCCTAGGGAGGACGAAAATGACCTAAATGTTCAACCAATGACACAAAATGACACAAAATCACATATTGGATGCACAAGATTGGTTAAAAACCCTAATTGGATTAGAATAAGCCTAGGGAGGACGAAAATGACCTAAATGTTACACCAATGACACAAAATCACATATTGGATGCACAAGATTGGTTAAAAACCCTAATTGGATTAGAATAAGCCTAGGGAGGACGAAAATGACCTAAATGTTCAACCAATGACACAAAATCACATATTGGATGCTCAAGATTGGTTAAAAACCCTAATTGGATTAGGATAAGCCTAGGGAGGACGAAAATGACCTAAATGTTCAACCAATGACACAAAATCACATATTGGATGCACAAGATTGGTTAAAAACCCTAATTGGATTAGAATAAGCCTAGGGAGGACGAAAATGACCTAAATGTTCAACCAATGACACAAAATCACATATTGGATGCACAAGATTGGTTAAAACCCCTAATTGGATTAAAAAGATCCTAGGGAGGACGAAGAAGACCTAAATGTTCAACCAATGACACAAAATGACACAAAATCACATATTGGATGCACAAGATTGGTTAAAAACCCTAATTGGATTAGAATAAGCCTAGGGAGGACGAAAATGACCTAAATGTTCAACCAAAGACACAAAATGACACAAAATCACATATTGGATGCACAAGATTGGTTAAAAATCCTAATTGGATTAGAATAAGCCTAGGGAGGACGAAAATGACCTAAATGTTAAACCAATGACACAAAATCACATATTGGGTGCACAAGATTGGTTAAAAACCCTAATTGGATTAGAATAAGCCTAGGGCGGACGAAAATGACCAAAATGTTCAACCAACGACACAAAATCACATATTGGATGCACAAGATTGGTTAAAAACCCTAATTGGATTAGAATAAGCCTAGGGAGGACGAAAATGACCTAAATGTTCAACCAAAGACACAAAATGACACAAAATCACATATTGGATGCACAAGATTGGTTAAAAATCCTAATTGGATTAGAATAAACCTAGGGAGGACGAAAATGACCTAAATGTTAAACCAATGACACAAAATCACATATTGGGTGCACAAGATTGGTTAAAAACCCTAATTGGATTAGAATAAGCCTAGGGCAGACGAAAATGACCTAAATGTTCAACCAATGACACAAAATCACAGATCGGATGCACAAGATTGGTTAAAAACCCTAATTGGATTAGAATAAGCCTTGGGAGGACGAAAATGACCAAAATGTTCAACCAATGACACAAAATCACATATTGGATGCACAAGACTGGTTAAAAATCCTAATTGGATTAGAATAAGCCTATGGAGGAGGAAAATGACCTAAATGTTCAACCAATGACACTAAATGACAAAAAATCAGATATTGGATGCACAAGATTGGTTAAAAACCCTAATTGGATTAGAATAAGCCTAGGGAGGACGAAAATGACCTAAATGTTCAACCAATGACACTAAATGACAAGAAATCAGATATTGGATGCACAAGATTGGTTAAAAACCCTAATTGGATTAGAATAAGCCTAGGGAAGACGAAAATGACCTAAATGTTCAACCAAAGACACAAAATGACACAAAATCACATATTGGATGCACAACATTGGTTAAAAATCCTAATTGGATTAGAATAAGCCTAGGGAGGATGAAAATGACCTAAATGTTAAACCAATGACACAAAATCACATACTGGGTGCACAAGATTGGTTAAAAACCCTAATTGGATTAGAATAAACCTAGGGAGGACGAAAATGACCTAAATGTTCAACCAATGACACAAAATCACACATAATCATATATTGGATGCACAAGATTGGTTAAAACCTCAAACTGGATTAGAATAAGCCTAGGGAGGACGAAAATGACCTAAATGTTCAACCAATGACACAAAATGACAAAAAATCACATATTGGATGCACAAGATTGGTTAAAAACCCTAATTGGATAAGAATAAGCCTAGGGAGGACGAAAATGACCTAAATGTTCAACCAATGACACAAAATCACAGATCGGATGCACAAGATTGGTTAAAAACCCTAATTGGATTAGAATAAGCCTTGGGAGGACGAAAATGACCAAAATGTTCAACCAATGACACAAAATCACATATTGGATGCACAAGACTGGTTAAAAAACCTAATTGGATTAGAGTAAGCCTAGGGACGACAAAAATGACCTAAATGTTCAACCAATGACACTAAATGACAAAAAATCAGATATTGGATGCACAAGATTGGTTAAAAACCCTAATTGGATTAGAATAAGCCTAGGGAGGATGAAAATGACCTAAATGTTAAACCAATAACACAAAATCACATACTGGGTGCACAAGATTGGTTAAAAACCCTAATTGGATTAGAATAAACCTAGGGAGGACGAAAATGACCTAAATGTTCAACCAATGACACAAAATGACACAAAATCACATATTGGATGCACAAGATTGGTTAAAAACCCTATATGGATTAGAATAAACCTAGGGAGGACGGAAATGATCTAAATGTTCAATCAATGACACAAAATGACACAAAATCACATATTGGATGCACAAAATTGGTTAAAAACCCTAATTGGATTAGAATAAGCCTAGGGAGGATGAAAATGACCTAAATGTTAAGCCAATGACACAAAATCACATATTGGATGCACAAGATTGGTTAAAAACCCTAATTGGATTAGAATAAGCCTAGGGAGGACGAAAATGACCTAAATGTTCAACCAATGACACAAAATCACATATTGGATGCACAAGATTGGTTAAAAACCCTAATTGGATTAGAATAAGCCTAGGGAGGACGAAAATGACCTAAATGTTCAACCAATGACACAAAATGACAGAAAATCACATATTGGATGCACAAGATTGGTTAAAAACCCTAATTGGATTAGAATAAGCCTATGGAGGACGAAAATGATCTATATGTTCAACCAACGACACAAAATGAAACAAAATCACATATTGGATGCACAAGATTGGTTTAAAACCCTAATTGGATTAGAATAAGCCTAGGGAGGACGAAAATGACCTAAGTGTTCAACCAATGACACAAAATCACATATTGGATGCACAAGATTGGTTAAAAACCCTAATTGGATTAGAATAAGCCTAGGGAGGACGAAAATGACCTAAATGTTCAACCAATGACACAAAATCACATATTGGATGCACAAGATTGGTTAAAAACCCTAATTGGATTAGAATAAACCTAGGGAGGACGAAAATAACCTAAATGTTCAACCAATGACACAAAATGGCACAAAATCACATATTGGATGCACAAGATTGGTTAAAACCTCAAACTGGATTAGAATAAGCCTAGGGAGGACGAAAATGACCTAAATGTTCAACCAATGACACAAAATGACAAAAAATCACATATTGGATGCACAAGATTGGTTAAAAACACTAATTGGATTAGAGTAAGCCTAGGGCGGACGAAAATGACCTAAATGTTCAACCAATGACCCAAAATGACACAAAATCACAGATTGGATGCACAAGATTGGTTAAAAACCCTAATTGGTTTAGAATAAGCCTTGGGAGGACGAAAATGACCAAAATGTTCAACCAATGACACAAAATCACATATTGGATGCACAAGATTGGTTAAAAATCCTAATTTGATCAGAATAAGCCTAGGGAGGACAAAAATGACCTAAATGTTCAACCAATGACACAAAATGACAAAAAATCAGATATTGGATGCACAAGATTGGTTAAAAACCCTAATTGGATAAGAATAAGCCTAGGGAGAACGAAAATGACCTAAATGTTCAACCAATGACACAAAATGACACAAAATCACATATTGGATGCACAAGATTGGTTAAAAACCCTAATTGGATTAGAATAAGCCTAGGGAGGACGAAAATGACCTAAATGTTTAACCAATGACACAAAATCACATACTGGGTGCACAAGATTGGTTAAAAACCCTAATTGGATTAGAATAAACCTAGGGAGGACGAAAATGACCTAAATGTTTAACCAATGACACAAAATGACACAAAATCACAGATTGGATGCACAAGATTGGTTAAAAACCCTAATTGGATTAGAATAAGCCTTGGGAGGACGAAAATGACCAAAATGTTCAACCAATGACACAAAATCACATATTGGATGCACAAGATTGGTTAAAAATCCTAAATGGATCAGAATAAGCCTAGGGAGGACAAAAATGACCTAAATGTTCATCCAATGACACAAAATGACAAAATCAGATATTGGATGCACAAGATTGGTTAAAAACCCTAATTGGATTAGAATAAGCCTAGGGAGGACGAAAATGACCTAAATTTTCAACCAATGACACAAAATCACATATTGGATGCACAAGATTGGTTAAAAATCCTAATTGGATTAGAATAAGCCTAGGGAGTATGAAAATGACCTAAATTTTAAACGAATGACAGAAAATCACATACTGGGTGCACAAGATTGGTTAAAAACCCTAATTGGATTAGAATAAACCTAGGGAGGACGAAAATGACCTAAATGTTCAACCAATGACACAAAATGACACAAAATCACATATTGGATGCACAAGATTGGTTAAAAATCCTAATTGGATTAGAATAAGCCAAGGGAGGACGAAAATGACCTAAATGTTAAACCAATGACACAAAATCACATATTGGGTGCACAAGATTGGTTAAAAACCCTAATTGGATTAGAATAAGCCTAGGGAGGACGAAAATGACCTAAATGTTAAACCAATGACACAAAATCACATATTGGGTGCACAAGATTGGTTAAAAACCCTAATTGGATTAGAATAAGCCTAGGGAGGACGAAAATGACCTAAATGTTCAACCAATGACACAAAATGACACAAAATCACATATTGGATGCGCAAGATTGGTTAAAAATCCTAATTGGATTAGAATAAGCCTAGGGAGGATGAAAATGACCTAAATTTTAAACGAATGACGCAAAATCACATACTGGGTGCACAAGATTGGTTAAAAACCCTAATTGGATTAGAATAAGCCTAGGGAGGACGAAAATGACCAAAGTGTTCAACCAATGAAACCAAATGACACAAAATCACATATTGGATGCACAAGATTGGTCAAAAATCCTAATTGGATTAGAATAAGCCTAGGGAGGACGAAAATGACCTAAATGTTAAACCAATGACACAAAATCACATATTGGGTGCACAAGATTGGTTAAAAACCCTAATTGGATTAGAATAAGCCTAGGGCGGACGAAAATGACCTAAATGTTCAACCAATGACACAAAATCACAGATCGGATGCACAAGATTGGTTAAAAACCCTAATTGGATTAGAATAAGCCTTGGGAGGACGAAAATGACCAAAATGTTCAACCAATAACACAAAATCACATATTGGATGCACAAGATTGGTTAAAAATCCTAATTGGATTAGAATAAGCCTAGGGAGGACGAAAATGACCTAAATGTTCAAACAATGACACAAAATGACAAAAATTCAGATATTGGATGCACAAGATTGGTTAAAAACCCTTATTGGATTAGAATAAGCCTAGGGAGGACGAAAATGACCTAAATGTTCAACCAATGACACAAAATGACACAAAATCACATATTGGATGCACAAGATTGGTTAAAAATCCTAACTGGATTAGAATAAGCCTAGGGAGGATGAAAATGACCTAAATTTTAAACGAATGACACAAAAGCACATACTCGGTGCACAAGATTGGTTAAAAACCGTAATTGGATTAGAATAAGCCTACAGAGGACGAAAATGACCTAAATGTTCAACCAATGACACAAAATGACACAAAATCACATATTGGATGCACAAGATTGGTTAAAAATCCTAATTGGATTAGAATAAACCTAGGGAGGACGAAAATGACCTAAATGTTAAACCAATGACACAAAATCACATATTGGGTGCACAAGATTGGTTAAAAACCCTAATTGGATTAGAATAAGCCTAGGGCGGACGAAAATGACCTAAATGTTCAACCAATGACACAAAATCACAGATCGGATGCACAAGATTGGTTAAAAACCCTAATTGGATTAGAATAAACCTAGGGAGGACGAAAATGACCTAAATGTTCAACCAATGACACAAAATGACAAAAAATCAGATATTGGATGCACAAGATTGGTTAAAAACCCTAATTGGATTAGAATAAGCCTAGGGAGGACGAAAATGACCTAAATGTTCAACCAAAGACACAAAATGACACAAAATCACATATTGGATGCACAAGATTGGTTAAAAATCCTAATTGGATTAGAATAAGCCTAGGGAGGATGAAAATGACCTAATTGTTAAACCAATGACACAAAATCACATACTGGGTGCACAAGATTGGTTAAAAACCCTAATTGGATTAGAATAAACCTAGGGAGGACGAAAATGACCTAAATGTTCAACCAATGACACAAAATCACACATAATCATATATTGGATAAACAAGATTGGTTAAAACCTCAAACTGGATTAGAATAAGCCTAGGGAGGACGAAAATGACCTAAATGTTCAACCAATGACACAAAATGACAAAAAATCACATATTGGATGCACAAGATTGGTTAAAAACCCTAATTGGATAAGAATAAGCCTAGGGAGGACGAAAATGACCTAAATGTTCAACCAATGACACAAAATGACACAAAATCACATATTGGATGCACAAGATTGGTTAAACACCACAATTGGATTAGAATAAGCCTAGGGAGGACGAAAATGACCTAAATGTTCAACCAATGACACAAAATGACACAAAATCACATATTGGATGCACAAGATTGGTTAAAAACCCTAATTGGATTAGAATAAGCCTAGGGAGGACGAAAATGACCTAAATGTTCAACCAATGACAGAAAATGACACAAAATCACATATTGGATGCACAAGATTGGTTAAAAACGCTAATTGGATTAGAATAAGCCTAGGGAGAACGAAAATGACCTAAATGTTCAACCAATGACACAAAATGACACAAAATCACATATTGGATGCACAAGATTGGTTAAAAACCCTAATTGGATTAGAATAAGCCTAGGGAGGACGAAAATGACCTAAATGTTCAACCAATGACACAAAATCACATATTGGATACACAAGATTAGTTAAAAATCCTAATTGGATTAGAATAAGCCTAGGGAGGACGAAAATGACCTAAATGTTCAACCAATGACACAAAATCACATATTGGATGCACAAGATTGGTTAAAAACCCTAATTGGATTAGAATAAGCCTAGGGAGGACGAAAATGACCTAAATGTTCAACCAATGACACAAAATCACATATTGGATGCACAAGATTGATTAAAAACCCTATTTGGATTAGAATAAGCCTAGGGAGGACGAAAATGACCTAAATGTTCAATCAATGACACAAAATCACATACTGGATGCACAAGATTGGTTAAAAACCCTAATTGGATTAGAATAAGCCTAGGGAGGACGAAAATGACCTAAATGTTCAACCAATGACACAAAATGACACAAAATCACATATTGGATGCACAAGATTGGTTAAAAACCCTAGCTGGATTAGCATAAGCCTAGGGAGGACGAAAATGACCTAAATGTTCAACCAATGATACAAAATCACATATTGGATGCACAAGATTGGTTAAAAACTCTAATTAGATTAGAATAAGCCTAGGGAGAACGAAAATGACCTAAATGTTCAACCAATGACACAAAATGACACAAAATCACATATTGGATGCACAAGATTGGTTAAAAACCCTAATTGGATTAGAATAAGCCTAGGGAGGACGAAAATGACCTAAATGTTTAACCAATGACACAAAATCACATACTGGGTGCACAAGATTGGTTAAAAACCCTAATTGGATTAGAATAAACCTAGGGAGGACGAAAATGACCTAAATGTTTAACCAATGACACAAAATGACACAAAATCACAGATTGGATGCACAAGATTGGTTAAAAACCCTAATTGGATTAGAATAAGCCTTGGGAGGACGAAAATGACCAAAATGTTCAACCAATGACACAAAATCACATATTGGATGCACAAGATTGGTTAAAAATCCTAATTGGATTAGAATAAGCCTAGGGAGGATGAAAATGACCTAAATGTTAAACCAATGACACAAAATCACATACTGGGTGCACAAGATTGGTTAAAAACCCTAATTGGATTAGAATAAACCTAGGGAGGACGAAAATGACCTAAATGTTTAACCAATGACACAAAATCACACATAATCATATATTGGATGCCCAAGATTGGTTAAAACCTCAAACTGGATTAGAATAAGCCTAGGGAGGACGAAAATGACCTAAATGTTCAACCAATGACACAAAATGACAAAAAATCACATATTGGATGCACAAGATTGGTTAAAAACCCTAATTGGATTAGAAAAAGCCTAGGGAGGACGAAAATGACCAAAATGTTCAACCAATGACAAAAAATCACATATTGGATGCACAAGATTGGTTAAAAATCCTAATTGGATTAGAATAAGCCTAGGGAGGACGAAAATGACCTAAATGTTCAAACAATGACACAAAATGACAAAAACTCAGATATTGGATGCACAAGATTGGTTAAAAACCCTTATTGGATTAGAATAAGCCTAGGGAGGACGAAAATGACCTAAATGTTCAACCAATGACACAAAATGACACAAAATCACATATTGGATGCACAAGATTGGTTAAAAATCCTAATTGGATTAGAATAAGCCTAGGGAGGATGAAAATGACCTAAATTTTAAACGAATGACACAAAATCACATACTCGGTGCACAAGATTGGTTAAAAACCCTAATTGGATTAGAATAAGCCTACGGAGGACGAAAATGACCTAAATGTTCAACCAATGACACAAAATGACACAGAATCACATATTGGATGCACAAGATTGGTTAAAAATCCTAATTGGATTAGAATAAGCCTAGGGAGGATGAAAATGACCTAAATGTTAAACCAATGACACAAAATCACATACTGGGTGCACAAGATTGGTTAAAAACCCTAATTGGATTAGAATAAACCTAGGGAGGACGAAAATGACCTAAATGTTCAACCAATGACACAAAATGACACAAAATCACATATTGGATGCACAAGATTGGTTAAAAATCCTAATTGGATTAGAATAAGCCTAGGGAGGATGAAAATGACCTAAATTTTAAACGAATGACACAAAATCACATACTCGGTGCACAAGATTGGTTAAAAACCCTAATTGGATTAGAATAAGCCTACGGAGGACGAAAATGACCTAAATGTTCAACCAATGACACAAAATGACACAAAATCACATATTGGATGCACAAGATTGGTTAAAAATCCTAATTGGATTAGAATAAGCCTAGGGAGGATGAAAATGACCTAAATGTTAAACCAATGACACAAAATCACATACTGGGTGCACAAGATTGCTTAAAAACCCTAATTGGATTAGAATAAACCTAGGGAGGACGAAAATGACCTAAATGTTCAACCAATGACACAAAATGACACATAATCACATATTGGATGCACAAGATTGGTTAAAACCTCAAACTGGATTAGAATAAGCCTAGGGAGGACGAAAATGACCTAAATGTTCAACCAATGACACAAAATGACAAAAAATCACATATTGGATGCACAAGATTGGTTAAAAACCCTAATTGGATAAGAATAAGCCTAGGGAGGACGAAAATGACCTAAATGTTCAACCAATGACACAAAATCACAGATCGGATGCACAAGATTGGTTAAAAACCCTAATTGGATTAGAATAAGCCTTGGGAGGACGAAAATGACCAAAATGTTCAACCAATGACACAAAATCACATATTGGATGCACAAGACTGGTTAAAAATCCTAATTGGATTAGAATAAGCCTAGGGAGGACGAAAATGACCTAAATGTTAAACCAATGACACAAAATGACAAAAAATCAGATATTGGATGCACAAGATTGGTTAAAAACCCTAATTGGATTAGAATAAGCCTAGGGAGGACGAAAATGACCTAATTGTTAAACCAATGACACAAAATCACATACTGGGTGCACAAGATTGGTTAAAAACCCTAATTGGATTAGAATAAACCTAGGGAGGACGAAAATGACCTAAATGTTCAACCAATGACACAAAATCACACATAATCATATATTGGATAAACAAGATTGGTTAAAACCTCAAACTGGATTAGAATAAGCCTAGGGAGGACGAAAATGACCTAAATGTTCAACCAATGACACAAAATGACAAAAAATCACATATTGGATGCACAAGATTGGTTAAAAACCCTAATTGGATAAGAATAAGCCTAGGGAGGACGAAAATGACCTAAATGTTCAACCAATGACACAAAATGACACAAAATCACATATTGGATGCACAAGATTGGTTAAACACCACAATTGGATTAGAATAAGCCTAGGGAGGACGAAAATGACCTAAATGTTCAACCAATGACACAAAATGACACAAAATCACATATTGGATGCACAAGATTGGTTAAAAACCCTAATTGGATTAGAATAAGCCTAGGGAGGACGAAAATGACCTAAATGTTCAACCAATGACAGAAAATGACACAAAATCACATATTGGATGCACAAGATTGGTTAAAAACGCTAATTGGATTAGAATAAGCCTAGGGAGAACGAAAATGACCTAAATGTTCAACCAATGACACAAAATGACACAAAATCACATATTGGATGCACAAGATTGGTTAAAAACCCTAATTGGATTAGAATAAGCCTAGGGAGGACGAAAATGACCTAAATGTTCAACCAATGACACAAAATCACATATTGGATGCACAAGATTGGTTAAAGACCTTAATTAGATTAGAATAGGCCTAGGGAGGACGAAAATGACCTAAATGTTCAACCAATGACACAAAATGACACAAAATCACATATTGGATGCACAAGATTGGTTAAAAACCCTAATTGGATTAGAATAAGCCTAGGGAGGACGAAAATGACCTAAATGTTCAACCAATGACACAAAATGACACAAAAACACATATTGGATGCACAAGATTGGTTAAAAACCCTAATTGGATTAGAATAAGCCTAGGGAAGACGAAAATGACGTAAATGTTCAACCATTGACACAAAATGATACAAAATCACATATTGGATGCACAAGATTGGTTAAAAACCCTAATTGGATTAGAATAAGCCTAGGGAGGACGAAAATGACCTAAATGTTCAACCAATGACACAAAATGACACAAAATCACATATTGGATGCACAAGATTGGTTAAAAACCCTAATTGGATTAGAATAAGCCTAGGGAGGACGAAAATGACCTAAATGTTCAACCAATGACACAAAATGACGTATTGGGTGCACTAGTTTGGTTAAAAACCCTAATTGGATTAGAATAAGCCTAGGGAGAACGAAAATGACCTAAATGTTCAACCAATGACACAAAATGACACAAAATCACATATTGGATGCACAAGATTGGTTAAAAACCCTAATTGGATTAGAATAAGCCTAGGGAGGACGAAAATGACCTAAATGTTCAACAAATGACACAAAATGACACAAAATCACATATTGGATGCACAAGATTGGTTAAAAACCCTAATTGGATTAGAATAAGCCTAGGGAGGAAGAAAATGACCTAAATGTTCCATCAATGACACAATCATATATTGGATGCACAAGATTGGTTAAAAACGCTAATTGGATTACAATAAGCCTAGGGAGGACGAAAATGACCTAAATGTTCAACCAATGACACAAAATGACATAAAATCACATATTGGATGTACAAGATTGGTTAAAAACCCTAATTAGATTAGAATACGCCTACGGAGGACGAAAATGACCTAAATGTTCAATCAATGACACAAAATCACATGTTGGATGCACAAGATTGGTTAAAAACCCTAATTGGATTAGAATAAGCATAGGGAGGACGAAAATGACCTAAATGTTCAACCAATGACACAAAATGACACAAAATCACATATTGGATGCACAAGATTGGTTAAAAACCCTAATTGGATTAGAATAAGCCTAGGGAGGACGAAAATGACCTAAATGTTTAACCAATGACACAAAATCACATACTGGGTGCACAAGATTGGTTAAAAACCCTAATTGGATTAGAATAAACCTAGGGAGGACGAAAATGACCTAAATGTTTAACCAATGACACAAAATGACACAAAATCACAGATTGGATGCACAAGATTGGTTAAAAACCCTAATTGGATTAGAATAAGCCTTGGGAGGACGAAAATGACCAAAATGTTCAACCAATGACACAAAATCACATATTGGATGCACAAGATTGGTTAAAAATCCTAATTGGATTAGAATAAGCCTAGGGAGGACGAAAATGACCTAAATGTTCAACCAATGACACAAAATGACAAAAAATCAGATATTGGATGCACAAGATTGGTTAAAAACCCTAATTGGATTAGAATAAGCCTAGGGAGGACAAAAATGACCTAAATGTTCTACCAATGACACAAAATCACATATTGGATGCACAAGATTGGTTAAAAACCCTAATTGGATTAGAATAAGCCTAGGGAGGACGAAAATGACCTAAATGTTCAACCAATGACACAAAATCACATATTGGATGCACAAGATTGGTGAAATACCCTAATTGGATTAGAATAAGCCTAGGGAGGACGAAAATGACCTAAATATTCAACCAATGACACAAAATCACATATTGGTTGCACAAGATTGGTTAAAAACCCTAATTGGATTAGAATAAGCCTAGGGAGGACGAAAATGACCTAAATGTTCAACCAATGACACAAAATCACATATTGGATGCACAAGATTGGTTAAAAATCCTAATTGGATTAGAATAAACCTAGGGAGGACGAAAATGACCTAAATGTTCAACCAATGACACAAAATGACACAAAATCACATATTGGATGCACAAGATTGGTTAAAAACCCTAATTGGATTAGAATAAGCCTAGGGCGGACGAAAATGACCTAAATATTCATCCAATGACACAAAATCACAGATTGGATGCACAAGATTGGTTAAAAACCCTAATTGGATTAGAATAAGCCTTGGGAGGACGAAAATGACCAAAATGTTCAACCAATGACACAAAATCACATATTGGATGCACAAGATTGGTTAAAAATCCTAATTGGATTAGAATAAGCCTAGGGAGGACGAAAATGACCTAAATGTTCAACCAATGACACAAAATGACAAAAAATCAGATATTGGATGCACAAGATTGGTTAAAAACCCTAATTGGATTAGAATAAGCCTAGGGAGGACGAAAATGACCTAAATGTTCAATCAAAGACACAAAATGACACAAAATCACATATTGGATGCACAAGATTGGTTAAAAATCCTAATTGGATTAGAATAAGCCTAGGGAGGATGAAAATGACCTAATTGTTAAACCAATGACACAAAATCACATACTGGGTGCACAAGATTGGTTAAAAACCCTAATTGGATTAGAATAAACCTAGGGAGGACGAAAATGACCTAAATGTTCAACCAATGACACAAAATGACACAAAATCACATATTGGATGCACAAGATTGGTTAAAAATCCTAATTGGATTAGAATAACCCTAGGGAGGACGAAAATGACCTAAATGTTAAACCAATGACACAAAATCACATATTGGGTGCACAAGATTGGTTAAAAACCCTAATTGGATTAAAATAAGCCTAGGGCGGACGAAAATGACCTAAATGTTCAACCAATGACACAAAATCACAGATCGGATGCACAAGATTGGTTAAAAACCCTAATTGGATTAGAATAAGCCTTGGGAGGACGAAAATGACCAAAATGTTCAACCAATGACACAAAATCACATATTGGATGCACAAGACTGGTTAAAAATCCTAATTGGATTAGAATAAGCCTATGGAGGAGGAAAATGACCTAAATGTTCAACCAATGACACTAAATGACAAAAAATCAGATATTGGATGCACAAGATTGGTTAAAAACCCTAATTGGATTAGAATAAGCCTAGGGAGGACGAAAATGACCTAAATGTTAAACCAATGACACAAAATCACATATTGGGTGCACAAGATTGGTTAAAAACCCTAATTGGATTAAAATAAGCCTAGGGCGGACGAAAATTACCTAAATGTTCAACCAATGACACAAAATCACGGATCGGATGCACAAGATTGGTTAAAAACCCTAATTGGATTAGAATAAGCCTTGGGAGGACGAAAATGACCAAAATGTTCAACCAATGACACAAAATCACATATTGGATGCACAAGACTGGTTAAAAATCCTAATTGGATTAGAATAAGCCTATGGAGGAGGAAAATGACCTAAATGTTCAACCAATGACACTAAATGACAAAACATCAGATATTGGATGCACAAGATTGGTTAAAAACCCTAATTGGATTAGAATAAGCCTAGGGAGGACGAAAATGACCTAAATGTTCAACCAAAGACACAAAATGACACAAAATCACATATTGGATGCACAAGATTGGTTAAAAATCCTAATTGGATTAGAATAAGCCTAGGGAGGACGAAAATGACCTAAATGTTAAACCAATGACACAAAATCACATATTGGGTGCACAAGATTGGTTAAAAACCCTAATTGGATTAGAATAAGCCTAGGGCGGACGAAAATGACCTAAATGTTAAACCAATGACACAAAATCACATATTGGGTGCACAAGATTGGTTAACAACCCTAATTGGATTAGAATAAGCCTAGGGCGGACGAAAATGACCTAAATGTTCAACCAATGACACAAAATCACAGATCAGATGCACAAGATTGGTTAAAAACCCTAATTGGATTAGAATAAGCCTTGGGAGGACGAAAATGACCAAAATGTTCAACCAATGACACAAAATCACATATTGGATGCACAAGACTGGTTAAAAATCCTAATTGGATTAGAATAAGCCTAGGGAGGACGAAAATGACCTAAATGTT
>JBBPBQ010000008.1:20138248-20179026 GCA_037974755.1 Cicer yamashitae | reverse complement strand
ATTCTAATCCAATTAGGGTTTTTAACCAATCTTGTGCACCCAATATGTGATTTTGTGTCATTGGTTTAACATTTAGGTCATTTTCGTCCTCCCTAGGCTTATTCTAATCCAATTAGGGTTTTTAACCCATCTTGTGCATCGAATATCTGATTTTTTGTCATTTCGTGTCATTGGTTGAACATTTAGGTCATTTTCGTCCTCCCTAGGCTTATTCTAATCCAATTAGGATTTTTAACCAATCTTGTGCATCCAATATGTGATTTTGTGTAATTGGTTGAACATTTTGGTCATTTTCGTCCTCCCAAGGCTTATTCTAATCCAATTAGGGTTTTTAACCAATCTTGTGCATCCGATCTGTGATGTTGTGTCATTGGTTGAACATTTAGGTCATTTTCGTCCGCCTTAGGCTTATTCTAATCCAATTAGGGTTTTTAACCAATCTTGTGCACCCAATATGTGATTTTGTGTCATTGGTTTAACATTTAGGTCATTTTCGTCCTCCCTAGTCTTATTCTAATCCAATTAGGATTTTTAACCAATCTTGTGCATCCAATATGTGATTTTGTGTCATTTTGTGTCATTGGTTGAACATTTAGGTCATTTTCGTCCTCCCTAGGCTTATTCTAATCGAATTAGGATTTTTAACCAATATTGTGCACCCAGTATGTGATTTTGTGTCATTCGTTTAAAATTTAGGTCATTTTCATCCCCCCTAGGCTTATTCTAATCCAATTAGGATTTTTAACCAATCTTGTGCATCCTATATGTGATTTTGTGTCATTTTGTGTCATTGGTTGAACATTTAGGTCATTTTCGTCCTCCCTAGGCTTATTCTTATCCAATTAGGGTTTTTAACCAATCTTGTGCATCCAATATGTGATTTTTTGTCATTTTGTGTCATTGGTTGAACATTTAGGTCATTTTCGTCCTCCCTAGGCTTATTCTAATCCAGTTTGAGGTTTTAACCAATCTTGTGCATCCAATATGTGATTATGTGTCATTTTGTGTCATTGGTTGAACATTTAGGTCATTTTCGTCCTCCCTAGGTTTATTCTAATCCAATTAGGGTTTTTAAGCAATCTTGTGCACCCAGTATGTGATTTTGTGTCATTGGTTTAACATTTAGGTCATTTTCATCCTCCCTAGGCTTATTCTAATCCAATTAGGATTTTTAACCAATCTTGTGCATCCAATATGTGATTTTGTGTCATTTTGTGTCATTGGTTGAACATTTAGGTCATTTTCGTCCTCCTTAGGCTTATTCTAATCCAATTAGGGTTTTTAACCAATCTTGTGCATCCAATTTGTGATTTTGTGTCATTTTGTGTCATTGGTTGAACATTTAGGTCATTTTCGTCCGCCCTAGGCTTATTCTAATCCAATTAGGGTTTTTAACCAATCTTGTGCATCCAATATGTGATTTTGTGTCATTTTGTGTCATTGGTTGAACATTTAGGTCATTTTCGTCCTCCCTATGTTTATTCTAATCCAATTAGGGTTTTTAACCAATCTTGTGCACCCAGTATGTGATTTTGTGTCATTTGCTTAACATTTAGGTCATTTTCATCCTCCCTAGGCTTATTCTAATCCAATTAGGATTTTTAACCAATCTTGTGCATCCAATATGTGATTTTGTTTCATTTTGTGTCATTGGTTGAACATTTTGGTCATTTTCGTCCTCCCAAGGCTTATTCTAATCCAATTAGGGTTTTTAACCAATCTTGTGCATCCAATCTGTGATTTTGTGTCATTTTGTGTCATTGGTTGAACATTTAGGTCATTTACGTCCGCCCTAGGCTTATTCTAATCCAATTAGGGTTTTTAACCAATCTTGTGCATCCAATATGTCATTTTGTGTCATTTTGTGTCATTGGTTGAACATTTAGGTCATTTTCGTCCTCCCTAGGCTTATTCTTATCCAATTAGGGTTTTTAACCAATCTTGTGCATCCAATATGTGATTTTGTGTCATTTTGTGTCATTGGTTGAACATTTAGGTCATTTCCGTCCTCCCTAGGCTTATTATAATCCAATTAGGGTTTTTAACCAATCTTGTGCATCCAATATGTGATTTTGTGTCATTTTGTGTCATTGGTTGAACATTTAGGTCATTTTCGTCCTCCCTATGTTTATTCTAATCCAATTAGGGTTTTTAACCAATCTTGTGCACCCAGTATGTGATTTTGTGTCATTTGTTTAACATTTAGGTCATTTTCATCCTCCCTAGGCTTATTCTAATCCAATTAGGATTTTTAACCAATCTTGTGCATCCAATATGTGATTTTGTGTCATTGGTTGAACATTTTGGTCATTTTCGTCCTCCCAAGGCTTATTCTAATCCAATTAGGGTTTTTAACCAATCTTGTGCATCCAATCTGTGATTTTGTGTCATTTTGTGTCATTGGTTGAACATTTAGGTCATTTGCGTCCGCCCTAAGCTTATTCTAATCCAATTAGGGTTTTTAACCAATCTTGTGCATCCAATATGTGATTTTGTGTCATTTTGTGTCATTGGTTGAACATTTAGGTCATTTTCGTCCTCCCTAGGCTTATTCTTATCCAATTAGGGTTTTTAACCAATCTTGTGCATCCAATATGTGATTTAGTGTCATTTTGTGTCATTGGTTGAACATTTAGGTGATTTCCGTCCTCCCTAGGCTTATTCTAATCCAATTAGGGTTTTTAACCAATCTTGTGCATCCAATATGTGATTTTGTGTCATTTTGTGTCATTGGTTGAACATTTAGGTCATTTTCATCCTCCCTAGGTTTATTCTAATCCAATTAGGGTTTTTAACAAATCTTGTGCACCCAGTATGTGATTTTGTGTCATTGGTTTAACATTTAGGTCATTTTCATCCTCCCTAGGCTTATTCTAATCGAATTAGGATTTTTAACCAATCTTGTGCATCCAATATGTGATTTTGTGTCATTTTGTGTCATTGGTTGAACATTTAGGTCATTTTCGTCCTCCCTAGGCTTATTCTAATCCAATTAGGGTTTTTAACCAATCTTGTGCATCCAATATGTGATTTTGTGTCATTGGTTGAACATTTAGTTCATTTTCGTCCTCCCTAGGCTTATTCTATTCCATTTAGGGTTTTTAACCAATCTTCTGCATCCAATATGTGATTTTGTGTCATTTTGTGTCATTGGTTCAACATTTAGGTCATTTTCGTCCTCCCTAGGGTTATTTTAATCCAATTAGGATTTTTAACCAATCTTGTGCATCCAATATGTGATTTTGTGTCATTTTGTGTCATTGGTTGAACATTTAGGTCATTTTCGTCCTCCCTAGGCTTATTCTAATCCAATTAGGGTTTTTAACCAATCTTGTGCATCCAATATGTGATTTTGTGTCATTTTGTGTCATTGGTTGAACATTTAGGTCATATTCGTCCTCCCTAGGCTTATTCTAATCCAATTAAGGTTTTTAACCAATCTTGTGCATCCAATATGTGATTTTGTGTCATTTTGTGTCATTGGTTGAACATTTAGGTCATTTTCGTCCTCCCTAGGCTTATTCTAATCCAATTAGGGTTTTTAACCAATCTTGTGCATCCAATATGTGATTTTGTGTCATTTTGTGTCATTGGTTGAACATTTAGGTCATTTTCCTCCTCTCTAGGCTTATTCTAATCCAATTAGGGTTTTTAACCAATCTGGTGCATCCAATATGTCATTTTGTGTCATTGGTTGAACATTTAGGTCATTTTCGTCCTCCCTAGGCTTATTTTAATCCAATTAGGGTTTTTAACCAATCTTGTGCATCCAATATGTGATTTTGTGTCATTGGTTGAACATTTAGGTCATTTTCATCCTCCCTAGGCTTATTCTAATCCAATTAGGGTTTTAACCAATCTTGTGCATCCAATATGTGATTTTGTGTCATTGGTTGAACATTTATGTCATTTTCGTCCTCCCTAGGCTTATTCTAATCCAATTAGGGTTTTTAACCAATCTTGTGCATCCAATATGTGATTTTGTGTCATTTTTTGTCATTGGTTGAACATTTAGGTCATTTTCGTCCTCCCTAGGCTTATTCTAATCCAATTAGGATTTTTAACCAATCTTGTGCATCCAATATGTGATTTTGTGTCATTGGTTGAACATTTTGGTCATTTTCGTCCTCCCAAGGCTTATTCTAATCCAATTAGAGTTTTTAACCAATCTTGTGCATCCGATCTGTGATTTTGTGTCATTGGTTGAACATTTAGGTCATTTTCGTCCGCCTTAGGCTTATTCTAATCCAATTAGGGTTTTTAACCAATCTTGTGCACCCAATATGTGATTTTGTGTCATTGGTTTAACATTTAGGTCATTTTCGTCCTCCCTAGTCTTATTCTAATCCAATTAGGATTTTTAACCAATCTTGTTCATCCAATATGTGATTTTGTGTCATTTTGTGTCATTGGTTGAACATTTAGGTCTTTTTCGTCCTCCCTAGGCTTATTCTAATCCAATTAGGATTTTTAACCAATATTGTGCACCCAGTGTGTGATTTTGTGTCATTCGTTTAAAATTTAGGTCATTTTCATCCCCCCTAGGTTTATTCTAATCCAATTAGGATTTTTAACCAATCTTGTGCATCCTATATGTGATTTTGTGTCATTTTGTGTCATTGGTTGAACATTTAGGTCATTTTCGTCCTCCTTAGGCTTATTCTAATCCAATTAGGGTTTTTAACCAATCTTGTGCATCCAATTTGTGATTTTGTGTCATTGGTTGAACATTTAGGTCATTTTCGTCCGCCCTAGGCTTATTCTAATCCAATTAGGGTTTTTAACCAATCTTGTGCATCCAATATGTGATTTTGTGTCATTTTGTGTCATTGGTTGAACATTTAGGTCATTTTCGTCCTCCCTATGTTTATTCTAATCCAATTAGGGTTTTTAACCAATCTTGTGCACCCAGTATGTGATTTTGTGTCATTTGCTTAACATTTAGGTCATTTTCATCCTCCCTAGGCTTATTCTAATCCAATTAGGATTTTTAACCAATCTTGTGCATCCAATATGTGATTTTGTTTCATTTTGTGTCATTGGTTGAACATTTTGGTCATTTTCGTCCTCCCAAGGCTTATTCTAATCCAATTAGGGTTTTTAACCAATCTTGTGCATCCAATCTGTGATTTTGTGTCATTTTGTGTCATTGGTTGAACATTTAGGTCATTTACGTCCGCCCTAGGCTTATTCTAATCCAATTAGGGTTTTTAACCAATATTGTGCATCCAATATGTCATTTTGTGTCATTTTGTGTCATTGGTTGAACATTTAGGTCATTTTCGTCCTCCCTAGGCTTATTCTTATCCAATTAGGGTTTTTAACCAATCTTGTGCATCCAATATGTGATTTTGTGTCATTTTGTGTCATTGGTTGAACATTTAGGTCATTTCCGTCCTCCCTAGGCTTATTCTAATCCAATTAGGGTTTTTAACCAATCTTGTGCACCCAGTATGTGATTTTGTGTCATTTGTTTAACATTTAGGTCATTTTCATCCTCCCTAGGCTTATTCTAATCCAATTAGGATTTTTAACCAATCTTGTGCATCCAATATGTGATTTTGTGTCATTTTGTGTCATTGGTTGAACATTTAGGTCATTTTCGTCCTCCCTAGGCTTATTCTTATCCAATTAGGGTTTTTAACCAATCTGGTGCATCCAATATGTGATTTTGTGTCATTTTGTGTCATTGGTTGAACATTTAGGTCATTTCCGTCCTCCCTAGGCTTATCCTAATCCAATTAGGGTTTTTAACCAATCTTGTGCATCCAATATGTGATTTTGTGTCATTTTGTGTCATTGGTTGAACATTTAGGTCATTTTTCTCCTCCCTATGTTTATTCTAATCCAATTAGGGTTTTTAACCAATCTTGTGCACCCAGTATGTGATTTTGTGTCATTTGTTTATCATTTAGGTCATTTTCATCCTCCCTAGGCTTATTCTAATCCAATTAGGATTTTTAACCAATCTTGTGCATCCAATATGTGATTTTGTGTCATTTTGTGTCATTGGTTGAACATTTAGGTCATTTTCGTCTTCCCAAGGCTTATTCTAATCCAATTAGGGTTTTTAACCAATCTTGTGCATCCGATCTGTGATGTTGTGTCATTGGTTGAACATTTAGGTCATTTTCGTCTGCCCTAGGCTTATTCTAATCCAAATAGGGTTTTTAACCAATCTTGTGCACCCAATATGTGATTTTGTGTCATTGGTTTAACATTTAGGTCATTTTCGTCCTCCCTAGACTTATTCTAATCCAATTAGGATTTTTAACCAATTTTGTGCATCCAATATGTGATTTTGTGTCATTGGTTGAACATTTAGGTCATTTTCGTCCTCCCTAGGCTTATTCTAATCCAATTAGGATTTTTAACCAATCTTGTGCATCGAATATCTGATTTTTTGTCATTTTGTGTCATTGGTTGAACATTTAGGTCATTTTCGTCTTCCCAAGGCTTATTCTAATCCAATTAGGGTTTTTAACCAATCTTGTGCATCCGATCTGTGATGTTGTGTCATTGGTTGAACATTTAGGTCATTTTCGTCTGCCCTAGGCTTATTCTAATCCAAATAGGGTTTTTAACCAATCTTGTGCACCCAATATGTGATTTTGTGTCATTGGTTTAACATTTAGGTCATTTTCGTCCTCCCTAGTCTTATTCTAATCCAATTAGGATTTTTAACCAATCTTGTGCATCCAATATGTGATTTTGTGTCATTTTGTGTCATTGGTTGAACATTTAGGTCATTTTCGTCCTCCCTAGGCTTATTCTAATCCAATTAGGATTTTTAACCAATATTGTGCACCCAGTATGTGATTTTGTGTCATTCGTTTAAAATTTAGGTCATTTTCATATTCCCTAGGCTTATTCTAATCCAATTAGGATTTTTAACCAATCTTGTGCATCCAATATGTGATTTTGTGTCATTTTGTGTCATTGGTTGAACATTTAGGTCATTTTCGTCCTCCCTAGGCTTATTCTAATCCAATTAGGATTTTTAACCAATCTTGTGCATCTAATATGTGATTTTGTGTCATTGGTTGAACATTTTGGTCATTTTCGTCCTCCCAAAGCTTATTCTAATTCAATTAGGGTTTTTAACCAATCTTGTGCATCCAATCTGTGATTTTCTGTCATTTTGTGTCATTGGTTGAATATTTAGGTCATTTTCGTCCGCCCTAGGCTTATTCTAATCCAATTAGGGTTTTTAACCAATCTTGTGCGCTTATTCTAATCCAATTAGGGTTTTTAACCAATCTTGTGCATCCAATATCTGATTTTTTGTCATTTTGTGTCATTGGTTGAACATTTTGGTCATTTTGTCCTCCCTAGGCTTATTCTAATACAATTTGGATTTTTAACCAATCTTGTGCATCCAATATGTGATTTTGTGTCATTGGTTGAACATTTTGGTCATTTTCGTCCTCCCATGGCTTATTCTCGTCCAATTAGGGTTTTTAACCAATCTTGTGCATCCAATCTGTGATTTTGTGTCATTTTGTGTTATTGGTTGATATTTAGGTCATTTTCGTCCGCCCTAGGCTTACTCTAATCCAATTAGGGTTTTTAACCAATCTTGTGCATCCAATATGTGATTTTGTTTCATTTTGTGTCATTGGTTGAACATTTAGGTCATTTTCGTCCTCCCTAGGTTTATTCTAATCCAATTAGGGTTTTTAACCAATCTTGTGCACCCAGTATGTGATTTTGTGTCATTTGTTTAACATTTAGGTCATTTTCATCCTCCCTAGGCTTATTCTAATCCAATTAGGATTATTAACCAATCTTGTGCATCCAATATGTGATTTTGTGTCATTGGTTTAACATTTAGGTCATTTTCGTTCTCCCTAGGCTTATTCTAATCCAATTAGGGTTTTTAACCAATCTTGTGCATCGAATATCTGATTTTTTGTCATTTTGTGTCATTGGTTGAACATTTAGGTCATTTTCGTCCTCCCTAGGCTTATTCTAATCCAATTAGGATTTTTAACCAATCTTGTGCATCCAATATGTGATTTTGTGTAATTGGTTGAACATTTTGGTCATTTTCTTCCTCCCAAGGCTTATTCTAATCCAATTAGGGTTTTTAACCAATCTTGTGCATCCGATCTGTGATGTTGTGTCATTGGTTGAACATTTATGTCATTTTCGTCTGCCGTAGGCTTATTCTAATCCAATTAGGGTTTTTAACCAATCTTGTGCACCCAATATGTGATTTTGTGTCATTGGTTTAACATTTAGGTCATTTTCGTCCTCCCTAGTCTTATTCTAATCCAATTAGGAATTTTTACCAATCTTGTGCATCCAATATGTGATTTTGTGTCATTTTGTGTCATTGGTTGAACATTTAGGTCATTTTCGTCCTCCCTAGGCTTATTCTAATCCAATTAGGATTTTTAACCAATATTGTGCACCCAGTATGTGATTTTGTGTCATTCGTTTAAAATTTAGGTCATTTTCATATTCCCTAGGCTTATTCTAATCCAATTAGGGTTTTTAACCAATCTTGTGCACCCAGTTTGTGATTTTGTGTCATTCGTTTAAAATTTAGGTCATTTTCATCCTCCCTAGGCTTATTCTAATCCAATTAGGGTTTTTAACCAATCTAGTGCACCCAGTATGTGATTTTGTGTCATTGGTTTAACATTTAGGTCATTTTCATCCACCATAGGCTTATTCTAATCCAATTAGGATTTTTAACCAATCTTGTGCATCCAATATGTGATTTTGTGTCATTTTGTGTCATTGGTTGAACATTTAGGTCATTTTCGTCCTCCCTAGGCTTAATCTAATCCAATTAGGGTTTTTAACCAATCTTGTGCATCCAATATCTGATTTTTTGTCATTTTGTGTCATTGGTTGAACATTTAGGTCATTTTCGTCCACCCTAGGCTTATTCTAATCCAATTAGGATTTTTAACCAATCTTGTGCATCCAATATGTGATTTTGTGTCATTGGTTGAACATTTTGGTCATTTTCGTCCTCCCATGGCTTATTCTAATCCAATTAGGATTTTTAACCAATCTTGTGCATCCAATATTTGATTTTGTGTCATTTTGTGTCATTGGTTGATCATTTAGGTCATTTTCGTCCTCCCTAGGCTTATTCTAATCCAATTAGGGTTTTTAACCAATCTTGTACATCAAATATCTGATTTTTTGTCATTTTGTGTCATTGGTTGAACATTTAGGTCATTTTCGTCCTCCCTAGGCTTATTCCAATCCAATTAGGATTTTTAACCAATCTTGTGCATCCAATATGTGATTTTGTGTCATTGGTTGAACATTTTGGTCATTTTCGTCCTCCCAAGGCTTATTCTAATCCAATTAGGGTTTTTAACCAATCTTGTGCATCCAAAATGTGATTTTGTGTCATTGGTAGAACATTTAGGTCATTTTCGTCCTCCCTAGGCTTATTCTAATCCAATTAGGGTTTTTAACCAATCTTGTGCACCCAGTATGTTATTTTGTGTCATTCGTTTAAAATTTAGGTCATTTTCATCCTCCCTAGGCTTATTCTAATCCAATTAGGGTTTTTAACCAATCTTGTGCATCCAATATGTGATTTTGTGTCATTGGTTGAACATTTTGGTCATTTTCGTCCTCCCAAGGCTTATTCTAATCCAATTAGGGTTTTTAACCAATCTTGTGCATCCAAAATGTGATTTTGTGTCATTTTGTGTCATTGGTAGAACATTTAGGTCATTTTCGTCCTCCCTAGGCTTATTCTAATCCAATTAGGGTTTTTAACCAATCTTGTGCACCCAGTTTGTGATTTTGTGTCATTCGTTTAAAATTTAGGTCATTTTGATCCTCCCTAGGCTTATTCTAATCCAATTAGGGTTTTTAACCAATCTAGTGCACCCAGTATGTGATTTTGTGTCATTGGTTTAACATTTAGGTCATTTTCATCCACCATAGGCTTATTCTAATCCAATTAGGATTTTTAACCAATCTTGTGCATCCAATATGTGATTTTGTGTCATTTTGTGTCATTGGTTGAACATTTAGGTCATTTTCGTCCTCCCTAGGCTTATTCTAATCCAATTAGGGTTTTTAACCAATCTTGTGCATCTAATATCTGATTTTTTGTCATTTTGTGTCATTGGTTGAACATTTAGGTCATTTTCGTCCTCCCTAGGCTTATTCTAATCCAATTAGGATTTTTAACCAATCTTGTGCATCCAATATGTGATTTTGTGTCATTGGTTGAACATTTTGGTCATTTTCGTCCTCCCAAGGCTTATTCTAATCCAATTAGGGTTTTTAACCAATCTTGTGCATCCAATCTGTGATTTTGTGTCATTTTGTGTCATTGGTTGAACATTTAGGTCATTTGCGTCCGCCCTAAGCTTATTCTAATCCAATTAGGGTTTTTAACCAATCTTGTGCATCCAATATGTGATTTTGTGTCATTTTGTGTCATTGGTTGAACATTTAGGTCATTTTCGTCCTCCCTAGGCTTATTCTTATCCAATTAGGGTTTTTAACCAATCTGGTGCATCCAATATGTGATTTTGTGTCATTTTGTGTCATTGGTTGAACATTTAGGTCATTTCCGTCCTCCCTAGGCTTATTCTAATCCAATTAGGGTTTTTAACCAATCTTGTGCATCCAATATGTGATTTTGTGTCATTTTGTGTCATTGGTTGAACATTTAGGTCATTTTTCTCCTCCCTATGTTTATTCTAATCCAATTAGGGTTTTTAACCAATCTTGTGCACCCAGTATGTTATTTTGTGTCATTTGTTTATCATTTAGGTCATTTTCATCCTCCCTAGGCTTATTCTAATCCAATTAGGATTTTTAACCAATCTTGTGCATCCAATATGTGATTTTGTGTCATTTTGTGTCATTGGTTGAACATTTAGGTCACTTTCGTCCTCCCTAGGCTTATTCTAATCCAATTAGGATTTTTAACCAATCTTGTGCATCGAATATCTGATTTTTTGTCATTTTGTGTCATTGGTTGAACATTTAGGTCATTTTCGTCTTCCCAAGGCTTATTCTAATCCAATTAGGGTTTTTAACCAATCTTGTGCATCCGATCTGTGATGTTGTGTCATTGGTTGAACATTTAGGTCATTTTCGTCTGCCCTAGGCTTATTCTAATCCAAATAGGGTTTTTAACCAATCTTGTGCACCCAATATGTGATTTTGTGTCATTGGTTTAACATTTAGGTCATTTTCGTCCTCCCTAGACTTATTCTAATCCAATTAGGATTTTTAACCAATTTTGTGCATCCAATATGTGATTTTGTGTCATTGGTTGAACATTTAGGTCATTTTCGTCCTCCCTAGGCTTATTCTAATCCAATTAGGATTTTTAACCAATCTTGTGCATCTAATATGTGATTTTGTTTCATTTTGTGTCATTGGTTGAACATTTTGGTCATTTTCGTCCTCCCAAGGCTTATTCTAATCCAATTAGGGTTTTTAACCAATCTTGTGCATCCAATCTGTGATTTTGTGTCATTTTGTGTCATTGGTTGAACATTTAGGTCATTTACGTCCGCCCTAGGCTTATTCTAATCCAATTAGGGTTTTTAACCAATCTTGTGCATCCAATATGTGATTTTGTGTCATTTTGTGTCATTGGTTGAACATTTAGGTCATTTTCGTCCTCCCTAGGCTTATTCTTATCCAATTAGGGTTTTTAACCAATCTTGTGCATCCAATATGTGATTTTGTGTCATTTTGTGTCATTGGTTGAACATTTAGGTCATTTTTGTCCTCCCTAGGCTTATTCTAATCCAATTAGGGTTTTTAACCAATCTTGTGCATCCAATATGTGATTTTGTGTCATTGGTTGAACATTTAGGTCATTTTCGTCCTCCCTAGGCTTATTCTTATCCAATTAGGGTTTTTAACCAATCTTGTGCATCCAATATGTGATTTTGTGTCATTTTGTGTCATTGGTTGAACATTTAGGTCATTTTCGTCCTCCCTAGGCTTATTCTAATCCAGTTAGGATTTTTAACCAATCTTGTGCATCCAATATGTGATTTTGTGTCATTGGTTGAACATTTTGGTCATTTTCGTCCTCCCAAGGCTTATTCTAATCCAATTAGGGTTTTTAACCAATCTTGTGCATCCGATCTGTGATTTTCTGTCATTGGTTGAACATTTAGGTCATTTTCGTCCGCCCTAAGCTTATTCTAATCCAATTAGGGTTTTTAACCAATCTTGTGCATCCAATATGTGATTTTGTGTCATTGGTTGAACATTTAGGTCATTTTCGTCCTCCCTAGGCTTATTCTTATCCAATTAGGGTTTTTAACCAATCTTGTGCATCCAATATGTGATTTTGTGTCATTTTGTGTCATTGGTTGAACATTTAGGTGATTTTCGTCCTCCCTAGTCTTATTCTAATCCAATTAGGGTTTTTAACCAATCTTGTGCATCCAATATGTGATTTTGTGTCATTTTGTGTCATTGGTTGAACATTTAGGTCATTTTCATCCTCCCTAGGTTTATTCTAATCCAATTAGGGTTTTTAACCAATCTTGTGCACCCAGTTTGTGATTTTGTGTCATTCGTTTAAAATTTAGGTCATTTTCATCCTCCCTAGGCTTATTCTAATCCAATTAGGATTTTTAACCAATCTAGTGCACCCAGTATGTGATTTTGTGTCATTGGTTTAACATTTAGGTCATTTTCATCCACCATAGGCTTATTCTAATCCAATTAGGATTTTTAACCAATCTTGTGCATCCAATATGTGATTTTGTGTCATTTTGTCTCATTGGTTGAACATTTAGGTCATTTTCGTCCTCCCTAGGCTTATTCTAATCCAATTAGGGTTTTTAACCAATCTTGTGCACCCAGTATGTGATTTTGTGTCATTCGTTTAAAATTTAGGTCATTTTCATCCTCCCTAGGCTTATTCTAATCCAATTAGGATTTTTAACCAATCTTGTGCATCCAATATGTGATTTTGTGTCATTGGTTGAACATTTTGGTCATTTTCGTCCTCCCAAGGCTTATTCTAATCCAATTAGGGTTTTTAACCAATCTTGTGCATCCGATCTGTGATGTTGTGTCATTGGTATAACATTTAGGTCATTTTCGTCCGCCTTAGGCTTATTCTAATCCAATTAGGGTTTTTAACCAATCTTGTGCACCCAATATGTGATTTTGTGTCATTGGTTTAACATTTAGGTCATTTTCGTCCTCCCTAGTCTTATTCTAATCCAATTAGGATTTTTAACCAATCTTGTGCATCCAATATGTGATTTTGTGTCATTTTGTGTCATTGGTTGAACATTTAGGTCATTTTCGTCCTCCCTAGGCTTATTCTAATCCAATTAGGGTTTATAACCAATCTTGTGCATCCAATATGTGATTTTGTGTCATTTTGTGTCATTGGTTGAACATTTAGGTCATTTTCGTCCTCCCTAGGCTTATTCTAATCCAATTAGGGTTTTTAACCAATCTTGTGCATCCAATCTGTGATTTTCTGTCATTGGTTGAACATTTTGGTCATTTTCGTCCTCCCATGGCTTATTCTAATCCAATTAGGGTTTTTAACCAATCTTGTGCATCCAATCTGTGATTTTGTGTCATTTTGTGTTATTGGTTGAACATTTAGGTCATTTTCGTCCGCCCTAGGCTTATTCTAATCCAATTAGGGTTTTTAAGCAATCTTGTGCATCCAATATGTGATTTTGTTTCATTTTGTGTCATTGGTTGAACATTTAGGTCATTTTCGTTCTCCCTAGGCTTATTCTAATCCAATTAGGGTTTTTAACCAATCTTGTGCATCCAATATGTGATTTTGTGTCATTTTGTGTCATTGGTTGAACATTTAGGTTATTTTCGTCCTCCCTAGGCTTATTCTAATCCAATTAGGGGTTTTAACCAATGTTGTGCATCCAATATGTGATTTTGTGTCATTGGTTGAACATTTAGGTCATTTTCGTCCTCCCTAGGCTTATTCTAATCCAATTAGGGTTTTTAACCAATCTTGTGCATCCAATATGTGATTTTGTGTCATATTGTGTCATTGGTTGAACATTTAGGTCATATTCCTCCTCCCTAGGCTTATTCTAATCCAATTAGGATTTTTAACCAATCTTGTGCATCCAATATGTGATTTTGTGTCATTTTGTGTCATTGGTTGAACATTTAGGTCATTTTCGTCCTCCCTAGGCTTATTCTAATCCAATTAGGGTTTTTAACCAATCTTGTGCATCGAATATCTGATTTTTTGTCATTTTGTGTCATTGGTTGAACATTTAGGTCATTTTCGTCCTCCCTAGGCTTATTCTAATCCAATTAAGATTTTTAACCAATCTTGTGCATCCAATATGTGATTTTGTGTAATTGGTTGAACATTTTGGTCATTTTCGTCCTCCCAAGGCTTATTCTAATCCAATTAGGGTTTTTAACCAATCTTGTGCATCCGATCTGTGATGTTGTGTCATTGGTTGAACATTTAGGTCATTTTCGTCCGCCTTAGGCTTATTCTAATCCAATTAGGGTTTTTAACCAATCTTGTGCACCCAATATGTGATTTTGTGTCATTGGTTTAACATTTAGGTCATTTTCGTCCTCCCTAGGCTTATTCTAATCCAATTAGGGTTTTTAACCAATCTTGTGCATCCAATATGTGATTTTGTGTCATTTTGTGTCATTGGTTGAAAATTTAGGTCATTTTCATCCTCCCTAGGCTTATTCTAATCCAATTAGGGTTTTTAACCAATCTTGTGCATTCAATATGTGATTTTGTGTCATTAGTTGAACATTTAGGTCATTTTCGTCCTCCCTAGGCTTATTCTAAACCAATTAGGGTTTTTAACCAATCTTGTGCATCCAATATGTGATTTTGTGTCATTGGTCGAACATTTAGGTCATTTTCGTCCTCCCTAGGCTTATTCTAATCCAATTAGGGTTTTAAACCACTAGTGCATCCAATATGTGATTTTGTGTCATTTTGTGTCATTGGTTGAACATTTAGGACATTTTTGTCCTCCCTAGGCTTATTCTAATCTAATTAGGGTTTTTAACCAATCTTGTGCATCCAATATATGATTTTGTGTCATTAGTTGAACATTTAGGTCATTTTCGTCCTCCCTAGGCTTATTCTAATCCAATTAGGATTTTTAACCAATCTTGTGCATCCAATATGTGATTTTGTGTCATTTTGTGTCATTGGTTGAACATTTAGGTCATTTTCGTCCTCCCTAGGCTTATTCTAATCCAATTAGGGTTTTTAACCAATCTTGTGCATCCAATATGTGATTTTGTGTCATTTGTTTAACATTAAGGTCATTTTCGTCCTCCCTAGGCTTATTCTAATCCAATTAGGATTTTTAACCAATCTTGTGCATCCAATATGTGATTTTGTGTCATTTTGTGTCATTGGTTGAACATTTAGGTCATTTTCGTCCTCCCTAGGCTTATTCTAATCCAATTAGGATTTTTAACCAATCTTGTGCATCGAATATCTGATTTTTTGTCATTTTGTGTCATTGGTTGAACATTTAGGTCATTTTCGTCTTCCCAAGGCTTATTCTAATCCAATTAGGGTTTTTAACCAATCTTGTGCATCCGATCTGTGATGTTGTGTCATTGGTTGAACATTTAGGTCATTTTCGTCTGCCCTAGGCTTATTCTAATCCAAATAGGGTTTTTAACCAATCTTGTGCACCCAATATGTGATTTTGTGTGATTGGTTTAACATTTAGGTCATTTTCGTCCTCCCTAGACTTATTCTAATCCAATTAGGATTTTTAACCAATTTTGTGCATCCAATATGTGATTTTGTGTCATTGGTTGAACATTTAGGTCATTTTCGTCCTCCCTAGGCTTATTCTAATCCAATTAGGATTTTTAACCAATCTTGTGCATCTAATATGTGATTTTGTGTCATTGATTGAACATTTTGGTCATTTTCGTCCTCCCAAAGCTTATTCTAATCCAATTAGAGTTTTTAACCAATCTTGTGCATCTAATCTGTGATTTTCTGTCATTTTGTGTCATTGATTGAATATTTAGGTCATTTTCGTCCGCCCTAGGCTTATTCTAATCCAATTAGGGTTTTTAACCAATCTTGTGCGCTTATTCTAATCCAATTAGGGTTTTTAACCAATCTTGTGCATCCAATATCTGATTTTTTGTCATTTTGTGTCATTGGTTGAACATTTTGGTCATTTTGTCCTCCCTAGGCTTATTCTAATACAATTTGGATTTTTAACCAATCTTGTGCATCCAATATGTGATTTTGCGTCATTGGTTGAACATTTTGGTCATTTTCGTCCTCCCATGGCTTATTCTCGTCCAATTAGGGTTTTTAACCAATCTTGTGCATCCAATCTGTGATTTTGTGTCATTTTGTGTTATTGGTTGAACATTTAGGTCATTTTCGTCCGCCCTAGGCTTACTCTAATCCAATTAGGGTTTTTAACCAATCTTGTGCATCCAATATGTGATTTTGTTTCATTTTGTGTCATGGGTTGAACATTTAGGTCATTTTCGTCCTCCCTAGGTTTATTCTAATCCAATTAGGGTTTTTAACCAATCTTGTGCACCCAGTATGTGATTTTGTGTCATTTGTTTAACATTTAGGTCATTTTCATCCTCCCTAGGCTTATTCTAATCCAATTAGGATTTTTAACCAATCTTGTGCATCCAATATGTGATTTTGTGTCATTGGTTGAACATTTAGGTCATTTTCGTCCTCCCTAGGCTTATTCTAATCCAATTAGGGTTTTTAACCAATCTTGTGCATCGAATATCTGATTTTTTGTCATTTTGTGTCATTGGTTGAACATTTAGGTCATTTTCGTCCTCCCTAGGCTTATTCTAATCCAATTAGGATTTTTAACCAATCTTGTGCATCCAATGTGTGATTTTGTGTAATTGGTTGAACATTTTGGTCATTTTCGTCCTCCCAAGGCTTATTCTAATCCAATTAGGGTTTTTAACCAATCTTGTGCATCCGATCTGTGATGTTGTGTCATTGGTTGAACATTTATGTCATTTTCGTCTGCCGTAGGCTTATTCTAATCCAATTAGGGTTTTTAACCAATCTTGTGCACCCAATATGTGATTTTGTGTCATTGGTTTAACATTTAGGTCATTTTCGTCCTCCCTAGTCTTATTCTATTCCAATTAGGAATTTTTACCAATCTTGTGCATCCAATATGTGATTTTGTGTCGTTTTGTGTCATTGGTTGAACATTTAGGTCATTTTCGTCCTCCCTAGGCTTATTCTAATCCAATTAGGATTTTTAACCAATATTGTGCACCGAGTATGTGATTTTGTGTCATTCGTTTAAAATTGAGGTCATTTTCATATTCCCTAGGCTTATTATAATCCAATTAGGATTTTTAACCAATCGTGTGCATCCAATATGTGATTTTGTGTCATTTTGTGTCATTGGTTGAACATTTAGGTCATTTTCGTCCTCCCTAGGCTTATTCTAATCCAATTAGGATTTTTAACCAATCTTGTGCATCGAATATGTGATTTTGTGTCATTGGTTGATCATTTTGGTCATTTTTGTCCTCCCAAGGCTTATTCTAATCCAATTAGGGTTTTTAACCAATCTTGTGCATCCAATCTGTGATTTTCTGTCATTTTGTGTCATTGGTTGAATATTTAGGTCATTTTCGTCCGCCCTAGGCTTATTCTAATCCAATTAGGGTTTTTAACCAATCTTGTGCGCTTATTCTAATCCAATTAGGGTTTTTAACCAATCTTGTGCGCTTATTCTAATCCAATTAGGGTTTTTAACCAATCTTGTGCATCCAATATCTGATTTTTTGTCATTTTGTGTCATTGGTTGAACATTTTGGTCATTTTTGTCCTCCCTAGGCTTATTCTAATCCAATTAGGATTTTTAACCAATCTTGTGCATCCAATATGTGATTTTGTGTCATTGGTTGAACATTTTCGTCATTTTCGTCCTCCCATGGCTTATTCTAATCCAATTAGGGTTTTTAACCAATCTTGTGCATCCAATCTGTGATTTTGTGTCATTTTGTGTTATTGGTTGAACATTTAGGTCATTTTCATCCGCCCTAGGCTTATTCTAATCCAATTAGGGTTTTTAAGCAATCTTGTGCATCCAATATGTGATTTTGTTTCATTTTGTGTCATTGGTTGAACATTTAGGTCATTTTCGTTCTCCCTAGGCTTATTCTAATCCAATTAGGGTTTTTAACCAATCTTGTGCATCCAATATGTGATTTTGTGTCGTTTTGTGTCATTGGTTGAACATTTAGGTCATTTTCGTCCTCCCTTGGTTTATTCTAATCCAATTAGGGTTTTTAACCAATCTTGTGCATCGAATATCTGATTTTTTGTCATTTTGTGTCATTGGTTGAACATTTAGGTCATTTTCGTCCTCCCTAGGCTTATTCTAATCCAATTAGGATTTTTAACCAATCTTGTGCATCCAATATGTGATTTTGTGTCATTGGTTGAACATTTAGGTCATTTTCGTCTTCCCTAGGCTTATTCTAATCCAATTTGGGTTTTTAACCAATCTTGTGCATCGAATATCTGATTTTTTGTCATTTTGTGTCATTGGTTGAACATTTAGGTCATTTTCGTCCTCCCTAGGCTTATTCTAATCCAATTAGGATTTTTAACCAATCTTGTGCATCCAATGTGTGATTTTGTGTAATTGGTTGAACATTTTGGTCATTTTCGTCCTCCCAAGGCTTATTCTAATCCAATTAGGGTTTTTAACCAATCTTGTGCATCCGATCTGTGATGTTGTGTCATTGGTTGAACATTTATGTCATTTTCGTCTGCCGTAGGCTTATTCTAATCCAATTAGGGTTTTTAACCAATCTTGTGCACCCAATATGTGATTTTGTGTCATTGGTTTAACATTTAGGTCATTTTCGTCCTCCCTAGTCTTATTCTAATCCAATTAGGAATTTTTACCAATCTTGTGCATCCAATATGTGATTTTGTGTCGTTTTGTGTCATTGGTTGAACATTTAGGTCATTTTCGTCCTCCCTAGGCTTATTCTAATCCAATTAGGATTTTTAACCAATATTGTGCACCTAGTATGTGATTTTGTGTCATTCGTTTAAAATTGAGGTCATTTTCATATTCCCTAGGCTTATTATAATCCAATTAGGATTTTTAACCAATCTTGTGCATCCAATATGTGATTTTGTGTCATTTTGTGTCATTGGTTGAACATTTAGGTCATTTTCGTCCTCCCTAGGCTTATTCTAATCCAATTAGGATTTTTAACCAATCTTGTGCATCGAATATGTGATTTTGTGTCATTGGTTGAACATTTTGGTCATTTTCGTCCTCCCAAGGCTTATTCTAATCCAATTAGGGTTTCTAACCAATCTTGTGCATCCGATCTGTGATTTTCTGTCATTGGTTGAACATTTAGGTCATTTTCGTCCGCCCTAGGCTTATTCTAATCCAATTAGGATTTTTAACCAATCTTGTGCATCCAATATGTGATTTTGTGTCATTGGTTGAACATTTAGGTCATTTTCGTCCTCCCTAGGCTTATTCTTATCCAATTAGGGTTTTTAACCAATCTTGTGCATCCAATATGTGATTTTGTGTCATTTTGTGTCATTGGTTGAACATTTAGGTGATTTCCGTCCTCCCTAGGCTTATTCTAATCCAAATAGGGTTTTTAACCAATCTTGTGCATCCAATATGTGATTTTGTGTCATTTTGTGTCATTGGTTGAACATTTAGGTCATTTTCATCCTCCCTAGGTTTATCCTAATCCAATTAGGGTTTTTAACCAATCTTGTGCACCCAGTAATTGATTTTGTGTCATTGGTTTAACATTTAGGTCATTTTCATCCTCCCTAGGCTTATTCTAATCCAATTAGTATTTTTAACCAATCTTGTGCATCCAATATGTGATTTTGTGTCATTCGTTGAACATTTAGATCATTTTCGTCCTCCCTAGGTTTATTCTAATCCAATGAGGGTTTTTAACCAATCTTGTGCACCCAGTATGTGATTTTGTGTCATTGGTTTAACATTTAGGTCATTTTCATCCTCCCTAGGCTTATTCTAATACAATTAGGATTTTTAACCAATCTTGTGCATCCAATATGTGATTTTGTGTCATTTTGTGTCATTGGTTGAACATTTAGGTCATTTTCGTCCTCCCTAGGTTTATTCTAATCCAATTAGGGTTTTT
Organism: Cicer yamashitae; assembly: GCA_037974755.1. Classification (NCBI taxonomy): domain Eukaryota; kingdom Viridiplantae; phylum Streptophyta; class Magnoliopsida; order Fabales; family Fabaceae; genus Cicer; species Cicer yamashitae. Next base: position 20,158,875 of record JBBPBQ010000008.1, on the reverse strand, counting down.
AACCAATCTTGTGCATCCAATATGTGATTTTGTGTCATTTTGTGTCATTGGTTGAACATTTAGGTCATTTTTGCCCTCCCTAGGCTTATTCTAATCCAATTAGGGTTTTTAACCAATCTTGTGCATCCAATATGTGATTTTGTGTCATTTTGTGTCATTGGTTGAACATTTAGGTCATTTTCGTCCTCCCTAGGCTTATTCTAATCCAATTAGGGTTTTTAACCAATCTTGTGCATCCAATATGTGATTTTGTGTCATTTTGTGTCATTGGTTGAACATTTAGGTCATTTTCGTCTTCCCTAGGCTTATTTTAATCCAATTAGGGTTTTTAACCAATCTTGTGCATCCAATATATGATTTTGTGTCATTGGTTGAACATTTATGTCATTTTCGTCCTCCCTAGGCTTATTCTAATCCAATTAGGGTTTTTAACCAATTTTGTGCATCCAATATGTGATTTTGTGTCATTGGTTGAACATTTAGGTCATTTTCGTCCTCCCTAGGCTTATTCTAATCCAATTAGGGTTTTTAACCAATTTTGTGCATCCAATATGTGATTTTGTGTCATTGGTTGAACATTTAGGTCATTTTCGTCCTCCCTAGGCTTATTCTAATCCAACTAGGGTTTTTAACCAATCTTGTGCATCCAATATGTGATTTTGTGTCATTTTGTGTCATTGGTTGAACATTTAGGTCATTTTCGTCCTCCCTAGGCTTATTCTAATCCAATTAGGGTTTTTAACCAATCTTGTGCATCCAATATGTGATTTTGTGTCATTGGTTGAACATTTAGTTCATTTTCGTCCTCCCTAGGCTTATTCTATTCCATTTAGGGTTTTTAACCAATCTTCTGCATCCAATATGTGATTTTGTGTCATTTTGTGTCATTGGTTCAACATTTAGGTCATTTTCGTCCTCCCTAGGGTTATTTTAATCCAATTAGGATTTTTAACCAATCTTGTGCATCCAATATGTGATTTTGTGTCATTTTGTGTCATTGGTTGAACATTTAGGTCATTTTCGTCCTCCCTAGGCTTATTCTAATCCAATTAGGGTTTTTAACCAATCTTGTGCATCCAATATGTGATTTTGTGTCATTTTGTGTCATTGGTTGAACATTTAGGTCATATTCGTCCTCCCTAGGCTTATTCTAATCCAATTAAGGTTTTTAACCAATCTTGTGCATCCAATATGTGATTTTGTGTCATTTTGTGTCATTGGTTGAACATTTAGGTCATTTTCGTCCTCCCTAGGCTTATTCTAATCCAATTAGGGTTTTTAACCAATCTTGTGCATCCAATATGTGATTTTGTGTCATTTTGTGTCATTGGTTGAACATTTAGGTCATTTTCGTCCTCCCTAGGCATATTCTAATCCAATTACGGTTTTTAACCAATCTTGTGCATCCAATATGTGATTTTGTGTCATTTTGTGTCATTGGTTGAACATTTAGGTCATTTTCGTCCTCCCTAGGCTTATTCTAATCCAATTAGGGTTTTTAACCAATCTTGTGCATCCTATATGTGATTTTGTGTCATTGGTTGAACATTTAGGTCATTTTTGTCCTCCATAGGCTTATTCTAATCCAATTACGGTTTTTAACCAATCTTGTGCATCCAATATGTGATTTTGTGTCATTTTGTGTCATTGGTTGAACATTTAGGTCATTTTCGTCCTCCCTAGGCTTATTCTAATCCAATTAGGGTTTTTAACCAATCTTGTGCATGCAATATGTAATTTTGTGTCATTGGTTGAACATTTAGGTCATTTTCGTCCTCCCTAGGCTTATTCTAATCCAATTAGGGTTTTTAACCAATCTTGTGCATCCAATATGTGATTTTGTGTCATTGGTTGAACATTTAGGTCATTTTTGTCCCCCTAGGCTTATTCTAATCCAATTAGGGTTTTTAACCAATCTTGTGCATCCAATATGTGATTTTGTGTCATTTTGTGTCATTGGTTGAACATTTAGGTCATTTTCGTCCTCCCTAGGCTTATTCTAATCCAATTAGGGTTTTTAACCAATCTTGTGCATCCAATATGTGATTTTGTGTCATTTTGTGTCATTGGTTGAACATTTAGGACATTATCGTCGTCCCTAGGCTTATTCTAATCCAGTTAGGGTTTTTAACCAATCTTGTGCATCCAATATGTGATTTTGTGTCATTTTGTGTCATTGGTTGAACATTTAGGTCATTTTCGTCCTCCCTAGGCTTATTCTAATCCAATTAGGATTTTTAACCAATCTTGTGCATCCAATATGTGATTTTGTGTCATTGGTTTAACATTTAGGTCATTTTCGTCCTCCCTAGTCTTATTCTAATCCAATTAGGATTTTTAACCAATCTTGTGCATCCAATATGTGATTTTGTGTCATTTTGTGTCATTGGTTGAACATTTAGGTCATTTTCGTCCTCCCTAGGCTTATTCTAATCCAATTAGGATTTTTAACCAATATTGTGCACCCAGTATGTGATTTTGTGTCATTCGTTTAAAATTTAGGTCATTTTCATATTCCCTAGGCTTATTCTAATCCAATTAGGGTTTTTAACCAATCTTGTGCACCCAGTTTGTGATTTTGTGTCATTCGTTTAAAATTTAGGTCATTTTCATCCTCCCTAGGCTTATTCTAATCCAATTAGGGTTTTTAACCAATCTAGTGCACCCAGTATGTGATTTTGTGTCATTGGTTTAACATTTAGGTCATTTTCATCCACCATAGGCTTATTCTAATCCAATTAGGATTTTTAACCAATCTTGTGCATCCAATATGTGATTTTGTGTCATTGGTTGAACATTTTGGTCATTTTCGTCCTCCCAAGGCTTATTCTAATCCAATTAGGGTTTTTAACCAATCATGTGCATAATCTGTGATTTTGTGTCATTTTGTGTCATTGGTTGAACATTTAGGTCATTTTCGTCCGCCCTAGGCTTATTCTAATCCAATTAGGGTTTTTAACCAATCTTGTGCATCCAATATGTGATTTTGTGTCATTTTGTGTCATTGGTTGAACATTTAGGTCATTTTCGTCCTCCCTATGTTTATTCTAATCCAATTAGGGTTTTTAACCAATCTTGTGCACCCAGTATGTGATTTTGTGTCATTTGTTTAACATTTAGGTCATTTTCATCCTCCCTAGGCTTATTCTAATCCAATTAGGATTTTTAACCAATCTTGTGCATCCAATATGTGATTTTGTGTCATTTTGTGTCATTGGTTGAACATTTAGGTCATTTTCGTCCTCCCTTGGTTTATTCTAATCCAATTAGGGTTTTTAACCAATCTTGTGCACCCAGTATGTGATTGTGTGTCATTGGTTTAACATTTAGGTCATTTTCATCCTCCCTAGGCTTATTCTAATCCAATTAGGATTTTTAACCAATCTTGTGCATCCAATATGTGATTTTGTTTCATTTTGTGTCATTGGTTGAACATTTAGGTCATTTTCGTCCTCCCTAGGTTTATTCTAATCCAATTAGGGTGTTTAACCAATCTTGTGCACCCAGTATGTGATTTTGTGTCATTTGTTTAACATTTAGGTCATTTTCATCCTCCCTAGGCTTATTCTAATCCAATTAGGATTTTTAACCAATCTTGTGCATCCAATATGTGATTTTGTGTCATTTTGTGTCATTGGTTGAACATTTAGGTCATTTTCGTCCGCCCTAGGCTTATTCTCATCCAATTAGGGTTTTTAACCAATCTTGTGCATCCAATATGTGATTTTGTGTCATTGGTTGAACATTTAGGTCATTTTCGTCCTCCCTAGGCTTATTCTTATCCAATTAGGGTTTTTAACCAATCTTGTGCATCCAATATGTGATTTTGTGTCATTTTGTGTCATTGGTTGAACATTTAGGTCATTTTCGTCCTCCCTAGGCTTATTCTAATCCAGTTAGGATTTTTAACCAATCTTGTGCATCCAATATGTGATTTTGTGTCATTGGTTGAACATTTTGGTCATTTTCGTCCTCCCAAGGCTTATTCTAATCCAATTAGGGTTTTTAACCAATCTTGTGCATCCGATCTGTGATTTTCTGTCATTGGTTGAACATTTAGGTCATTTTCGTCCGCCCTAAGCTTATTCTAATCCAATTAGGGTTTTTAACCAATCTTGTGCATCCAATATGTGATTTTGTGTCATTGGTTGAACATTTAGGTCATTTTCGTCCTCCCTAGGCTTATTCTTATCCAATTAGGGTTTTTAACCAATCTTGTGCATCCAATATGTGATTTTGTGTCATTTTGTGTCATTGGTTGAACATTTAGGTGATTTTCGTCCTCCCTAGTCTTATTCTAATCCAATTAGGGTTTTTAACCAATCTTGTGCATCCAATATGTGATTTTGTGTCATTTTGTGTCATTGGTTGAACATTTAGGTCATTTTCATCCTCCCTAGGTTTATTCTAATCCAATTAGGGTTTTTAACCAATCTTGTGCACCCAGTTTGTGATTTTGTGTCATTCGTTTAAAATTTAGGTCATTTTCATCCTCCCTAGGCTTATTCTAATCCAATTAGGATTTTTAACCAATCTAGTGCACCCAGTATGTGATTTTGTGTCATTGGTTTAACATTTAGGTCATTTTCATCCACCATAGGCTTATTCTAATCCAATTAGGATTTTTAACCAATCTTGTGCATCCAATATGTGATTTTGTGTCATTTTGTCTCATTGGTTGAACATTTAGGTCATTTTCGTCCTCCCTAGGCTTATTCTACTCCAATTAGGGTTTTTAACCAATCTTGTGCACCCAGTTTGTGATTTTGTGTCATTCGTTTAAAATTTAGGTCATTTTCATCCTCCCTAGGCTTATTCTAATCCAATTAGGATTTTTAAACAATCTTGTGCATCCAATATGTGATTTTGTGTCATTTTGTGTCATTGGTAGAACATTTAGGTCATTTTCGTCCTCCCTAGGCTTATTCTAATCCAATTAGGGTTTTTAACCAATCTTGTGCATCCAATATGTGATTTTGTGTCATTTTGTGTCATTGGTTGAACATTTAGGTCATTTTCGTCCTCCCTTGGTTTATTCTAATCCAATTAGGGTTTTTAACCAATCTTGTGCACCCAGTATGTGATTGTGTGTCATTGGTTTAACATTTAGGTCATTTTCATCCTCCCTAGGCTTATTCTAATCCAATTAGGATTTTTAACCAATCTTGTGCATCCAATATGTGATTTTGTTTCATTTTGTGTCATTGGTTGAACATTTAGGTCATTTTCGTCCTCCCTAGGTTTATTCTAATCCAATTAGGGTGTTTAACCAATCTTGTGCACCCAGTATGTGATTTTGTGTCATTTGTTTAACATTTAGGTCATTTTCATCCTCCCTAGGCTTATTCTAATCCAATTAGGATTTTTAACCAATCTTGTGCATCCAATATGTGATTTTGTGTCATTTTGTGTCATTGGTTGAACATTTAGGTCATTTTCGTCCTCCCTAGGTTTATTCTAATCCAATTAGGGTTTTTAACCAATCTTGTGCATCGAATATCTGATTTTTTGCCATTTTGTGTCATTGGTTGAACATTTAGGTCATTTTCGTCCTCCCTAGGCTTATTCTAATCCAATTAGGATTTTTAACCAATCTTGTGCATCCAATATGTGATTTTGTGTAATTGGTTGACAATTTTGGTCATTTTCGTCCTCCCAAGGCTTATTCTAATCCAATTAGGGTTTTTAACCAATCTTGTGCATCCGATCTGTGATGTTGTGTCATTTGTTGAACATTTAGGTCATTTTCGTCCGCCTTAGGCTTATTCTAATCCAATTAGGGTTTTTAACCAATCTTGTGCACCCAATATGTGATTTTGTGTCATTGGTTTAACATTAAGGTCATTTTCGTCCTCCCTAGTCTTATTCTAATCCAATTAGGATTTTTAACCAATCTTGTGCATCCAATATGTGATTTTGTGTCATTTTGTGTCATTGGTTGAACATTTAGGTCATTTTCGTCCTCCCTAGGCTTATTCTAATCCAATTAGGATTTTTAACCAATATTGTGCACCCAGTATGTGATTTTGTGTCATTCGTTTAAAATTTAGGTCATTTTCATATTCCCTAGGCTTATTCTAATCCAATTAGGGTTTTTAACCAATCTTGTGCACCCAGTTTGTGATTTTGTGTCATTCGTTTAAAATTTAGGTCATTTTCATCCTCCCTAGGCTTATTCTAATCCAATTAGGGTTTTTAACCAATCTAGTGCACCCAGTATGTGATTTTGTGTCATTGGTTTAACATTTAGGTCATTTTCATCCACCATAGGCTTATTCTAATCCAATTAGGATTTTTAACCAATCTTGTGCATCCAATATGTGATTTTGTGTCATTTTGTGTCATTGGTTGAACATTTAGGTCATTTTCGTCCTCCCTAGGCTTAATCTAATCCAATTAGGGTTTTTAACCAATCTTGTGCATCCAATATCTGATTTTTTGTCATTTTGTGTCATTGGTTGAACATTTAGGTCATTTTCGTCCTCCCTAGGCTTATTCTAATCCAATTAGGATTTTTAACCAATCTTGTGCATCCAATATGTGATTTTGTGTCATTGGTTGAACATTTAGGTCATTTTCGTCCTCCCTAGGCTTATTCTAATTCAATTAGGGTTTTTAACCAATCTTGTGCACCCAGTATGTGATTTTGTGTCATTCGTTTAAAATTTAGGTCATTTTCATCCTCCCTAGGCTTATTCTAATCCAATTAGGATTTTTAACCAATCTTGTGCATCCAATATGTGATTTTGTGTCATTTTGTGTCATTGGTTGAACATTTAGGTCATTTTCGTCCTCCCTAGGCTTATTCTAATCCAATAAGGGTTTTTAACCAATCTTGTGCATCCAATATCTGAGTTTTTGTCATTTTGTGTCATTGTTTGAACATTTAGGTCATTTTCGTCCTCCCTAGGCTTATTCTAATCCAATTAGGATTTTTAACCAATCTTGTGCATCCAATATGTGATTTTGTGTCATTGGTTGAACATTTTGGTCATTTTCGTCCTCCCAAGGCTTATTCTAATCCAATTAGAGTTTTTAACCAATTTTGTGCATCCGATCTGTGATTTTGTGTCATTGGTTGAACATTTAGGTCATTTTCGTCCGCCTTAGGCTTATTCTAATCCAATTAGGGTTTTTAACCAATCTTGTGCACCCAATATGTGATTTTGTGTCATTGGTTTAACATTTAGGTCATTTTCGTCCTCCCTAGTCTTATTCTAATCCAATTAGGATTTTTAACCAATCTTGTGCATCCAATATGTGATTTTGTGTCATTTTGTGTCATTGGTTGAACATTTAGGTCATTTTCGTCCTCCCTAGGCTTATTCTAATCCAATTAGGGTTTTTAACCAATCTTGTGCATCGAATATCTGATTTTTTGCCATTTTGTGTCATTGGTTGAACATTTAGGTCATTTTCGTCCTCCCTAGGCTTATTCTAATCCAATTAGGATTTTTAACCAATCTTGTGCATCCAATATGTGATTTTGTGTAATTGGTTGACAATTTTGGTCATTTTCGTCCTCCCAAGGCTTATTCTAATCCAATTAGGGTTTTTAACCAATCTTGTGCATCCGATCTGTGATGTTGTGTCATTGGTTGAACATTTAGGTCATTTTCGTCCGCCTTAGGCTTATTCTAATCCAATTAGGGTTTTTAACCAATCTTGTGCACCCAATATGTGATTTTGTGTCATTGGTTTAACATTTAGGTCATTTTCGTCCTCCCTAGTCTTATTCTAATCCAATTAGGATTTTTAACCAATCTTGTGCATCCAATATGTGATTTTGTGTCATTTTGTGTCATTGGTTGAACATTTAGGTCATTTTCGTCCTCCCTAGGCTTATTCTAATCGAATTAGGATTTTTAACCAATATTGTGCACCCAGTATGTGATTTTGTGTCATTCGTTTAAAATTTAGGTCATTTTCATCCCCCCTAGGCTTATTCTAATCCAATTAGGATTTTTAACCAATCTTGTGCATCCTATATGTGATTTTGTGTCATTTTGTGTCATTGGTTGAACATTTAGGTCATTTTCGTCCTCCCTAGGCTTATTCTTATCCAATTAGGGTTTTTAACCAATCTTGTGCATCCAATATGTGATTTTTTGTCATTTTGTGTCATTGGTTGAACATTTAGGTCATTTTCGTCCTCCCTAGGCTTATTCTAATCCAGTTTGAGGTTTTAACCAATCTTGTGCATCCAATATATGATTATGTGTGATTTTGTGTCATTGGTTGAACATTTAGGTCATTTTCGTCCTCCCTAGGTTTATTCTAATCCAATTAGGGTTTTTAACCAATCTTGTGCACCCAGTATGTGATTTTGTGTCATTGGTTTAACATTTAGGTCATTTTCGTCCTCCCTAGGCTTATTCTAATCCAATTAGGATTTTTAACCAATCTTGTGCATCCAATATGTGATTTTGTGTCATTTTGTGTCTTTGGTTGAACATTTAGGTCATTTTCGTCCTCCCTAGGCTTATTCTAATCCAATTAGGGTTTTTAACCAATCTTGTGCATCCAATATCTGATTTTTTGTCATTTTGTGTCATTGGTTGAACATTTAGGTCATTTTCGTCCTCCCTAGGCTTATTCTAATCCAATTAGGATTTTTAACCAGTCTTGTGCATCCAATATGTGATTTTGTGTCATTGGTTGAACATTTTGGTCATTTTCGTCCTCCCAAGGCTTATTCTAATCCAATTAGGGTTTTTAACCAATCTTGTGCATCCGATCTGTGATTTTGTGTCATTGGTTGAACATTTAGGTCATTTTCGTCCGCCCTAGGCTTATTCTAATCCAATTAGGGTTTTTAACCAATCTTGTGCACCCAATATGTGATTTTGTGTCATTGGTTTAACATTTAGGTCATTTTCGTCCTCCCTAGGTTTATTCTAATCCAATTAGGATTTTTAACCAATCTTGTGCATCCAATATGTGATTTTGTGTCATTTTGTGTCATTGGTTGAACATTTAGGTCATTTTCGTCCTCCCTAGGCTTATTCTAATCCAATTAGGGTTTTTAACCAATCTTGTGCATCCAGTTTGTGATTTTGTGTCATTCGTTTAAAATTTAGGTCATTTTCATCCTCCCTAGGCTTATTCTAATCCAATTAGGATTTTTAACCAATCTAGTGCACCCAGTATGTGATTTTGTGTCATTGGTTTAACATTTAGGTCATTTTCATCCACCATAGGCTTATTCTAATCCAATTAGGATTTTTAACCAATCTTGTGCATCCAATATGTGATTTTGTGTCATTTTGTCTCATTGGTTGAACATTTAGGTCATTTTCGTCCTCCCTAGGCTTATTCTAATCCAATTAGGGTTTTTAACCAATCTTGTGCATCCAATATGTGATTTTGTGTCATTTTGTGTCATTTGTTGAACATTTAGGTCATTTTCCTCCTCCGTAGGCTTATTCTAATCCAATTAGGGTTTTTAACCAATCTTGTGTATCCAATATGTGATTTTCTATCATTTTGTGTCATTGGTTGAACATTTAGGTCATTTTGGTCCACCCTAGGCTTATTCTAATCCAATTAGGGTTTTTAACCAATCTTGTGCATCCAATATGTGATTTTGTGTCATTGGTTGAACATTTAGGTCATTTTCGTCCTCCCTAGGCTTATTCTAATCCAATTAGGGTTTTCAACCAATCTTTGCATCCAATATGTGATTTTGTGTCTTTTTGTGTCATTGGTTGAACATTTAGGTCATTTTCGTCCTCCCTAGGCTGATTCTAATCCAATTAGGGTTTTTAACCAATCCTGTGCATCCAATATGTGATTTTGTGTCATTTTGTGTCATTGGTTGAACATTTAGGTCATTTTCGTCCTCCCTAGGCTTATTCTAATCCAATTAGGGTTTTTAACCAATCTTGTGCATCCAATATCTGATTTTTTGTCATTTTGTGTCATTGGTTGAACATTCAGGTCATTTTCGTCCTCCCTAGGCTTATTCAAATCCAATTAGGATTTTTAACCAATCTTGTGCATCCAATATGTGATTTTGTATCATTGGTTGAACATTTTGGTCATTTTCGTCCTCCCAAGGCTTATTCTAATCCAATTAGGGTTTTTAACCAATCTTGTGCATCCGATCTGTGATTTTCTGTCATTGGTTGAACATTTTGGTCATTTTCGTCCGCCCTAGGCTTATTCTATTCCAATTAGGGTTTTTAACCAATCTTGTGCGTCCAATATGTGATTTTGTGTCATTCTGTGTCATTGGTTGAACATTTAGGTCATTTTCGTCCTCCCTAGGCTTATTCTTATCCAATTAGGGTTTTTAACCAATCTTGTGCATCCAATATGTGATTTAGTGTCATTTTGTGTCATTGGTTGAACATTTAGGTGATTTCCGTCCTCCCTAGGCTTATTCTAATCCAATTAGGGTTTTTAACCAATCTTGTGCATCCAATATGTGATTTTGTGTCATTTTGTGTCATTGGTTGAACATTTAGGTCATTTTCATCCTCCCTAGGTTTATTCTAATCCAATTAGGGTTTTTAACAAATCTTGTGCACCCAGTATGTGATTTTGTGTCATTGGTTTAACATTTAGGTCATTTTCATCCTCCCTAGGCTTATTCTAATCGAATTAGGATTTTTAACCAATCTTGTGCATCCAATATGTGATTTTGTGTCATTTTGTGTCATTGGTTGAACATTTAGGTCATTTTCGTCCTCCCTAGGCTTATTCTAATCCAATTAGGGTTTTTAACCAATCTTGTGCATCCAGTATCTGATTTTGTGTCATTGGTTGAACATTTAGGTCATTTTCGTTCCCCCTAGGCTTATTCTAATCCAATTAGGGTTTTAAACCAATCTTGTGCTTCCGATATGTGATTTTGTGTTAGTTTGTGTCATTGGTTGAACATTTAGGTCATTTTCGTCCTCACCAGGCTTATTCTAATCCAATTAGGGTTTTTCACCAATCCTGTGCATCCAATATGTGATTTTGTGTCATTGGTTGAACATTTAGGTCATTTTCGTCCTCCCTAGGGTTATTTTAATCCAATTATGATTTGTAACCAATCTTGTGCATCCAATATGTGATTTTGTGTCATTGGTTGAACATTTAGGTCATTTTTGTCCTCCCTAGGCTTATTCTACGCCAATTAGGGTTTTTAACCAATCTTGTGCATCCAATATGTGATTTTGTGTCATTTTGTGTCATTGGTTGAACATTTAGGTCATTTTCGTCCTCCCTAGGCTTATTCTAATCCAATTAGGGTTTTTAACCAATCTTGTGCATCCAATATGTGATTTTGTGTCATTTTGTGTCATTGGTTGAACATTTAGGTCATTTTCGTCCTCCCTAGGCTTATTCTAATCCAATTAGGGTTTTTAACCAATCTTGTGCATCCAATATGTGATTTTGGGTCATTGGTTCAACATTTAGGTCATTTTCGTCCTACCTAGGCTTATTCTAATCCAATTAGGGTTTTTAACCAATCTTGTGCAACCAATATGTGATTTTGTGTCATTTTGTGTCATTGGTTGAACATTTAGGTCATTTTCGTCCTCCCTAGGCTTATTCTAATCCAATTAGGGTTTTTAACCAATCTTGTGCATCCAATATGTGATTTTGTGTCATTTTGTGTCATTGGTAGAACATTTAGGTCATTTTCGTCCTCCCTAGGCTTATTCTAATCCAATTAGGGTTTTTAACCAATCTTGTGCACCCAGTTTGTGATTTTGTGTCATTCGTTTAAAATTTAGGTCATTTTCATCCTCCCTAGGCTTATTCTAATCCAATTAGGATTTTTAAACAATCTTGTGCATCCAATATGTGATTTTGTGTCATTTTGTGTCATTGGTTGAACATTTAGGTCATTTTCGTCCTCCCTAAGCTTATTCTAATCGAATTAGGGTTTTTAACCAATCTTGTGCATCCAATATCTGATTTTTTGTCATTTTATGTCATTGGTTGAACATTTAGGTCATTTTCGTCCTCCATAGGCTTATTCTAATCCAATTAGGATTTTTAACCAATCTTGTGCATCCAATATGTGATTTTGTGTCATTGGTTGAACATTTTGGTCATTTTCGTCCTCCCAAGGTTTATTCTAATCCAATTAGGGTTTTTAACCAATCTTGTGCATCCAAAATGTGATTTTGTGTCATTTTGTGTCATTGGTAGAACATTTAGGTCATTTTCGTCCTCCCTAGGCTTATTCTAATCCAATTAGGGTTTTTAACCAATCTTGTGCACCCAGTTTGTGATTTTGTGTCATTCGTTTAAAATTTAGGTCATTTTCATCCTCCCTAGGCTTATTCTAATCCAATTAGGGTTTTTAACCAATCTAGTGCACCCAGTATGTGATTTTGTGTCATTGGTTTAACATTTAGGTCATTTTCATCCACCATAGGCTTATTCTAATCCAATTAGGATTTTTAACCAATCTTGTGCATCCAATATGTGATTTTGTGTCATTTTGTGTCATTGGTTGAACATTTAGGTCATTTTCGTCCTCCCTAGGCTTAATCTAATCCAATTAGGGTTTTTAACCAATCTTGTGCATCCAATATCTGATTTTTTGTCATTTTGTGTCATTGGTTGAACATTTAGGTCATTTTCGTCCTCCCTAGGCTTATTCTAATCCAATTAGGGTTTTTAACCAATCTTGTGCACCCAGTTTGTGATTTTGTGTCATTCGTTTAAAATTTAGGTCATTTTCATCCTCCCTAGGCTTATTCTAATCCAATTAGGATTTTTAAACAATCTTGTGCATCCAATATGTGATTTTGTGTCATTTTGTGTCATTGGTTGAACATTTAGGTCATTTTCGTCCTCCCTAAGCTTATTCTAATCGAATTAGGGTTTTTAACCAATCTTGTGCATCCAATATCTGATTTTTTGTCATTTTATGTCATTGGTTGAACATTTAGGTCATTTTCGTCCTCCATAGGCTTATTCTAATCCAATTAGGATTTTTAACCAATCTTGTGCATCCAATATGTGATTTTGTGTCATTGGTTGAACATTTTGGTCATTTTCGTCCTCCCAAGGTTTATTCTAATCCAATTAGGGTTTTTAACCAATCTTGTGCATCCAAAATGTGATTTTGTGTCATTTTGTGTCATTGGTAGAACATTTAGGTCATTTTCGTCCTCCCTAGGCTTATTCTAATCCAATTAGGGTTTTTAACCAATCTTGTGCACCCAGTTTGTGATTTTGTGTCATTCGTTTAAAATTTAGGTCATTTTCATCCTCCCTAGGCTTATTCTAATCCAATTAGGGTTTTTAACCAATCTAGTGCACCCAGTATGTGATTTTGTGTCATTGGTTTAACATTTAGGTCATTTTCATCCACCATAGGCTTATTCTAATCCAATTAGGATTTTTAACCAATCTTGTGCATCCAATATGTGATTTTGTGTCATTTTGTGTCATTGGTTGAACATTTAGGTCATTTTCGTCCTCCCTAGGCTTAATCTAATCCAACTAGGGTTTTTAACCAATCTTGTGCATCCAATATCTGATTTTTTGTCATTTTGTGTCATTGGTTGAACATTTAGGTCATTTTCGTCCACCCTAGGCTTATTCTAATCCAATTTGAATTTTTAACCAATCTTGTGCATCCAATATGTGATTTTGTGTCATTGGTTGAACATTTTGGTCATTTTCGTCCTCCCAAGGCTTATTCTAATCCAATTAGGGTTTTTAACCAATCTTGTGCATCCAAAATGTGATTTTGTGTCATTTTGTGTCATTGGTAGAACATTTAGGTCATTTTCGTCTTCCCTAGGCTTATTCTAATCCAATTAGGGTTTTTAACCAATCTTGTGCACCCAGTTTGTGATTTTGTGTCATTCGTTTAAAATTTAGGTCATTTTCATCCTCCCTAGGCTTATTCTAATCCAATTAGGATTTTTAACCAATCTAGTGCACCCAGTATGTGATTTTGTGTCATTGGTTTTACATTTAGGTCATTTTCATCCACCATAGGCTTATTCTAATCCAATTAGGATTTTTAACCAATCTTGTGCATCCAATATGTGATTTTGTGTCATTTTGTGTCATTGGTTGAACATTTAGGTCATTTTCGTCCCCTCTAGGCTTATTCTAATCCAATTAGGGTTTTTAACCAATCTTGTGCATCCAATATCTGATTTTTTGTCATTTTGTGTCATTGGTTCAACATTTAGGTCATTTTCGTCCTCCCTAGGCTTATTCTAATCCAATTAGGATTTTTAACCAATCTTGTGCATCCAATATGTGATTTTGTGTCATTGGTTGAACATTTTGGTCATTTTCGTCCTCCCAAGGCTTATTCTAATCCAATTAGGGTTTTTAACCAATCTTGTGCATCCAAAATGTGATTTTGTGTCATTTTGTGTCATTGGTAGAACATTTAGGTCATTTTCGTCCTCCCTAGGCTTATTCTAATCCAATTAGGGTTTTTAACCAATCTTGTGCACCCAGTATGTGATTTTGTGTCATTCGTTTAAAATTTAGGTCATTTTCATCCTCCCTAGGCTTATTCTAATCCAATTAGGATTTTTAACCAATCTTGTGCATCCAATATGTGATTTTGTGTCATTGGTTGAACATTTAGGTCATTTTCTTCTTCCCAAGGCTTATTCTAATCCAATTAGGATTTTTAACCAATCTTGTGCATCCAATATCTGATTTTTTGTCCTTTTGTGTCATTGGTTGAACATTTAGGTCATTTTCGTCCTCCATAGGCTTATTCTAATCCAATTAAGATTTTTAACCAATCTTGTGCATCCAATATGTGATTTTGTGTCATTGGTTGAACATTTTGGTCATTTTCGTCCTCCCAAGGCTTATTCTAATCCAATTAGGGTTTTTAACGATTCTTGTGCATCCAATCTGTGATTTTGTGTCATTTTGTGTCATTGGTTGAACATTTAGGTCATTTTCGTCCGCCCTAGGCTTATTCTAATCCAATTAGGGTTTTTAACCAATCTTGTGCATCCAATATGTGATTTTGTGTCATTTTGTGTCATTGGTTGAACATTTAGGTCATTTTCGTCCTCCCTAGGCTTATTCTTATTCAATTAGGGTTTTTAACCAATCTTGTGCATCCAATATGTGATTTTGTGTCATTTTGTGTCATTGGTTGAACATTTAGGTCATTTTCGTCCTCCCTAGGCTTATTCTAATCCAATTAGGGTTTTTAACCAATCTTGTGCATCCAATATCTGATTTTGTGTCATTGGTTAAACATTTAGGTCATTTTCGTCCTCCCTAGGCTTATTCTAATCCAATTAGGGTTTTTAACCAATCTTGTGCATCCAATATGTGATTTTTTGTCATTTTGTGTCATTGGTTGAACATTTAGGTCATTTTCGTCCTCCCTAGGCTTATTCTAATCCAATTAGGGTTTTTAACCAATCTTGTGCATACAATATGTCATTTTGTGTCATTTTGTGTCATTGGTTGAACATTGAGGTCATTTTAGTCCTCCCTAGGCTTATTCTAATCCATTTAGGGTTTTTAACCAATCTTGTGCATCCAATATGTGATTTTGTGTCATTTTGTGTCATTGGTTGAACATTTAGGTCATTTTCGTCCTCCCTAGGCTTATTCTAATCCAATTAGGGTTTTTAACCAATCTTGTGCATCCAATATGTGATTTTGTGTCATTTTGTGTCATTGGTTGAACATTTAGGTCATTTTCGTCGTCCCTAGGCTTATTCTAATCCAATTAGGGTTTTAACCAATCTTGTGCATCCAATATGTGATTTTGTGTCATTTTGTGTCATTGGTTGAACATTGAGGTCATTTTCGTCATCCCTAGGCTTATTCTAATCCAATTAGGATTTTTAACCAATCTTGTGCATCCAATATGTGATTTTGTGTCATTGGTTGAACATTTAGGTCATTTTCGTCCTCCCTAGGCTTATTCTAATCCAATTAGGGTTTTTAACCAATCTTGTGCATCCAATATGTGATTTTGTGTCATTGGTTGAACATTTAGGTCATTTTCGTCCTCCCTAGGCTTATTCTTATCCAATTAGGGTTTTTAACCAATCTTGTGCATCCAATATGTGATTTTCTGTCATTGGTTGAACATTTAGGTCATTTTCGTCCTCCCTAGGAATATTCTAATCCAATTAGGGTTTTTAACCAATCTTGTGCATCCAATATGTGATTTTGTGTCATTGGTTGAACATTTAGGTCATTTTCGTCCTCTCTAGGCTTATTCTAATCCAATTAGGGTTTTTAACCAATCTTGTGCATCCAATATGTGATTTTGTGTCATTGGTTGAACATTTAGGTCATTTTCGTCCTCCCTAGGCTTATTCTAATCCAATTAGGGTTTTTAACCTATCTTGTGCATCCTATATGTGATTTTGTGTAATTGGTTGAACATTTAGGTCATTTTTGTCCTCCCTAGGCTTATTCTAATCCAATTAGGGTTTTTAACCAATCTTGTGCATCCAATATGTGATTTTGTGTCATTGGTTGAACATTTAGGTCATTTTCGTCCTCCCTAGGCTTATTCTAATCCAATTAGGGTTTTTAACCAATCTTGTGCATCCAATACGTGATTTTGTGTCATTGGTTGAACATTTAGGTCATTTTTGTCCTCCCTAGGCTTATTCTAATCCAATTAGGGTTTTTAACCAATCTTGTACATCCAATATGTGATTTTGTATCATTGGTTGATTATTTATGTCATTTTCGTCGTCCCTAGGCTTATTCTAATCCAACTACGGTTTTTAACCAATCTTGTGCATCCAATATGTGATTTTGTGTCATTTTGTGTCATTGGTTGAACATTTAGGTCATTTTCGTCCTCCCTAGGCTTATTCTAATCCAATTAGGGTTTTTAACCAATCTTGTGCATCCAATATCTGATTTTGTGTCATTGGTTGAACATTTAGGTCATTTTCGTCCTCTCTAGGCTTATTCTAATCCAATTAGGGTTTTTAACCAATCTTGTGCATCCAATATGTGATTTTGTGTCATTTTGTGTCATTGGTTGAACATTTAGGTCATTTTTGTCCTCCCTAGGCTTATTCTAATCCAATTAGGGTTTTTAACCAATCTTGTGCATCCAATATGTGATTTTTTGTCATTTTGTGTCATTGGTTGAACATTTAGGTGATTTCCGTCCTCCCTAGGCTTATTCTAATCCAATAAGGGTTTTTAACCAATCTTGTGCATCCAATATGTGATTTTGTGTCATTTTGTGTCATTGGTTGAACATTTAGGTCATTTTCATCCTCCCTAGGTTTATTCTAATCCAATTAGGGTTTTTAACCAATCTTGTGCACCCAGTATGTGATTTTGTGTCATTGGTTTAACATTTAGGTCATTTTCATCCTCCTTAGGCTTATTCTAATCCAATTAGGATTTTTAACCAATCTTGTGCATCCAATATGTGATTTTGTGTCATTTTGTGTCATTGGTTGAACATTTAGGTCATTTTCGTCCTCCCTAGGCTTATTCTAATCCAATTAGGGTTTTTAACCAATCTTGTGCACATAATAAGTGATTTTATTTCATTGGTAACCCAATTAGGTCATTTTCGTCCTCGCTAGGCTTATTCTAATCCAATTAGAGTTTTTAACCAATCTTGTGCATCCAATATGTGATTTTGTGTCATTTTGTGTCATTGGTTGAACATTTAGGTCATTTTCGTCCTCCCTAGGCTTATTCTAATCCAATTAGGGTTTTTAACCAATCTTGTGCATCCAATATGTGATTTTGTGTCATTTTGTGTCATTGGTTGAACATTTAGGTCATTTTCGTCCTCCCTAGGCTTATTCTAATCCAATTAGGGTTTTTAACCAATCTTGTGCATATGATAAGTGATTTTATGTCATTGGTAATCCAATTAGGTCATTTTCGTCCTCCCTAGGCTTATTACAATCCAATTAGGGTTTTTAACCAATCTTGTGCATCCAATATGTGATTTTGTGTCATTTTGTGTCATTGGTTGAACATTTAGGTCATTTTCGTCCTCCCTAGGCTTATTCTAATCCAATTAGGGTTTTTAACCAATCTTTGCATCCAATATGTGATTTTGTTTCATTGGTTGAACATTTAGGTCATTTTTGTCCTCCCTAGGCTTATTCTAATCCAATTAGGGTTTTTAACCAATCTTGTGCATCCAATATGTGATTTTGTGTCATTGGTTGAACATTTAGGTCATTTTCGTCATCCCTAGGCTTATTCTAATCCAATTAGGGTTTTTAACCAATCTTGTGCATCCAATATGTGATTTTGTGTCATTGGTTGAACATTTAGGTCATTTTCGTCCTCCCTAGGCTTATTCTTATCCAATTAGGGTTTTTAACCAATCTTGTGCATCCAATATGTGATTTTGTGTCATTTTGTGTCATTGGTTGAACATTTAGGTCATTTTCGTCCTCCCTAGGCTTATTCTAATCCAGTTAGGATTTTTAACCAATCTTGTGCATCCAATATGTGATTTTGTGTCATTGGTTGAACATTTTGGTCATTTTCGTCCTCCCAAGGCTTATTCTAATCCAATTAGGGTTTTTAACCAATCTTGTGCATCCGATCTGTGATTTTCTGTCATTGGTTGAACATTTAGGTCATTTTCGTCCGCCCTAAGCTTATTCTAATCCAATTAGGGTTTTTAACCAATCTTGTGCATCCAATATGTGATTTTGTGTCATTGGTTGAACATTTAGGTCATTTTCGTCCTCCCTAGGCTTATTCTTATCCAATTAGGGTTTTTAACCAATCTTGTGCATCCAATATGTGATTTTGTGTCATTTTGTGTCATTGGTTGAACATTTAGGTCATTTTCATCCTCTCTAGGTTTATTCTAATCCAATTAGGGTTTTTAACCAATCTTGTGCACCCAGTATGTGATTTTGTGTCATTGGTTTAACATTTAGGTCATTTTCATCCTCCTTAGGCCTATTCTAATCCAATTAGGATTTTTAACCAATCTTGTGCATCCAATATGTGATTTTGTGTCATTGGTTGAACATTTAGGTCATTTTCGTCCTCCCTACGCTTATTCTAATCCAATTAGGATTTCTAACCAATCTTGTGCATCAAATATGTGATTTTGTGTCATTGGTTGAACATTTTGGTCATTTTCGTCCTCTAAAGGCTTATTCTAATCCAATTAGGGTTTTTAACCAATCTTGTGCATCCGATCTGTGATTTTCTGTCATTGGTTGAACATTTAGGTCATTTTCGTCCGCCCTAGGCTTATTCTAATCCAATTAGGGTTTTTAACCAATCTTGTGCATCCAATATGTGATTTTGTGTCATTTTGTGTCATTGGTTGAACATTTAAGTCATTTTCGTCCTCCCTAGGCTTATTCTTATCCAATTAGGGTTTTTAACCAATCTTGTGCATCCAATATGTGATTTTGTGTCATTTTGTGTCATTGGTTGAACATTTAGGTGATTTCCGTCCTCCCTAGGCTTATTCTAATCCAATTAGGGTTTTTAACCAATCTTGTGCATCCAGTATGTGATTTTGTGTCATTGGTTTAACATTTAGGTCATTTTCATCCTCCCTAGGCTTATTCTAATCCAATTAGGGTTTTTAACCAATCTTGTGCTTCCAATATGTGATTTTGTGTCATTCGTTGAACATTTAGGTCATTTTCGTCCTCCCTAGGTTTATTCTAATCCAATGAGGGTTTTTAACCAATCTTGTGCACCCAGTATGTGATTTTGTGTCATTGGTTTAACATTTAGGTCATTTTCATCCTCCCTAGGCTTATTCTAATCCAATTAGGATTTTTAACCAATCTTGTGCATCCAATATGTGATTTTGTGTCATTTTGTGTCATTGGTTGAACATTTTGGTCATTTTCGTCCTCCCTAGGCTTATTCTAATCCAATTAGGGTTTTTAACCAATCTTGTGCATCCAATATCTGATTTTTTGTCATTTTGTGTCATTGGTTGAACATTTAGGTCATTTTCGTCCTCCCTAGGCTTATTCTAATCCAATTAGGGTTTTTAACCAATCTTGTGCATCCAATATCTGATTTTTTGTCATTTTGTGTCATTGGTTGAACATTTAGGTCATTTTCGTCCTCCCTAGGCTTCTTCTAATCCAATTAGGATTTTTAACCAATCTTGTGCATCCAATATGTGATTTTGTGTCATTGGTTGAACATTTTGGTCATTTTTGTCCTCCCAAGGCTTATTCTAATCCAATTAGGGTTTTTAACCAATCTTGTGCATCCGATCTGTGATTTTCTGTCATTGGTTGAACATTTAGGTCATTTTCGTCCGCCCTAGGCTTATTCTAATCCAATTAGGGTTTTTAACCAATCTTGTGCATCCAGTATGTGATTTTGTGTCATTCGTTTAAAATTTAGGTCATTTTCATCCCCCTTAGGCCTATTCTAATCCAATTAGGATTTTTAACAATCTTGTGCATCCAATATGTGATTTTGTGTCATTGGTTGAACATTTAGGTCATTTTTGTCCTCCCTAGGCTTATTATAATCCAACTAGGGTTTTTTACCAATCTTGTGCATCCAATATCTGATGTTTTGTCATTTTGTGTCGTTGGTTGAACATTTAGGTCATTTTCGTCCTCCCTAGGCTTATTCTAATCCAATTAGGATTTTTAACCAATCTTGTGCATCCAATATGTGATTTTGTGTCATTGGTTGAACATTTTGGTCATTTTCGT
>JBBPBQ010000008.1:20088965-20137044 GCA_037974755.1 Cicer yamashitae | reverse complement strand
ATTTTCATCCCCCCTAGGCTTATTCTAATCCAATTAGGATTTTTAACCAATCTTGTGCATCCTATATGTGATTTTGTGTCATTTTGTGTCATTGGTTGAACATTTAGGTCATTTTCGTCCTCCCTAGGCTTATTCTTATCCAATTAGGGTTTTTAACCAATCTTGTGCATCCAATATGTGATTTTTTGTCATTTTGTGTCATTGGTTGAACATTTAGGTGATTTCCGTCCTCCCTAGGCTTATTCTAATCCAATTAGGGTTTTTAACCAATCTTGTGCATCCAATATGTGATTTTGTGTCATTTTGTGTCATTGGTTGAACATTTAGGTGATTTCCGTGCTCCCTAGGCTTATTCTAATCCAATTAGGGTTTTTAACCAATCTTGTGCATCCAGTATGTGATTTTGTGTCATTGGTTGAACATTTTGGTCATTTTCGTCTTCCCAAGGCTTATTCTAATCCAATTAGGGTTTTTAACCAATCTTGTGCATCCGATCTGTGATTTTCTGTCATTGGTTGAACATTTAGGTCATTTTCGTCCGCCCTAGGCTTATTCTAATCCAATTAGGGTTTTTAAACAATCTTGTGCATCCAATATGTGATTTTGTGTCATTGGTTGAACATTTAAGTCATTTTCGTCCTCCCTAGGCTTATTCTTATCCAATTAGGGTTTTTAACCAATCTTGTGCATCCGATATGTGATTTTGTGTCATTTTGTGTCATTGGTTGAACATTTAGGTGATTTCCGTCCTCCCTAGGCTTATTCTAATCCAATTAGGGTTTTTAACCAATCTTGTGCATCCAATATGTGATTTTGTGTCATTGGTTTAACATTTAGGTCATTTTCATCCTCCCTAGGCTTATTCTAATCCAATTAGGGTTTTTAACCAATCTTGTGCTTCCAATATGTGATTTTGTGTCATTCGTTGAACATTTAGGTCATTTTCGTCCTCCCTAGGTTTATTCTAATCCAATGAGGGTTTTTAACCAATCTTGTGCACCCAGTATGTGATTTTGTGTCATTGGTTTAACATTTAGGTCATTTTCATCCTCCCTAGGCTTATTCTAATCCAATTAGGATTTTTAACCAATCTTGTGCATCCAATATGTGATTTTGTGTCATTTTGTGTCATTGGTTGAACATTTAGGTCATTTTCGTCCTCCGTAGGCTTATTCTAATCCAATTAGGGTTTTTAACCAATCTTGTGCACCGAGTATGTGATTTTGTGTCATTCGTTTAAAATTTAGGTCATTTTCATCCTCCCTAGGCTTATTCTAATCCAATTAGGATTTTTAACCAATCTTGTGCATCCAATATGTGATTTTGTGTCATTTTGTGTCATTGGTTGAACATTTAGGTCATTTTCGTCCTCCCTAGGTTTATTCTAATCCAATTAGGGTTTTTAACCAATCTTGTGCACCCAGTATGTGATTTTGTGTCATTGGTTTAACATTTAGGTCATTTTCATCCTCCCTAGGCTTATTCTAATCCAATTAGGATTTTTAACCAATCTTGTGCATCCAATATGTGATTCTGTGTCATTTTGTGTCATTGGTTGAACATTTAGGTCATTTTCGTCCTCCGTAGGCTTATTCTAATCCAATTAGGGTTTTTAACCAATCTTGTGCACCGAGTATGTGATTTTGTGTCATTCGTTTAAAATTTAGGTCATTTTCATCCTCCCTAGGCTTATTCTAATCCAATTAGGATTTTTAACCAATCTTGTGCATCCAATATGTGATTTTGTGTCATTTTGTGTCATTGGTTGAACATTTAGGTCATTTTCGTCCTCCCTAGGCTTATTCTAATCCAATTAGGGTTTTTAACCAATCTTGTGCACCCAGTATGTGATTTTGTGTCATTCGTTTAAAATTAGGTCATTTTCATCCTCCCTAGGCTTAATCTAATCCAATTAGGATTTTTAACCAATCTTGTGCATCCAATATGTGATTTTGTGTCATTTTGTGTCATTGGTTGAACATTTAGGTCATTTTCGTCCTCCCTAGGTTTATTCTAATCCAATTAGGGTTTTTAACCAATCTTGTGCACCCAGTATGTGATTTTGTGTCATTCGTTTAAAATTTAGGTCATTTTCATCCTCCCTAGGCTTATTCTAATCCAATTAGGATTTTTAACCAATCTTGTGCATCCAATATGTGATTTTGTGTCATTTTGTGTCATTGGTTGAACATTTAGGTCATTTTCGTCCGCCCTAGGCTTATTCTCATCAAATTAGGGTTTTTAACCAATCTTGTGCATCCAATATGTGATTTTGTGTCATTTTGTGTCATTGGTTGAACATTTAGGTCATTTTCGTCCTCCCTAGGCTTATTCTAATCCAATTAGGATTTTTAACCAATCTTGCGCATCCAATATGTGATTTTGTGTCATTTTGTGTCATTGGTTGAACATTTAGGTCATTTTCGTCCTCCCTAGGCTTATTCTAATCCAATTAGGATTTTTAACGATTCTTGTGCATCCAATATGTGATTTTGTGTCATTTTGTGTCATTGGTTGAACATTTAGGTCATTTCCGTCCTCCCTAGGCTTATTCTAATCCAATTAGGGTTTTTAACCAATCTTGTGCATCCAATATGTGATTTTGTGTCATTTTGTGTCATTGGTTGAACATTTAGGTCATTTCCGTCCTCCCTAGGCTTATTCTAAACCAATTAGGGTTTTTAACCAATCTTGTGCATCCAATATGTTATTTTGTGTCATTTTGTGTCATTGGTTGAACATTTAGGTCATTTTCGTCCTCCCTAGGCTTATTCTTATCCAATTAGGGTTTTTAACCAATCTTGTGCATCCAATATGTGATTTTGTGTCATTTTGTGTCATTGGTTGAACATTTAGGTCATTCTCGTCCTCCCTAGGTTTATTCTAATCCAATTAGGGTTTTTAACCAATCTTGTGCACCCAGTATGTGATTTTGTGTCATCGGTTTAACATTTACGTCATTTTCATCCTCCCTAGGCTTATTCTAATCCAATTAGGATTTTTAACCAATCTTGTGCATCCAATATGTGATTTTGTGTCATTTTGTGTCATTGGTTGAACATTTAGGTCATTTTCGTCCTCCCTAGGCTTATTCTAATCCAATTAGGGTGTTTAACCAATCTTGTGCATCCAATATGTGATTTTGTGTTATTTTGTGTCATTGGTTGAACATTTAGGTCATTATCGTCCTCCCTAGGCTTATTCTAATCCAATTAGGGTTTTTAACCAATCTTGTGCACCCAGTATGTGATTTTGTGTCATTCGTTTAAAATTTAGGTCATTTTCATCCTCCCTAGGCTTATTCTAATCCAATTAGGATTTTTAACCAATCTTGTGCATCCAATATGTGATTTTGTGTCATTTTGTGTCATTGGTTGAACATTTAGGTCATTTTCGTCCTCGCTAGGCTTATTCTTATCCAATTAGGGTTTTTAACCAATCTTGTGCATCCAATATGTGATTTTGTGTCATTTTGTGTCATTGGTTGAACATTTAGGTCA
Organism: Cicer yamashitae; assembly: GCA_037974755.1. Classification (NCBI taxonomy): domain Eukaryota; kingdom Viridiplantae; phylum Streptophyta; class Magnoliopsida; order Fabales; family Fabaceae; genus Cicer; species Cicer yamashitae. The sequence continues at coordinate 20,133,544 of JBBPBQ010000008.1, read as the reverse complement.
TTTTCGTCCTCCCTAGGTTTATTCTAATCCAATTAGGGTTTTTAACCAATCTTGTGCACCCAGTATGTGATTTTGTGTCATTGGTTTAACATTTAGGTCATTTTCATCCTTCCTAGGCTTATTCTAATCCAATTAGGGTTTTTAACCAATCTTGTGCACCCAGAATGTGATTTTGTGTCATTCGTTTAAAATTTAGGTCATTTTCATCCTCCCTAGGCTTATTCTAATCCAATTAGGATTTTTAACCAATCTTGTGCATCCAATATGTGATTTTGTGTCATTTCGTGTCATTTGTTGAACATTTTGGACATTTTCGTCCTCCCTAGGCTTATTCTAATCCAATTAGGGTTTTTAACCAATCTTGTGCATCCAACATCTGATTTTTTGTCATTTTGTGTCATTGGTTGAACATTTAGGTCATTTTCATCCTCCTTAGGCTTATTCTTATCCAATTAGGGTTTTTAACCAATCTTGTGCATCCAATATGTGATTTTGTGTCATTTTGTGTCATTGGTTGAACATTTAGGTCATTTTCGTCCTCCCTAGGTTTATTCTAATCCAATTAGGGTTTTTAACCAATCTTGTGCACCCAGTATGTGATTTTGTGTCATTGGTTTAACATTTAGGTCATTTTCATCCTTCCTAGGCTTATTCTAATCCAATTAGGATTTTTAACCAATCTTGTGCATCCAATATGTGATTTTGTGTCATTTTGTGTCATTGGTTGAACATTTAGGTCATTTTCGTCCTCCCTAGGCTTATTCTAATCCAATTAGGGTTTTAACCAATCTTGTGCATCCAATATGTGATTTTGTGTCATTGGTTGAACATTTAGGTCATTTTCGTCCTCCCTAGGCTTATTCTTTTCCAATTAGGGTTTTTAACCAATCTTGTGCATCCAATATGTGATTTTGTGTCATTTTGTGTCATTGGTTTAACATTTAGGTCATTTTCGTCCTCCCTAAGCTTATTCTAATCCAATTAGGGTTTTTAACCAATCTTGTGCATCCAATATGTGATTTTGTGTCATTTTGTGTCATTGGTTGAACATTTAGGTCATTTTCGTCCTCCCTAGGCTTATTCTAATCCAATTAGGGTTTTTAACCAATCTTGTGCATCCAATTTGTGATTTTGTGTCATTGGTTTAACATTTAGGTCATTTTCGTCCTCCCTAGGCTTAATCTAATCCAATTAGGGTTTTTAACCAATCTTGTGCATCCAATATGTGATTTTGTGTCATTTTGTGTCATTGGTTGAACATTTAGGTCATTTTCGTCCTCCCTAGGCTTATTCTAATCCAATTAGGGTTTTTAACCAATCTTGTGCATCCAATATGTGATTTTGTGTCATTTTGTGTCATTGGTTGAACATTTAGGTCATTTTCGTCCTCGCTATGCTTATTCTAATCCAATTAGGGTTTTTAACCAATCTTGTGCATCCAATATGTGAATTTGTGTCATTGGTTGAACATTTAGGTCTTTTTCGTCCTCCCTATGCTCTTTTTAATCCAATTAGGGTTTTTATCCAATCTTGTGCATCCAATATGTGATTTTGTGTCATTGGTTGAACATTTAGGTCATTTTCGTCCTCCCTAGGCTTATTCTAATCCAAATAGGGTTTTTAACCAATCTTGTGCATCCAATATGTGATTTTGTGTCATTTTGTGTCATTGGTTGAACATTTAGGTCATTTTCGTCCTCCTTAGGCTTATTCTAATCCAATTAGGGTTTTTAACCAATCTTGTGCATCCAATATGTGATTTTGTGTCATTTTGTGTCATTGGTTGAACAACTAGGTCATTTTCGTCCTCCCTAGGCTTATTCTAATCCAATTAGGGTTTTTAACCAATCTTGTGCATCCAATATGTGATTTTGTGTCATTTTGTGTCATTGGTTGAACATTTAGGTCATTTTCGTCCTCCCTAGGCTTATTCTAATCCAATTAGGGTTTTTAACCAATCTTGTGCATCCAATATGTGATTTTGTGTCATTTTGTGTCATTGGTTGAACATTTAGGTCATTTTCGTCCTCCCTAGGCTTATTCTAATCCAATTAGGGGTTTTAAACAATGTTGTGCATCCAATAAGTCATTTTGTGTCATTGGTTGAACATTTAGGTCATTTTCGTCCTCCCTAGGCTTATTCTAATTTAATTAGGGTTTTTATCCAATCTTGTGCATCCAATATGTGATTTTGTGTCATTGGTTGAACATTTAGGTCATTTTCGTCCTCCCTAGGCTTATTCTAATCCAATTAGGGTTTTTAACCAATCTTGTGCATATAATAAGTGATTTTGTGTTATTGGTAATCCAATAAGGTCATTTTCGTCCTCGCTAGGTTTATTCTAATCCAATTAGGGTTTTTAACCAATCTTGTGCATCCAATATGTGATTTTGTGTCATTGGTTGAACATTTAGGTCATTTTCGTCCTCCCTAGGCTTATTCTAATCCAATTAGGATTTTTAACCAATCTTGTGCATCCAATATGTGATTTTGTGTCATTGGTTGAACATTTAGGTAATTTTGGTCCTCCCTAGGCTTATTCTAACCCAATTAGGGTTTTTAACCAATCTTGTGCATCCAATATGTGATTTTGTGTCATTGGTTGAACATTTAGGTAATTTTGGTCCTCCCTAGGCTTATTCTAACCCAATTAGGGTTTTTAACCAATCTTGTGCATCCAATATGTGATTTTGTGTCATTTTGTGTCATTTGTTGAACATTTAGGTCATTTTCGTCCTCCCTAGGCTTATTCTAATCCAATTAGGGTTTTTAACCAATCTTGTGCATCCAATATGTGATTTTGTGTCATTGGTTGAACATTTAGGTCATTTTCGTTCTCCCTAGGCTTATTCTAATCCAATTAGGGTTTTTAACCAATCTTGTGCATCCAATATGTGATTTTGTGTCATTTTGTGTCATTGGTTGAACATTTAGGTCATTTTCGTCCTCCCTAGGCATATTCTAATCCAATTAGGGTTTGTAACCAATCTTGTGCATCTAATATGTGATTTTGTGTCATTGGTTGAACATTTAGGTCTTCTTCGTCCTCCCTAGGCTTATTCTAATCCAATTAGGGTTTTTAACCAATCTTGTGCATCCAATATGTGATTTTGTGTCATTTTGTGTCATTGGTTGAACATTTAGGTCATTTTCGTCCTCCCTAGGCTTATTCTAATCCAATTAGGGTTTTTAACCAATCTTGTGCATCCAATATGTGATTTTGTGTCATTTTGTGTCATTGGTTGAACATTTTGTTCATTTTCGTTCTCCCTAGGCTTATTCTAATCCAATTAGGGTTTTTAACCAATCTTGTGCATCCAATATGTGATTTTGTGTCATTTTGTGTCATTGGTTGAACATTTAGGTCATTTTCGTCCTCCCTAGGCTTATTCTAATCCAATTAAGATTTTTAACCAATCTTGTGCATCCAATATGTGATTTTGTGTCATTGGTTGAACATTTAGGTCATTTTCGTCCTCCCTAGGCTGATTCAAATCCAATTAGGGTTTTTAACCAATCTTGTGCATCCAATATGTGATTTTGTGTCATTTTGTGTCATCGGTTGAACATTTAGGTCATTTTCGTCCTCCCTAAGCTTATTCTAATCCAATTAGGGTTTTTATCCAATCATGTGCATCCAATATGTGATTTTGTGTCATTGGTTGAACATTTAGGTCATTTTCGTTCTCCCTAGGCTTATTCTAATCCAATTAGGGTTTTTAACCAATCTTGTGCATCCAATATGTGATTTTGTGTCATTTTGTGTCATTGGTTGAACATTTAGGTCATTTTCGTCCTCCCTAGGTTTATTCTAATCCAATTAGGGTTTTTAACAAATCTTGTGCATCCAATATGTGATTTTGTGTCATGTTGTGTCATTGGTTGAACATTTAGGTCATTTTCGTCCTCCCTAGGCTTATTCTAATCCAATTAGGGTTTTTAACCAATCTTGTGCATCCAATATGTGAATTTGTGTCATTTTGTGTCATTGGTTGAACATTTAGGTCATTTTCGTCCTCCCTAGGTTTATTCTAATCCAATTAGGGTTTTTAACCAATCTTGTGCACCCAGTATGTGATTTTGTGTCATTGGTTTAACATTTAGGTCATTTTCATCCACCATAGGCTTATTCTAATCCAATTAGGATTTGTAACCAATCTTGTGCATCCAATATGTGATTTTGTGTCATTTTGTGTCATTTGTTGAACATTTAGGTTATTTTCATCCTCCCTAGGCTTATTCTAATCCAATTAGGGTTTTTAACCAATCTTGTGCATCCAATATGTGATTTTGTGTCATTGGTTGAACATTTAGGTCATTTTCGTCCTCCCTAGGCTTATTCTAATCCAATTAGGATTTTTAACCAATCTTGTGCATCCAATATGTGATTTTGTGTCATTGGTTGAACATTTTGGTCATTTTCGTCCTCCCAAGGCTTATTCTAATCCAATTAGGGTTTCTAACCAATCTTGTGCATCCGATCTGTGATTTTCTGTCATTGGTTGAACATTTAGGTCATTTTCGTCCGCCCTAGGCTTATTCTAATCCAATTAGGATTTTTAACCAATCTTGTGCATCCAATATGTGATTTTGTGTCATTGGTTGAACATTTAGGTCATTTTCGTCCTCCCTAGGCTTATTCTTATCCAATTAGGGTTTTTAACCAATCTTGTGCATCCAATATGTGATTTTGTGTCATTTTGTGTCATTGGTTGAACATTTAGGTGATTTCCGTCCTCCCTAGGCTTATTCTAATCCAATTAGGGTTTTTAACCAATCTTGTGCATCCAATATGTGATTTTGTGTCATTGGTTGAACATTTAGGTCATTTTCGTCTTCCCTAGGCTTATTCTAATCCAATTAGGGTTTTTAACCAATCTTGTGCATCCAATATGTGATTTTGTGTCATTGGTTGATCATTTAGGTCATTTTCGTCCTCCATAGGCTTATTCTAATCAAATTAGGGTTTTTAACCAATCTTGTGCATCCAACATGTGATTTTGTGTCATTGGTTGAACATTTAGGTCATTTTCGTACTCCCTAGGCTTATTCTAATCAAATAAAGGTTTTTAACCAATCTTGTGCATCCAATATGTGATTTTGTGTCATTGGTTGAACATTTAGGTCATTTTCGTTCTCCCTATTCTTATTCTAATCCAATTAGGGTTTTTAACCAATCTTGTGCATCCAATATGTGATTTTGTGTCATTGGTTGAACATTTAGGTCATTTTCGTCCTCCCTAGGCTTATTCTAATCCAATTAGGGTTTTTAACCAATCTTGTGCATCCAATATGTGATTTTGTGTCATTTTGTGTCATTGGTTGAACATTTAGGTCATTTTCGTCCTCCCTTGGCTTATTCTAATCCAATTAGGATTTTTAACCAATCTTGTGCATCCAATATGTGATTTTGTGTCATTGGTTGAACATTTAGGTCATTTTCGTCCTCCCTAGGCTTATTCTAATCCAATTAGGGTTTTTAACCAATCTTGTGCATCCAATATGTGATTTTGTGTCATTTTGTGTCATTGGTTGAACATTTAGGTCATTTTCGTCCTCCCTAGGTTTATTCTAATCCAATTAGGGTTTTTAACCAATCTTATGCACCCAGTATGTGATTTTGTGTCATTCGTTTAAAATTTAGGTCATTTTCATCCTCCCTAGGCTTATTCTAATCCAATTAGGATTTTTAACCAATCTTGTGCATCCAATATGTGATTTTGTGTCATTTTGTGTCATTGGTTGAACATTTAGGTCATTTTCGTCCGCCCTAGGCTTATTCTAATCCAATTAGGGTTTTTAACCAATCTTGTGCATCCAATATGTGATTTTGTGTCATTGGTTGAACATTTAGGTCATTTTCGTCCTCCCTAGGCTTATTCTTATCCAATTAGGGTTTTTAACCAATCTTGTGCATCCAATATGTGATTTTGTGTCATTTTGTGTCATTGGTTGAACATTTAGGTCATTTTCGTCCTCCCTAGGCTTATTCTAATCCAGTTAGGATTTTTAACCAATCTTGTGCATCCAATATGTGATTTTGTGTCATTGGTTGAACATTTTGGTCATTTTCGTCCTCCCAAGGCTTATTCTAATCCAATTAGGGTTTTTAACCAATCTTGTGCATCCGATCTGTGATTTTCTGTCATTGGTTGAACATTTAGGTCATTTTCGTCCGCCCTAAGCTTATTCTAATCCAATTAGGGTTTTTAACCAATCTTGTGCATCCAATATGTGATTTTGTGTCATTGGTTGAACATTTAGGTCATTTTCGTCCTCCCTAGGCTTATTCTTATCCAATTAGGGTTTTTAACCAATCTTGTGCATCCAATATGTGATTTTGTGTCATTTTGTGTCATTGGTTGAACATTTAGGTCATTTTCATCCTCTCTAGGTTTATTCTAATCCAATTAGGGTTTTTAACCAATCTTGTGCACCCAGTATGTGATTTTGTGTCATTGGTTTAACATTTAGGTCATTTTCATCCTCCTTAGGCCTATTCTAATCCAATTAGGATTTTTAACCAATCTTGTGCATCCAATATGTGATTTTGTGTCATTGGTTGAACATTTAGGTCATTTTCGTCCTCCCTACGCTTATTCTAATCCAATTAGGATTTCTAACCAATCTTGTGCATCAAATATGTGATTTTGTGTCATTGGTTGAACATTTTGGTCATTTTCGTCCTCTAAAGGCTTATTCTAATCCAATTAGGGTTTTTAACCAATCTTGTGCATCCGATCTGTGATTTTCTGTCATTGGTTGAACATTTAGGTCATTTTCGTCCGCCCTAGGCTTATTCTAATCCAATTAGGGTTTTTAACCAATCTTGTGCATCCAATATGTGATTTTGTGTCATTTTGTGTCATTGGTTGAACATTTAAGTCATTTTCGTCCTCCCTAGGCTTATTCTTATCCAATTAGGGTTTTTAACCAATCTTGTGCATCCAATATGTGATTTTGTGTCATTTTGTGTCATTGGTTGAACATTTAGGTGATTTCCGTCCTCCCTAGGCTTATTCTAATCCAATTAGGGTTTTTAACCAATCTTGTGCATCCAATATGTGATTTTGTGTCATTGGTTGAACATTTAGGTCATTTTCGTCTTGCCTAGGCTTATTCTAATCCAATTACGGTTTTTAACCAATCTTGTGCATCCAATATCTGATTTTTTGTCATTTTGTGTCATTGGTTGAACATTTAGGTCATTTTCGTCCTCCCTAGGCTTATTCTAATCCAATTAGGATTTTTAACCAATCTTGTGCATCCAATATGTGATTTTGTGTCATTGGTTGAACATTTTGGCCATTTTCGTCCTCCCAAGGCTTATTCTAATCCAATTAGGGTTTTTAACCAATCTTGTGCATCCAATATGTGATTTTGTGTCATTTTGTGTCATTGGTTGAACATTTAGGTCATTTTCGTCTTCCCTAAGCTTATTTTAATCCAATTAGGGTTTTTAACCAATCTTGTGCATCCAATATCTGATTTTTTGTCATTTTGTGTCATTGGTTGAACATTCAGGTCATTTTCGTCCTCCCTAGGCTTATTCAAATCCAATTAGGATTTTTAACCAATCTTGTGCATCCAATATGTGATTTTGTATCATTGGTTGAACATTTTGGTCATTTTCGTCCTCCCAAGGCTTATTCTAATCCAATTAGGGTTTTTAACCAATCTTGTGCATCCGATCTGTGATTTTCTGTCATTGGTTGAACATTTTGGTCATTTTCGTCCGCCCTAGGCTTATTCTATTCCAATTAGGGTTTTTAACCAATCTTGTGCGTCCAATATGTGATTTTGTGTCATTCTGTGTCATTGGTTGAACATTTAGGTCATTTTCGTCCTCCCTAGGCTTATTCTTATCCAATTAGGGTTTTTAACCAATCTTGTGCATCCAATATGTGATTTAGTGTCATTTTGTGTCATTGGTTGAACATTTAGGTGATTTCCGTCCTCCCTAGGCTTATTCTAATCCAATTAGGGTTTTTAACCAATCTTGTGCATCCAATATGTGATTTTGTGTCATTTTGTGTCATTGGTTGAACATTTAGGTCATTTTCATCCTCCCTAGGTTTATTCTAATCCAATTAGGGTTTTTAACAAATCTTGTGCACCCAGTATGTGATTTTGTGTCATTGGTTTAACATTTAGGTCATTTTCATCCTCCCTAGGCTTATTCTAATCGAATTAGGATTTTTAACCAATCTTGTGCATCCAATATGTGATTTTGTGTCATTTTGTGTCATTGGTTGAAAATTTAGGTCATTTTCGTCCTCCCTAGGCTTATTCTAATCCAATTAGGGTTTTTAACCAATCTTGTGCATCCAATCTATGATTTTTTGTCATTTTGTGTCATTGGTTGAACATTTAGGTCTTTTTCATCCTCCCTAGGCTTATTCTAATCCAATTAGGATTTTTAACCAATCTTGTGCATCCAATATGTGATTTTTTGTCATTGGTTGAACATTTAGGTCATTTTCGTCCTCCCTAGGCTTATTCTAATCCAATTAGGGTTTTTAACCAATCTTGTGCATCCAATATATGATTTTTTGTCATTTTGTGTCATTGGTTGAACATTTAGGTCTTTTTCGTCCTCCCTAGGCTTATTCTAATCTAATTAGGATTTTTAACCAATCTTGTGCATCCAATATGTGATTTTGTGTCATTGGTTGAACATTTAGGTCATTTTCGTCCTCCCTAGGCTTATTCTAATCCAATTAGGATTTTTAACCAATCTTATGCATCCAATATGTGATTTTGTGTCATTGGTTGAACATTTTGGTCATTTTCGTTCTCCCAAGGCTTATTCTAATCCAATTAGGGTTTTTAACGAATCTTGTGCATCCAATATGTGATTTTGTGTCATTTTTTGTCATTGGTAGAACATTTAGGTCATTTTCGTCCTCCCTAGGCTTATTCTAATCCAATTAGGATTTTTAACCAATCTTGTGCATCCAATATGTGATTTTGTGTCATTGGTTGAACATTTTGGTCATTTTCGTCCTCCCAAGGCTTATTCTAATCCAATTAGGGTTTTTAACCAATCTTGTGCATCCAATCTGTGATTTTGTGTCATTTTGTGTCATTGGTTGAACATTTAGGTCATTTGCGTCCGCCCTAAGCTTATTCTAATCCAATTAGGGTTTTTAACCAATCTTGTGCATCCAATATGTGATTTTGTGTCATTTTGTGTCATTGGTTGAACATTTAGGTCATTTTCGTCCTCCCTAGGCTTATTCTTATCCAATTAGGGTTTTTTACCAATCTTGTGCATCCAATATGTGATTTTGTGTCATTTTGTGTCATTGGTTGAACCTTTAGGTCATTTCCGTCCTCCATAGGCTTATTCTAATCCAATTAGGGTTTTTAACCAATCTTGTGCATCCAATATGTGAATTTGTGTCATTTTGTGTCATTGGTTGAACATTTAGGTCATTTTCGTCCTCCCTAGGTTTATTCTAATCCAATTAGGGTTTTTAACCAATCTTGTGCACCCAGTATGTGATTTTGTGTCATTGGTTTAACATTTAGGTCATTTTCATCCTCCCTAGGCTTATTCTAATCCAATTAGGATTTTTAACCAATCTTGTGCATCCAATATGTGATTTTGTGTCATTTTGTGTCTTTGGTTGAACATTTAGGTCATTTTCGTCCTCCCTAGGCTTATTCTAATCCAATTAGGGTTTTTAACCAATCTTGTGCATCCAATATCTGATTTTTTGTCATTTAGTGTCATTGGTTGAACATTTAGGTCATTTTCCTCCTCCATAGGCTTATTCTAATCCAATTAGGATTTTTAACCAGTCTTGTGCATCCAATATGTGATTTTGTGTCATTGGTTGAACATTTTGGTCATTTTCGTCCTCCCAAGGCTTATTCTAATCCAATTAGGGTTTTTAACCAATCTTGTGCATCCGATCTGTGATTTTGTGTCATTGGTTGAACATTTAGGTCATTTTCGTCCGCCCTAGGCTTATTCTAATCCAATTAGGGTTTTTAACCAATCTTGTGCACCCAATATGTGATTTTGTGTCATTGGTTTAACATTTAGGTCATTTTCGTCCTCCCTAGGTTTATTCTAATCCAATTAGGATTTTTAACCAATCTTGTGCATCCAATATGTGATTTTGTGTCATTTTGTGTCATTGGTTGAACATTTAGGTCATTTTCGTCCTCCGTAGGCTTATTCTAATCCAATTAGGGTTTTTAACCAATCTTGTGCACCGAGTATGTGATTTTGTGTCATTCGTTTAAAATTTAGGTCATTTTCATCCTCCCTAGGCTTATTCTAATCCAATTAGGATTTTTAACCAATCTTGTGCATCCAATATGTGATTTTGTGTCATTTTGTGTCATTGGTTGAACATTTAGGTCATTTTCGTCCTCCCTAGGTTTATTCTAATCCAATTAGGGTTTTTAACCAATCTTGTGCACCCAGTATGTGATTTTGTGTCATTGGTTTAACATTTAGGTCATTTTCATCCTCCCTAGGCTTATTCTAATCCAATTAGGATTTTTAACCAATCTTGTGCATCCAATATGTGATTCTGTGTCATTTTGTGTCATTGGTTGAACATTTAGGTCATTTTCGTCCTCCGTAGGCTTATTCTAATCCAATTAGGGTTTTTAACCAATCTTGTGCACCGAGTATGTGATTTTGTGTCATTCGTTTAAAATTTAGGTCATTTTCATCCTCCCTAGGCTTATTCTAATCCAATTAGGATTTTTAACCAATCTTGTGCATCCAATATGTGATTTTGTGTCATTTTGTGTCATTGGTTGAACATTTAGGTCATTTTCGTCCTCCTTAGGCTTATTCTAATCCAATTAGGGTTTTTAACCAATCTTGTGCATCCAATTTGTGATTTTGTGTCATTTTGTGTCATTGGTTGAACATTTAGGTCATTTTCGTCCGCCCTAGGCTTATTCTAATCCAATTAGGGTTTTTAACCAATCTTGTGCATCCAATATGTGATTTTGTGTCATTTTGTGTCATTGGTTGAACATTTAGGTGATTTTCGTACTCCCTAGGCTTATTCTAATCCAATTAGGTTTTTTAACCAATCTTGTGCCTCCAATATGTGATTTTGTGTCATTGGTTGAACATTTAAGTCATTTTCGTCCTCCCTAGGCTTATTCTAATCCAATTAGGGTTTTTAACCAATCTTGTGCATCCAATATGTGATTTTGTGTCATTTTGTGTCATTGGTTGAACATTTAGGTCATTTTCATCCTCCCTAGGTTTATTCTAATCCAATTAGGGTTTTTAACAAATCTTGTGCACCCAGTATGTGATTTTGTGTCATTGGTTTAACATTTAGGTCATTTTCATCCTCCCTAGGCTTATTCTAATCGAATTAGGATTTTTAACCAATCTTGTGCATCCAATATGTGATTTTGTGTCATTTTGTGTCATTGGTTGAAAATTTAGGTCATTTTCGTCCTCCCTAGGCTTATTCTAATCCAATTAGGGTTTTTAACCAATCTTGTGCATCCAATATGTGATTTTGTGTCATTGGTTGAACATTTAGGTCATTTTCGTCCTCCCTAGGCTTATTCTCATCCAATTAGGGTTTTAAACCAATCTTGTGCATCCAATATGTGATTTTGTGTCATTTTGTGTCATTGGTTGAACATTTAGGTCATTTTCGTCCTCCCTAGGCTTATTCTAATCCAATTAGGGTTTTTAACCAATCTTGTGCATCCAATATCTGATTTTTTGTCATTTTGTGTCATTGGTTGAACATTCAGGTCATTTTCGTCCTCCCTAGGCTTATTCAAATCCAATTAGGATTTTTAACCAATCTTGTGCATCCAATATGTGATTTTGTATCATTGGTTGAACATTTTGGTCATTTTCGTCCTCCCAAGGCTTATTCTAATCCAATTAGGGTTTTTAACCAATCTTGTGCATCCGATCTGTGATTTTCTGTCATTGGTTGAACATTTTGGTCATTTTCGTCCGCCCTAGGCTTATTCTATTCCAATTAGGGTTTTTAACCAATCTTGTGCGTCCAATATGTGATTTTGTGTCATTCTGTGTCATTGGTTGAACATTTAGGTCATTTTCGTCCTCCCTAGGCTTATTCTTATCCAATTAGGGTTTTTAACCAATCTTGTGCATCCAATATGTGATTTTGTGTCATTTTGTGTCATTGGTTGAACATTTAGGTGATTTCCGTCCTCCCTAGGCTTATTCTAATCCAATTAGGGTTTTTAACCAATCTTGTGCATCCAATATGTGATTTTGTGTCATTGGTTGAACATTTAGGTCATTTTCGTCTTGCCTAGGCTTATTCTAATCCAATTACGGTTTTTAACCAATCTTGTGCATCCAATATCTGATTTTTTGTCATTTTGTGTCATTGGTTGAACATTTAGGTCATTTTCGTCCTCCCTAGGCTTATTCTAATCCAATTAGGATTTTTAACCAATCTTGTGCATCCAATATGTGATTTTGTGTCATTGGTTGAACATTTTGGTCATTTTTGTCCTCCCAAGGCTTATTCTAATCCAATTAGGGTTTTTAACCAATCTTGTGCATCCAATCTGTGATTTTGTGTCATTGGATGAATATTTAGGTCATTTTCGTCCGCCCTAGGCTTATTCTAATCCAATTAGGGTTTTTAACCAATCTTGTGCATCCAATATGTGATTTTGTGTCATTTTGTGTCATTGGTTGAACATTTAGGTCATTTTCGTCCTCCCTAGGTTTATTCTAATCCAATTAGGGTTTTTAACAAATCTTGTGCATCCAATATGTGATTTTGTGTCATGTTGTGTCATTGGTTGAACATTTAGGTCATTTTCGTCCTCCCTAGGCTTATTCTAATCCAATTAGGGTTTTTAACCAATCTTGTGCATCCAATATGTGAATTTGTGTCATTTTGTGTCATTGGTTGAACATTTAGGTCATTTTCGTCCTCCCTAGGTTTATTCTAATCCAATTAGGGTTTTTAACCAATCTTGTGCACCCAGTATGTGATTTTGTGTCATTGGTTTAACATTTAGGTCATTTTCGTCCTCCCTAGGCTTATTCTAATCCAATTAGGATTTTTAACCAATCTTGTGCATCCAATATGTGATTTTGTGTCATTTTGTGTCTTTGGTTGAACATTTAGGTCATTTTCGTCCTCCCTAGGCTTATTCTAATCCAATTAGGGTTTTTAACCAATCTTGTGCATCCAATATGTGATTTTTTGTCATTTTGTGTCATTGGTTGAACATTTAGGTCATTTTCGTCCTCCATAGGCTTATTCTAATCCAATTAGGGTTTTTAACCAATCTTGTGCATCCAATATGTGATTTTGTGTCATTTTGTGTCATTGGTTGAACATTTAGGTCATTTTCGTCCTCCCTTGGCTTATTCTAATCCAATTAGGATTTTTAACCAATCTTGTGCATCCAATATGTGATTTTGTGTCATTGGTTGAACATTTAGGTCATTTTCGTCCTCCCTAGGCTTATTCTAATCCAATTAGGGTTTTTAACCAATCTTGTGCATCCAATATGTGATTTTGTGTCATTTTGTGTCATTGGTTGAACATTTAGGTCATTTTCGACCTTCCTAGGCTTATTCTAATCCAATTAGGGTTTTTAACCAATCTTGTGCATCCAATATGTGATTTTGTGTCATTGGTTGAACATTTAGGTCATTTTCGTCCTCCCTAGGCTTATTCTAATCCAATTAGGGTTTTTAACCTATCTTGTGCATCCTATATGTGATTTTGTGTAATTGGTTGAACATTTAGGTCATTTTTGTCCTCCCTAGGCTTATTCTAATCCAATTAGGGTTTTTAACCAATCTTGTGCATCCAATATGTGATTTTGTGTCATTGGTTGAACATTTAGGTCATTTTCGTCCTCCCTAGGCTTATTCTAATCCAATTAGGATTTTTAACCAATCTTATGCATCCAATATGTGATTTTGTGTCATTGGTTGAACATTTTGGTCATTTTCGTTCTCCCAAGGCTTATTCTAATCCAATTAGGGTTTTTAACGAATCTTGTGCATCCAATATGTGATTTTGTGTCATTTTGTGTCATTGGTAGAACATTTAGGTCATTTTCGTCCTCCATAGGCTTATTCTAATCCAATTAGGGTTTTTAACCAATCTTGTGCACCCAGTATGTGATTTTGTGTCATTTGTTTAAAATTTAGGTCATTTTCATCCTCCCTAGGCTTATTCTAATCCAATTAGGATTTTTAACCAATCTTGTGCATCCAATATGTGATTTTGTGTCATTGGTTGAACATTTAGGTCATTTTCGTCCTCCCTAGGCTTATTCTAATCCAATTAGGCGTTTTAACCAATCTTGTGCATCCAATATTTGATTTTGTTTCATTTTGTGTCATTGGTTGAACATTTAGGTCATTTTCGTCATCCCTAGGCTTATTCTAATCCAATTAGGGTTTTTAACCAATCTTGTGCATCCAATATGTGATTTTGTGTAATTTTGTGTCATTGGTTGAACATTTAGGTCATTTTCGTCCTCCCTAGGCTTATTCTAATCCAATTAGGGTTTTTAACCAATCTTGTGCATCCAATATGTGATTTGTGTCATTTTGTGTCATTGGTTGTACATTTAGGTCATTTTCGTCCTCCCTAGGCTTATTCTAATCCAATTAGGGTTTTTAACCAATCTTGTGCATCCAATATGTGATTTTGTGTCATTTTGTGTCATTGGTTGAACATTTAGGTCATTTTCGTCCTCCCTAGGCATATTGTAATACAATTACGGTTTTTAACCAATCTTGTGCATCCAATATGTGATTTTGTGTCATTGGTTGAACATTTAGGTCATTTTCGTCCTCCCTAGGCTTATTCTAATCCAATTAGGGTTTTTAACCAATCTTGTGCATCCAATATGTGAATTTGTGTCATTTTGTGTCATTGGTTGAACATTTAGGTCATTTTCGTCCTCCCTAGGTTTATTCTAATCCAATTAGGGTTTTTAACCAATCTTGTGCACCCAGTATGTGATTTTGTGTCATTGGTTTAACATTTAGGTCATTTTCATCCTCCCTAGGCTTATTCTAATCCAATTAGGGTTTTTAACCAATCTTGTGCATCCAATATGTGATTTTGTGTCATTGGTTGAACATTTAGGTCATTTTCGTCCTCCCTAGGTTTATTCTAATCCAATTAGGGTTTTTAACCAATCTTGTGCATCAAATATGTGATTTTGTGTCATTTTGTGTCATTGGTTGAACATTTAGGTCATTTTCGTCCTCCCTAGGCTTATTCTAATCCAATTAGGGTTTTTAACCAATCTTGTGCACCCAATATGTGATTTTGTGTCATTGGTTGAACATTTAGGTCATTTTCGTCCTCCCTAGGCTTATTCTAATCCAATTAGGGTTTTTAACCAATCTTGTGCATCCAATATGTGATTTTGTGTCATTTTGTGTCATTGGTTGAACATTTAGGTCATTTTCGTCCTACCTAGGCTAATTCTAATCCAATTAGGGTTTTTAACCAATCTTGTGTATCCAATATGTGATTTTGTGTCACTTTGTGTCATTGGTTGAACATTTAGGTCATTTTCGTCCTCCCTAGGCTTATTCTAATCCAATTAGGGTTTTTAACCAATCTTGTGCATCCAATATGTGATTTTGTGTCATTGGTTGAACATTTAGGTCATTTTCGTCCTCCCTAGGTTTATTCTAAACCAATTAGGGTTTTTAACCAATCTTGTGCATCCAATATGTGATTTCGTGTCATTTTGTGTCATTGGTTCAACATTTAGGTCATTTTTGTCCTCCCTAGGCTTATTCTAATCCAATTTGGGTTTTTAAACAATCTTGTGCATCCAACATGTGATTTTGTGTCATTGGTTTAACATTTAGGTCATTTTCGTCCTCCCTAGGCTTATTCTAATCCAATTAGGGTTTTTAACAAATCTTGTGCATCCAATATGTGATTTTGTGTCATTTTGTGTGATCGGTTGAACATTTAGGTCATTTTCGTCCTCCCTAGGCTTATTCTAATCCAATTAGGGTTTTTAACCAATCTTGTGCATCCAATATGTGATTTTGTGTCATTTTGTGTCATTGGTTGAACATTTAGGTCATTTTCGTCCTCCCTAGGCTTATTCTAATCCAATTAGGGTTTTTAACCAATCTTGTGCATCCAATATGTGATTTGGTGTCATTGGTTGAAAATTTAGGTCATTTTCGTCCTCCCTAGGCTTATTCTAATCCAATTAGCGTTTTTAACCAATCTTGTGCGTCCAATATGTGATTTTGTGTCATTGGTTGAACATTTAGGTCATTTTCGTCCTCCACAGGCTTATTCTAATCCAATTAGGGTTTTTAACCAATCTTGTGCATCCAATATGTGATTATGTGTTGTTTTGTGTCATTGGTTGAACATTTAGGTCATTTTCGTCCTCCCTAGGCTTATTCTAATCCAATTAGGGTTTTTAACCAATCTTGTGCATCCAATATGTGATTTTGTGTCATTTTGTGTCATTGGTTGAACATTTAGGTCATTTTCGTCCTCCCTAGGCTTATTCTAATCCAATTAGGGTTTTTAACCAATCTTGTGCATCCAATATGTGATTTTGTGTCATTTTGTGTCATTGGTTGAACATTTAGGTCATTTTCGTCCTCGCTATGCTTATTCTAATCCAATTAGGGTTTTTAACCAATCTTGTGCATCCAATATGTGAATTTGTGTCATTGGTTGAACATTTAGGTCTTTTTCGTCCTCCCTATGCTCTTTTTAATCCAATTAGGGTTTTTATCCAATCTTGTGCATCCAATATGTGATTTTGTGTCATTGGTTGAACATTTAGGTCATTTTCGTCCTCCCTAGGCTTATTCTAATCCAATTAGGGTTTTTAACCAATCTTGTGCATCCAATATGTGATTTTGTGTCATTTTGTGTCATTGGTTGAACATTTAGGTCATTTTCGTCCTCCCTAGGCTTATTCTTATCCAATTAGGGTTTTTAACCAATCTTGTGCATCCAATATGTGATTTTGTGTCATTTAGTGTCATTGGTTGAACATTTAGGTCATTTTCGTCCTCCCTAGGCTTATTCTAATCCAATTAGGGTTTTTAACCAATCTTGTGCATCCAATATGTGATTTTGTGTCATTTTGTGTCATTGGTTGAACATTTAGGTCATTTTCGCCTTGCTAGGTTTATTCTAATCCAATTAGGGTTTTTAACCAATCTTGTGCATCCAATATGTGATTTTGTGTCATTGGTTGAACATTTAGGTCATTTTCGTCCTCCCTAGGCTTATTCTAATCCAATTAGGGTTTTTAACCAATCTTGTGCATCCAATATGTCATTTTGTGTCATTTTGTGTCATTGGTTGAACATTTAGGTCATTTTCGTCCTCCCTAGGCTTATTCTTATCCAATTAGGGTTTTTAACCAATCTTGTGCATCCAATATGTGATTTTGTGTCATTTTGTGTCATTGGTTGAACATTTAGGTCATTCTCATCCTCCCTAGGTTTATTCTAATCCAATTAGGGTTTTTAACCAATCTGGTGCACCCAGTATGTGATTTTGTGTCATCGGTTTAACATTTACGTCATTTTCATCCTCCCTAGGCTTATTCTAATCCAATTAGGATTTTTAACCAATCTTGTGCATCCAATATGTGATTTTGTGTCATTGGTTGAACATTTAGGTCATTTTCGTCCTCCCTAGGCTTATTCTAATCCAATTAGGGTGTTTAACCAATCTTGTGCATCCAATATGTGATTTTGTGTTATTTTGTGTCATTGGTTGAACATTTAGGTCATTATCGTCCTCCCTAGGCTTATTCTAATCCAATTAGGGTTTTTAACCAATCTTGTGCACCCAGTATGTGATTTTGTGTCATTCGTTTAAAATTTAGGTCATTTTCATCCTCCCTAGGCTTATTCTAATCCAATTAGGATTTTTAACCAATCTTATGCATCCAATATGTGATTTTGTGTCATTTTGTGTCATTGGTTGAACATTTAGGTCATTTTCGTCCTCCCTAGGCTTATTCTTATCCAATTAGGGTTTTTAACCAATCTTGTGCATCCAATATGTGATTTTGTGTCATTTTGTGTCATTGGTTGAACATTTAGGTCATTCTCGTCCTCCCTAGGTTTATTCTAATCCAATTAGGGTTTTTAACCAATCTTGTGCACCCAGTATGTGATTTTGTGTCATCGGTTTAACATTTACGTCATTTTCATCCTCCTTAGGCTTATTCTAATCCAATTAGGATTTTTAACCAATCTTGTGCATCCAATATGTGATTTTGTGTCATTTTGTGTCATTGGTTGAACATTTAGGTCATTTTCGTCCGCCCTAGGCTTATTCTAATCCAATTAGGGTTTTTAACCAATCTTGTGCATCCAATATGTGATTTTGTGTCATTTTGTGTCATTGGTTGAACATTTAGGTCATTTTCGTCCTCCCTAGGCTTATTCTTATCCAATTAGGGTTTTTTACCAATCTTGTGCATCCAATATGTGATTTTGTGTCATTTTGTGTCATTGGTTGAACCTTTAGGTCATTTCCGTCCTCCATAGGCTTATTCTAATCCAATTAGGGTTTTTAACCAATCTTGTGCATCCAATATGTGAATTTGTGTCATTTTGTGTCATTGGTTGAACATTTAGGTCATTTTCGTCCTCCCTAGGTTTATTCTAATCCAATTAGGGTTTTTAACCAATCTTGTGCACCCAGTATGTGATTTTGTGTCATTGGTTTAACATTTAGGTCATTTTCATCCTCCCTAGGCTTATTCTAATCCAATTAGGATTTTTAACCAATGTTGTGCATCCAATATGTGATTTTGTGTCATTTTGTGTCATTGGTTGAACATTTAGGTCATTTTCGTCCTCACTAGGCTTATTCTAATCCAATTAGGATTTTTAACCAATCTTGTGCATCCAATATGTGATTTTTTGTCATTGGTTGAACATTTTGGTCATTTTCGTCCTCCCTAGGCTTTTTCTAATCCAATTAGGGTTTTTAACCAATCTTGTGCATCCAATATGTGATTTTTTGTCATTTTGTGTCATTGGTTGAACATTTAGGTCATTTTCGTCCTCCCTAGGCTTATTCTAATCCAGTTTGAGGTTTTAACCAATCTTGGGCATCCAATATATGATTATGTGTGATTTTGTGTCATTGGTTAAACATTTAGGTCATTTTCGTCCTCCCTAGGTTTATTCTAATCCAATTAGGGTTTTTAACCAATCTTGTGCACCCAGTATGTGATTTTGTGTCATTGGTTTAACATTTAGGTCATTTTCATCCTCCCTAGGCTTATTCTAATCCAATTAGGATTTTTAACCAATCTTGTGCATCCAATATGTGATTTTGTGTCATTGGTTGAACATTTAGGTCATTTTCGTCCTCCCTAGGCTTATTCTAATCCAATTAGGATTTTTAACCAATCTTGTGCATCCAATATGTGATTTTGTGTCATTGGTTGAACATTTTGGTCATTTTCGTTCTCCCAAGGCTTATTCTAATCCAATTAGGGTTTTTAACGAATCTTGTGCATCCAATATGTGATTTTGTGTCATTTTTTGTCATTGGTAGAACATTTAGGTCATTTTCGTCCTCCCTAGGCTTATTCTAATCCAATTAGGATTTTTAACCAATCTTGTGCATCCAATATGTGATTTTGTGTCATTGGTTGAACATTTTGGTCATTTTCGTCCTCCCAAGGCTTATTCTAATCCAATTAGGGTTTTTAACCAATCTTGTGCATCCAATCTGTGATTTTGTGTCATTTTGTGTCATTGGTTGAACATTTAGGTCATTTGCGTCCGCCCTAAGCTTATTCTAATCCAATTAGGGTTTTTAACCAATCTTGTGCATCCAATATGTGATTTTGTGTCATTATGTGTCATTGGTTGAACATTTAGGTCATTTTCGTCCTCCCTAGGCTTATTCTTATCCAATTAGGGTTTTTTACCAATCTTGTGCATCCAATATGTGATTTTGTGTCATTTTGTGTCATTGGTTGAACCTTTAGGTCATTTCCGTCCTCCATAGGCTTATTCTAATCCAATTAGGGTTTTTAACCAATCTTGTGCATCCAATATGTGAATTTGTGTTATTTTGTGTCATTGGTTGAACATTTAGGTCATTTTCGTCCTCCCTAGGTTTATTCTAATCCAATTAGGGTTTTTAACCAATCTTGTGCACCCAGTATGTGATTTTGTGTCATTGGTTTAACATTTAGGTCATTTTCATCCTCCCTAGGCTTATTCTAATCCAATTAGGATTTTTAACCAATCTTGTGCATCCAATATGTGATTTTGTGTCATTTTGTGTCATTGGTTGAAGATTTAGGTCATTTTCGTCCTCCCTAGGCTTATTCTAATCCAATTAGGGTTTTTAACCAATCTTGTGCATCCAATATGTGATTTTGTGTCATTTTGTGTCATTGGTTGAACATTTAGGTCATTTTCGTCCTCCCTAGGCTTATTCTTATCCAATTAGGGTTTTTAACCAATCTTGTGCATCCAATATGTGATTTTGTGTCATTGGTTGATCATTTAGGTCATTTTCGTCCTCCCTAGGCTTATTCTAATCCAATTAGGGTTTTTAACCAATCTTGTGCATCCAATATGTGATTTTGTGTCATTGTGTGTCATTGGTTGAACATTTAGGTCATTTTCGTCCTCCCTAGGCTTATTCTAATCCAATTAGGGTTTTTAACCAATCTTGTGCATCCAATATGTGATTTTGTGTCATTTTGTGTCATTGGTTGAACATTTAGGTCATTTTCGTCCTCCCTAGGCTTATTCTAATCCAATTAGGGTTTTTAACCAATCTTGTGCATCCAATATGTGATTTTGTGTCATCAGTTGAACATTTTGGTCATTTTCGTCCTCCCTAGGCTTATTCTAATCCAATTAGGGTTTTTAACCAATCTTGTGCATCCAATATGTGATTTTGTGTCATTTTGTGTCATCGGTTGAACATTTAGGTCATTTTTCGTCCTCCCTAGGCTTATTCTAATCCAATTAGGGTTTTTAACCAATCTTGTGCATCTAATATGTGATTTTGTGTCATTTTGTGTCATCGGTTGAACATGTTGGTCATTTTCGTCCTCCCTAGGCTTATTCTAATCCAATTAGGGTTTTTAACCAATCTTGTGCATCCAATATGTGATTTTGTGTCATTGGTTGAACATTTAGGTCATTTTCGTCCTCCCTAGGCTTATTCTAATCCAATTAGGGTTTTTAACCAATCTTGTGCATCCAATATGTGATTTTGTGTCATTTTGTGTCATTGGTTGAACATTTAGGTCATTTTCGTCCTCCCCAGGCTTATTCTAATCCAATTAGGGTTTTTCACGAATCCTGTGCATCCAATATGTGATTTTGTGTCATTTTGTGTCATTGGTTGAACATTTAGGTCATTTTCGTCCTCCCTAGGGTTATTTTAATCTAATTAGGATTTTTAACCAATCTTGTGCATCCAATATGTGATTTTGTGTCATTTTGTGTCATTGGTTGAACATTTAGGTCATTTTCGTCCTCCCTAGGCTTATTCTAATCCAATTAGGGTTTTTAACCAATCTTGTGCATCCAATATGTGATTTTGTGTCATTTTGTGTCATTGGTTGAACATTTAGGTCATATTCGTCCTCCCTAGGCTTATTCTAATCCAATTAAGGTTTTTAACCAATCTTGTGCATCCAATATGTGATTTTGTGTCATTTTGTGTCATTGGTTGAACATTTAGGTCATTTTCGTCCTCCCTAGGCTTATTCTAATCCAATTAGGGTTTTTAACCAATCTTGTGCATCCAATATGTGATTTTGTGTCATTTTGTGTCATTGGTTGAACATTTAGGTCATTCTCGTCCTCCCTAGGCTTATTCCAATCCAATTAGGGTTTTTAACCAATCCTGTGCATCCAATATGTGATTTTGTGTCATTTTGTCTCATTGGTTGAACATTTAGGTCATTTTAATCCTCCCTTGGCTTATTCTAATCCAATTAGGGTTTTTAACCAATCTTGTGCATCCAATATGTGATTTTGTGTCATTTTGTGTCATTGGTTGAACATTTAGGTCATTTTCGTCCTCCCTAGGCTTATTCTTATCCAATTAGGGTTTTTTACCAATCTTGTGCATCCAATATGTGATTTTGTGTCATTTTGTGTCATTGGTTGAACCTTTAGGTCATTTCCGTCCTCCATAGGCTTATTCTAATCCAATTAGGGTTTTTAACCAATCTTGTGCATCCAATATGTGAATTTGTGTCATTTTGTGTCATTGGTTGAACATTTAGGTCATTTTCGTCCTCCCTAGGTTTATTCTAATCCAATTAGGGTTTTTAACCAATCTTGTGCACCCAGTATGTGATTTTGTGTCATTGGTTTAACATTTAGGTCATTTTCATCCTCCCTAGGCTTATTCTAATCCAATTAGGATTTTTAACCAATCTTGTGCATCCAATATGTGATTTTGTGTCATTGGTTGAACATTTAGGTCATTTTCGTCCTCCCTAGGCTTATTCTAATCCAATTAGGGATTTTAACCAATCTTGTGCATCCAATATATGATTTTTTGTTATTTTGTGTCATTGGTTGAACATTTAGGTCTTTGTCGTCCTCCCTAGGCTTATTCTAATCCAATTAGGATTTTTAACCAATCTTGTGCATCCAATATGTGATTTTGTGTCATTGGTTGAACATTTAGGTCATTTTCGTCCTCCCTAGGCTTATTCTAATCCAATTAGGATTTTTAACCAATCTTGTGCATCCAATATGTGATTTTGTGTCATTTGATGAAAATTTAGGTCATTTTCGTCCTCCCTAGGCTTATTCTAATCCAATTAGCGTTTTTAACCAATCTCATGCATCCAATATGTGATTTTGTGTCATTTTGTGTCATTGGTTGAACATTTAGGTCATTTTCGTCCTCCCTAGGCTTATTCTAATCCAATTAGGGTTTTTAACCAATCTTGTGCATCCAATATGTGATTTTGTGTCATTTGTTTAACATTAAGGTCATTTTCGTCCTCCCTAGGCTTATTCTAATCCAATTAGGATTTTTAACCAATCTTGTGCATCCAATATGTGATTTTGTGTCATTTTGTGTCATTGGTTGAACATTTAGGTCATTTTCGTCCTCCCTAGGCTTATTCTAATCCAATTAGGATTTTTAACCAATCTTGTGCATCGAATATCTGATTTTTTGTCATTTTGTGTCATTGGTTGAACATTTAGGTCATTTTCGTCTTCCCAAGGCTTATTCTAATCCAATTAGGGTTTTTAACCAATCTTGTGCATCCGATCTGTGATGTTGTGTCATTGGTTGAACATTTAGGTCATTTTCGTCTGCCCTAGGCTTATTCTAATCCAAATAGGGTTTTTAACCAATCTTGTGCACCCAATATGTGATTTTGTGTCATTGGTTTAACATTTAGGTCATTTTCGTCCTCCCTAGACTTATTCTAATCCAATTAGGATTTTTAACCAATTTTGTGCATCCAATATGTGATTTTGTGTCATTGGTTGAACATTTAGGTCATTTTCGTCCTCCCTAGGCTTATTCTAATCCAATTAGGATTTTTAACCAATCTTGTGCATCTAATATGTGATTTTGTTTCATTTTGTGTCATTGGTTGAACATTTTGGTCATTTTCGTCCTCCCAAGGCTTATTCTAATCCAATTAGGGTTTTTAACCAATCTTGTGCATCCAATCTGTGATTTTGTGTCATTTTGTGTCATTGGTTGAACATTTAGGTCATTTTCGTCCTCCCTAGGCTTATTCTTATCCAATTAGGGTTTTTAACCAATCTTGTGCATCCAATATGTGATTTTGTGTCATTTTGTGTCATTGGTTGAACATTTAGGTCATTTTCGTCCGCCCTAGGCTTATTCTAATCCAATTAGGGTTTTTAACCAATCTTGTGCATCCAATATGTGATTTTGTGTCATTTTGTGTCATTGGGTGAACATTTAGGTCATTTTCGTCCTCCCTAGGCTTATTCTAATCCAATTAGGGTTTTTAACCAATCTTGTGCATCCAATATGTGATTTTGTGTCATTTTGTGTCATTGGTTGAAAATTTAGGTCATTTTCGTCCTCCCTAGGCTTATTCTAATCCAATTAGGGTTTTTAACCATTCTTGTGCATACAGTATGTCATTTTGTGTCATTGGTTGAAAATTTAGGTCATTTTCGTCCTCCCTAGGCTTATTATAATCCAATTAGGGTTTTTAACCAATCTTGTGCATCCAATATGTGATTTTGTGTCATTTTATGTCATTGGTTGAACATTTAGGTCATTTTCGTCCTCCCTAGGCTTATTCTAATCCAATTAGGGTTTTTAACCAATCTTGTGCATCCAATATGTGATTTTGTGTCATTTTATGTCATTGGTTGAACATTTAGGTCATTTTCATCCTCCCTAGGCTTATTCTAATCCAATTAGGGTTTTTAACCAATCTTGTGCATCCAATGTGATTTTGTGTCATTTTGTGTCATTGGTTGAACATTTAGGTCATTTTCTTCCTCCCTAGGCTTATTCTAATCCAATTAGGGTTTTTAACCAATGATGTGCATCCAATATGTGATTTTGTCTCATTTTGTGACATTGGTTGAACATATAGGTCATTTTCGTCCTCCCTAGGCTTATTCTAATCCAATTAGGGTTTTTAACCAATCTTGTGCATCCTATATGTGATTTTGTGTCATTGGTTGAACATTTAGGTCATTTCCGTCCTCCCTAGGCTTATTCTAATCCAATTAGGGTTTTTAAACAATCTTGTGCATCCAATATGTGATTTTGTGTCATTTTGTGTCATTGGTTGAACATTTAGGTCATTTTCGTCCTCCCTAAGTTTATTCTAATCCAATTTGGGTTTTTAACCAATCTTGTGCACCCAGTATGTCATTTTGTGTCATTTGTTTAACATTTAGGTCATTTTCATCCTCCCTAGGCTTATTCTAATCAAATTAGGATTTTTAACCAATCTTGTGCATCCAATATGTGATTTTGTGTCATTGGTTGAACATTTAGGTCATTTTCGTCCTCCCTAGGCTTATTCTAATCCAATTAGGGTTTTTAACCAATCTTGTGCATCCAATATCTGATTTTTTGTCATTTTGTGTCATTGGTTGAACATTTAGGTCATTTTTGTCCTCCTTAGGCTTATTCTAATCCAATTAGGATTTTTAACCAATCTTGTGCATCCAATATGTGATTTTGTGTCATTGGTTGAACATTTTGGTCATTTTCGTCCTCCCAAGGCTTATTCTATACCAATTAGGGTTTTTAACCAATCTTGTGCATCCAATCTGTGATTTTGTGTCATTTTGTGTCATTGGTTGAACATTTAGGTCATTTGCGTCCGCCCTAAGCTTATTCTAATCCAATTAGGGTTTTTAACCAATCTTGTGCATCCAATATGTGATTTTGTGTCATTTTGTGTCATTGGTTGAACATTTAGGTCATTTTCGTCCTCCCTAGGCTTATTCTTATCCAATTAGGGTTTTTAACCAATCTGGTGCATCCAATATGTGATTTTGTGTCATTTTGTGTCATTGGTTGAACATTTAGGTCATTTCCGTCCTCCCTAGGCTTATTCTAATCCAATTAGGGTTTTTAACCAATCTTGTGCATCCAATATGTGATTTTGTGTCATTTTGTGTCATTGGTTGAACATTTAGGTCATTTTTCTCCTCCCTATGTTTATTCTAATCCAATTAGGGTTTTTAACCAATCTTGTGCACCCAGTATGTTATTTTGTGTCATTTGTTTATCATTTAGGTCATTTTCATCCTCCCTAGGCTTATTCTAATCCAATTAGGATTTTTAACCAATCTTGTGCATCCAATATGTGATTTTGTGTCATTTTGTGTCATTGGTTGAACATTTAGGTCACTTTCGTCCTCCCTAGGCTTATTCTAATCCAATTAGGATTTTTAACCAATCTTGTGCATCGAATATCTGATTTTTTGTCATTTTGTGTCATTGGTTGAACATTTAGGTCATTTTCGTCTTCCCAAGGCTTATTCTAATCCAATTAGGGTTTTTAACCAATCTTGTGCATCCGATCTGTGATGTTGTGTCATTGGTTGAACATTTAGGTCATTTTCGTCTGCCCTAGGCTTATTCTAATCCAAATAGGGTTTTTAACCAATCTTGTGCACCCAATATGTGATTTTGTGTCATTGGTTTAACATTTAGGTCATTTTCGTCCTCCCTAGACTTATTCTAATCCAATTAGGATTTTTAACCAATTTTGTGCATCCAATATGTGATTTTGTGTCATTGGTTGAACATTTAGGTCATTTTCGTCCTCCCTAGGCTTATTCTAATCCAATTAGGATTTTTAACCAATCTTGTGCATCTAATATGTGATTTTGTGTCATTGATTGAACATTTTGGTCATTTTCGTCCTCCCAAAGCTTATTCTAATCCAATTAGAGTTTTTAACCAATCTTGTGCATCCAATCTGTGATTTTCTGTCATTTTGTGTCATTGGTTGAATATTTAGGTCATTTTCGTCCGCCCTAGGCTTATTCTAATCCAATTAGGGTTTTTAACCAATCTTGTGCGCTTATTCTAATCCAATTAGGGTTTTTAACCAATCTTGTGCATCCAATATCTGATTTTTTGTCATTTTGTGTCATTGGTTGAACATTTTGGTCATTTTTGTCCTCCCTAGGCTTATTCTAATCCAATTAGGATTTTTAACCAATCTTGTGCATCCAATATGTGATTTTGTGTCATTGGTTGAACATTTTCGTCATTTTCGTCCTCCCATGGCTTATTCTAATCCAATTAGGGTTTTTAACCAATCTTGTGCATCCAATCTGTGATTTTGTGTCATTTTGTGTTATTGGTTGAACATTTAGGTCATTTTCATCCGCCCTAGGCTTATTCTAATCCAATTAGGGTTTTTAAGCAATCTTGTGCATCCAATATGTGATTTTGTTTCATTTTGTGTCATTGGTTGAACATTTAGGTCATTTTCGTTCTCCCTAGGCTTATTCTAATCCAATTAGGGTTTTTAACCAATCTTGTGCATCCAATATGTGATTTTGTGTCGTTTTGTGTCATTGGTTGAACATTTAGGTCATTTTCGTCCTCCCTTGGTTTATTCTAATCCAATTAGGGTTTTTAACCAATCTTGTGCATCGAATATCTGATTTTTTGTCATTTTGTGTCATTGGTTGAACATTTAGGTCATTTTCGTCCTCCCTAGGCTTATTCTAATCCAATTAGGATTTTTAACCAATCTTGTGCATCCAATATGTGATTTTGTGTCATTGGTTGAACATTTTGGTAATTTTCGTCCTCCCAAGGCTTATTCTAATCCAATTAGGGTTTTTAACCAATCTTGTGCATCCAATCTGTGATTTTGTGTCATTTTGTGTCATTGGTTGAACATTTAGGTCATTTTCGTCCGCCCTAGGCTTATTCTAATCCAATTAGGGTTTTTAACCAATCTTGTGCATCCAATATGTGATTTTGTGTCATTTTGTGTCATTGGTTGAACATTTAGGTCATTTTCGTCCTCCCTATGTTTATTCTAATCCAATTAGGGTTTTTAACCAATCTTGTGCACCCAGTATGTGATTTTGTGTCATTTGCTTAACATTTAGGTCATTTTCATCCTCCCTAGGCTTATTCTAATCCAATTAGGATTTTTAACCAATCTTGTGCATCCAATATGTGATTTTGTTTCATTTTGTGTCATTGGTTGAACATTTTGGTCATTTTCGTCCTCCCAAGGCTTATTCTAATCCAATTAGGGTTTTTAACCAATCTTGTGCATCCAATCTGTGATTTTGTGTCATTTTGTGTCATTGGTTGAACATTTAGGTCATTTTCGTCCTCCCTAGGCTTATTCTTATCCAATTAGGGTTTTTAACCAATCTTGTGCATCCAATATGTGATTTTGTGTCATTTTGTGTCATTGGTTGAACATTTAGGTCATTTTCGTCCTCCTTAGGCTTATTCTAATCCAATTAGGGTTTTTAACCAATCTTGTGCATCCAATATGTGATTTTGTGTCATTTTGTGTCATTGGTTGAACATTTAGGTCATTTTCGTCCTCCCTAGGCTTATTCTTATCCAATTAGGGTTTTTAACCAATCTTGTGCATCCAATATGTGATTTTGTGTCATTTTGTGTCATTGGTTGATCATTTAGGTGATTTCCGTCCTCCCTAGGCTTATTCTAATCCAATTAGGGTTTTTAACCAATCTTGTGCATCCAATATGTGATTTTGTGTCATTTTGTGTCGTTGGTTGAACATTTAGGTCATTTTCATCCTCCCTAGGTTTATTCTAATCCAATTAGGGTTTTTAACCAATCTTGTGCACCCAGTATGTGATTTTGTGTCATTGGTTTAACATTTAGGTCATTTTCGTCCTCCCTAGGCTTATTCTAATCCAATTAGGATTTTTAACCAATCTTGTGCATCCAATATGTGATTTTGTGTCATTGGTTGAACATTTAGGTCATTTTCGTCCTCCCAAGGCTTATTCTAATCCAATTAGGATTTTTAACCAATCTTGTGCATCCAATATTTGATTTTTTGTCATTTTGTGTCATTGGTTGAACATTTGGGTCATTTTCGTCCTCGCTAGGCTTATTCTTATCCAATTAGGGTTTTTAACCAATCTTGTGCATCCAATTTGTGATTTTGTGTCATTTTGTGTCATTGGTTGAACATTTAGGTCATTTTCGTCCTCCCTAGGCTTATTCTAATCCAATTAGGGTTTTTAACCAATCTTGTGCATCCAATATGTGATTTTGTGTCATTGGTTGAACATTTTGGTCATTTTCGTCCTCCCAAGGCTTATTCTAATCCAATTAGGGTTTTTAACCAATCTTGTGCATCCAATCTGTGATTTTGTGTCATTTTGTGTCATTGGTTGAACATTTAGGTCATTTGCGTCCGCCCTAAGCTTATTCTAATCCAATTAGGGTTTTTAACCAATCTTGTGCATCCAATATGTGATTTTGTGTCATTTTGTGTCATTGGTTGAACATTTAGGTCATTTTCGTCCTCCCTAGGCTTATTCTTATCCAATTAGGGTTTTAACCAATCTTGTGCATCCAATATGTGATTTTGTGTCATTTTGTGTCATTGGTTGAACCTTTAGGTCATTTCCGTCCTCCATAGGCTTATTCTAATCCAATTAGGGTTTTTAACCAATCTTGTGCATCCAATATGTGAATTTGTGTCATTTTGTGTCATTGGTTGAACATTTAGGTCATTTTCGTCCTCCCTAGGTTTATTCTAATCCAATTAGGGTTTTTAACCAATCTTGTGCACCCAGTATGTGATTTTGTGTCATTGGTTTAACATTTAGGTCATTTTCATCCTCCCTAGGCTTATTCTAATCCAATTAGGATTTTTAACCAATGTTGTGCATCCAATATGTGATTTTGTGTCATTTTGTGTCATTGGTTGAACATTTAGGTCATTTTCGTCCTCACTAGGCTTATTCTAATCCAATTAGGATTTTTAACCAATCTTGTGCATCCAATATGTGATTTTTTGTCATTGGTTGAACATTTTGGTCATTTTCGTCCTCCCTAGGCTTTTTCTAATCCAATTAGGGTTTTTAACCAATCTTGTGCATCCAATATGTGATTTTTTGTCATTTTGTGTCATTGGTTGAACATTTAGGTCATTTTCGTCCTCCCTAGGCTTATTCTAATCCAGTTTGAGGTTTTAACCAATCTTGGGCATCCAATATATGATTATGTGTGATTTTGTGTCATTGGTTAAACATTTAGGTCATTTTCGTCCTCCCTAGGTTTATTCTAATCCAATTAGGGTTTTTAACCAATCTTGTGCACCCAGTATGTGATTTTGTGTCATTGGTTTAACATTTAGGTCATTTTCATCCTCCCTAGGCTTATTCTAATCCAATTAGGATTTTTAACCAATCTTGTGCATCCAATATGTGATTTTGTGTCATTGGTTGAACATTTAGGTCATTTTCGTCCTCCCTAGGCTTATTCTAATCCAATTAGGGTTTTTAACCCATCTTGTGCATCGAATATCTGATTTTTTGTCATTTCGTGTCATTGGTTGAACATTTAGGTCATTTTCGTCCTCCCTAGGCTTATTCTAATCCAATTAGGATTTTTAACCAATCTTGTGCATCCAATATGTGATTTTGTGTAATTGGTTGAACATTTTGGTCATTTTCGTCCTCCCAAGGCTTATTCTAATCCAATTAGGGTTTTTAACCAATCTTGTGCATCCGATCTGTGATGTTGTGTCATTGGTTGAACATTTAGGTCATTTTCGTCCGCCTTAGGCTTATTCTAATCCAATTAGGGTTTTTAACCAATCTTGTGCACCCAATATGTGATTTTGTGTCATTGGTTTAACATTTAGGTCATTTTCGTCCTCCCTAGTCTTATTCTAATCCAATTAGGATTTTTAACCAACCTTGTTCATCCAATATGTGATTTTGTGTCATTTTGTGTCATTGGTTGAACATTTAGGTCTTTTTCGTCCTCCCTAGGCTTATTCTAATCCAATTAGGATTTTTAACCAATATTGTGCACCCAGTGTGTGATTTTGTGTCATTCGTTTAAAATTTAGGTCATTTTCATCCCCCCTAGGTTTATTCTAATCCAATTAGGATTTTTAACCAATCTTGTGCATCCTATATGTGATTTTGTGTCATTTTGTGTCATTGGTTGAACATTTAGGTCATTTTCGTCCTCCTTAGGCTTATTCTAATCCAATTAGGGTTTTTAACCAATCTTGTGCATCCAATTTGTGATTTTGTGTCATTTTGTGTCATTGGTTGAACATTTAGGTCATTTACGTCCGCCCTAGGCTTATTCTAATCCAATTAGGGTTTTTAACCAATATTGTGCATCCAATATGTCATTTTGTGTCATTTTGTGTCATTGGTTGAACATTTAGGTCATTTTCGTCCTCCCTAGGCTTATTCTTATCCAATTAGGGTTTTTAACCAATCTTGTGCATCCAATATGTGATTTTGTGTCATTTTGTGTCATTGGTTGAACATTTAGGTCATTTCCGTCCTCCCTAGGCTTATTATAATCCAATTAGGGTTTTTAACCAATCTTGTGCATCCAATATGTGATTTTGTGTCATTTTGTGTCATTGGTTGAACATTTAGGTCATTTACGTCCGCCCTAGGCTTATTCTAATCCAATTAGGGTTTTTAACCAATCTTGTGCATCCAATATGTGATTTTGTGTCATTTTGTGTCATTGGTTGAACATTTAGGTCATTTTCGTCCTCCCTAGGCTTATTCTTATCCAATTAGGGTTTTTTACCAATCTTGTGCATCCAATATGTGATTTTGTGTCATTTTGTGTCATTGGTTGAACCTTTAGGTCATTTCCGTCCTCCATAGGCTTATTCTAATCCAATTAGGGTTTTTAACCAATCTTGTGCATCCAATATGTGAATTTGTGTCATTTTGTGTCATTGGTTGAACATTTAGGTCATTTTCGTCCTCCCTAGGTTTATTCTAATCCAATTAGGGTTTTTAACCAATCTTGTGCACCCAGTATGTGATTTTGTGTCATTGGTTTAACATTTAGGTCATTTTCATCCTCCCTAGGCTTATTCTAATCCAATTAGGATTTTTAACCAATCTTGTGCATCCAATATGTGATTTTGTGTCATTTTGTGTCTTTGGTTGAACATTTAGGTCATTTTCGTCCTCCCTAGGCTTATTCTAATCCAATTAGGGTTTTTAACCAATCTTGTGCATCCAATATCTGATTTTTTGTCATTTAGTGTCATTGGTTGAACATTTAGGTCATTTTCCTCCTCCATAGGCTTATTCTAATCCAATTAGGATTTTTAACCAGTCTTGTGCATCCAATATGTGATTTTGTGTCATTGGTTGAACATTTTGGTCATTTTCGTCCTCCCAAGGCTTATTCTAATCCAATTAGGGTTTTTAACCAATCTTGTGCATCCGATCTGTGATTTTGTGTCATTGGTTGAACATTTAGGTCATTTTCGTCCGCCCTAGGCTTATTCTAATCCAATTAGGGTTTTTAACCAATCTTGTGCACCCAATATGTGATTTTGTGTCATTGGTTTAACATTTAGGTCATTTTCGTCCTCCCTAGGTTTATTCTAATCCAATTAGGATTTTTAACCAATCTTGTGCATCCAATATGTGATTTTGTGTCATTTTGTGTCATTGGTTGAACATTTAGGTCATTTTCGTCCTCCGTAGGCTTATTCTAATCCAATTAGGGTTTTTAACCAATCTTGTGCACCGAGTATGTGATTTTGTGTCATTCGTTTAAAATTTAGGTCATTTTCATCCTCCCTAGGCTTATTCTAATCCAATTAGGATTTTTAACCAATCTTGTGCATCCAATATGTGATTTTGTGTCATTTTGTGTCATTGGTTGAACATTTAGGTCATTTTCGTCCTCCCTAGGTTTATTCTAATCCAATTAGGGTTTTTAACCAATCTTGTGCACCCAGTATGTGATTTTGTGTCATTGGTTTAACATTTAGGTCATTTTCATCCTCCCTAGGCTTATTCTAATCCAATTAGGATTTTTAACCAATCTTGTGCATCCAATATGTGATTCTGTGTCATTTTGTGTCATTGGTTGAACATTTAGGTCATTTTCGTCCTCCGTAGGCTTATTCTAATCCAATTAGGGTTTTTAACCAATCTTGTGCACCGAGTATGTGATTTTGTGTCATTCGTTTAAAATTTAGGTCATTTTCATCCTCCCTAGGCTTATTCTAATCCAATTAGGATTTTTAACCAATCTTGTGCATCCAATATGTGATTTTGTGTCATTTTGTGTCATTGGTTGAACATTTAGGTCATTTTCGTCCTCCTTAGGCTTATTCTAATCCAATTAGGGTTTTTAACCAATCTTGTGCATCCTATATGTGATTTTGTGTCATTTTGTGTCATTGGTTGAACATTTAGGTCATTTTCGTCCTCCTTAGGCTTATTCTAATCCAATTAGGGTTTTTAACCAATCTTGTGCATCCAATATGTGATTTTGTGTCATTGGTTGAACATTTAGGTCATTTTCGTCCTCCCTAGGCTTATTCCAATCCAATTAGGGTTTTAAACCAATTTTGTGCATCCAATATGTGATTTTGTGTCATTTTGTGTCATTGGTTGAACATTTAGGTCATTTTCGTCCTCCCTAGGCTTATTCTAATCCAATTAGGGTTTTTAACCAATCTTGTGCATCCAATATGTGATTTTGTGTCATTTTGTGTCATTGGTTGAACATTTCGGTCATTTTCGTCCTCGCTAGGCTTATTCTTATCCAATTAGGGTTTTTAACCAATCTTGTGCATCCAATATGTGATTTTGTGTCATTTTGTGTCATTGGTTGAACATTTAGGTCATTTCCGTCCTCCCTAGGCTTATTCTAATCCAATTAGGGTATTTAACAAATCTTGTGCATCCAATATGTGATTTTGTGTCATTTTGTGTCATTGGTTGAACATTTAGGTCATTTTCGTCCTCCCTAGGCTTATTCTAATCCAATTAGGGTTTTTAACCAATCTTGTGCATCCAATATGTGATTTTGTTTCATTTTGTGTCATTGGTTGAACATTTAGGTCATTTTCGTCCTCCCTAGGTTTATTCTAATCCAATTAGGGTTTTTAACCAATCTTGTGCACCCAGTATGTGATTTTGTGTCATTTGTTTAACATTTAGGTCATTTTCATCCTCCCTAGGCTTATTCTAATCCAATTAGGATTTTTAACCAATCTTGTGCATCCAATATGTGATTTTGTGTCATTTTGTGTCATTGGTTGAACATTTAGGTCATTTTCGTACTCCCTAGGCTTATTCTAATCCAATTAGGGTTTTTAACCAATCTTGTGCATCGAATATCTGATTTTTTGTCATTTTGTGTCATTGGTTGAACATTTAGGTCATTTTCGTCCTCCCTAGGCTTATTCTAATCCAATTAGGATTTTTAACCAATCTTGTGCATCCAATATGTGATTTTGTGTCATTGGTTGAACATTTTGGTCATTTTTGTCCTCCCAAGATTTATTCTAATCCAATTAGGGTTTTTAACCAATCTTGTGCATCCAATCTGTGATTTTGTGTCATTTTGTGTCATTGGTTGAACATTTAGGTCATTTTCGTCCGCCATAGGCTTATTCTAATCCAATTAGGGTTTTTAACCAATCTTGTGCATCCAATATGTGATTTTGTGTCATTTTGTGTCATTGGTTGAACATTTAGGTCATTTTCGTCCTCCCTAGGCTTATTCCTATCCAATTAGGGTTTTGAACCAATCTTGTGCATCCAATATGTGATTTTGTGTCATTTTGTGTCATTGGTTGAACATTTAGGTCATTTCCGTCCTCCCTAGGCTTATTCTAATCCAATTAGGGTTTTTAACCAATCTTGTGCATCCAATTTGTGATTTTGTGTCATTTTGTGTCATTGGTTGAACATTTAGGTCATTTTCGTCCGCCCTAGGCTTATTCTAATCCAATTAGGGTTTTTAACCAATCTTGTGCATCCAATATGTGATTTTGTGTCATTTTGTGTCATTGGTTGAACATTTAGGTCATTTTCGTCCTCCCTAGGCTTATTCTTATTCAATTAGGGTTTTTAACCAATCTTGTGCATCCAATATGTGATTTTGTGTCATTTTGTGTCATTGGTTGAACATTTAGGTCATTTTCGTCCTCCCTAGGCTTATTCTAATCCAATTAGGGTTTTTAACCAATCTTGTGCATCGAATATCTGATTTTTTGTCATTTTGTGTCATTGGTTGAACATTTAGGTCATTTTCGTCCTCCCTAGGCTTATTCTAATCCAATTAAGATTTTTAACCAATCTTGTGCATCCAATATGTGATTTTGTGTAATTGGTTGAACATTTTGGTCATTTTCGTCCTCCCAAGGCTTATTCTAATCCAATTAGGGTTTTTAACCAATCTTGTGCATCCGATCTGTGATGTTGTGTCATTGGTTGAACATTTAGGTCATTTTCGTCCGCCT
Source organism: Cicer yamashitae (assembly GCA_037974755.1). Taxonomy (NCBI): domain Eukaryota; kingdom Viridiplantae; phylum Streptophyta; class Magnoliopsida; order Fabales; family Fabaceae; genus Cicer; species Cicer yamashitae. The sequence continues at coordinate 20,098,575 of JBBPBQ010000008.1, read as the reverse complement.
TAGGCTTATTCTAATCCAATTAGGGTTTTTAACCAATCTTGTGCACCCAATATGTGATTTTGTGTCATTGGTTTAACATTTAGGTCATTTTCGTCCTCCCTAGTCTTATTCTAATCCAATTAGGATTTTTAACCAATCTTGTTCATCCAATATGTGATTTTGTGTCATTTTGTGTCATTGGTTGAACATTTAGGTCTTTTTCGTCCTCCCTAGGCTTATTCTAATCCAATTAGGATTTTTAACCAATATTGTGCACCCAGTGTGTGATTTTGTGTCATTCGTTTAAAATTTAGGTCATTTTCATCCCCCCTAGGTTTATTCTAATCCAATTAGGATTTTTAACCAATCTTGTGCATCCTATATGTGATTTTGTGTCATTTTGTGTCATTGGTTGAACATTTAGGTCATTTTCGTCCTCCTTAGGCTTATTCTAATCCAATTAGGGTTTTTAACCAATCTTGTGCATCCAATTTGTGATTTTGTGTCATTTTGTGTCATTGGTTGAACATTTAGGTCATTTTCGTCCGCCCTAGGCTTATTCTAATCCAATTAGGGTTTTTAACCAATCTTGTGCATCCAATATGTGATTTTGTGTCATTTTGTGTCATTGGTTGAACATTTAGGTCATTTTCGTCCTCCCTATGTTTATTCTAATCCAATTAGGGTTTTTAACCAATCTTGTGCACCCAGTATGTGATTTTGTGTCATTTGTTTAACATTTAGGTCATTTTCATCCTCCCTAGGCTTATTCTAATCCAATTAGGGTTTTTAACCAATCTTGTGCACCCAGTATGTGATTTTGTGTCATTTGTTTAACATTTAGGTCATTTTCATCCTCCCTAGGCTTATTCTAATCCAATTAGGGTTTTTAACCAATCTTGTGCATCCAATCTGTGATTTTGTGTCATTTTGTGTCATTGGTTGAACATTTAGGTCATTTACGTCCGCCCTAGGCTTATTCTAATCCAATTAGGGTTTTTAACCAATCTTGTGCATCCAATATGTCATTTTGTGTCATTTTGTGTCATTGGTTGAACATTTAGGTCATTTTCGTCCTCCCTAGGCATATTCTTATCCAATTAGGGTTTTTAACCAATCTTGTGCATCCAATATGTGATTTTGTGTCATTTTGTGTCATTGGTTGAACATTTAGGTCATTTCCGTCCTCCCTAGGCTTATTCTAATCCAATTAGGGTTTTTAACCAATCTTGTGCATCCAATATGTGATTATGTGTCATTTTGTGTCATTGGTTGAACATTTAGGTCATTTTCGTCCTCCCTAGGTTTATTCTAATCCAATTAGGGTTTTTAACCAATCTTGTGCACCCAGTATGTGATTTTGTGTCATTTGTTTATCATTTAGGTCATTTTCATCCTCCCTAGGCTTATTCTAATCCAATTAGGATTTTTAACCAATCTTGTGCATCCAATATGTGATTTTGTGTCATTTTGGGTCATTGGTTGAACATTTAGGTCATTTTCGTCCTCCCTAGGCTTATTCTAATCCAATTAGGATTTTTAACCAATCTTGTGCATCGAATATCTGATTTTTTGTCATTTTGTGTCATTGGTTGAACATTTAGGTCATTTTCGTCTTCCCAAGGCTTATTCTAATCCAATTAGGGTTTTTAACCAATCTTGTGCATCCGATCTGTGATGTTGTGTCATTGGTTGAACATTTAGGTCATTTTCGTCTGCCCTAGGCTTATTCTAATCCAAATAGGGTTTTTAACCAATCTTGTGCACCCAATATGTGATTTTGTGTCATTGGTTTAACATTTAGGTCATTTTCGTCCTCCCTAGACTTATTCTAATCCAATTAGGATTTTTAACCAATTTTGTGCATCCAATATGTGATTTTGTGTCATTGGTTGAACATTTAGGTCATTTTCGTCCTCCCTAGGCTTATTCTAATCCAATTAGGATTTTTAACCAATCTTGTGCATCTAATATGTGATTTTGTGTCATTGATTGAACATTTTGGTCATTTTCGTCCTCCCAAAGCTTATTCTAATCCAATTAGAGTTTTTAACCAATCTTGTGCATCCAATCTGTGATTTTCTGTCATTTTGTGTCATTGGTTGAATATTTAGGTCATTTTCATCCTCCCTAGGCTTATTCTAATCCAATTAGGATTATTAACCAATCTTGTGCATCCAATATGTGATTTTGTGTCATTGGTTTAACATTTAGGTCATTTTCGTTCTCCCTAGGCTTATTCTAATCCAATTAGGGTTTTTAACCAATCTTGTGCATCGAATATCTGATTTTTTGTCATTTTGTGTCATTGGTTGAACATTTAGGTCATTTTCGTCCTCCCTAGGCTTATTCTAATCCAATTAGGATTTTTAACCAATCTTGTGCATCCAATATGTGATTTTGTGTAATTTGTTGAACATTTTGGTCATTTTCTTCCTCCCAAGGCTTATTCTAATCCAATTAGGGTTTTTAACCAATCTTGTGCATCCGATCTGTGATGTTGTGTCATTGGTTGAACATTTATGTCATTTTCGTCTGCCGTAGGCTTATTCTAATCCAATTAGGGTTTTTAACCAATCTTGTGCACCCAATATGTGATTTTGTGTCATTGGTTTAACATTTAGGTCATTTTCGTCCTCCCTAGTCTTATTCTAATCCAATTAGGAATTTTTACCAATCTTGTGCATCCAATATGTGATTTTGTGTCATTTTGTGTCATTGGTTGAACATTTAGGTCATTTTCGTCCTCCCTAGGCTTATTCTAATCCAATTAGGATTTTTAACCAATATTGTGCACCCAGTATGTGATTTTGTGTCATTCGTTTAAAATTTAGGTCATTTTCATATTCCCTAGGCTTATTCTAATCCAATTAGGATTTTTAACCAATCTTGTGCATCCAATATGTGATTTTGTGTCATTTTGTGTCATTGGTTGAACATTTAGGTCATTTTCGTCCTCCCTAGGCTTATTCTAATCCAATTAGGATTTTTAACCAATCTTGTGCATCCAATATGTGATTTTGTGTCATTTTGGGTCATTGGTTGAACATTTAGGTCATTTTCGTCCTCCCTAGGCTTATTCTAATCCAATTAGGATTTTTAACCAATCTTGTGCATCGAATATCTGATTTTTTGTCATTTTGTGTCATTGGTTGAACATTTAGGTCATTTTCGTCTTCCCAAGGCTTATTCTAATCCAATTAGGGTTTTTAACCAATCTTGTGCATCCGATCTGTGATGTTGTGTCATTGGTTGAACATTTAGGTCATTTTCGTCTGCCCTAGGCTTATTCTAATCCAAATAGGGTTTTTAACCAATCTTGTGCACCCAATATGTGATTTTGTGTCATTGGTTTAACATTTAGGTCATTTTCGTCCTCCCTAGTCTTATTCTAATCCAATTAGGATTTTTAACCAATTTTGTGCATCCAATATGTGATTTTGTGTCATTTTGTGTCATTTTGTGTCATTGGTTGAACATTTAGGTCATTTTCGTCCCCCCTAGGCTTATTCTAATCCAATTAGGATTTTTAACCAATATTGTGCACCCAGTATGTGATTTTGTGTCATTCGTTTAAAATTTAGGTCATTTTCATATTCCCTAGGCTTATTCTAATCCAATTAGGATTTTTAACCAATCTTGTGCATCCAATATGTGATTTTGTGTCATTTTGTGTCATTGGTTGAACATTTAGGTCATTTTCGTCCTCCCTAGGCTTATTCTAATCCAATTAGGATTTTTAACCAATCTTGTGCATCTAATATGTGATTTTGTGTCATTGGTTGAACATTTTGGTCATTTTCGTCCTCCCAAAGCTTATTCTAATCCAATTAGGGTTTTTAACCAATCTTGTGCATCCAATCTGTGATTTTCTGTCATTTTGTGTCATTGGTTGAATATTTAGGTCATTTTCGTCCGCCCTAGGCTTATTCTAATCCAATTAGGGTTTTTAACCAATCTTGTGCGCTTATTCTAATCCAATTAGGGTTTTTAACCAATCTTGTGCATCCAATATCTGATTTTTTGTCATTTTGTGTCATTGGTTGAACATTTTGGTCATTTTTGTCCTCCCTAGGCTTATTCTAATCCAATTAGGATTTTTAACCAATCTTGTGCATCCAATATGTGATTTTGTGTCATTGGTTGAACATTTTCGTCATTTTCGTCCTCCCATGGCTTATTCTAATCCAATTAGGGTTTTTAACCAATCTTGTGCATCCAATCTGTGATTTTGTGTCATTTTGTGTTATTGGTTGAACATTTAGGTCATTTTCATCCGCCCTAGGCTTATTCTAATCCAATTAGGGTTTTTAAGCAATCTTGTGCATCCAATATGTGATTTTGTTTCATTTTGTGTCATTGGTTGAACATTTAGGTCATTTTCGTTCTCCCTAGGCTTATTCTAATCCAATTAGGGTTTTTAACCAATCTTGTGCATCCAATATGTGATTTTGTGTCGTTTTGTGTCATTGGTTGAACATTTAGGTCATTTTCGTCCTCCCTTGGTTTATTCTAATCCAATTAGGGTTTTTAACCAATCTTGTGCATCGAATATCTGATTTTTTGTCATTTTGTGTCATTGGTTGAACATTTAGGTCATTTTCGTCCTCCCTAGGCTTATTCTAATCCAATTAGGATTTTTAACCAATCTTGTGCATCCAATATGTGATTTTGTGTCATTGGTTGAACATTTTGGTAATTTTCGTCCTCCCAAGGCTTATTCTAATCCAATTAAGGTTTTTAACCAATCTTGTGCATCCAATCTGTGATTTTGTGTCATTTTGTGTCATTGGTTGAACATTTAGGTCATTTTCGTCCGCCCTAGGCTTATTCTAATCCAATTAGGGTTTTTAACCAATCTTGTGCATCCAATATGTGATTTTGTGTCATTTTGTGTCATTGGTTGAACATTTAGGTCATTTTCGTCCTCCCTAGGCTTATCCTTATCCAATTAGCTTTTTTAACCAATCTTGTGCATCCAATGTGATTTTGTGTCATTTTGTGTCATTGATTGAACATTTAGGTGATTTCCGTCCTCCCTAGGCTTATTCTAATCCAATTAGGGTTTTTAACCAATCTTGTGCATCCAATATGTGATTTTGTGTCATTTTGTGTCATTGGTTGAACATTTAGGTCATTTTCGTCCTCCCTAGGCTTATTCTAATCCAATTTTGGTTTTTAACCAATCTTGTGCACCCACTATGTGATTTTGTGTCATTGGTTTAACATTTAGGTCATTTTCGTCCTCCCTAGGCTTATTCTAATCCAATTAGGATTTTTAACCAACCTTGTGCATCCAATATGTGATTTTGTGTCATTGGTTGAACATTTAGGTCATTTTCGTCCTCCCTAGGCTTATTCTAATTCAATTAGGGTTTTTAACCAATCTTGTGCACCCAGTATGTGATTTTGTGTCATTCGTTTAAAATTTAGGTCATTTTCCTCTTCCCTAGGCTTATTCTAATCCAATTAGGATTTTTAACCAATCTTGTGCATCCAATATGTGATTTTGTGTCATTTTGTGTCATTGGTTGAACATTTAGGTCATTTTCGTCCTCCCTAGGCTTATTCTAATCCAATTAGGGATTTTAACCAATCTTGTGCATCCAATATATGATTTTTTGTTATTTTGTGTCATTGGTTGAACATTTAGGTCTTTTTCGTCCTCCGTAGGCTTATTCTAATCCAATTAGGATTTTTAACCAATCTTGTGCATCCAATATGTGATTTTGTGTCATTGGTTGAACATTTAGGTCATTTTCGTCCTCCCTAGGCTTATTCTAATCCAATTAGGATTTTTAACCAATCTTGTGCATCCAATATGTGATTTTGTGTCATTGGTTGAACATTTAGGTCATTTTCGTCCTCCCTAGGCTTATTTTAATCCAATTAGGATTTTTAACCAATCTTGTGCATCCAATATGTGATTTTGTGTCATTGGTTGAACATTTAGGTCATTTTCGTCCTCCCTAGGCTTATTCTAATCCAATTAGGGTTTTTAACCAATCTTGTGCATCCAATATGTGATTTTTTGTCATTGGTTGAATATTTAGGTCATTTTTGTTCTCCCTAGGCTTATTCTAATCCAATTAGGGTTTTTAACCAATCTTGTGCATCCAATATGTGATTTTGTGTCATTTTGTGTCATTGGTTGAACATTTAGGTCATTTTCGTCCTCCCTAGGCTTATTCTAATCCAATTAGGGTTTTTAACCAATCTTGTGCATCCAATATGTGATTTTGTGTCATTGGTTGAACATTTAGGTCATTTTCGTCCTCCCTAGGCTTATTATAATCCAACTAGGGTTTTTAACCAATCTTGTGCATCCAATATGTGATTTTGTGTCATTTTGTGTCATTGGTTGAACATTTAGGTCATTTTCGTCCTCCCTAGGCTTATTCTAATCCAATTAGGGTTTTTAACCAATCTTGTGCATCCAATATGTGATTTTGTGTCATTTTATGTCATTGGTATAACATTTAGGTCATTATCGTCCTCCCTAGGCCTATTCTAATCCAATTAGGGTTTTTAACCAATCTTGTGCATCCAATATGTGATTTTGTGTCATTTTGTGTCATTGGTTGAACATTTAGGTCATTTTCGTCCTCCCTAGGCTTATTCTAATCCAATTAGGGTTTTTAACCAATCTTGTGCATCCAATATGTGATTTTGTGTCATTATGTGTCATTGGTTGAACATTTAGGTCATTTTGGTCCTCCCTAGGCATATTCTAATCCAATTAGGGTTTTTAACCAATCTTGTGCATCCAATATGTGATTTTGTGTCATTTTGTGTCATTGGTTGAACATTTAGGTCATTTTCGTCCTCCCTAGGCTTATTCTAATCCAATTAGGGTTTTTAACCAATCTTGTGCATCCAATCTGTGATTTTCTGTCATTGGTTGAACATTTTGGTCATTTTCGTCCTCCCATGGCTTATTCTAATCCAATTAGGGTTTTTAACCAATCTTGTGCATCCAATCTGTGATTTTGTGTCATTTTGTGTTATTGGTTGAACATTTAGGTCATTTTCGTCCGCCCTAGGCTTATTCTAATCCAATTAGGGTTTTTAAGCAATCTTGTGCATCCAATATGTGATTTTGTTTCATTTTGTGTCATTGGTTGAACATTTAGGTCATTTTCGTTCTCCCTAGGCTTATTCTAATCCAATTAGGGTTTTTAACCAATCTTGTGCATCCAATATGTGATTTTGTGTCGTTTTGTGTCATTGGTTGAACATTTAGGTCATTTTCGTCCTCCCTTGGTTTATTCTAATCCAATTAGGGTTTTTAACCAATCTTGTGCATCGAATATCTGATTTTTTGTCATTTTGTGTCATTGGTTGAACATTTAGGTCATTTTCGTCCTCCCTAGGCTTATTCTAATCCAATTAGGATTTTTAACCAATCTTGTGCATCCAATGTGTGATTTTGTGTAATTGGTTGAACATTTTGGTCATTTTTGTCCTCCCAAGGCTTATTCTAATCCAATTAGGGTTTTTAACCAATCTTGTGCATCCGATCTGTGATGTTGTGTCATTGGTTGAACATTTATGTCATTTTCGTCTGCCGTAGGCTTATTCTAATCCAATTAGGGTTTTTAACCAATCTTGTGCACCCAATATGTGATTTTGTGTCATTGGTTTAACATTTAGGTCATTTTCGTCCTCCCTAGTCTTATTCTAATCCAATTAGGAATTTTTACCAATCTTGTGCATCCAATATGTGATTTTGTGTCGTTTTGTGTCATTGGTTGAACATTTAGGTCATTTTCGTCCTCCCTAGGCTTATTCTAATCCAATTAGGATTTTTAACCAATATTGTGCACCCAGTATGTGATTTTGTGTCATTCGTTTAAAATTGAGGTCATTTTCATATTCCCTAGGCTTATTATAATCCAATTAGGATTTTTAACCAATCTTGTGCATCCAATATGTGATTTTGTGTCATTTTGTGTCATTGGTTGAACATTTAGGTCATTTTCGTCCTCCCTAGGCTTATTCTAATCCAATTAGGATTTTTAACCAATCTTGTGCATCGAATATCTGATTTTTTGTCATTTTGTGTCATTGGTTGAACATTTAGGTCATTTTCGTCTTCCCAAGGCTTATTCTAATCCAATTAGGGTTTTTAACCAATCTTGTGCATCCGATCTGTGATGTTGTGTCATTGGTTGAACATTTAGGTCATTTTCGTCTGCCCTAGGCTTATTCTAATCCAAATAGGGTTTTTAACCAATCTTGTGCACCCAATATGTGATTTTGTGTGATTGGTTTAACATTTAGGTCATTTTCGTCCTCCCTAGACTTATTCTAATCCAATTAGGATTTTTAACCAATTTTGTGCATCCAATATGTGATTTTGTGTCATTGGTTGAACATTTAGGTCATTTTCGTCCTCCCTAGGCTTATTCTAATCCAATTAGGATTTTTAACCAATCTTGTGCATCTAATATGTGATTTTGTGTCATTGATTGAACATTTTGGTCATTTTCGTCCTCCCAAAGCTTATTCTAATCCAATTAGAGTTTTTAACCAATCTTGTGCATCCAATCTGTGATTTTCTGTCATTTTGTGTCATTGGTTGAATATTTAGGTCATTTTCATCCTCCCTAGGCTTATTCTAATCCAATTAGGATTATTAACCAATCTTGTGCATCCAATATGTGATTTTGTGTCATTGGTTTAACATTTAGGTCATTTTCGTTCTCCCTAGGCTTATTCTAATCCAATTAGGGTTTTTAACCAATCTTGTGCATCGAATATCTGATTTTTTGTCATTTTGTGTCATTGGTTGAACATTTAGGTCATTTTCGTCCTCCCTAGGCTTATTCTAATCCAATTAGGATTTTTAACCAATCTTGTGCATCCAATATGTGATTTTGTGTAATTTGTTGAACATTTTGGTCATTTTCTTCCTCCCAAGGCTTATTCTAATCCAATTAGGGTTTTTAACCAATCTTGTGCATCCGATCTGTGATGTTGTGTCATTGGTTGAACATTTATGTCATTTTCGTCTGCCGTAGGCTTATTCTAATCCAATTAGGGTTTTTAACCAATCTTGTGCACCCAATATGTGATTTTGTGTCATTGGTTTAACATTTAGGTCATTTTCGTCCTCCCTAGTCTTATTCTAATCCAATTAGGAATTTTTACCAATCTTGTGCATCCAATATGTGATTTTGTGTCATTTTGTGTCATTGGTTGAACATTTAGGTCATTTTCGTCCTCCCTAGGCTTATTCTAATCCAATTAGGGTTTTTAACCAATCTTGTGCATCCAATCTGTGATTTTCTGTCATTTTGTGTCATTGGTTGAATATTTAGGTCATTTTCCTCCGCCCTAGGCTTATTCTAATCCAATTAGGGTTTTTAACCAATCTTGTGCGCTTATTCTAATCCAATTAGGGTTTTTAACCAATCTTGTGCATCCAATATCTGATTTTTTGTCATTTTGTGTCATTGGTTGAACATTTTGGCCATTTTTGTCCTGCCTAGGCTTATTCTAATCCAATTAGGATTTTTAACCAATCTTGTGCATCCAATATGTGATTTTGTGTCATTGGTTGAACATTTTGGTCATTTTCGTCCTCCCATGGCTTATTCTAATCCAATTAGGGTTTTTAACCAATCTT